>CM061229.1:18215488-19415488 GCA_030844895.1 Ambrosia x helenae | reverse complement strand
AGGAGGAAAGGTTGGTTGTGCAGCAGCAGGAGGAGGGGGATATAACCAATGTTGTGGAGGAGGAGGAGGATGAGAAAGAGGAGGTTGTGCAGCAGTAGGAGGAGGAGATGAGGTGAATGGTAGTCTCCGGGGGCGGCCCCGTCCCCGGCCCCGGCGAGAGTACTGCCGGACATTAGACGGTCCGGCAGCTCCTGGTTGAAAACCGGACATATTATTCATTGAGGAGGAGGATGAGGAATTGGAGGTGTGACTGAAAAATCAGTTTTGGTGTTGTATTTATAGGGTTAGAAATATGACCGTTTGGGGGGAAACCGTTTGAAATTCAAAATTTGAAATTCAAAATTTGAAATTTAAACGTTTGGGGGGAAATTTTGAATTTCAAACGGTTTGGGGGGGAAATTTGAAATTTTATTATTTTATTTAATATAATTTTATGTTTAAATTATTATTATTATTATTATTATTATGTTTATTATTAGTATTATTAAAAAAAAAAAAGATATACTTGAACTTGCCATATGGCAAGTTTTGATTGGTTGAGTTTGTGAGCACCGGCGTTATAAATATAAAGCCCCATCCACTTTTGCAAACATAGCGCCCCGCTGTGATGTTGTTTGGGGCGCTATTTTTAAAAAAAATTGAAAAGTAACGCCCCACTACGGGGGGTCTTATACATAGCACACAATATATTATAATGAATCAAAAGAACATGATACTTTTGCTATATATATATATACACACACTAGTACGATTCCCCGCGCGTTGCAGCGGGAGTTCGATCGGAAATCACTTTGTAGTTCCATTCTAAGACATCTAGATATTGCATATAAAGATTTTGACCATATATTCATTTTCTTATCCCAGTCCAAGATCTTTGGCTATAAGAACCCACAAGTTGTATTTTATGTCACGTTTACTTTTATACTGTAATATAGAGATCAAATAACTTAATCCTTTGTTCTTTTCCCGCATAGGAGCAATTGGTCTATTTGGCACTGTCAAATAAAAGTCTAAGAAGAAATGTACAATTAGAAAAAAAATATCTTGAGTTAATCTCTATAGTTTCATAATTCATCAACACCCTCTATGGTATCAAGGTTTAAGTTAGCCACCCTTTTGGCCATGCTAGTAGCTGCAGTTGTCAAAAAAAAAAAAATTGACCCACACGGTTTCAAATTGTATCTTTTTTACTCGAACCGTTTCGCCTGTACCGTTTCGACCCAAGTTCATGTCAAAACAGTACGGGTCAAAACAGTTCGGGCCGGTACGAGTGGTAACAGTTCTTGTCGACACAATTCGGGTCGAAACCGTTCAGGCCGGTACGAGTGGGACGGTACGGGGTCGAAACGGTACGAGTTGAAATGGTGCGGGTCAAAACGGTACTGGTCAAAAACGGTTCGGTGGTGGGGGCAATGATGATAGATTCCAATTTATTAACTAACCAAACACCAATTCTTTTTAATTCCAATTCCTACACAAATTCCCATTCCAATTCTAAACCATTCCGCGAACCAAACGCACCCTTAGGTTTTTTTCTAGATTTGATTTTTGAAACATTGATACTTGTTCGATTTTCTGTTTAAGACTCTATGATTGAGTCCTTTGAAGTTAGGTTTATTCAGACATGATGTTTGATGTTAGATTTTTTCAAATATGATGTCCGGAGAGGTGTATACTTATTTTGAGAAAAGATCTATAATATATTGATAGCAACTTGGCAATTATAATTTTTGTTAGAACCATTCGCATATGGTAAAACAACAAAAAACAAAAACCGCATATTATTATTATTTGCACAACTTTAATTTTTTCACAGATAGTTTATACCATTCGCATAGCTAATTAAAATTTATAGGTTTATTGTTTTGTTAAAAATCTTAGGCTGGTGGTAATTGTTTTTTATTTTTTTCATAATTCTAGCTTACACCATACGCTGATTTCTTTTATGTATAGTGGGCAAAACTTCTGGTCGAAACAAGATATTCTCAGCATCTTGATAGCTTTATTTTCACCACTGAGGGCTACAACAATTTTTGCTAGTCTTCTTAAAAAGCTAATAGGTTTCGAGTTAAGAAATATTATTTTTGTAAAACATATATAAAATATATTATACAATTTATTTGTCTTTTTGCTTATTTTTTCCTCGATTACCTTAACGAAACGAAACGAAACGTCAGTGTTTGAATTTTCTACGCTTCATGAACCGAACTGGAAATGATACTAGTTGTGTATTTACCTATTTGATTAGATACAGTTTACAAATTTTTGATAGTTCATTAATCATACCGCTCTCTTTCTCCTTTACTCTACATTCACATGCAAGCTTAAAGAAGATAATATAGATGCCACAAAATTCAAAATACATATACATATATTTGATAATAAATTTATGTTGAATAAATATAATCTTTTTAGGGGGAAGGGGCACTCCACAATACATACCCTGATCTTAACCACTCCTGATGTGCTACCTCATTTTGAAGGCAAAGCAAGTACTCGTGCGGTTGGTATCATCAGTAGCTCCTTGAAATGAGCTAAGACATAAGGCCAAAAGCATGGCCGCGGTGGTGTGGGTGCATCCTTCACTTCGGTGTAGGTGGTCACCAAAGCGATATCCTCCTCCGACCGACGAACCATGGTGACGATGTGTTAAGGGGTTAATATTGGTAAAGATTTGAAGGTGACGGTGGAGCTCGGTGAGTATGGTGGGTGAACATGGGAGACGTTTGGGTAGTATTTATATATATAATTTAAAAAAATAAAAAAAAATAAAAAAATTGACCGTTACTACACGGTCAATGGAAGAATGGTCAAAAAATAATAATTGAATTCAACTATTGCAGCTCGGAAAGGAGTAACCTGAGCTGCAAGGTTTTACATTGAAACTGAAGTGGTAACGACAGTGTTACCGTGTCACACCTAGCAAACTCAGGTTAGTAACTTTTGCCAAACTAGTAAGTCTACCTTAACTGGGTCAGTTGAGTCGTTTCGATGGTTCGAGGAATCATCGGGGGTTGTTATGATGGTTTGGGAAAATCATCGGGAGTCGTTACGATGATGATCCAAGGGATCATCGGGGGTCAGTCCATAACCATGTGTACAAGGATTGGTGATTTGTAGGATCGTCGGATTTAATGCACACACGCAAGTCTCGAGTCCCGGGGATTGGTCAACGAATGTGAATGTGTTAGTTATCAAGTAATATGTGTTTATAATCTATATCTATATCTATATCTATATCTATATCTATATCTATATCTATATCTATATCTATATCTAGGGTGAAGTTCCTGTACAAAGTGCATTTTTCGTACAAAGTGTGAGAAGTCTATATAGGCATTGTGTTTTAAATTTTAGGCATGATGTTTTATGTTCTTTTGGCATAGTATTATATAGAAAAACAAAAAAAAATAACAATTTAAAACACTAATTAATGTATTCTCAACATGCAATCCAAAACACCATACGAAGATAGTAATCAGTGTGTTTTAAATTTAATGTCTAGAATACATTTGATTGTGTTTTAAATTCGAACGTTTGGTGCTTTTCTATGTAAATCAATGCAAAAGGAATCAAAAACATTATAGCCAAACTTTAAAACACAATGACTATATAGACTTCTCACACTTTGTACGAAAAATGTACTTTGTACAGGAACCTATACCTCTATATCTATATCTATATCTATATCTATATCTGTATCTATATCTATATCTATATCTATACTATCTTATAAAGCATTTCTCAAGGACTTCTTAAATTTTAAGAGGTATAAGTTTAGATGCTTATGATACAACACACAATGCATAAAATAACTACTTTTGAGGGGCAAATATGTCTTTAGAACACCATATTTAATCAAAAGAAACTCAAGAGTCAAGAGATGTTTATGAAACCTCACTACATTCAATTTTTTAATTACATTAAACATATTAAATATAAATCATATAAATTACAATTCATAATGCTACTTTTATTATAATATTTTATATGTAGATACTTTATAATAGTTAAAGTTTTATAAACTTGATCTTACTATATAGAAATCGAGAAATTACTGGAAGTTGTGTTTTCAATCATGAGGTAACGGTTTGAATTCTAAAAGTATTACGTGTATGAATATTCATACGTGTAAACATGCCTAATCTGATCTAAACTATATGATCACCGGATTCAACGACCGAAGAAGAAAGCTTCTGTTTAATTTAGCCATCTCTAAATATCTATATTCATACACGTAAACATGCCTAATCTAATCTAAACTATATGAACACCGGATTCAATGACCGATGAAGAAAGCTTCTGTTTAATTTAGCCATCTCTAATTATGTTTATGCGGGTTAGGGGATTAAGTTTCCTAAACACTATATGAGAATTTATATATTGATGTATTGTACTTGTAACTCCTTATAGCACCCAAATAATAATAATCGTTATACATTTTACACATTGTTTGTAGGTTACGATTTTAGTAAAGTCTGGCTCACAGTGCATCCTACTATCTTACTAATCGTTTTCAAAAGATGAGAATCTACAAAGAAAATTAATGAATATATATATAGTTGAATACAATTATTCTTTACTTGAGATGAGAATACTTATGTCATGTTGTTACAAGTATTTTTTAACTTAATATAGCATTTAAACAAAAAGTTTTGGATGTATTTTACATCACAATGAATTGATACATTTTGATGCAATTTTTACTTCCGCCGCAACGCGCGGGTTACTCGCTAGTCATTATATAACTTGTCAGTATGTGAATACGTGCTTATATGTGTTAAAATAGTGTTTAACGATCCAAAAACCCATATCTGCTGCACGGGGCGACTAGGCCCCTAGTCGTCTCTAGTCGCCTGGTAAAAGGGGCGACTAGCATTGCTAGTAGCCACCTGTAGTGCCAAGTCGCCTGTTGTAACACCCCAACCGATGGCGGAAACATCGAGGTGTCACGTAGTGACGATTGTTCAATAGCTCATGGACTAAAGTGTAAATTTGAATACATTGATTAAATAGTTTATTACATTGAAATGAGATACAACGATTCTAAATGTCAACTAAACTGAAATACAATGAATCCAAAATCTACGTAAAATTCCAAAAGCTTAAAAGATGCATCTCAAAACAACCTGAAACATGTACAAAAATGATTTGGTCAATACAAAAATTGTATTGGTGAGCATACCCTGATTGTATACATATAGTAGAAAAGTGTTTCGCAATTCATGTGTTGTATACTGTTTGCAATTATGTAATAAGTAATATCCGTTCAAAATCAACCCTAAATAAGTATCAAGAATCAAGAATCAAAAACATTTTTAGTAATATGAATCACAAGACAATGACCAAGGTCTCTCAACAGAGTCACAAGGGGTATATACCATAGATCTATTCATTGAAATGCCAGGCCCTCAAAGGTTAATGATTTTGACAAGTCATAGACACTCAAATTAACATAAAGCAAACACACATGAGAATTGCATTTAGTAAGAAGTAATAGAAACTTGATAATAAGTACATGAATCACCCCAAAAATAGTAAACAGTAAAAAGGGGAAGATATACTCACAGTTAGCGAAAGCGAGCAAAAATCCAACTTAAGCGGTCGTGAGCTAAGTAATGGGAATTCCGAGGAATTCAACCTATAATGTGTAAGAATACTAATAAGGAAGTGTCTAAAAAGTCTAAGGTAACTAGGGTCTAAGGCATTAGGGTTTGCCAAGTCGATTTGGGGAATTAGAGATTTTATGATTAGTCGAATTAATGTAAAAGTTGTATATTAAAAATAATATACCAAAGTTTGTAATATGATTTAGGTAATATAATTATTACCGATTAAATATTTAGATAACAATATGTTTGAATAATTAAGACAAAATAATTTAGTTAGTTACTTTAACTAAATTAAAATAATACGATAACCATAAATATATAAATAAATAGTTTTTGTGCTACACAACGATTCAACAAAAATAATTAAGACATTAACCATACGAGTATTTCTATTTTATAAGAAAAACACTTATAAAATAGATGTTAAAATTTGTATAAATAAATAAATGTTTTATTATGTCTAACTAAACGTAAATAAGACTAATAATACTATACGTGATCCAAAAATATTTATTTTATAGGAAATGGATGATTTCTGATGTAAACATATTAGAATAATTTTCCCATAATTTATATGAACTTATTTATATTTAAAACTGATTTAATGAGATTAAATCATGTTTAAATGATTAAAAATGGGAAAATTTATAAAAATAAATGTTTTCTTGACCAATAATTTTTATTTCAGTTGAGAATGGTTAGAAATAATTACTCAAAAAGTTTGAGATTAAAATCATTAAAAATGATTTTTTTATCAGTTATTTATGATTAAAACAATTTAATTTAATAAAAATATAAAAATAAAACAATTTTCAGAAAATAAAAATGTGGAAATGTTCTTTATGATGTCAAGAAGCTACACCTAAATTTTCATAATTTTTGGATCAAACATGAATTTATTACAAATATTTAAAGATTTGTATGTATTATAATTATATATATATAAAAAAAATAGAAATGTAAAGCAACATGAATCTTATGAAAGAAAAGAAGGAAAAAAAAATTAAAGATGTTCATGCCTGGGTTCGAACCCACGTGAACTTGATGCACAAACAACACTCAAACCACTACACCAACATAAATCTTGGGATTTTAATAAAAAAAAATAAATATAACATATTAAGTTCTAACTCATCTTCTTCCCCAAATGTAAAGCCTAACCCTAAAAACCCTAACACCTACAATTCGTCAATTATAGAACTCGAATTGATAGGGCTTTCATAGAGGGGTATGAAACAAATGAAAAAGCATCAAAAGATTTGACTTACAAGCTCGGGAAAAGGTTAAACTCGATGGTTGCAGGTCCGCTAATAATGAGGCCGATTACAAGCTTCTTGGACGCGTTTATGATGTGTTTTATGTGGGTTTAAAAGGTGTGGAAGTGCAGAAGTGAATTGGCTTGGTCGGTTTATATTATTGCGCAACAAAATAACGTATTTGTGTTTATTACACATTCCGAGCGGTTATCATTGAAGACCCGATTAAAACTCGCTTAAAACCCTGTTTAATTACGTTTAAATGCTGGAAAAATGTTAATTACGCATGGAGAAACGCTTCTCAATGATTAAGATGAGTTAAAACAATTATAAGGATCCACTTGGGTTTGGCCGGAATTAAATCCGGTGGCCGGATCCAGTGGCCGGAAAACCGGGTGGCAGAGAGGAGGGAGACAAATTTTGAATCTTTCGATGATTGACAACTTCAGCCCCTCATATTTAACCTTATTAGTTTTGTGTTTAACTTGGTTAGTTTTTTTCCATATAAAACTTAACCACACTAACTAGCTTTTAACATTAACCAATCCAAAACTTTTTAAATTTTAACATTTTGTTCTAATTTATCAAATAACTAAATAAGTTTGTATTTTGAAAGTTTTTATCGAGGAATTTCAATGTCACATATAATATTTAATAGACCTTGAACATTAAAAAAAAATTAATAATATGACGATTCACAGATGGAAGGTATGAGGACTAGGTTTGACATTTAAATAAAAGATGCGGGTGACGGGTGTCACAGTCTCCCCTACTTTAGAAAATTTCGTCTCGAAATTTCTTTCAAGTGGAGGTTACTATGAAACAAAAGGCGTTGTAAAAGTCAACTAGGTTTTTAAAGAAAATTTTTATCATTTATGATTCGACAAAATTTAAATTAGTTGTCTAATATCCAAAGTAAAAGCGTCAAAATATCTGACAGTTAACTCAAAGTTAGAAAGTTGAGAGTTTAAATGAGATAAGTTTTGGGAATGTGTAACGGGTGAGGGGCAGTGGTATTAATGGAGCAGTCTCCCCTACTTTAGAAATTTCCGACTATATGTTATTAAAGTATGCAGCAAGTATCCAAATAATCGAGTGTGTAAGAGTATACAAGGTTCGTGTTTCCTGTGTGGGTGGTCAAGAGAAAGACTCTAGGAAGGCGAATGAAGCTCACGTAAGAACGTTTGTATCGAATATGATAGCTATTAGTCAACAATCTAACGAAGAGGTAATCATATAGTAATGGGTAACGGGTCGGTTCTTGGTTAGACTCCTAGTCCGTTCCCGCAGTATCGTTTATGCTTATATATAGGGTGTACCGCAGCTGACCACCACACTCCCGATACTTTGGACTCGTACTGATTGTCTACCAACAACCTAATTAGAATTACACACCACCCTCATGTACCTGTAAGCCCATGATTGCGTTCCGGACCGTAATCATCGATTTACCTTACACTTAGGTGTTATGCTTTTCCATAACCCTATCCTAAGTAATACTAGAAACAAATGTGTGCAACCAATATATAATAGCCACTGTAATGAAATAATGTTCAATCATGACATGGTTAGAGGTCCTTCCCTTCCGGGTTTTCCTTTTAACCGTAATGTGAATAACATGCAAGTATAAGACATGGTTAGAGGTTCTTCCCTTTCGGGTTTACCATTAACCGGTAACTTCTGTTCACATCGTTGGCTTTAAACACCCATATTGATAACCCTGAGGTTTACACCGTTCCCCTCGGATTGAAGAAATACTCTAATCCGAGTCGTACGTGGGCACCGGCTTAGATCTCATACGAGTTATCAACTAGTATGTTCGTTGACCATAATGATGAACAAAATAATGTAAAGTATAACAGGGTTTTGCTCAAAACAAGAAAGAAAATATGCATACCAAATATGCGTTCAAGTAAGTATAGCATAAAATTTCGATTGAAAAGATAATAGAACATAAATCGAGTGAATCGCACAATTGCACAAAATGAAAGTAAACGTGTTGAATTAACGCAAATAGGCAATGTGAAATTAATCACAAATGACGTGTTAGAAATAACTATGAATAAAAATGGTGCAAAAGTAAAATAACGAAATAACGTGTATAGCCTACTGGCATGCAAGTTAAAATCTAGTAATTTTACATATATGCGTTATACTATAAAAGGCATTTAACAACATTCTGATGAAAAGATGTGTCCATTGTTTTGTTAAACCAAAAGTTTTGCAACTGAAAGAGTGTAAGTGTAAAAGGTAAATTTTCACAGTTTACTCGACTTTGTGATATTGTTTGAAAGAATAGTAGTGATGCATGAGAATAAATTGTTTTAGAAATCGAAGTGTGTTTTAGATTCAAAACAGGTTCATTTGCAAAATCTTCGTAAATACACATTTTCATGTGTTTACGAGAAGTCGAGTTTGAAAAATGTTAAAAGGCTTATTATTAGTTGCAAATTTCTCTCGAAAATATATATTGGATACGTCATATGAAAACAGAAGATTTACATTTGGTCTTTAAAATATGCAATACAAGTTTGTAAAATGCAAAATGAAACCATTTCATGAAGTATGTGTAAATCGAATGTGTTTTAAAATACCAAGATTTAAAATGACGTGAATGATAAAATTAACGTATGTAATAGATTACCAATATTTAAGAAAGTTCATAATCAACGAGATGTAGAAATAGATCCTTGAGATGTGGATTTCACTCCTAACTCAAAGATGTATTTCAAAAGTGAAAACGATTGTGGAATGAAACCAATCACTAAGTTAAGGATATCACTCCCAGCTTAGTGGTTAAGTTTCTTTTTGAAGGAAACACTCTTTGAGGTGTGGATGTCGCTCCTATCTCAAAGATATATTCCAAAGATAAATAACATATAGAGGAGTGAAACTAATCACCAAGGTATGGATGTCACTCCTAACTTGATGATATCGTTTCGTTTGTGAAATACGAGTGTCTTCTTCGTCAAGTAAAATATCGTAAGAATAACGAGAAATAATCATAACGAAAATATCTTGAAAGAAAATAATAGGAAATAAGAGAAATATAAACGAGAGGACTCGTGAAGGTAAGCTTAGTTATAGACTAGGCTAAAAGGCATTCTAATAACCTAATTCCATATAACCATGGCTCTGATACCAATCTGTAACACCCCAACCGATGGCGGAAACATCGAGGTGTCACGTAGTGACGATTGTTCAATAGCTCATGGACTAAAGTGTAAATTTGAATACATTGATTAAATAGTTTATTACATTGAAATGAGATACAACGATTCTAAATGTCAACTAAACTGAAATACAATGAATCCAAAATCTACGTAAAATTTCAAAAGCTTAAAAGATGCATCTCAAAACAACCTGAAACATGTACAAAAATGATTTGGTCAATACAAAAATTGTATTGGTGAGCATACCCTGATTGTATACATATAGTAGAAAAGTGTTTCGCAATTCATGTGTTGTATACTGTTTGCAATTATGTAATAAATAATATCCGTTCAAAATCAACCCTAAATAAGTATCAAGAATCAAGAATCAAAAACATTTTTAGTAATATGAATCACAAGACAATGACCAAGGTCTCTCAACAGAGTCACAAGGGGTATATACCATAGATCTATTCATTGAAATGCCAGGCCCTCAAAGGTTAATGATTTTGACAAGTCATAGACACTCAAATTAACATAAAGCAAACACACATGAGAATTGCATTTAGTAAGAAGTAATAGAAACTTGATAATAAGTACATGAATCACCCCAAAAATAGTAAACAGTAAAAAGGGGAAGATATACTCACAGTTAGCGAAAGCGAGCAAAAATCCAACTTAAGCGGTCGTGAGCTAAGTAATGGGAATTCCGAGGAATTCAACCTATAATGTGTAAGAATACTAATAAGGAAGTGTCTAAAAAGTCTAAGGTAACTAGGGTCTAAGGCATTAGGGTTTGCCAAGTCGATTTGGGGAATTAGAGATTTTATGATTAGTCGAATTAATGTAAAAGTTGTATATTAAAAATAATATACCAAAGTTTGTAATATGATTTAGGTAATATAATTATTACCGATTAAATATTTAGATAACAATATGTTTGAATAATTAAGACAAAATAATTTAGTTAGTTACTTTAACTAAATTAAAATAATACGATAACCATAAATATATAAATAAATAGTTTTTGTGCTACACAACGATTCAACAAAAATAATTAAGACATTAACCATACGAGTATTTCTATTTTATAAGAAAAACACTTATAAAATAGATGTTAAAATTTGTATAAATAAATAAATGTTTTATTATGTCTAACTAAACGTAAATAAGACTAATAATACTATACGTGATCCAAAAATATTTATTTTATAGGAAATGGATGATTTCTGATGTAAACATATTAGAATAATTTTCCCATAATTTATATGAACTTATTTATATTTAAAACTGATTTAATGAGATTAAATCATGTTTAAATGATTAAAAATGGGAAAATTTATAAAAATAAATGTTTTCTTGACCAATAATTTTTATTTCAGTTGAGAATGGTTAGAAATAATTACTCAAAAAGTTTGAGATTAAAATCATTAAAAATGATTTTTTTTATCAATTATTTATGATTAAAACAATTTAATTTAATAAAAATATAAAAATAAAACATTTTTCAGAAAATAAAAATGTGGAAATGTTCTTTATGATGTCAAGAAGCTACACCTAAATTTTCATAATTTTTGGATCAAACATGAATTTATTACAAATATTTAAAGATTTGTATGTATTATAATTATATATATATAAAAAAAATAGAAATGTAAAGCAACATGAATCTTATGAAAGAAAAGAAGGAAAAAAAAATTAAAGATGTTCATGCCTGGGTTCGAACCCACGTGAACTTGATGCACAAACAACACTCAAACCACTACACCAACATAAGTCTTGGGATTTTAATAAAAAAAATAAATATAACATATTAAGTTCTAACTCATCTTCTTCCCCAAATGTAAAGCCTAACCCTAAAAACCCTAACACCTACAATTCGTCAATTATAGAACTCGAATTGATAGGGCTTTCATAGAGGGGTATGAAACAAATGAAAAAGCATCAAAAGATTTGACTTACAAGCTCAGGAAAAGGTTAAACTCGATGGTTGCAGGTCCGCTAATAATGAGGCCGATTACAAGCTTCTTGGACGCGTTTATGATGTGTTTTATGTGGGTTTAAAAGGTGTGGAAGTGCAGAAGTGAATTGGCTTGGTCGGTTTATATTATTGCGCAACAAAATAACGTATTTGTGTTTATTACACATTCCGAGCGGTTATCATTGAAGACCCGATTAAAACTCGCTTAAAACCCTGTTTAATTACGTTTAAATGCTGGAAAAATGTTAATTACGCATGGAGAAACGCTTCTCAATGATTAAGATGAGTTAAAACAATTATAAGGATCCACTTGGGTTTGGCCGGAATTAAATCCAGTGGCCGGATCCAGCGGCCGGAAAACCGGGTGGCAGAGAGGAGGGAGACAAATTTTGAATCTTTCGATGATTGACAACTTCAGTCCCTCATATTTAACCTTATTAGTTTTGTGTTTAACTTGGTTAGTTTTTTTCCATATAAAACTTAACCACACTAACTAGCTTTTAACATTAACCAATCCAAAACTTTTTAAATTTTAACATTTTGTCCTAATTTATCAAATAACTAAATAAGTTTGTATTTCGAAAGTTTTTATCGAGGAATTTCAATGTCACATATAATATTTAATAGACCTTGAACGTTAAAAAAAAATTAATAATATGACGATTCACAGATGGAAGGTATGAGGACTAGGTTTGACATTTAAATAAAGATGCGGGTGACGGGTGTCACACCTGTAGTGTCTGAAGTTGCTATCAACAGCTATAAATACCATACTTGACTTGTAAAACATCATTTGTGAAACCCTAACTCGCCCCAAACCTCTTCACACTATACTTAACCTCTGGAACCCGCTTTTGCCCTAAAATATACCATTTCCAAGCTTTAAACATCATTTCTATCAAAATCTAAGGTGTGTTATTCATCCTAAGCTTTTATCACGTCATTATTTTGATCCCTAAAGGTCCAGACCTAGTTTTTTAAAGTTTGGGTCTTTGAAAACCTTTGAAAAACAGTTTTAAAACAAGTCTAATCCTTTAAATGGGTTCTATGTGAAGGATTCATGCACAAAACGATTTTTGAAGATTAAAACATGGGGATTCTTATGTGTTTGATGTTTTTGTTGATATGAATGAGTTATTAGGATGAGTATCTTGGATTATGAAGGTTGTTTAAGGTGTTTTGATGATAATATGCGTTTTGACCCGTTTGAGTGCATTAGGATGATTTAGGATGTTATAGGGTGATTTGATGATTGTATGATGTTAGGGTTTATGCTAGAATGATGAAGTAAGAGTAGGATGATGATTTGTAATGTGATTATGTGATGAAATCTGATTATTTGTCATTTAGGGTAAGTTATGCATGCAATGATGTGATGTTTTCATAATATTATTCAATTTTGGGAAATACTTGCAATTAGGGTGTTAGACTGATGATAAATTGGGGTTTTTATTTAGGATAAGTTGCTTGATGATTATGGATTGATGTTGGGTGTTTTTACATGTTTCGGATATGATTTGAAGGGTTAAACGCGCGAAAAGAGTCACCCCAGCTGAAGGGGGTGACTAGCTAGCTAGTCGCCTCTGGGTAAGCCTAGTCGCCCCTCCAGGGGGCTACTAGCCTTGAGTTGCCTGTTCGATACACAGTCGTGTGTTTTGATGCCTAGTCGTGTGTTTTGCTGCTGTGAGTGTATTTTGGGACCCCGAAACATAATTTGACACGTAGGAACATATTGTGAACCCCGTGACATGTCTAAAAACCTGATAACACGTATTCGGACTCGTATTTGCAGTATATGAACTGTATGCTAGACTTGGTGAACTGTTATGCATATTAAGTGCATGTTTACATAGGATTGCTTGATTACTTGTATTTGGCTAACACGGGGATGTCGGGTCACCAATGGGATGTCGGTGTCACACCACGACAATGGCGGAAACACGTGGCGCGACGGTTCAAAGCATAAAGTCAAGGTTATTGCTAAACACAAGTAATTTAAGAAAATGGGTCATTTATTATGACGTCAAATCTTGTTCAAATATTACACAAAAGTAAATTGTTTTTAAGACAATCATAGAGGTTTCTCAAATATATCCCAAATGCCTTGGGATATAAAAGTGAAACCCCGCAAAAGTTTGACGCCGCATTGGAGGATTCCTCGACCCAGCTTGCCCGGTTCTCCTTCATCTAATTACCTGAAAGATATGTTTAAAAGTTTCGTCAATATAAATATATTGGTGAGTTCACAGGTTTTTAGTTTCCAAAACTTGAATACTTGGGAAATACCATGTTATGACAATATATAGGAGTTGCAAATTCCTATAAATCTACTTGAGACTATAATCAAACCAAGACATATAATAATTGTGCCCCGCTCCAAGTCGTTACTCGGTTTCCCACGACTTAAGTTCAGAATATATGCACCCCAGGCATAACCTAATGCATAATCGACGCTATCGATTAGGGGTGGGCCTTGTCAGGCACCAATAGTACTATTCAATATTCCTCCGGTTTCATTTCCCTGAATAAATGATTATAGAGGCGAGGACTCAACCCCGAGTGGCGGTCACACCTCAAGTAATAAATCCGTCAAACATTTTCCCTAACATATCTTTCCCCCGGAAAACGTAAACATAGTTTAAAATGGGGCCGTGAAACTCACCTGAAACTCTGTCTGGCTTACTAGGCGGATAGCAAAGATGGTCTCGCACCTACAAACGTCCTAGACGTATAAGTCACTATTCCTATAGTGCATGTGCCTTGGCAAGTTGTACACCCAACTCCCGACCACAAGTTATTCCAAATCCCGTTTAATTAAGCGCGTATCCTAGGTTTCGTTGGCGTTAGATTACCCTTTGTGTTACAAGTTATATATTACTCTTGTTAATATTTCCTTAACTTGTATCTTATTATCATCGACTCGACTTCACTTAACATACAATTATTTTCCCATTTAAATAATTATACTTAAGATCGCATCGCTCGATATAATATATATTTCAACCCTCGACCCGACTCTCTTTGCCGCACATTTGTTTTCCCATTTAAACAAATATACTAAGATCTTGTCGTTCGATTGTACATTCTTAACGCCCGATTCAACTCACCATACCGTATATTTATTTTCCCATTCAAATAAATATACTAGGATCTCGTTGGTACGGCATACACATATATATATCTTTGTCTTCTCGTCGCGGCTTTCCTTCCCACATATCTACTTTCCCATTAAGTAGATATACTAGAATTTTGCCGAGACGAGCGTACATATATATAAATGTGTAATTTTTCTTGTTAAGTATATACGTTTGTTTAACGTCTTATTTGTTTATGTCATGTGTTTCTCCCACGAATAATTCTTTTAACACTTAGGAAAGTGTTCATTAGTTTTCACCCATGATGTATATATATTTTACTTCTTAAAAATATATATTTTCTTATCTTGCCGCAATGACATTTTTCTCATGCTTTGTCCGTGTACGTTTCGTTAACGCGTCTTATTTCGATATCTTAACTTGATTAGTTAATTTTTCCAAGTTTTTCCCAACATATGTTTTATAGAAATATTATCCATATTTCTTCCTCTTTTCACATGTTACTTGGATGGTTTAAAATACTTATGTATTTTTAACCCAACTTATCAACTTAACTACAAAAATGTTTCCAACACTTTTATATTCCCATTTATATAAAAGTATTCATTTTTGTATAAGTTTCTCAAGTTTGTTTGATATTTTTATAAAATCTCTATTTTATAAAAATCCTTATGTTAATATAATCCATATTTTTATAACTTTCAAAAATATACTTTTATACAAAAATACCCAAGTATATCTACTAGTATTTACCAAAATCATCCTTAGAACTTTATTACTCACACTTTTGACACCAAACTTTCCATACTTGCATTTTTGGACTAATAGTTTCTAAAATATCCATTTTAGTCCCCTAACTTTCAAAGTTACAATATTAGTCCCTCAACTTTCAAAAGTTGCATTTTTCCACTCTAACTTCCAAAGTTAACATTTTTCACTCAAAATAGTAGAGTTTGAAGATTCAACTTTTTATTGGTAAGTTATTTTTGTATCAAAACACTTTTGTTAGTCTTATATTCCATATGTAAGACTACTTGTATGTGTGTTTTATGTATTTCTTCAACATAACCAAATTTCATTCACCTAAGTGTGTAAACTTTAATTTTCTAAGTAAGTTAACTTTAATTTTCCATCTTCTTTATTTATGAACTTCTAACATGTTCCACCATATATTATACCTTAGATGATCATAATAAGATGATTAAAGTTACTTTTTAACATATTCAAGTTTATTCCACAAATCTTAACCAAATCATCATCCTACTTAGTTTAAGTGTAAACTTTATATATTTTCAAGATCATTATTTCATCATCATCAAATCCATGACTTACTTACATATCTTTAATCATCCATTTTACACATGTAAAACCTATTAAAGATTATGTTCAAACCACCTTTTAAACCCTTCATGTACAACTTGCTTCTAAGAACACATACATGAATAATAATAATCAAAAACAAGATTAAGAATGCTTACTACTAGCACTAGGCTAGGGAAGACAAAAACCTTGGATTTGAGAGGGGTTTGGTGTGTTCTTCCAAGTGGTTTGGCTCCAAGCTCTTGAAACACACAATAGGGGTTTGGATGATGGATTGTTTAGGAGTAATTTGGAAGTGTTAAGCTTGAAGAAAAATGTGTGTGTGTGTGGGAATACCTACGGCCACAAGAACAAGGAAAAGAGAAAGAAGTTTTGCTTTTCTTCAAATGGCTAACACATGTTTATATCCTCTTACCACATGTAATCTTCCATAGATTATGTAAGATTTAATGGAAGATTGTATGTGTACTTGGGATCTTTGGAAGGATATGATGTGTGTGTGTGTGTATATAGCCGTGTATGTATGTATGGATGTGTAGGAGTTTTTGCTTGCAAATCTTGCTAATATCTTTGTAATCTCTTATAATCTTTCCATGGATCTTGTGATCATTACCAAAGATACAAGAGATTTAGGAAGTACATAAGAAATCTTGGATGGATGTGGGGATGGTGATGGTAGCCGTGTATGTATGTATGTATGATTAGGAGATTACTTGCAAGCTTTGCTAAATCTTATGATCTTCCATAATCCTTATACAAGATCCTTCTTATGCATGTGCACACTAGTGTAATGATGGTTTAAATTGTGTCTTGGATTCTTATGGCACTTGGCCGAAATTTTACACAAGAGGGGACAAGAGATTGCATGCTTTTGTACTTCCATGTTTCTTACAACTTTATCCTTCCATGCATGCTTATAATCTTATGTATATTTAGCTAAAAGATAAACTAATAATAATAACATCTCAAGGCCTTTAGGCCGGCCCCTTAGTGGGTCTAGGTGGGGTCCACAACACCAAATATTTACCCATTATTTGTTATGTTTAATCCCCCGTCGTTCGGGTGTCGTTCGGGTATTTTTCGGGTTTTAATCATGCGTTATCCGGACATTAAAAATACCTTTAATAACCCTTAAATATAGTCTAATTTAAGCGTTGATTGGTTATCTAGGCCTTTGCCGGGTGAAATTATGAGTTATACGCGTATCGGGTGCGGTACGCGCATTTTATTCGTTACGGGAGATTTGTACAAGACGTTTTCACTTATGGTTTTGGAGTTCCAAAACTCATTATATTTTATGAAACTACCCTTTATTTTATATCCTGGGTGTCCGGGATCCTTTTCGTTTATTTAATTATTACCGGGTAATTGCCAACGTCCATACCGGATAGCTTATTCGCACATGATCCAATCATGTTTTACCATTAAACGTATGCATTCCTATGCACTATTTGAAAATTGCTATCTCCTAAGGCCTTGATAATTAAATCACACATAATTGCATTTAATTACGTTAATCATATATTAATTAATCTGTACGGAATTACCTTATTTTTGCCGGTTGTTACATTCTCCCCCCGTTAAGAGAATTCCGTCCCGGAATTCACTTCGAGTTCTCCGGTACAGGTGTCTTCTCGAATAGGGCGGGGTATTTTTGCTTCATCCGGTCCAGCCTTTCCCACGTGAACTCCGGTCCACGCTTGGCATTCCAGCGCACTTTGACCAATCTGATCTTGCTGCGCCTTAGTTTTTGGACCTTCCAATCAGTTACCTCGATTGGTTCTTCAACAAAATGTAACTTGTCGTCAATCTGGATTTCGTCTGCTGGAATAATGAGAGTTTCGTCGGATAGACACTTTTTCAAATTTGACACATGAAACGTGTCGTGTATTCCACTAAGCTCTTGAGGCAACTTGAGCTTGTATGCCACGGTGCCTACCCTGGACAAGACTTCGAACGGTCCAATATATCGTGGGTTCAGCTTTCCGCGCTTCCCAAAGCGCGCGACACCTTTCCAAGGTGACACTTTCAGTAGGACCCTGTCTCCGACTTGAAACTCCAAAGGCTTTCGCCTCATATCAGCATAGCTTTTCTGGAGGTTCCGGGCCGCTTTGAGGCGTTCCTTTATCAAAAAGACCTTATCCGTGGTCTCTTGAACAATTTCGGGCCCGGTGAGTTGTTTTTCTCCAACTTCCGCCCAACATAATGGCGATCGGCACTTGCGTCCATATAGAGCTTCAAACGGTGCGGCTTGAATGCTCGTATGATAACTGTTGTTATAAGAAAATTCTACCAATGGCAAGTGTGTGTCCCAATTACCTCCGAAATCAATCGCGCATGCCCGTAACATATCCTCCAAGGTCTGGATGGTTCGTTCACTTTGACCATCCGTTTGGGGGTGATATGCGGTACTCATGTCGAGGCGAGTACCGAGGGCTTCATTTAAACTTTCCCAAAATCTGGAAGTGAAACGACTATCTCGATCGGAGATGATAGAAACAGGTACACCGTGTTTAGATACCACTTCCTTAATGTACAAACGGGTCAGTTTCTCCAACTTGTCCGTTTCGCGAATCGGAAGGAAGTGTGCAGATTTTGTCAATCGATCAACGATTACCCAGATCGTGTCATGGCCGCTTGTTGTCTTAGGTAACTTGGTAATGAAATCCATGGTAATTCGTTCCCATTTCCATTCCGGTATTTCCGGTTGCTCGAGCAAACCGGAAGGTCTTTGATGCTCAGCCTTGACCTTTGCGCAAGTCAAACATCGCGCAACATAGGCTGCTATATCTCTTTTGAAATTCGGCCACCAATAAAGTTCTTTCAGATCGTGGAACATCTTGTCTGCACCAGGGTGAACCGAATATCTAGAACTGTGAGCTTCGGCCAATACTAGCTCACGCAATCCTCCGTACACTGGAACCCAAATTCTATTCATGAAATACAATGTCTGGTCTGCCTTTGGTTCTAGTGCATCAACCATCTTTCGTAATCTTTCACCCTTGACATTTCCGGGTTTAAGGGCATTAACCTGAGCTTCACGAATTCGTTCAGTCAGACTCGTGTGGATAGTCAGACCCAAAGCTCGAACACGCAATGGTTTAACCCGTTCCTTGCGACTCAAGGCGTCGGCTACGACGTTTGCCTTACCGGGATGGTACTTTATCTCACAATCGTAATCGTTTAATAATTCGACCCATCGCCGTTGTCGCATGTTTAAATCTTTCTGATCAAAGATGTGTTGCAAACTCTTATGATCAGTGAAAATCGTGCACTTGGTTCCGTACAAATAGTGTCTCCATATCTTGAGAGCGAATACCACTGCACCTAATTCCAAATCGTGTGTAGTGTAGTTCTTCTCATGGATTTTCAGTTGCCTGGAAGCATATGCTATCACTTTTTCTCGCTGCATCAGTACACAACCCAGGCCTTGATGTGAGGCCTCACAGTATACTACAAAATCTTCCGTACCATCTGGAAGTGATAGTATCGGAGCGCCACATAACTTTTCTTTTAACAATTGGAATGCTGCCTCCTGCTTTTCCGTCCACTCGAATTTCTTATCCTTTTGGGTTAGCATGGTTAAAGCTTGTGCTATCTTTGAAAAGTTCTCGATGAACCTTCTGTAATAACCCGCAAGGCCAAGAAATTGTCGTACTTCGGTAGGAGTTCGAGGGGCTTCCCAATTTTTAATTGCCTCGATCTTGGCGGGATCGACGTGTATGCCCTTCTCGTTTACCACGTGGCCTAAAAAGTGAACTTCCCGAATCCAAAAGTCACACTTCGAGAATTTAGCGTAGAGCTTCTCTTTGCGTAATACTTCAAGAATTAACCGAAGGTGATTCTCGTGGTCTTCTTTTGTGCGTGAATAGATCAAAATATCGTCAATGAAGACTATGACGAATTTATCCAGGTATGGCTTACACACGCGGTTCATTAGGTCCATGAAAACTGCTGGTGCGTTGGTTAAGCCGAACGGCATTACCAAAAATTCATAGTGTCCATACCGGGTTCTGAAGGCCGTTTTTGGTACATCTTCTTCTTGTATACGCAACTGGTGATAGCCAGACCTCAAATCGATTTTGGAGTAATAGCTAGATCCTTGGAGCTGATCAAATAAATTGTCAATCCTGGGGAGAGGATAGCGATTCTTGATGGTTAGCTTGTTCAGCTCTCGATAGTCGATGCACATGCAAAATGTCACACCCTCAAATTCCACGTGCGGGGTTTTACCGCGAGGCGCGTGACACACCAGGATCTCAGTCAACGATCACAATAAACATACAACAAACATGCATTCATAATTATAATTAAAACCAAAATATCATGCTTTGAGCTGTAAACCAGCAGCGGAAGCATTCTCGTTTACAACCAAAAGACATATCATTGTTTACAAAGACATTGTTTAATATGCTTCAAAATAATAGACGCTGTGCATGACTCCGTGCGCCTAGTCCGATAACCGCTACCTTAGCGACCTGAGAAAACATGCCAAAAATGTCAACATATAATGCTGGTGAGTTCACAGGTTTTCTTTTATAAAAGTGATGCCACAAGTTTTACAAAGATCATTTCCGTTAATACTATGTCATAAAAACGTTAGCTAGACGTTAAGTGTTTTTACTACTACGGTTGGGAACCCATTACTAAACATGAACCAAAAGTTGATACCAGCCCAGATTGACTGGGCTACCGATGCCTCGGTAACCCGATAGGTAGAGACAATATGCACCCGCCCGGCCCCGCCGTCGAGTGGGGTTTGTGAGGCCCAATAGATCTATCCACATCTCCCTCGTTGTGCATGCCAGCACATTCATGGTTTCCCCCTGGGACTTTCCATAAAAGCCGTATAGTAACATAAAGTGCCCATAGTATAACATGACCTTTAAATAGTTCGTACAAAGCATGTTTCTCCCCCAAAAGCAAAACAGTAAAAGTGGGGCTGTGAAACTCACCTTGGTTTGCGTTACATGAAAACAATTAAGTAATTATGTTATGATAGCCCCAGATAGCGGCAACCTACCATAAGATGCGTATAAGTATTGGACTAATAACCCGCAGGCTAACTAGTCCCCGAATGTCCAGACCGTGACCATAAACGTTTGAAAACACCTTTAACTGTTAAACCGACCGTGCCAGACAAGACCCGACATCCCATTGGTGACCCGACATTCCACGTGTTAGATATATGCAAAACATCATGCAACATATGCAATTAAACACTTAATGCGCGCAAGAGTTCACCTAGTCTAGCATAACATCCGTTTAACGCATAATCAGGTCCGAATACGTCTTACTAAGTCATTGGGTGTATCCCGGGGTTCCTATCATGTTCCTAGGTGTTAAATCGTGTTCCGGGATGTCAAAACGCGTTTACGACAGCAGCACACGCGATTAGGAAACCTTCATGCGATTAGGAAAAGTCAACTAGTGAGTAGGAGGGGGGTATAGGCGAGTAGGGCCTATTCGCATGAAGCTATAGGCGAGTAGGCTCCTACTCGCATGAAGCTTCAGGCGAGTAGGGCCCTATTCGCCTGATGCTCTGCTGTTGCGCGTTTTCGCGCGTTAAACCCTCCAAATCAGATCCGAAACATGTAAAAACACCCAATATCAAAACTAAACTATTAACCAACCCTTTTCAAGCAAAAACCCCCAATTTACCTCTGCTCTAACGGGCTCGGTGCGATTATTTCCAAAAATGGCAAAGTACTAGGTTTCACCAACCAACCTTATTTTTCCTTAAATGGAAACAATCAGATTTCATCTCCCACAAGTTGCAATTCATCATCTCTATGTTATATCATCATCCTAACATGATTTCTAACCACAAACAAGCAATGAATCATATCATACATCCTATTCTTCAAGAATTACCCAAATGGGTCAAAATGCATACTTGTATCTAAACATCATAACAAGGGCTTAAACTCATAGATAATCATTCTAACTACACTTATACATCAGAAGTACAACAAATTCATGGAAACATTCATGTTATAATCACTAACAATCATCATATGCACAAATACTTCACATATAGCAAGTATTATGGTGTAGACTTGTTTTAGAACTCTTTTGAAAGGTTTTTAAAGACACAATCTTAGCAAAACAAGGTCTGGACTTTTGGGGAACCAAAACAACAACTTTACAAAGGTGTAGGATGAAGAACACACCTTGGATTTTATCAAAGAAGGGTGTATAGGCTTGGTGATGGTGTGTTTTGAAGCAAAGCAAGCTCCAGAGGTGTTTCAAGGTGTGTGGGAGGCTTAGGGTCAGTTAGGGTTGCACAAATGGTGTTTAGGGAGTTAAGGGTTCTATTTATAGGTGTTTTGACCCGTGTGCAGCAGTATAGGCGAGTAGCAGATGGTTTCAGGCGAGTAGGACTCCTACTCGCCTATATACAGGCAAGTAGAGCCCCTACTCGCCCCTATGATATCCTACTCGCCCCAAACCCCTTCCATTCGCCTAAGTTCATGCGATTAGGAGTCCCCCCAGACTCCTAATCGCCTATAAGGTGCTGTAATGGGTTTTCGGCGCGTTAAACGCTATTTTAACATATATAAGCACGTATTCACATACCGACAAGTCACATAATGATTCCAAACATATAATGCATGATAACTAACACGTTTACATCCGTTCACCAATTCCCGGGACTCGAGACTCGTGTGTGCATTAAACCCGGCGATTCCACGAATCGCCGATCCTTGTACCCATAGTTATGGACCGACTCCCGATGACCCCGCGGATCATCATAACGACTCCCGATGATTCCCAGAATCATCATACCGACTCGATTGACCCCGTTAAGGACGTAATATGCATGACTCGCTAAGGTAGACTTACTAGTTTAGTCAATGTTACTAACCTGAGTTTGCCGGGTGTCACATCATCCCCCTGTTGAAAGAATTTTCGTCCCGAAAATTGCCCAAGGACAAATAGGAAGAGACGAAAGAGGAGAAAAATTTTCCGGTTGCCACATCATCCCCCTGTTGAAAGGAATCTCGACCCGAGATTCATTCAGCTTCAGCAGAGACATGTCTTGATTCGAACGCGCGCTTAGGAAATAAATGGGGATACTTAGCCTTCATTTGATCTTCCCGTTCCCACGTGAACTCCGGTCCACGATCAGAGTTCCAACGGACTTTAACAATGCGGATTTTACTCCGGCGAAGGCTACGGATTTTATAGTCAAGAATTTCAACCGGTTCCTCTACGATACGCAGACGATCATCCACCTTGATCTCTTCGAGAGGAACAACCAAAGATTCATCCGCCAAACACTTCTTCAAATTAGAAACATGGAAGACATTATGAACATTACTGAGCTCAGCCGGCAGATCAAGCCTGTATGCTACCGGTCCAATCCGTTCCAGGATTGCGAACGGTCCCACATACCGAGGATTCAATTTGCCCCGCTTCCCAAAACGTATAACGCCCTTCCACGGAGACACCTTCAACAAAACCCTGTCGCCAACCTCGAATTCCAAAGGCTTGCGACGACGATCGGCATAGCTCTTTTGACGATCCCGAGCTGCTGCCATGCGGTTACGGATTTGCACGATCTTTTCGGAAGTCTCGTACACAAGTTCCGGGCCGGTGAGTTGACTCTCACCCACCTCGGCCCAACAAAGAGGAGACCGGCATTTCCGCCCGTAAAGAGCCTCGAACGGAGCTGCCTTGATGCTAGAATGGTAACTGTTGTTGTAGGAGAATTCCACCAACGGTAAATGACTCTCCCACCCCTTGCCAAAATCGATCACACATGCCCGAAGCATGTCTTCTAGCGTTTGGATTGTCCGCTCACTTTGACCGTCAGTTTGCGGATGATACGCTGTGCTCATGTCCAACTGAGTACCCAGAGCCTTATGCAAAGACTTCCAAAAGTTAGAGGCGAACCGAGGATCACGATCAGAAATAATAGAGACAGGCACCCCGTGCCGAGAGACCACTTCCTTGAGATATAACCGTGCCAAGCGCTCGAGACCATCGGTCTCTTTGATAGCGAGGAAGTGCGCAGACTTTGTCAACCTATCGACAATCACCCAGATCATGTCGCAACCACTGGGCGATTTCGGGAGTTTGGTCACAAAGTCCATCATAATCCGCTCCCACTTCCACTCGGGGATTTCAGGCTGTTGCAGAAGGCCGGATGGCTTTTGATACTCGACCTTGACCTTGGCACAGGTCAAGCACTTGCTCACGTACGAAGCCACGTCCGCCTTCATGTTCGGCCACCAATAAAGTATCTTTAGGTCTTGATACATCTTATCAGAGCCAGGGTGAATAGAGTACCGGGACTTGTGAGCTTCATCAAGAACGAGCTCCGGCAAGCCCCCAAACAAAGGAACCCAAATACGTTCAGCGAAATAGTGTAACCCGTCGGACCTGAGTTCGAGGTGGCTATCGGCACCATGCATGGTTTCAGCCTTAAGGTTTTCCTCCTTCAAAGCTTCTTGCTGCGCTGAACGGATTCGATCAGGTAAGCCGGAATGGATAGTGAGCTGAAGAGCGCGAACACGACGAGGTTTAGCCGTTTCCTTCCTGCTCAAGGCGTCTGCGACCACATTCGCCTGGCCAGGATGGTATTTAATAGCGCACTCGTAATCGTTAAGAAGCTCGACCCAGCGACGCTGTCTAATGTTCAACACCTTCTGATCAAAGATATGCTGGAGGCTCTTGTGATCGGTGTAAATAGTGCATTTGGTACCGTACAAGTAATGCCTCCAAATCTTTAAAGCAAAGACCACCGCACCCAATTCCAGATCATGGGTGGGGTAGTTTTTCTCATGAACTTTAAGCTGACGAGAAGCATAGGCGATGACCTTCTCGCGCTGCATCAGTACACAACCAAGACCCCGGATAGAAGCGTCACAATAAACCACAAAATCGTCCGTACCCTCAGGCAAGGACAAGATAGGAGCAGAACAGAGCTTAGCCTTTAATAACTGGAAGGCCGACTCCTGCGAATCACCCCAGTCGAACTTTCTGTCCTTCTGGGTAAGCGAGGTGAGGGGTTGAGCGATATTCGAAAATCCCTCGATAAAACGACGGTAATAACCTGCAAGGCCTAGGAATTGCCGCACCTCAGATGGCGTCTTTGGTGCTTCCCAGTCTTTAATGGCTTCAATCTTAGCTGGGTCAACGTGAATTCCTTTCTCATTAACAACATGACCAAGGAATTGGACTTCACGCAACCAGAAGCTACACTTAGAAAACTTAGCGTACAACTGTTCCCGCCTCAGAAGTTCCAAAACAAGACGTAGGTGTTCCTGGTGGTCCACCTCGTTCTTGGAATAGACCAGAATATCATCAATGAAGACAATCACGAACTTATCAAGATAAGGCTTACAAACACGGTTCATCAGATCCATAAAGATGGCAGGTGCATTGGTGAGACCAAAAGGCATGACCAAGAATTCGAAATGGCCATAGCGAGTTCGAAAGGCGGTCTTCGGAATGTCAGCTTCTTGAACCCTCAACTGATGGTACCCCGACCTCAAATCGATCTTCGAATAGAAACTAGAACCCTGAAGCTGGTCAAATAAGTCATCGATGCGAGGAAGAGGATAGCGATTCTTGATGGTAACCTTATTCAACTCCCGGTAGTCGATACACATCCGTAAGCTCCCGTCCTTCTTCTTGACGAACAAAATAGGGGCTCCCCACGGGGACGAACTAGGTCGAATGAAGCCCTTCTCTAACAGCTCCTGCAACTGGTTCGATAATTCCTGCATCTCGGGAGGTGCAAGACGATAAGGGGCACGGGCAATAGGGGCCGCACCCGGAGCAAGTTCAATACCAAATTCGACCTGGCGATAAGGCGGAAGACCAGGTAAGTCTTCGGGAAACACATCGGGAAAGTCACGGACAACAGGAATATCTTCAATCTTCTTCTCTTCTTCAGACGAAACCGAAACAAGTGCCAGAATGGCAGAATACCCCTTCCGAAGATACTTATAGGCTTTCATACACGATATGATACTCAACGGGACCCCGCTCTTCTCACCGTGCACTAACAGAATTTCTCCATCAGGGAGAGGAAGTCGAATGACTTTATCAAAGCAAACGATCTCAGCATGATACAGCGACAACCAATCCATACCCACGACTACATCGAAACTACCCAAGGACACCGGCAAAAGATCAATAGGGAAGGAATAACCCGACAACTCAAGGCGACACTCCCTAAGGACGTGCGTCACCTCAACTTTCTTACCATCAGCCAATTCTATCAAGTAGTTAGCCTCTAAAGGTGTAGGTACCCTATCAAGCAATTGACTAAACCCAAGAGATATAAAACTCTTATCGGCACCAGAATCGAATAAAACCGTAGCATAGCGGTTATCGAGAAGAAACGTACCAGTAACAGTGTCGGGGTCTTGTCGAGCACCACTTGAACCGATCACGAAGGCGCGAGCATTCCTGCCTCCGCCCCCATTGTTACCATTACCCGCCCCATTCTTCCCGGCTTCACCCTGCTTCAACTTGGGGCATTCCCGCTTGTAGTGACCAAGTTCACCACAATTGTAGCACCCCTGCTTGCCCTGATTTCCCTGGGAAGCAGCGACAGGAGGAGCCGGAGTAGGTGTAGCAGGAGGGTTCCGGTTACCCTGAAGATTAACCCTGCAATCCTTTGCCTGGTGCCCAAGCTTATGGCACCTGTGGCAACGGTTCCGGTCCTCGCAACGACCGTTGTGGTGAAATCCACACTGGTCACATTTCGGCTTTTTCCCAATATAACCCCCCGGTTTTTGCTCAGACGATGATCCCCCAGTATCAGACTTCTTCACCTGCTGAGGCTGAGCCGAACTCGAGCCCTTCCCCACGGCTTCCCACTTCCGCTTATTACCATCAGGAGCCTTCACAGTAGCGCCTCGAGGAGGCAAGACCCCTTCAGTCACCTTCATGTTGGTCAGCCTGTGAGCCGACCGAACCACCTCAGAATAAACAGTGAGATTACCTGCAACAACTAGCCCCGCAATCTCCGGTACCAACCCAGCGACGTAATGCTCAATCCTTCGGTATTCGGGTGTGTGCAGATCGGGGCACAACACCGCCAACTCATTGTGCCTAGCAGTATAAGCTTCAATCTCGGAACCCACCATCTTGTGGTTCCAGACTTCATGCTCAAGCTTCTGGATTTCATCCCTCGGGCAATACTCATTTTTCAGCAACTGAATGAATTCTGCCCAGGGCATAGCGTGGGCTTCCCCAATGCCCATAGTCTGGGTGGTGGAGTTCCACCAAGTCAAAGCTTGACCCTCCAGGGTCGCAGAAGCATATTTCACCCGGTCGCCCTCCGGGCAGCTGCACATCGAGAAAACAGATTCGATTTTCTCCAACCATCGGAGCAGTCCCACTGCCCCTTCAGTGCCGCTAAAGTTGTGGGGCTTACAATCCATAAACTTTTTGTAAGAACACTGGGATGGAGGAGGATTGACAGCACCACCTGGAACAGACACGCGGGTGAGAATCAAGAAAAGGTAAAGTACCCTAGAACAAGGTAGAATAGGTGAGGATCGACATACCACCCATAGCATTATGAGCGGCTTGGAATGCAGCCAGAGCAATATTCACGTGCTGCTGCATTAAGTTATCCAATTCAGCTTGGGTCATATTAATATTCCCGCGGCCACCGCCGCCACCTCGGCCGCCAGCACGACCGCCAGCACGGCCGCCTCTGCGACCTCCACGAGCTCCTGACATCTTCTGTCACAAAATGAAACAAAAGATTTAGGCTCGCCCGTGGTATAACCCATTAGGAATTTCAAGAAACTAGACAGAGCCCAGCTCGGGTCCATCCGTTCAAGCCCAAAGTCCGCCAGGGATCCCATGCATCACAGTTTATGATCTCGTGTGCACCCGACATGATAAACTGTTCCACATGGTCCTCCAGGCGCGCTTTAAGTTTGAAGTTCAAGTCACCGAACACTAGCGCCCAATCGTGGTATTATCATAAGTATAAGTACAAGATAGCATGCATAAGGACGGGCGTGTTCATTAGGGCATAGAGGGGAGATGTCCAAATCCCTGGACAGATCTCAAGAGTACGCCGAAGCTACCCCAATGTACACCGCTGTCAAGAAAGTTCAATAGCATATCATTCGCCATCGGATCAAAGTAAGGACGAGTCAAGAAATAGGATGGTAAGGAGCAAATAGATAATGTAGCGTAGTAGATGATGACACCGACACCCCGACAAGTCATATTGTTACCCACTTGCTAAGACTCGACTAATTGTGACCGTCTAGTGTGTGCGACTCAGTTATAGACTAGACTCTACATGCAGTCTTAGTTCACTATAACCGTTGGCTCTGATACCAATCTGTCACACCCTCAAATTCCACGTGCGGGGTTTTACCGCGAGGCGCGTGACACACCAGGATCTCAGTCAACGATCACAATAAACATACAACAAACATGCATTCATAATTATAATTAAAACCAAAATATCATGCTTTGAGCTGTAAACCAGCAGCGGAAGCATTCTCGTTTACAACCAAAAGACATATCATTGTTTACAAAGACATTGTTTAATATGCTTCAAAATAATAGACGCTGTGCATGACTCCGTGCGCCTAGTCCGATAACCGCTACCTTAGCGACCTGAGAAAACATGCCAAAAATGTCAACATATAATGCTGGTGAGTTCACAGGTTTTCTTTTATAAAAGTGTTGCCACAAGTTTTACAAAGATCATTTCCGTTAATACTATGTCATAAAAACGTTAGCTAGACGTTAAGTGTTTTTACTACTACGGTTGGGAACCCATTACTAAACATGAACCAAAAGTTGATACCAGCCCAGATTGACTGGGCTACCGATGCCTCGGTAACCCGATAGGTAGAGACAATATGCACCCGCCCGGCCCCGCCGTCGAGTGGGGTTTGTGAGGCCCAATAGATCTATCCACATCTCCCTCGTTGTGCATGCCAGCACATTCATGGTTTCCCCCTGGGACTTTCCATAAAAGCCGTATAGTAACATAAAGTGCCCATAGTATAACATGACCTTTAAATAGTTCGTACAAAGCATGTTTCTCCCCCAAAAGCAAAACAGTAAAAGTGGGGCTGTGAAACTCACCTTGGTTTGCGTTACTTGAAAACAATTAAGTAATTATGTTATGATAGCCCCAGATAACGGCAACCTACCATAAGATGCGTATAAGTATTGGACTAATAACCCGCAGGCTAACTAGTCCCCGAATGTCCAGACCGTGACCATAAACGTTTGAAAACACCTTTAACTGTTAAACCGACCGTGCCAGACAAGACCCGACATCCCATTGGTGACCCGACATTCCACGTGTTAGATATATGCAAAACATCATGCAACATATGCAATTAAACACTTAATGCGCGCAAGAGTTCACCTAGTCTAGCATAACATCCGTTTAACGCATAATCAGGTCCGAATACGTCTTACTAAGTCATTGGGTGTATCCCGGGGTTCCTATCATGTTCCTAGGTGTTAAATCGTGTTCCGGGATGTCAAAACGCGTTTACGACAGCAGCACACGCGATTAGGAAACCTTCATGCGATTAGGAAAAGTCAACTAGTGAGTAGGAGGGGGGTATAGGCGAGTAGGGCCTATTCGCATGAAGCTATAGGCGAGTAGGCTCCTACTCGCATGAAGCTTCAGGCGAGTAGGGCCCTATTCGCCTGATGCTCTGCTGTTGCGCGTTTTCGCGCGTTAAACCCTCCAAATCAGATCCGAAACATGTAAAAACACCCAATATCAAAACTAAACTATTAACCAACCCTTTTCAAGCAAAAACCCCCAATTTACCTCTGCTCTAACGGGCTCGGTGCGATTATTTCCAAAAATGGCAAAGTACTAGGTTTCACCAACCAACCTTATTTTTCCTTAAATGGAAACAATCAGATTTCATCTCCTACAAGTTGCAATTCATCATCTCTATGTTATATCATCATCCTAACATGATTTCTAACCACAAACAAGCAATGAATCATATCATACATCCTATTCTTCACGAATTACCCAAATGGGTCAAAATGCATACTTGTATCTAAACATCATAACAAGGGCTTAAACTCATAGATAATCATTCTAACTACACTTATACATCAGAAGTACAACAAATTCATGGAAACATTCATGTTATAATCACTAACAATCATCATATGCACAAATACTTCACATATAGCAAGTATTATGGTGTAGACTTGTTTTAGAACTCTTTTGAAAGGTTTTTAAAGACACAATCTTAGCAAAACAAGGTCTGGACTTTTGGGGAACCAAAACAACAACTTTACAAAGGTGTAGGATGAAGAACACACCTTGGATTTTATCAAAGAAGGGTGTATAGGCTTGGTGATGGTGTGTTTTGAAGCAAAGCAAGCTCCAGAGGTGTTTCAAGGTGTGTGGGAGGCTTAGGGTCAGTTAGGGTTGCACAAATGGTGTTTAGGGAGTTAAGGGTTCTATTTATAGGTGTTTTGACCCGTGTGCAGCAGTATAGGCGAGTAGCAGATGGTTTCAGGCGAGTAGGACTCCTACTCGCCTATATACATGCGAGTAGAGCCCCTACTCGCCCTATGATATCCTACTCGCCCCAAACCCCTTCCATTCGCCTAAGTTCATGCGATTAGGAGTCCCCCCAGACTCCTAATCGCCTATAAGGTGCTGTAATGGGTTTTCGGCGCGTTAAACGCTATTTTAACATATATAAACACGTATTCACATACCGACAAGTCACATAATGATTCCAAACATATAATGCATGATAACTAACACGTTTACATCCGTTCACCAATTCCCGGGACTCGAGACTCGTGTGTGCATTAAACCCGGCGATTCCACGAATCGCCGATCCTTGTACCCATAGTTATGGACCGACTCCCGATGACCCCGCGGATCATCATAACGACTCCCGATGATTCCCAGAATCATCATACCGACTCGATTGACCCCGTTAAGGACGTAATATGCATGACTCGCTAAGGTAGACTTACTAGTTTAGTCAATGTTACTAACCTGAGTTTGCCGGGTGTCACACGAAATGTGCCATCCTTCTTCTTTACAAATAAGACGGGAGCTCCCCAAGGTGAGAAACTCGGTCTTATAAAACCTTTGTCCAATAATTCTTGTAGCTGGCTGGACAGTTCCTGCATCTCTGATGGAGCTAGGCGGTATGGCGATCGTGCCACAGGAGCTGCTCCAGGAACGAGGTCGATGCGGAACTCGACTTGTCGAGGTGGTGGCAACCCCGGAAAATCTTCTGGGAATACATCCGGAAAGTCTCTAGCTACTGGTATGTCTTCCAACTTTCGCTCGTCGGCCTTCTTGTCCACTACATGTGCCAAGAATGCGACAAGCCCTTTTCTTAGACACTTACGAGCCTTCATGCTTGAAATAATTCTTAGCGGCGTTCCGTTCCTTTCCCCTTGAATTGAGAGAGTTTCACCGCTTGCGAGGGGGACTTGAATGACTTTATCGTGGCAAATCACGACGGCATGGTGTGCGGACAACCAATCCATGCCAACAACTATGTCGAAACTTCCCAATACAACTGGTAAAAGATCAATCCCAAACTCGTGCCCACAGAGTTCTAATTTACAATCTTTCGCTACTTATCTCGTTTCAATAGTTTTACCATTAGCCAGTTCTATAGAGTAGGGTGTATCTAGTTTACTAGTTTTTAATCCAAGTAGTCTTTTAAACTCAATGGATACGAAGCTAAAGTCAGCACCGTATCAAATAACACAGAGGCATAATGACCATTAAGAGGAAACGTACCAGTGACCACGCTGGGGTCTTGTCGCGCATCACCGGCTCCAATCACAAATGCCCGCCCGCGGGCCTGGTTGTTGATCTTGGGGCAATCTTTCTTCCAATGATCCAGCGACCCGCATGCAAAGCATGGTCTAGCCCCTCCATTTTTCGGTGCTCCAGATCGGCATTCTTCAGTCTTGTGCCCTGTGCGGTGGCACTTTCCACAAGTCAACCCATTGCTTCTTCCCTGATTACCCTGTTTGTTACCATTACCACGTCCCGTGGCAACATATCCTTTTCCCTTATTGTTTGAGCTACCCGACGCTCTGTCCCTTTTCCCTTCATCCCGTTTTCTTTTCCCGAATCTCGGCTTGTTACCCTGGTCGTTCGACACAACAGCTGAGTTTGATCCCTGATTCTTGGCTTCTACACTGCTTGCCTCGGAAATTTTCAATCCCGATACTTGTCGGATCAGCGTGCCCATGCGTATCGCATCTTCGGTGAGGCTTAGTGCAAGGTCGATAGCTGCGCGCATGGTCGTAGGTTTAGAGGCAGTGACCATGCTGCGTATTTGTGGTGCTAAGCCGAACAAATAACGCTCAATTTTGTTGCTTTCAGGGGTGACCAACCGTGGCACTAATCTGGCAAGATCATGGAATCGAGACGTGTAACCAGTAACGTCTGCTCCCATCATAGTGAGGTTCCAGAATTCAGTTTCCAGTTTCTGTACCTCGCTCGCCGGGCGGTACTCAGCAATCATGAGTTCCTTCAGTTCTGTCCATGACAGGGAGTAAGCAGTGTCATCACCCAATGACTGTACTTGTCCATTCCACCACGTCAGTGATTGGTCCAAGAACAAGTTGGTGGAGTACATAACCGACTGACGCGGGGTACACCCACTGATACGGATGACTGCCTCGGTCTTTTCAAACCACTTGACCAGTCCAACTGATCCTTCGGTGCCGTTGAAATTGAGCGGCTTGCAGTCGAGGAAGGCTTTGAAGGTGCAGCCACGCTCTCGCGAGGCCGTTTCTGCATTAATAAAGTTGTATGTTAATATGGGATAGGAGTTTTAGGATATTCTCCCATCGCTTTATCAATTATTTTCAACTTCTTACCAGTGGGGGAGGTTTCTCGTCGGTCACTCCCAGTCAAGTCACGTGATCGTTCGGAGCGAGCAGCTTCGTGCTCCGCGATTGCGCGGGCTATGCGCTCCGAAATCATGGTCTCTAGTTCGGCTGGTGTTGCGGGCAGTCCGTCTGCACCGCTGTTACTTCTGGTGGCTGGTGCCATTTTCTTCAATAATAATTATCAAAGGTTAATTTGGCAAACATTTATACAATATATAGCATAAATAACAAACCAGAATATGAACACAATAATCAACACCATGTCATCACACAACATATCATACAAAAATAAATAGTAATCAACACAACATCACCACGCAAATACACAAACCACAATGTATGGAGTAAGCAATAATAATCATAGACAACAACATATTTCACCATAATAATAAGATTTTTCATTAATTTCAATAGTACTAGTACAATGCTTGTTCATAATAACAAAATGGAGAATACATTTCTCATACAATACATTGTTTTTGAAATAAATAAAACATCATATCATGTGCCGTCGTACCCGTACGGCTAGGCAAAATGCAGACGAGTGTCATAACCCGTGCCATACTACCATATCGCTGCTACTATGTGCATAATCTGGTGATTCTTCCGTACGTCCCTGATGCATCCTACTGTGGCGGTGGTGGCGGATACTGGTACTGTGGTGCATACGTACTGATCGTCATGCTGATCGTCATGATACGCTCATACAAGAACTGTCGATGCGCAAAATGCGCATCCCCTGTAATACCGCACTGAGCGTCCATGCTCAGCAACTCCTCCGCATAGTGCGCCAAAGCATCCCGTGCATCAATCATCCTCGTCCACATCAGACGGGTCTGCTGCTCTACCTGTGCCACGGTGCGCTGCACCGTGTCAGCGAGAGTCTGAAAATCTCGCTCTAAGGTGATGGCAGTGGACCATGCTGGTCCAGACAAGGGTGTCATCCTAGGTGGCTGGCATGGTCCGGGTATATCTGGGTGTGCTGATGGGAATGGCCCAAAGGGGGCTGGTATCGGTATGTGTGGAAGTAACGGGGTAAAACCTGGTGGTCTGAGGGTAAAGTGGGGTGGCATCATGTAAGGGTCCCCTGCACCCAGAGGGTACGGTGCAGGTGGCATGCTGGGAAGGGTAGGGAACGGTAGTGTCATGGCTACAGTGGTGGTGGTACAAGCTCGGCTAATGGGGCTACTAGAGGCTCCGAAACAGTGGCCCACTCTGGGGTGGATACCACGACAGTGGGGGTAGGAGGGCTCGCGGTGGCAAAGGCTGCCATACCTGCCCTGCGTAGCTCAGAGCTATCGGCGGGGCTACCCTCAAGTACATGTGCTGCTATGGCTGGCCCCTCCTGAGGTGCGGGCTCAAGTGGTGCTGGTGGGGCTACGGGGTCTTCAGGTGCGTCCTCTATCATTGGAGCCACTGGCTCCTCCTGAACAGCTGGGATCTCGGGTACCAGCAAGTGCTCAACCGAGGCTACGGACTCGTCGTCCGAGTCATCAGATATCCACCTGTTCCTCCCACGGGAGATCGGCATGAGTCTCATGCCTGGAGGAATGTGGATGCGTGGTACTGGTGCTGGCTCATGCTCAACGTGAGCCTGTCTGTCGAACGGAGACTCTACTGTCTCCGACTGGGCTGGGATCGGCCGGGACGGACCGGCACAGCCTTCAGGGAAGTCCCTGATAGCTCGGATGGGGCGTGGGGCTAAAGGTGCGGCCGGTACAATAGGTAGCGGCGCGTCGACCACGGCGGGTGCCCAGTCAGGATCCTCGCTAGGATCCGTCTCGTCCGAATCGTCATCTGAACCTCCCGCGACGTTCATCTCCACGTCGTCGTCTTCCGCATCAAGTACGACCAGCTCGACTGGCTCAGGCGGTGGTGCGGGGATGATCTGAATGCTGCTATCGTAACTGGGCGCTATGCTACCAGCGTCCGACATCCTGGCAAAAGAACCGTACTGTTAGGACAAAGAGGATTGGTGAAACCACTTTTGTAAACCTTAGTCTAATTCACTTCTGTCATTTTTGGCTAAAGTATAGAAGTACTGAAAAGAAGACAAGAAACTGCTGATTAGAAGATATGAAGAAGTGCTGAAGTTGCAGAAGTTCTGAAGTCCAAACCAGACAAGTTCACTTCAGAAGTACTGAAGACAAAACTACTCTTCAGTAGTTGTCCTTCATCAGCACTTAACAGAAGATATTTTGCACCGCCTTTTTGCATCAGTAGTTTGTTGTTTAATATTACTTTTAGCTTTATTTGTTTCTTTCAATGTTGCAACTTGTGCAACTTGTAACTGGAGTTTCTGTACTTGCTTTTCAGGCAAGATACATGCATGTAATCGTCTATAAATAGAAGGCTTCAACCTTCTATTTTAGACATTGATTTTTAACAGAAAAATCCTTCAAACACTCTCATTGTTATATTCCATTTCTGTATTTATTGTGAATCTCTCTAAGTATCTAATTCTCATTTACAACTTAGATTCATAATAAATACTTTGTCATCTATTAGTTTCAAACATCAAGGGGGAGTTATAACTCTGCCTTTGCATAAAAAGTGTTGCTTTAACTTATAACATTCCGCTGTGCTTATAATCTGATTTACAAGGACTTGCTAAACACTTAAGTGTCAAGATAGCAAGTTCTTACTTAGCAAACAAGAGCAAACTGATCCAACAATTGGTATCAGAGCATTGGTTTATCTGATCACATATCAATCTAACAAATTGAGAATCAGACACAAAGCTCTTATTGATATTCAATAAAAAGATCAAAAGTTCACTTTTTATCAATATCCATCACTTAAAAGAGTCATCAGACAAATCTATACTCTTTAAAAATGGATCCACATAATACTGGTTCTGCCACCAAACCTGCCATGCTTGTGAGAAATGAGTACAATATTTGGCAGAAAAGAATGGCACATACCTTGTCACAAACCAACACAGGTTGTTGGAGATCTGTGATATATGGTCCACACAAACCAGTAAACATAAATCTTGAAACTAAAGAAGGGATTCCTAAGGATCCCAAAGACTATACAGATGAGGATTTCCTAAAACTTGAGCTAGATGCTAAGGCATTCTCTATGTTGGCAATGGCTCTCCCAAATGAAATATACTCTGGCCTTTTACATTGTGAAAGTGCCAAAGAACTTTGGGACTGTCTTAAAGAACAGTTTGGAGGAACTGAAGAGGTGATTGCCAACACCAGAGAAATTTTGGCTCAACAATATGAAACATTTGCTTATATTAATGGGGAAACTTTGACACAACAATTTGAAAGATTCTCCTCATTAATCTCTGAGCTAAAGTTAAATGGACAGACCTATACAACAGTATCTATGTTACATAGATTTTTAAGGTCTCTACCTGACAAATGGGAAACCTACTCCATTGTCTTAAGATCCTCACCAGATTTTAGCTCCCTCACTCTTACAAAACTCCATGGGAGATTACATACTTTTGAGAGAGAAATCGATCAAAAGAAGAAATTACAAACTTCTGGTAAAACTGCTGATGACTACCTACCAGGTAGTACAGCACTTTTGGGACAAGATTCACCAACTTGTTCCTATGGATCTTATGACAATATTGACATAACCACTGGGATCTCATCAGAAAGATCTTTCCCAGGTTATGACAATGATGACCAAAGTCAAACTGCTGATAATCTATGTTTTATCATGGATGATTTGAAAAATTTTAGCAGTGATGACTTGGAAGAAATGGACATACTACACCAACTGGCCATGCTAAGCATTAAAACTAACAAGTTTTATAAAAGGTCAGGAAGGAAATTTCCAGGATTGACCAGTAATACAAAAATTGGTTTTGACAAATCTAAACTGAGATGTCACAAGTGTCAGAAGTTGGGACACTTTGCTAGAGAGTGTAGAAGCTCTAGCTTTAACCAATCACAATCTGGAAATAACTATAACCCCAATTATAATAGGAACAATGGAACTCAAGGGAGTGCTCATTTTTTACAGGCACAAGCTCCTCAACAGCAATATATGCCTCAAGTACAATATGTTCAAGTGCCTGCTCAACAGATGCAGAGCCAACAATCAATCCCTCCCTTTCCAGCTGCTCAACTTCCTCCACAGCCTCAACAACCCCCTCAACAAAGTCTCTTTACCTCGGGTATGTTGACTGGAGCAGTCTCCCTTATGACACCACAGAGTGTAATCCTGATGCAGACAACAAAGTGTTTGACATCAACTGGGGAGAACCAGACAATGGCAGAAAGAACTTTGCCTTAATGGCATTTGAAGGCTGTACCTCAAAATCTGCATTGTCTCAGGTATCAAAAGAATCTTTGACAAAACTGTGTTCAAACTCTTGCAAAGAAACTTTTGCTCTCATAAGAGAGACAAATGTGCACCTACAAGGCAAAGCCAATGATTTAGAAAGAAAATACACACAGATAAAATGTGATTTAGAAAGAAAACTGTGTGCTAAAACAAAAGAGGTTTCTAAATTAACTGACTCTGCCATTGAAACCCAAGCACAAATCAAAATGATGCTAAATGACCTGGGAGATGTCAGACAAGAGCTTGCTGACACCAGGATCACTTGTGAAAAATGGGTGGAATCTTGTAGGGGGTATCAACTACTGCTAAACAAACAAAGTGCTTCAAATGTGAAGTTTGGCATAGGATACCATCATGTTGAAACACCAACAGATTTTTCTCCCAAAACTACTGAAGATGGGAGAAGAATTGTTTCAAATGAAACTTCTGAAGGGAAAGAATGCACATCTTTCCATGAAAACTTTCTAAACAGAAATCCTGGCATTTTTAAAGAAAGTACTTCAGAAGTATTTACAAAAACTGACAACAAGCCATCAGTAGTTTCATCTACTTCAGGAGTTGAGACCCTGAAAACTACTGATGAGCAAAATCTTTTCACAACTGTCAGAAATTTGCCTTCTGATCAAAAACTTAAGGCAAAAGAATGTGAAATTTGTGGCCTGTTCAACCACAAAACTGAATTTTGTAGATACAGAAAAGGAATTCAGTTCAATCAAAAATTTAAACAACAGGTTGTGGGAAATCAAATCAGAAATGATTATGAAAAAGTCTTTAAACCCAAGAAACAACAACCTGAAAACACCTTTTCTCAGAAAAAGATAAAATCTCAACCAAAATCTTTTTCTCAAAATTCCTTGTCAGTAGTTAGACCAGAATCATCAGCAGTTTCACAAACTGCTGAGATTCAAAATCTAAAGAACATGGTAGAACTACTGATGACCAAGGTTGATGGTGGTCCTAAAAAGGATACCACCATAGTTCTTCATGAAAAATCCATTGCCAAAAAGACATGGATTTCTCAACCTGGTCAAGAACAAACTGTAACTGTTCCCAAGAGCAAACCCAAAGCCAAACAGGCTTGGGTTTCCAAATCTAACTAATTTGCTTTTATGTGCAGAGAGTTTCCAGGGGCTTAAACAGCATATGGTATGTTGATAGTGGAGGCTCTATGCACATGACTGGATGCAGATACCTGATAAACAATTTTATCAGCCAAAGAGAAGGATCTGTGTCCTTTGGGAACAATGCTAAGGGATATGTGCTAGGACATGGCAATGTCTCCTCTAGCAAAATACAGTTTGACAAGGTCAATCTGGTGGAAAACCTTGAATACAACTTGCTGAGTGTGTCACAAATGTGTGATAAAGGATATTCTTCCTTTTTCACAAAGACAGCTTGCAAGATCATCTCACCAGAAGGCCAGAAGTTGATTGAGAAGATTATAGAAGATCATACTTTGCTGATTGCCAAAAGATGTGGCAATGTCTATGCAGTGGACATTGAGAAAGACAAAGTATTGAACAACACTGCCTGTTTCTTCTCAAGGGCATCAACTTCAGAAACAGATCTCTGGCACAGGAGACTTGGCCATGTGAACTTTAAAACCATAAATAAAGTCACAAAAATGGGCTTGGTCAGAGGTCTACCTTTGAAAGTATACCAGTGTCAAGAACACTGTGTATCCTGTTTAAAGAGAAAACAGCATAAGTCCTCCTATAAGTCTATTGAAGAATCAAAAACAACTGCATGTCTTCAACTACTCCATATGGACTTATTTGGGCTTGTCAAGATTATGAGCCTTGGTAAAAAGAAGTACTGCTTAGTCATCATTGATGACTACTCAAGATTCACATGGGTATTCTTCTTATTTTCCAAGGATGAGGCTGCTGAAATCATCAAGTTCTTCATTCTACAAGTAGAGAAACAATATTCTCTATCTGTCAAAACCATTAGAAGTGACAATGGGACAGAGTTCAGGAACAAAACTCTGGATGAATTCTGTTTGTCTAAAGGGATTATTAGACAATACAGTGTTCCCAGAACTCCTGAACAAAATGGTGTAGTAGAAAGGAAGAACAGAACATTGATAGAAGGAGCAAGAACAATGTTAGCTGATTCTGGACTGCCATTGTACTTTTGGGCAGAAGCAGTTAACACAGCATGTTATGTTCAGAATAGAGTTCTTGTGGTCAAGAGACATTCCAAGACTGCCTATGAAGTTCTTCATGGCATGAAGCCCCTTATCTCCTTTTTCAGGGCTTTTGGGTGTCAATGTTTCATCTTGAACATCAAGGAATCTATTTCAAAGTTTGCTGCCAAAGTTGACTCAGGTTACTTTCTTGGTTACTCTTCAACTAGAAAAGCCTACAAGGTTTTTAATTCTCACACCAGGATAGTAGAAGAAACATTGAATGTCAAGTTCAATGAGTCAAAACACACTCTTATTCCAGCACATCCTGCTGAACTCTTTGACCTTGACAACTTTCACTTTGGACCTGAAAAGGCTGTTACTTCTTCCAAACCTACTTATTATGGTGATCAAAGGTTTGAAGATGAGGATCCTGCACCATGGACTCCTCAAACAGTCATTAAGTCAACTACAACACCATCAGAAGTTTTCCAAACTTCTGATCAAACAAATACTGAAGGCCAAACTCAAACATCTGCTTCAGCACCTGCAACTACTGAAGAAGCTACAACTGCTGAACCAGATATCATAGACCTCAGTAGTTTGTTTGAAGAACAAGAGCCACCTACACCTGTCAGTGGTTTACAACAACTGATTGAACACAGAGATCATCCACTTGATCAAATCATGGGTGATATAGCTACAGGTGTTCTGACCAGAAACCAGCTCTCCAACTTTTGCCTATTCTCAGCCTTTATTTCACAGTTGGAACCAAAGAAGTACCAGGAAGCCCTCAAAGACAATAATTGGGTGCAGGCTATGCAAGATGAACTACTACAGTTCAACAAGCAACAGGTCTGGGAAATCTGTCCCTTACCTCAAAACAAGCAACCAATTGGTACAAGATGGGTTTTCAGGAACAAACAAGATGAAGCTGGTATGATAATCAAGAACAAGGCAAGACTGGTAGTTCAAGGGTACTCTCAAGAAGAGGGAATTGACTATGATGAAACCTTTGCTCCAGTTGCAAGGCTTGAGGCCATCAGGTTATTTCTGGCCTATGCCATTTCCAACAAAATTAAAGTTTATCAAATGGATGTGAAAAGTGCATTTTTGTATGGAAAAATCAAGGAAGAGGTGTATGTCTGTCAGCCACCTGGGTTTGAGGATCCTTCTCATCCTGAGTGGGTGTACAGACTGGATAAAGCTCTATATGGGCTCAAACAGGCTCCAAGAGCCTGGTATGATACACTCTCCACCTTTTTACTCAAAAATAACTTTACAAGAGGTGCCATTGATAAAACACTTTTCATTAAACATGTTGGAAATCATGTCTTACTTGTTCAAATTTATGTTGATGATATCATCTTTGGTTCAACAAACACAAAATTGTGTGATGATTTTAAGAAACTCATGCAATCAAAATTTGAGATGAGTACCATGGGAGAACTGCAGTACTTTCTAGGACTGCAGATCAAACAACAAACAAATGGAACTTTTATACATCAATCAAAATATGTTAAAGAATTATTGAACAAATTTTCTTTAAATGACTGTAAATCATGTTCCACTCCCATGACACCTATCACACAAGTTGAACCTGATGATCAAGGAAAACAGGTTGATCAAACCATGTACAGATGCATGATAGGTTCCCTTTTATACTTAACTGCTTCTAGACCAGATATTATGTTTTCAACATGTGTCTGTGCTAGATATCAATCAGCACCAAGGGAATCACACCTTATTGCAGTCAAAAGAATTTTTAGATATCTGAAAGGAACTCCAACACTGGGAATTTGGTATCCTGCTTCAAGCAATACCAAGTTATCAGCTTTTTCAGATAGTGACTATGCAGGGTGTAAGATGACAAGAAAGTCAACATCTGGTGGTTGTCAATTCCTGGGTAACTGTCTAGTGTCATGGCAATCAAAGAAGCAAACATCTGTTGCAACTTCAACTGCTAAAGCTGAATACATTGCAGCTGCAAGTTGTACATCACAGATACAATGGCTCCAATATCAACTTCTTGATTATGGAATCAAAGAGACCAAGACACCTTTGTTTGTAGACAACAAATCTGCCATTAGCATCATTCAAAATCCGGTACAGTTCTCAAAAACTAAACATATTGAGATCAGGTACCATTTCATAAGAGATTGCTATGAAAAAGGCAAGATTGAGGTGAAGCATGTAGCAACAGCTAATCAGATAGCTGACATCTTCACTAAGCCCCTTGACACATCAACATTTCAGAAGTTAGTATCCATGCTTGGAATGCTAAATTTGTAAGTGTTTATTTTATTTTTGCATATCAGTTAGAATCCAAGTTAACACTTGATTCTACCCAACTCTACAGCAAACTTCTACATCAATCACTACTGTTATGCATCAAAATTTTCTTTTTTCCTTTTTCCACCCCTGATTCCATCCTGTTTACCTTGGTGGATTTCAAGTTAACCTTTTCCATCTTTTTTCTGGTTTCCACTTACAAATGACAAAAGTCTGCAACAAAACTTCTGAAAAACAAACTACTGATTAAACAAAAATCAGTATGAGAGAAACTACTGATGAACAAAAATCATCAGTATGGGATAATTTTATGAAAAAGTGTGTAACTTCTGATAAAATAAACTTCAGAAGTTATGAATAAAGTATTTATAAAAACATTTCTCATCAGATGTTAAAAACTACTGAAGAGAAAATGGGAACTACTGATGAAGTAATCCTTCATCAGCAGTTTAAGTCAAAAGGGCAAATCTGACTTTTCCCATCATCAGAGGTTTGACCTAATCAGTTTAAAACCTCTGATAAAGAGATTTTTAACCAAAGGCGGTTTTAAAACTTCTAATAAAGAAGATTCAAGCGGTTAAAACTCCAAATAAATACCTTTTCTACACACTTATCCTTTTAAACTCACAAATATCCCTCCTTCTCTCTCAAAACTCTCTCAAACTTATACCTGAAAATTCACTGTTCGATCAAACACCCAAACCACAATGGCTCTAGTTCTAAAACAGGGACACAATCAAAGAGCCTTTCTTGAAAAACAAGACGGCTGGTCCCAATACGATGAGATCATTGATCTTGTCGTCAAATCCCAATACTTTACTGCTCTCACAATTAACCCACCAATTCACACTGAAACTCTGAATGAGTTCTGGGAAAATGCTGAGACGGTTACAATGGGTGGTGAGGTCATTTCCCTCAACTCAAAGATAAAAGGGAAACAACTGACCATCACACCGGCCACACTAGCAACAAGACTGGGTCTGGATGATGTAGCTGCCCCTGACCATGTTGCTAACACTGATATTCATCTAACCATGACTGAGTGTGGTTATCAAGGTACTCTCTCCCATGCTACAATATTCAAAAAATATTTTGAACCAAAATACAAACTTTTGTTTCATTATATAATTATGTGTTTGAGTCCAAAAACAGGGTCTTATGACCAGATGCCCTCCACTTTTCAACCAATATTTCATTCCATTGTGAATGAAACTAAATTCAGGGCATCAAAACTGTTTTTTAATGAGTTGGTGTTACATCACAATAATACCAAGAAAAAGTTTTTGTTGTACCCAAGGTTCATTATGCAATGCATAATAGGGGAACTGGGTAATGAGGTGCTTGTGGGAAAGATTTCAACTTTAAACCCTTTAACATCACAAGCATACTCAAGACTAAACAAACCGGCTGCCTGGCCAGAAGATGATCAGGGAGAACAACAACAAGTCCCCCTGAAGCCCACATCTTCCAAACTCACACCACCAAAAGCCAAAAAGCCCAAGCCAACAAAAACTGCAACCCACCAACCCAAAAGAAAAGCTGTTCAGGAGGTTGAGATGCCTGAACATGCTCTTGAGCATTCTGCTCTTCAAATTGTTGAGACTGAAACACCCTCTCAGTCTCATCCATCTCAAACCCCACCAAGAGCACCCATATCTGTTCATTTCAAAAGAAAAAGACTTAGAAAAACATATCAAACACACTCTTCTTTTGAAACTGCTGAACACCAACCTATTGCCCAAACTACTGAACCATCCCCACAAATTTCTGAACAAGAGGCAATAGAAATTGCCAAACTTCTCTCTGGGCTAAAAGAGAATGTCCCATCTGATCATGTCAGTCCCCATCAACCACAACAAACAGGGGACATTACTCCTACATCAGACATGGATGTGGACATTACTAGCCCTATCCCAAGAGATGAGGGTGGACCAGAGTCTTTAAGCCCAATTTTAGAGACTCTTGGGCATCTGAGGCTGCTACTACTCAGTTACCACCCAGTGGTGGATCTGAGGACAGAAGTAACATAGCTAAGACCTCAGATGTGGCAACTACTGATGAAGGCTTAATGCCTGAAGTAGGAAATCCTCAGTACCAAGAAACAGAGGTTCATGAGAGAACTGAGTTGGGCTCAGCTCATGATTTAACTGAGACAGTCCTCACTGAGGGCAACATCAGGGATTCAGATGATTCCATTAGTTTGGATGATGTTTCACAATTTAAAACTACTGAATTGACGGCACTTTCTGAAGGTCCTGTTGCAAAGGTATCCAGGCTCAAGAAGCCAGTCACCTCTGCACAGGTTAAAGCCCACTCAATCCCTAAAAACCCCTAGAGTGGCATCCTCTGTACAACATGAGGATCTCCCAAAAACACCCCCTTCACAGCAAATGCCTACCCAATTCCCTGGGCAAACAAGCATAGACCTGAACCAGCTATGCAGCCCAGAGGGTCCCCTGTACCACATGATGAATACACTCATCAGAAATCACTTCCAAACATATACAGCTGACTTGGAGCTGTCAATCAAGAACCAATTTGGAGTGATTAAAACCAAGATGAACGATCTGTCTAACAAAATAGACTACAACAGCCAGCAGATTGCTCATCTTCAAGGACACTTCTCCCAACCCTCTGCTTCAAGGGTTAGAATTGATGAATCCAAAAAGGGGGAGAAGATCAGGGAACCTAAGGAGTCATTCCAAGCCAGAGTAAAGGCAAGAGTGGCACTCCTTGAAAGAGATCTGAAAGATCAGGCCAGGAAAGAAAAATTGGCCAAACAATTTGGTGTCTCAATTAAAGAAATTGAAGCTGCTGAGAAAGAAGATGAGACCCAAAGTTCTGATGATTCCCTAAGGTGTAATGAAGAAACTTCTGATGACCAAACTTCTGATGAAGAATCAGAAAGTACTGAAGACAATCCTTTAGTAGCTGACAAACCATCAGCAGTTGTCAGCACATCAGAAGTTAACACTTCCCAACCTCAAACAACTGAACCTTCCAGAACCACTGCTCCCATTCAACCAATATCTGATCCCATCAGGCCTACATCTGTTACAACAATGACTGTATTAAACCCTTCTCCTATCTCTCAATCAGCTGAACTATTAGAGAAGAGTTTAATTGCAGCCAACAAGAAGGCCAGAGAAGATCAGATTTGGAAATCTCTGGAAGAAAGGGATGATTTGGACTTAAGCCATGAAGAAAAACTTCAGGCTTATGCAGCTGAACTACAAAGGCAGGCTAGCCTTGATGAGATTGCTGAACAGGATAAAAGACAACAACTGGTGTCTTATATTACCAAGAACAGCAAGACTAAAGCCTTTACACTCAAAGGACTCTCTATGCAAGAGCTGACAAGAAGAGCACAACTGCTTGCAGACAAAATGGCCACAAGCAAAGATGGAAAGGCCAAGAGAGCCCAGATAATTGAAGAACTAGTAGCAGAAGGATATGGTTCAAAAGCCTCTGTATCCAGATGGAAAGAAGAAAGACTAATGGATACACATAGAAAATACTTGGCTGCCAAGGCTGCAAATCCTGAGAAGTTTCAAACTGCTGATCCTTCAAGATCAGTAGTTAGAACTTCTGGTGCATCTAGAAGATCTGCTGCTCAGAAGAAGAAGGCAGAGGACAATGTCAAAACTGATTTCAAAATGGTACTACTTGAGGGAAGCTCAATAGTCCATTCAGATTTTGACATTGAGGAGAAACCTCTGTTAACACAGTTCAGGGATCCTTCCACTTTTGCTTATCAAATACAAAAGACAATCAAAGAAAAGCCGCATACCAAAGTAGTGACTGAACACCATCTCCCAACTGTTCAGATGCCTGGTATGCAACAACATCAACAAGGAAGAGAATCCCACCTGAGGCTATCTGAAACTGAAGACATCCAGCACTCAGGACCATCAACCCAAGGGACAAGTCTGGTTCCCTATTCTTCTGACTTTAACAAGTCAAAGATCCCTATCATCAGATGGTCACTTACTGATAACAACTCAGTACTGTTGACAAGAAGAGACTTCTCAAGCAGGGCTTACAAGAAGATCAGTGATCTGAAGAAACTGTCAACACAAGACCTGCTCACAATTCAACATCTAGAACCACAGAGAGGATCTCTATCTGATGGTCAGTACAAGCAGCTCAAGAACACCATGTACAAAGAGATATGGAAGATTGTTCAAGACAGAAGAAACACATAAGGAATTAGTAAGGTTTTGGCTTCATCAATCCAGGGGGAGATTGTTAGGACAAAGAGGATTGGTGAAACCACTTTTGTAAACCTTAGTCTAATTCACTTCTGTCATTTTTGGCTAAAGTATAGAAGTACTGAAAAGAAGACAAGAAATTGCTGATTAGAAGATATGAAGAAGTGCTGAAGTTGCAGAAGTTCTGAAGTCCAAACCAGACAAGTTCACTTCAGAAGTATTGAAGACAAAACTACTCTTCAGTAGTTGTCCTTCATCAGCACTTAACAGAAGATATTTTGCACCACCTTTTTGCATCAGTAGTTTGTTGTTTAATATTACTTTTAGCTTTATTTGTTTCTTTCAATGTTGCAACTTGTGCAACTTGTAACTGGAGTTTCTGTACTTGCTTTTCAGGCAAGATACATGCATGTAATCGTCTATAAATAGAAGGCTTCAACCTTCTATTTTAGACATTGATTTTTAACAGAAAAATCCTTCAAACACTCTCATTGTTATATTCCATTTCTGTATTTATTGTGAATCTCTCTAAGTATCTAATTCTCATTTACAACTTAGATTCATAATAAATACTTTGTCATCTATTAGTTTCAAACATCAAGGGGGAGTTATAACTCTGCCTTTGCATAAAAAGTGTTGCTTTAACTTATAACATTCCGCTGTGCTTATAATCTGATTTACAAGGACTTGCTAAACACTTAAGTGTCAAGATAGCAAGTTCTTACTTAGCAAACAAGAGCAAACTGATCCAACACGTACATGTATATATATGAATTAATTTAAATTAGATAGTTAAGGCGTACATTATCAGTATCCTTTCTAACCTCTAATACTACGTTAATGCATAACGATACCCATGGCTGGCTTGGTCGGAATCTCCTCATGCCCAATGCTTCTTGAAAAATTACTTTATTTGCATTTAGTAACTATACATAATTTTTCAACTTCTTACCAGTGGGGGAGGTTTCTCGTCGGTCACTCCCAGTCAAGTCACGTGATCGTTCGGAGCGAGCAGCTTCGTGCTCCGCGATTGCGCGGGCTATGCGCTCCGAAATCATGGTCTCTAGTTCGGCTGTGTTGCGGGCAGTCCGTCTGCACCGCTGTTACTTCTGGTGGCTGGTGCCATTTTCTTCAATAATAATTATCAAAGGTTAATTTGGCAAACATTTATACAATATATAGCATAAATAACAAACCAGAATATGAACACAATAATCAACACCATGTCATCACACAACATATCATACAAAAATAAATAGTAATCAACACAACATCACCACGCAAATACACAAACCACAATGTATGGAGTAAGCAATAATAATCATAGACAACAACATATTTCACCATAATAATAAGATTTTTCATTAATTTCAATAGTACTAGTACAATGCTTGTTCATAATAACAAAATGGAGAATACATTTCTCATACAATACATTGTTTTTGAAATAAATAAAACATCATATCATGTGCCGTCGTACCCGTACGGCTAGGCAAAATGCAGACGAGTGTCATAACCCGTGCCATACTACCATATCGCTGCTACTATGTGCATAATCTGGTGATTCTTCCGTACGTCCCTGATGCATCCTACTGTGGCGGTGGTGGCGGATACTGGTACTGTGGTGCATACGTACTGATCGTCATGCTGATCGTCATGATACGCTCATACAAGAACTGTCGATGCGCAAAATGCGCATCCCCTGTAATACCGCACTGAGCGTCCATGCTCAGCAACTCCTCCGCATAGTGCGCCAAAGCATCCCGTGCATCAATCATCCTCGTCCACATCAGACGGGTCTGCTGCTCTACCTGTGCCACGGTGCGCTGCACCGTGTCAGCGAGAGTCTGAAAATCTCGCTCTAAGGTGATGGCAGTGGACCATGCTGGTCCAGACAAGGGTGTCATCCTAGGTGGCTGGCATGGTCCGGGTATATCTGGGTGTGCTGATGGGAATGGCCCAAAGGGGGCTGGTATCGGTATGTGTGGAAGTAACGGGGTAAAACCTGGTGGTCTGAGGGTAAAGTGGGGTGGCATCATGTAAGGGTCCCCTGCACCCAGAGGGTACGGTGCAGGTGGCATGCTGGGAAGGGTAGGGAACGGTAGTGTCATGGCTACAGTGGGTGGTGGTACAAGCTCGGCTAATGGGGCTACTAGAGGCTCCGAAACAGTGGCCCACTCTGGGGTGGATACCACGACAGTGGGGGTAGGAGGGCTCGCGGTGGCAAAGGCTGCCATACCTGCCCTGCGTAGCTCAGAGCTATCGGCGGGGCTACCCTCAAGTACATGTGCTGCTATGGCTGGCCCCTCCTGAGGTGCGGGCTCAAGTGGTGCTGGTGGGGCTACGGGGTCTTCAGGTGCGTCCTCTATCATTGGAGCCACTGGCTCCTCCTGAACAGCTGGGATCTCGGGTACCAGCAAGTGCTCAACCGAGGCTACGGACTCGTCGTCCGAGTCATCAGATATCCACCTGTTCCTCCCACGGGAGATCGGCATGAGTCTCATGCCTGGAGGAATGTGGATGCGTGGTACTGGTGCTGGCTCATGCTCAACGTGAGCCTGTCTGTCGAACGGAGACTCTACTGTCTCCGACTGGGCTGGGATCGGCCGGGACGGACCGGCACAGCCTTCAGGGAAGTCCCTGATAGCTCGGATGGGGCGTGGGGCTAAAGGTGCGGCCGGTACAATAGGTAGCGGCGCGTCGACCACGGCGGGTGCCCAGTCAGGATCCTCGCTAGGATCCGTCTCGTCCGAATCGTCATCTGAACCTCCCGCGACGTTCATCTCCACGTCGTCGTCTTCCGCATCAAGTACGACCAGCTCGACTGGCTCAGGCGGTGGTGCGGGGATGATCTGAATGCTGCTATCGTAACTGGGCGCTATGCTACCAGCGTCCGACATCCTGGCAAAAGAACCGTACTGTTAGGACAAAGAGGATTGGTGAAACCACTTTTGTAAACCTTAGTCTAATTCACTTCTGTCATTTTTGGCTAAAGTATAGAAGTACTGAAAAGAAGACAAGAAACTGCTGATTAGAAGATATGAAGAAGTGCTGAAGTTGCAGAAGTTCTGAAGTCCAAACCAGACAAGTTCACTTCAGAAGTACTGAAGACAAAACTACTCTTCAGTAGTTGTCCTTCATCAGCACTTAACAGAAGATATTTTGCACCGCCTTTTTGCATCAGTAGTTTGTTGTTTAATATTACTTTTAGCTTTATTTGTTTCTTTCAATGTTGCAACTTGTGCAACTTGTAACTGGAGTTTCTGTACTTGCTTTTCAGGCAAGATACATGCATGTAATCGTCTATAAATAGAAGGCTTCAACCTTCTATTTTAGACATTGATTTTTAACAGAAAAATCCTTCAAACACTCTCATTGTTATATTCCATTTCTGTATTTATTGTGAATCTCTCTAAGTATCTAATTCTCATTTACAACTTAGATTCATAATAAATACTTTGTCATCTATTAGTTTCAAACATCAAGGGGGAGTTATAACTCTGCCTTTGCATAAAAAGTGTTGCTTTAACTTATAACATTCCGCTGTGCTTATAATCTGATTTACAAGGACTTGCTAAACACTTAAGTGTCAAGATAGCAAGTTCTTACTTAGCAAACAAGAGCAAACTGATCCAACACGTACATGTATATATATGAATTAATTTAAATTAGATAGTTAAGGCGTACATTATCAGTATCCTTTCTAACCTCTAATACTACGTTAATGCATAACGATACCCATGGCTGGCTTGGTCGGAATCTCCTCATGCCCAATGCTTCTTGAAAAATTACTTTATTTGCATTTAGTAACTATACATAATTTTTCTTTTGAAAACTTTATCATTTGAACCAAATCCGGTTATAGTCTAGTTTTTAAAGAAAATACTCTAGTTCGCTATAACCTTGGCTCTGATACCACGTTCTGTCACACCACGACAATGGCGGAAACACGTGGCGCGACGGTTCAAAGCATAAAGTCAAGGTTATTGCTAAACACAAGTAATTTAAGAAAATGGGTCATTTATTATGACGTCAAATCTTGTTCAAATATTACACAAAAGTAAATTGTTTTTAAGACAATCATAGAGGTTTCTCAAATATATCCAAAATGCCTTGGGATATAAAAGTGAAACCCCGCAAAAGTTTGACGCCGCATTGGAGGATTCCTCGACCCAGCTTGCCCGGTTCTCCTTCATCTAATTACCTGAAAGATATGTTTAAAAGTTTCGTCAATATAAATATATTGGTGAGTTCACAGGTTTTTAGTTTCCAAAACTTGAATACTTGGGAAATACCATGTTATGACAATATATAGGAGTTGCAAATTCCTATAAATCTACTTGAGACTATAATCAAACCAAGACATATAATAATTGTGCCCCGCTCCAAGTCGTTACTCGGTTTCCCACGACTTAAGTTCAGAATATATGCACCCCAGGCATAACCTAATGCATAATCGACGCTATCGATTAGGGGTGGGCCTTGTCAGGCACCAATAGTACTATTCAATATTCCTCCGGTTTCATTTCCCTGAATAAATGATTATAGAGGCGAGGACTCAACCCCGAGTGGCGGTCACACCTCAAGTAATAAATCCGTCAAACATTTTCCCTAACATATCTTTCCCCCGGAAAACGTAAACATAGTTTAAAATGGGGCCGTGAAACTCACCTGAAACTCTGTCTGGCTTACTAGGCGGATAGCAAAGATGGTCTCGCACCTACAAACGTCCTAGACGTATAAGTCACTATTCCTATAGTGCATGTGCCTTGGCAAGTTGTACACCCAACTCCCGACCACAAGTTATTCCAAATCCCGTTTAATTAAGCGCGTATCCTAGGTTTCGTTGGCGTTAGATTACCCTTTGTGTTACAAGTTATATATTACTCTTGTTAATATTTCCTTAACTTGTATCTTATTATCATCGACTCGACTTCACTTAACATACAATTATTTTCCCATTTAAATAATTATACTTAAGATCGCATCGCTCGATATAATATATATTTCAACCCTCGACCCGACTCACTTTGCCGCACATTTGTTTTCCCATTTAAACAAATATACTAAGATCTTGTCGTTCGATTGTACATTCTTAACGCCCGATTCAACTCACCATACCGTATATTTATTTTCCCATTCAAATAAATATACTAGGATCTCGTTGGTACGGCATACACATATATATATATCTTTGTCTTCTCGTCGCGGCTTTCCTTCCCACATATCTACTTTCCCATTAAGTAGATATACTAGAATTTTGCCGAGACGAGCGTACATATATATAAATGTGTAATTTTTCTTGTTAAGTATATACGTTTGTTTAACGTCTTATTTGCTTATGTCATGTGTTTCTCCCACGAATAATTCTTTTAACACTTAGTAAAGTGTTCATTAGTTTTCACCCATGATGTATATATATTTTACTTCTTAAAAATATATATTTTCTTATCTTGCCGCAATGGCATTTTTCTCATGCTTTGTCCGTGTACGTTTCGTTAACGCGTCTTATTTCGATATCTTAACTTGATTAGTTAATTTTTCCAAGTTTTTCCCAACATATGTTTTATAGAAATATTATCCATATTTCTTCCTCTTTTCACATGTTACTTGGATGGTTTAAAATACTTATGTATTTTTAACCCAACTTATCAACTTAACTACAAAAATGTTTCCAACACTTTTATATTCCCATTTATATAAAAGTATTCATTTTTGTATAAGTTTCTCAAGTTTGTTTGATATTTTTATAAAATCTCTATTTTATAAAAATCCTTATGTTAATATAATCCATATTTTTATAACTTTCAAAAATATACTTTTATACAAAAATACCCAAGTATATCTACTAGTATTTACCAAAATCATCCTTAGAACTTTATTACTCACACTTTTGACACCAAACTTTCCATACTTGCATTTTTGGACTAATAGTTTCTAAAATATCCATTTTAGTCCCCTAACTTTCAAAGTTACAATATTAGTCCCTCAACTTTCAAAAGTTGCATTTTTCCACTCTAACTTCCAAAGTTAACATTTTTCACTCAAAATAGTAGAGTTTGAAGATTCAACTTTTTATTGGTAAGTTATTTTTGTATCAAAACACTTTTGTTAGTCTTATATTCCATATGTAAGACTACTTGTATGTGTGTTTTATGTATTTCTTCAACATAACCAAATTTCATTCACCTAAGTGTGTAAACTTTAATTTTTCTAAGTAAGTTAACTTTAATTTTCCATCTTCTTTATTTATGAACTTCTAACATGTTCCACCATATATTATACCTTAGATGATCATAATAAGATGATTAAAGTTACTTTTTAACATATTCAAGTTTATTCCACAAATCTTAACCAAATCATCATCCTACTTAGTTTAAGTGTAAACTTTATATATTTTCAAGATCATTACTTCATCATCATCAAATCCATGACTTACTTACATATCTTTAATCATCCATTTTACACATGTAAAACCTATTAAAGATTATGTTCAAACCACCTTTTAAACCCTTCATGTACAACTTGCTTCTAAGAACACATACATGAATAATAATAATCAAAAACAAGATTAAGAATGCTTACTACTAGCACTAGGCTAGGGAAGACAAAAACCTTGGATTTGAGAGGGGTTTGGTGTGTTCTTCCAAGTGGTTTGGCTCCAAGCTCTTGAAACACACAATAGGGGTTTGGATGATGGATTGTTTAGGAGTAATTTGGAAGTGTTAAGCTTGAAGAAAAATGTGTGTGTGTGTGGGAATACCTACGGCCACAAGAACAAGGAAAAGAGAAAGAAGTTTTGCTTTTCTTCAAATGGCTAACACATGTTTATATCCTCTTACCACATGTAATCTTCCATAGATTATGTAAGATTTAATGGAAGATTGTATGTGTACTTGGGATCTTTGGAAGGATATGATGTGTGTGTGTGTATATAGCCGTGTATGTATGTATGGATGTGTAGGAGTTTTTGCTTGCAAATCTTGCTAATATCTTTGTAATCTCTTATAATCTTTCCATGGATCTTGTGATCATTACCAAAGATACAAGAGATTTAGGAAGTACATAAGAAATCTTGGATGGATGTGGGGATGGTGATGGTAGCCGTGTATGTATGTATGTATGATTAGGAGATTACTTGCAAGCTTTGCTAAATCTTATGATCTTCCATAATCCTTATACAAGATCCTTCTTATGCATGTGCACACTAGTGTAATGATGGTTTAAATTGTGTCTTGGATTCTTATGGCACTTGGCCGAAATTTTACACAAGAGGGGACAAGAGATTGCATGCTTTTGTACTTCCATGTTTCTTACAACTTTATCCTTCCATGCATGCTTATAATCTTATGTATATTTAGCTAAAAGATAAACTAATAATAATAACATCTCAAGGCCTTTAGGCCGGCCCCTTAGTGGGTCTAGGTGGGGTCCACAACACCAAATATTTACCCATTATTTGTTATGTTTAATCCCCCGTCGTTCGGGTGTCGTTCGGGTATTTTTCGGGTTTTTAATCATGCGTTATCCGGACATTAAAAATACCTTTAATAACCCTTAAATATAGTCTAATTTAAGCGTTGATTGGTTATCTAGGCCTTTGCCGGGTGAAATTATGAGTTATACGCGTATCGGGTGCGGTACGCGCATTTTATTCGTTACCGGGAGATTTGTACAAGACGTTTTCACTTATGGTTTTGGAGTTCCAAAACTCATTATATTTTATGAAACTACCCTTTATTTTATATCCTGGGTGTCCGGGATCCTTTTCGTTTATTTAATTATTACCGGGTAATTGCCAACGTCCATACCGGATAGCTTATTCGCACATGATCCAATCATGTTTTACCATTAAACGTATGCATTCCTATGCACTATTTGAAAATTGCTATCTCCTAAGGCCTTGATAATTAAATCACACATAATTGCATTTAATTACGTTAATCATATATTAATTAATCTGTACGGAATTACCTTATTTTTGCCGGTTGTTACAGTCGGGTCTTGTCTTGTGTGGTCAGGAACGTTCAAACATGTTTCAAATGTACACGGTGATGGTCTGGACATTCGGGGACTAGTAAACCTACGGGTTATTAGTTCGGATACTTATATACATCTTATGATAGGTCGTCGGTATTAGGGACTATCATAGCATTTGGTCTAACTATTTTCAAGAAACGCAACTTAGGGTGAGTGTCACAGCCCCACTTTTACTGATTTTACTTTCGGGGGAGAAACATGCTACACATTTTAGAAATGCAAATATTATGTTATACTATGTTGATCCTTGTTTAATATACGACATCATCATCTAAGTCCCAGGGAAAACCATGAATATGTGGGGATTCAAAACGGGAAAATGTGGATAGATCTATTGGGCCTGACAAACCCCACCTAGGTCGATTGGATGTCGGACTGGTGCATATTGTCTCTAAACTTTCGGGTTACCGAGGATAACGGTAACCCAACTCGGGCAGCAACACAAGAAACACTTGTCAGTAATGTTTTTCAAACGTAGCAGTAACATACTTAACGTCTAGCTAACGTTCGCATAACATAGTAATAACAGGATTGATCTTTTAAACTTATGGAAAGGTTTTATAAAAACATGTGAACTCACCAGCATTATATGTTGACATTTTTGACATGGTTTCTTAGATCGCTAAGGTAGTAGTACATGGACTAGGCGCACGACGTCTTGCACGGCGTCTAGAGTATTAGTTGCGTGTTTTCAAACATTTTCACACTACGTTAATTGTAAACATATTTTAGCTTCCGCTATCGGTTTTATGTTATGAAACTTCGTGGTCTTGATTTATGTATCTTTTACATATAGTTGTCGTTTATTGTGACCGTTGACTTGGATCCTGGTATGTCGCGCGCCTCACGGTAAAACCCCGCATGTGAAATTTGAGGATGTGACGTTCGAAAACGGTAAGCAAGTTGCCTTGCTGACAAGTGACCCGTCCCCTAAGTTATAAATCGGATATATGAAATTACCCATACTACAAAAGGCTACATATTTGATTTATGTATATATCGTGCATTTATTTTAGGTCCCACAAATGAATGAAATTTAAGATTTATACGATTGTCATGAGATGTGTAATCACGATAGATTTGTCTATAAGTTACTTGGTATAGGACCCCACTAAAAGAACGCTTAATAGATACATATAATTGGCCTTTTATGGCTTTTGACAAACCTTTTCTTCTCTTATGAAAAGTCAAAAAAGAAATTGTTCATAGTGATCAGGTATTTCTTATTTTCTTTTGACGTTTTAAATTGCGTGTTTAATTAAAAAGACTTTACAATTCATATTCGTTTAAACTAGTATGAATGCCTACGTGTTACCTCAACATACCTCAAGTACGCAAAATTTAAGTATGAATGATTGAAATCTTTTAAAAGTATATGGTCGAATTGAACGCATGTGATTTTATATATTAGTTCAAGTGATATTTGATTCAAATTGCTTTAACAACATACAAAATATACATACAAAACTAAACTTATGTCTTTAGAATCAAATTAATTTAATGGATGAATACATATATACCAAATAGATGTGTTAATTTTGATGCCATTGGATGTTAAAGAAACTTACAATAGTCATTTGTAGTTGTTTATTTTATTTATCACATGAGCACATTCATATAAGGATAAACAAAGTTAAGTGTGGGTATATGCAAAAGAACCCCAACCATCTTACGAATTCCAATGTTATTTATTCATAACTAACATTCTTAACATATTCACCCATCTGAATAGTAACATTTTTCAAAGTACACCAACCTAGCAAAAAAAAAAAAACTATAATCAGACTTGACATGGAAACAAAGAACACAACTACATGAAGATGATGATGCAGGACACTCACTGTGTTTTGTTCCTTATGAATAAACATCACAACATCAAACTTTAGTACCATCATTTGCAACATATTTGTGACAACTGCCCAAAATCAGGTACTATCCGTACAATATAATAAATATTAAAATAATATAAAAAATTGCGTGTTAGACTTAATTTGTGATAATTAGAGTCTTTAAAAATGCAATAGAAAATTCCAAACATTTTAAAAGATTTATGGTAAATTTTATGAATTTTCGTGTCGCGGAGCGATAAATTACCCGTATTGGACATTGGTGACGACCCGGTTAACTTTAAAAAGTTTAGTTTTGATCCGTAATGCTTGATTTGGCATGGAATAAGATTTTCAGGATGGAAATATTATTAAAACCAATAAAGACTACGATTGATAGTTTTAAAATCGCTATGATTTAATTATTGCACGTTTTAGAGTTTTAACGCGAGTATGAGACCCGGTACAGTAGGAAACCTCCTAATATAATCAAATTAGCTAAAAATGAATATTTTTAGTCGGGGAATATTTTTATTAGCCAAATGGGTAAAAACCTTAGGGGCTGTTTGGTAGCCTCTTAATGAGGCTCTTAACAATTCAGTGCTGAATGATTCAGCATTCAGCGCGTTTGTTTCAGCCTCTGAATGGAATGGTTAAGGCTGAATCATTAAGACTTGGGATGTTGCTGAACCATTAAGCACTGAATCATTAAGCACTGAACTAGACTGAACCATAATGAAACTCTCATACCAATGTGGGACAAGAAAACTAACCATTAAGAGGTCCAACTTAATGATTCAACACTTAACCATACAGACCTCTTAACCATTCAGACCTCTTAATAATTCAGCACTTAATCAACCAAACAGCCCCTTAGTTATTTAACATATTTTATTTTTATAAAATATGAGGTGTGTGTATTATGTTTATAAAGTTTATAAAAAAATAATAAATAACCCCCCCCCCCCCTGACCGGCCCACCCCCACCCTACATTAATATTATTATCATTAATATAAAGTGATTATAATAAATATCCCACAATCTCATTTATGCGCACACACACTCGTATCTCTTACACCTTCACACACAAGAAAAACTCCCCATCTCCCTCCCTCCTCTTGACCGTAACCCACCCCCGACACCCTCTACATCATTTTTTGTTCATCTTTTAACAAAAATGGACATGGAATCTTGATTAGTAAAGCGTTTTGGGTGATTTGGAGCAAAAATCCATAGGTTTCTAGATAGAGAAAACGAGTAGGAGCATAAAAAACCCACTATTTTTCAAGTATTCATCAAGGGTATGTTCTTGAACCAAAAACTTTTGTAAAATAGGATCTACACGCTTGGGAGACCTTGCATGTACTATCAAGACGCGTTTTTTCGGCTTAAAACGTCAAAATATGAGCTTTTGAAACAGATGTTTCGAAACAGATTTTAAACAGGTTTTCATGACTTATTTTGATGTAAAATAAATTTTGATTAAGTGTTCATGAAAGACCTAATGTAAAAACCTAAATGTATTTGCAAAAGATGTGCAAAAACGCATGTTTTCGACAAGTTTTACGCACTAAAAACACTTGTTTTCAAGTCTGATGTAAAACAGATTGTTTAGTGTTAAAATGTGTATAAAAGTCATCACTTAGTATGTATAATTGATTTTCCATGGTAACAGACGCTTATAGTGCAAAACTATGTGTTAAAAGTCGTTGAAATATGGTTTTTGAGGCATATAACGGTTAGATTGTGTGGCTGTTTTAGAATAGCAAATTTGGTCTTGATTTGAGGATTATATGCAGGTCCTAGGATGTAAATTAAGTTCATATAATATGCATAGGATGATATGTGACATTGGGAACTTGTATGTTATGGAAATTGCTAGAACATGTCTTATAGTGCGTTAAGACGATGTGTTAGCATGTATGGATAAATTGGAAAAGATTATGTGAATCTATGTGATATATGACTCGTAAGTTAATTACTTGGATGATTTCCATGAATCCTAGGCTTTCTATATGTAACTTGTGGTTTACTAAGAATGGCCGCGTTTTGGCAGAAAGACTTTATGTGGAAAACGAGTCTTATATGTAGTGACTATATGAAGCTATGTGCTACATGTGTATTTGATTATAATGAATTGATAGGTTTACTAAGTCGAGTTATGTGGAATTTGACTTGTATTAATATATGTGTGAACATATAAGTGTAAACCTAAGGGTCGGGTAATTAGACGCGATATTCATGTAAGTGAGGTCTAAAACTTAACCAATCGTCAAGGTCATCGGTGGGTAAATAGGGTAAGGGTTAATGAAAATTCAAATCCTTTTGGTTAACCTAAGTCGAGGGAAGTTTGGTGAATAACTTGGACAAACTTAGATGTTTGCTAAAATAGCCCTTTGAATAATAGGGTATTGTTAGTAACGGATTGTGGTTTGGACTAGGGATTGCTTGATTGCTACGCTTGAGGTGAGTTTCACAACCCCATTTCTTTTAAATGTTTTTGAACGTTTTATAATTGGGGGATTAACAAGCTTGTATGATGAGTAGACTAGAACTATATAGAACATATGATGGCCATTGGTATATGCACGACGCGAGCGATTTGATGCCCGTCTATCCCTTTGGGGGATACTTCCCTGCATGCTTAATCATTAACTCTAGGTTTAGAGCCTTGAATTGTATTGATAGATCTATGGGATTTGACACCTCCCCCCTGACTAGTCGGAATGGACTGGGTCTTATGGGATGAATATACTTCATTAAAAGCCGGCGAGAGACACACTTGGGTGTACATAGTGCGCATTGGGAAGAAATTTTATGGTTTGATTAAGGGCCTTAGGTTGCAATCATGCTTGTATGACCTAGCTAGTTTACTTGGTTCTTAGTTTAGTCGGTACTCGATCATACGTTTTTGAACAAGGAAATGATTTGTATTTGCCTTAAAACCTATGAACTCGCCAACATTTTTGTTGATATTTTTAAGCATGTTTTTCAGGTACTAATGCATAGGGGTCGAGAGTGTGGGTTTAGCATGCACTACTCATGGACATGATTATGGGACCTTAAACTCTAAAACTTTATAACTTTTGAAACTATGTTTTTATTTGTAAAACAATGTTGATGTTATTTCGCTTCATCTTGGTTGGACATGACGTTTTTAAACTTTCTTGGACCCGAAACTTTAATGTGTTTGACTAGAAGGTGTTTGCAAGATGTCCATAAGTGATTCTCGTGTGGTTACTAAACGTTTTGGTAACAAATTCCGTTACCTCATGACTTGCTTTCCGCTGTGCGCTGTCAGGATGTGACAATATTCATTACATGTTGGAAATTAGCAAGTGTAAACGTAATTAGTTGCATCACTTTAGTCTATGTCATAAGCCTTACATGCCTCACTTAAATAAAAGTTTACTATTAAAATTATAAACTATTTAATACTGTATGCATGACAAATTTTACCAACCGCATAATTTAAACGACCTATATCCAACATTTTATTTTAGAATGGCCACATGTACAATTAAAACAAAGTCATTGAATAGCGCTAAATTGCTAAAAGTTATCGATGGTGAAATTGCTAAAAGTTGTCGCTGCGACCGAGCTGCCCACCTAATCTATCAGGTTTAGTTTATTGCAACCCAAAATCGTAGTTAACATTTAAAACCAAAATACCCATCAAAGTCTATAGAACTATTATATAATGCCATGACCATGCTGATTTACATAAAACAATTTAAGACCATTCTAATCACCTTTAATGAACCAAGAAACTGTGTTGTACATGATGATATCATCCATGTTGATAATTTCTTTGCTTTAAAGTTTATGAATAAAAGTAAATAAATTAATTCATAAAACTACAAATTATATCAATCAAATGAGATACACCTGATGCCTATGTTTACAATTCCACCATTGTATCTTTTTTTTTGTATATGGATGGCGGCAACTCTGTTAAAATAATCACAAAGACATCAAACAACTTGAAAAGACAAAAAACATTGTTATAACGTCTCATCGGTTCGAAATAAATATTCATAAAAGTTTTTTAATTATTATTGAAACAAGAAATGACTGACTAATGATTTACTTATTTCCCAAATAAGTCTGGTCGGTTGGGTTAGGAAGCGGGTCAAAACGATTTATGTGTGTATATACATATTTAAATATTTGACGATAAAAGAAAAGTTATACAACATTATTTCACACACTAATTAATATGTTACATATATGCTAAGACCCAAATCCTAATATAAATTTCATTTTATCTGGTATCAATCTTGTTCTTAATAATACAAAAACTATATAAAAGACTCACAACATACTCCTTTAGGATAAATCGAGTTGTCGAGCATCTCAGCCCAAAAGATCAAGAAATTAACTACAAAAGATGCAAAATTGATAACACATATAAATAAAATGCTAGTTATAACAATATGAAAATATATATTGAGGAGAAATAAAATAACACTTTTTTTATAAAACTAAAAATCCTAACGTACCTTGTTTCGATTTCTACACTTTCGGAAGAATTTCAATTCAACATGTATCTTTGAACAAGGTTTAAAACAAAAATTTTAACCCCATACTACAAGAAGAATTAAAAAAAAGTTTGTTTTAACTTTCAATTAACAACCCATTAAATAACAATCAATGAAAACAGTACAAGAATTAAGAAAAAGTTTACTAGCCACTTCTGATGCCTTCCTTCTGCGCAATTTCATATATTAAAATTCAACTACACAAAGAGCATTGCCTAAAAAAACACAATTGATCGATTACTTTCAAATACCAACCCATTAAATAACAAGCACTGAAAAGAATACAAGAATTAAGAATAACTTCGCTAACCACTTTCGAAGCCCTCATTCTGTGCAAATTCATATTAAATTCAACTACACAAATGCATTGCCTAAACAAACACAATTGATCGGTTGTAACAGTAGTTGTCTAATTAAAAGGGGGGATTGGAAACAAATGATAAAAACATTTACTTGGCCAACAGAAAATTCATTTTCATACAAAACTAAAAGCACGTACTGGTGTATGGATGGGAAGAGTATTTGATGTGGATGCTTCACCATTATAAATAAACCCTAGCTTTGTAACCGATTAGGAGCATTCATTCTTGAGAAAGGGGTTTAATGTGTTTTATGGAGGTGAGTTACATCTTGAGAAATGGGTTGGGTTAATTTTCCTATTGCATTAGTGGTTTATATTATTGGCCTCAAAAGTTATACAACAATGATATAAAGGGGAGAATTTGGTGAAAAAATTAGGAAATTACACTATGGCTCTTGGTATGCCATCTTAAAGTTGATGTAAAATTACATATCTATCTATCGAGTTTCTTTAATAAGTTATATAGATAACACAAATGATTAGTATTAAGACGTGAAGGGCAATACAAACGTTTCCATTAAATACACATTATCCCACACGCCGGGCGCTTTCAACATTAATGGGTATGATTTTTCGATGGACGAAAATCCAACCTGTGACCAACCCCTAACGAAAACCCACTAAAGAGGTAAACCCTCCCACCTCAAATCAGCTGGACTGGAATTCATCGGCACCATCGTTAACTAGTAACTATCAAAACCCTTTTTAGTCTTGTTTCATCAAAGCTAAAACTCTTTTTAGTCAAATGGGAACATTAATGAGTATACGAAACCCAACTTGCAGTCAAATTCTTTAAAATGTTAATAAGCCGTCACTAATTGAATAATTCTTTTTTGCTATGTTTATGTCAATCATCTTTCAGAGTTTTCTAGCAGATTTTTATTCTTTGGTGATGGTGTCTTTTTCGTGTATTCATTTGATAGGATACGTTACTATAACAAAAGATTACATTAGTGTCTTTTTCGGTATTCATTTGATATGACACCTTATTATAACCCTACTTATGGTGTGACAACCTTAGTTTCTTTTTTTTTACAGGTTATTACTATGGGTGTTCAACGAATTGATCGAATTTTTCGAATTTTTAATATTTTTACTTGTATTCGTATTCGATTCATATTCGCTTAAAATTCAATTTATTCGATTCGTATTCGAGTTGAATAAGAAACTCGAATTCGAATCGAATTCGATTTAGTTCAAATTCACCATAAATAATAAATTGCTTTACTTTTAGTGTTAAAACTAATACAAACTCATTATTTTTAACATATAAAGTACAAATCTACAAAATTGATAAACAACAATATGTAAAATACGGGAATAGTAAAAATAGTAGAGAGTATAGTTTGTCAAAGTTTTGTGATGTATAAGAGCATTCACATTCGGTCCACCAAATGTATGTGAGTGTGTCCAAAAAATTATATAGGGTGAGTGTAAGTGGTTGTGAGTGAAGGAGAGAGAAAATATTTGGTGGAAACACTGTTCCACCCTAAATATGAAAATCTACTGTTCACCCCTATATATATTTTAATATTTTTGTAAGTAGTTGTAGTGAGGAGAGAGAAAATATAATGATAAAAGTATTATTATTTTAATTAAGAGAGAGAAGATTTAGGGGTGAAGTAGTGATTTTTAGTGTAATTTGCTGGATGGAATTTAGTGGAGGGGATGAGAATGCTCTAAGGTAAATATGTAAAAATATGGTTCTGGTAAAAGTTGTAGACACTATAAGCTCTTAGAGTTTGACTAAAATTTAGAAGTTCTTTTTTCAATATGTATATTTGTGTATATAATAATGTGTATGTGTGTATATATATTTAAAAAATATACATATATAGTTTTTATTCGAATTTCGAATCGAATCGAATTTAAAATCATAAATTTGTATTCGATTCGTATTCGATTTACTGGACTCGAATTGAACCGAATTCGAATTCTTATAATCGAATCGAATTCTTAGTAATCAAATCGAACTAAGTTGAATTTCGAATTCTTAGTAATCGAATTTTTCTCAAGTTCGAACTACACGGGGGCATGTACAAGCCGAGAGGTGCCCACAGGGCCGTCCCTGAGAATTTAAGTGTCCGGGCCGAGCCGCGAAATATGTGCCCCTTAGTTTTAGATCTTAACGAAGTAAATAATGTAAACTATATTTTTTAAACGACGATTAAAATTATATTAAATTGATGAATCAATTTTTCACTGTTTATTTTATCAAACAATACGTACTTGATAGCTATCATCGCCAATCCGTGAAGGGTTTTTTTTTTTTTTTTTTTAACTTAAGTGTTTTGAGCTTAGGGCGAGCAAAAAATCGAAATCAACATTAAAATAAGAGGATAAGGGATTACTTTTAAGTTATTGTTAATCTTAAAACAAATATGATGACACCAGTGTAGGCGCTTTTTTTTTCTTTATACTATGGCATATTTTAATGTCTATAATACCCCCATTATTTTTTAGTATTTTACACTATGCCACAATCTTCCTCAAAAAACCCCTTTTATACCTTGACACACCAACACTATGCACAAATCATTTAGATTTTTTCGATGAATTATATTTCACTGTCCGCCACTGTTACCGGTCACAGTGCCCCCTGGAAATTGGGCCCGGGCGGGAGTCCTCCCGCACCCCTCAAAACCGGCCATAGATGGCCATAATCGTTTGTAGATGCTATGGATGGTAATCGGTTTAGAGAGGAAGGGACCAATGAATTGGCATGGCAAATTGGCAATGGATTAGGAGCCGCGGGTCGATGGTTGTTTCCTGTACAACAATGAAAATAATTTTGGTATTCAATAATATTAAGTTATTAATCTACCAACTAATGCAAGAAATGTACCATTATTTAGGCCTTAAAAGTAAGTTATCAAGGCTCATTATCTGTAGTACTTTGCCACGGCCCAATAGCACACTTCTGTATGTCTTTACGACACACCAAAACAGTAGCCCATTAGCTGTATTCAATAATAAAAGTAGCCCGAAAGAAATATATATAAATGAAATATTTATTCGAAATATAAATTAACAAAATTTATTAAAAACGAACGTGGTGAGGTTCGTTGTCTGTTGTTGGTTATGGCTGGTTTTATTTTGTATTCATACTAGTGGGAATGCCCGCGCGTTGCAGCGGGTGCCCCGACTAATATCAGATTAAAAACTAAACCGGGTTTTAACATTTTTTTTTCATTTAACGAAAACACAGCCATGGAACCTGTAAGGTCTCAAAAATGCAAAGAAAGCCTAGAATTTTTATATGCAAAGCGAGCTAGATTATTAAACCATAAGACTTTTTTTATCAAAAACATTAGGAGTAGGTTTATCTGCAACCTTATTAACAAAAATGATATTAGTTGCTAAATAATTGAAACGACTTGGGGGTGAAGGCTTCGCGAAAAGGGTTGGGCAGCTAGCCACAATTAAGTTTCTTGCTAATCAAGATTGTAGCCCTAATTGTAACGTTACAAATATAGTCTTAGGGACTTAGGCATTGTAATTATCTTGAGTCTTAAGCACCTGAATAAAATTCCTTAGTTGTAGTAACCATTGAATCCTATAAGAGGTTGTTATCTGGGTAAACACTTTCCCATAAGGTATGGATTACAAAAAAAAAAAAAAAAAAAAAAAAAAAAAAAAAACAAAACGAGCCATATCATCTAAGTGTATATATATATTGTTAAAAGTAGTTAACATCAGTTGTGAATATGCGATGAGAATATTAGAGATTAGTAGAAAAGTTGCCACTTCAATATACAGGGAGCCCAGTGCCCGCACTTCAACTCCAACAACATTAAGCCTGAAAGTAAAAAAAAATTCAATAGTACCGGTTCATTATATAATACACCCTCTTGTTCTCCTACACCTTACAAATACCAACTGTTTTTAAAATAAGAACTCGCCTTTTGTAAACCAGTAGATATAGCACCATTAGTCTCTGAAGCAACGACTTCTTGCTCTACCTTTTTCAAGACCTTTAATCACTGCTTGCATTTTCAAGACCTTTAATCATTCCTTGCATTTCTTTAGCCAATTTCTTCAATTGTATCTTTAATTGGGTTAAATAACAAATTAGGGGGAAAAATATATCTATAACTCAGCAATAGAGTGGTCATAAAAATTCAAAAAGAAAAAAAAAAACACAAATTTCAAAACATCATACCTTTGAAGCAGCTTCCAATTGACCCAGATTCTTGTTAAAATGCAGCAGATCCAGCATCTTCTCAACAAGGATACCTAATTTCAGATACAACACTAAACATCCAAATCACTTGATACCTAATTTCAGAAACCAGCATGTGTTATGTATATAACCAACAATAATAAAAATGGGGCGTTTTGTCCACTAATTTTGATGCAGTAGGTCATTTCGGTTTGTTTCGAGTCAAAAGAATACAACCGTTTCTTTAGAAAAATGTTTCAAGTCAACAAGCTGAATGACGTTCAGAGGCTAAATTGTAAATGGGTCAGTTGGGTTTTTCGGTTTACTTTAAGTTTGTTTCGAGTTAAAGAACACCTTTAGGTGTAAAATTGAAACACTTCAGCTAAAAGGTTAAAAAATTGTATACTCAAGTGGGTCGCACAAAGATATAGATCAACGAATAATCTTAATTGCTAAACCTGTAGACCACCCGAACTGATAATGATGCTATATTTATTATTTTGTATAAGTAAAAGCATGAACAAATGCAAAAAATGGTAGTTTCACAGTTAGGGTATAGACTAAACTTGATGAAATATTTATATATGAAAGAGACCATATCTAGTGTGCTTACCAAATAGGCAAATATAGAACTTATCACAGTTAAAAGCATCTATTAAAAACTATTACTAAAAAAATCTAGCATTATATAAAATACGTGAGAAGCTTTTTATGCGTTTGAATACACTTAAGATGACTTTCAACCCGTTTTTATTCTTAACAAAATTGATACATTGGAAAAAAAAACCTAAATTGACCCCGCAATAAGAATGAGAGATGAGGCAAAGTGGGTAAATACAAGTTCTTTGACATCCTTCTTATTTTGCCTGGTTAACTTTTCAAGTACTGAAATATTAAGCGACATTGAAAATCCTTCTTATTTTGCCTGGTTTGACTTCTTTCTGCCACTAAAAAACGCTTATCTCCCTCAGTCCCTCTACACAATAGTCAATTAGATTCACCAACCTAATTTGTCAAACTTTGCCAACTCCAATAGCATCCGCCTGTAAAAATAGCATAAGAATCAAGCACATAGCATGCTAGCCTATATCATGAAATCAAAACATGCAACTAAGTAAACCAAATAAGCCAAACAATAAACTAAAAGTGCATATCTTATAACAAATCTTTTTATATGTAAAAATTTAAACCAAAAACCACTGTAATTACTTCTTCGGTCATCATCCGAATCATCTTTCGAGTATTCTGAATCAGAATCAAAGTGTGACACCCGGCAAATTCTGGTTAACAACGTTGTCTAGATGAAAGTCTACCTTAGCGAGTCACGCGTATATTGTACTTAACTGGGTTAGTTAAGCCGGGTTATGGTTCGGGAACTATTGGTTAGTCTAGAAGATCATTGGATGTTGGTCTAGAGGTTCGTTAGATGTCAGTCCTTAACCAAGTGTACAAACGGTGACGATTTGTAGGATCGTCAGGGCATACGGAACATACGAGTCTCGAGTCCCGGGAATTGGTGAACGAGTGTAAATATGTGTATCTACTTGTATTATGTGTTTACAATCATTATGTGACTTGTCGGTATGATAATATGTGTTAACATATGTTAAAACGGGGTTTAACGCGCAAAACGCACAAAACCAACCCCTATAGGCGATTAGGAAGCCTAATCACCTATAGGGGAGGCGAGTAGGGGACTTTAAGGGCGATTAGGGTCCTAATCGTGTGGATGTATAGGCGATTAGGCCCAATCACATGAACATTCATGCGATTAGCAGCTCTAATCGCATGAAACTGCTGCACAATCGCTAGTAACGGGCTGGACGACTAAAAACGACTATAAATACCATACTTAACCTCCTAAACTTCATTATACAAACCCTAGTCGTCCATAACCCGCCCCAACACATAAACAACCTCTGGAAGGCGATTTTTGATCAAAACACAAGGTTTCAAGCTTGAATCATCATACTTTCATAATCCTAAGGTTTGATTTTCATCCATAACTCTTTATAAACGTTTTTAATCAATCCCTAATGGTCCAGACCTGTTCTTAAACGAAAAAGCTTTCTGAAAATCGTCAATAAGGGTTGTTAATCGGATTATAACTAATATACATGCGTTATGGGTGTGTATGATTAGAAAGCTAGGATTTTTATGATTCATGATGATGATTTGATATGTTATTATGTTAGATCAGAATTGATATTGATAGTATGATGATAGAAATCTCAGTAATTGGATATTAGGGTTATGATTACGCGTGTTAGTATGATGTTGCATGCTATGTGAATGGTGTTTGGATTACTTGGTTGCATGCAGGACTGATTATACGAGGTTAAACGAAGGATTTTGGGTTAAACATGTTTAGGATAGTGTTTGGGATGATATTGGGTGGTTACACACGTTCTGGATCTGATTTGGAGCGTTAAACGCGCGAAAAACCGGAACAGCAAGGTTACAGGCGAGTAGCACTGCTAATCGCCTATGTTATAGGCGAGTAGGGTGCTAATCGCCTATAATTTCATGTGATTAGCCCCAATTGCTAGTAAGTTCATGTGATTAGCCCCAATTGCTAGTAAGTTCAGGTGATTAGCCCCAATTGCTAGTAAGTTCAGGTGATTAGCCCCAATTGCTAGTAATTTCATGTGGCATAGCTCCTAATCGCCTATAATAGAGGCGATTAGGGTTCCTAATTGCTAGTTGACCAACCTAAATGCTAGTTGACTTTTCCTAATCGCGTGTACTGCTGCTGTAAGTGTAAATTAGCATTCCGAGACCCGATTTAACATGTAGTAACATGCTAGGAACCCCGTAACATGTCTAATAACTTGGTAACATATATTTGGATGTAATTCGGTGATACGTGAACTATGTGCTATAACTTGTTGTGCGTTAACGTATGTTAAGTGTGAATGCGTTATTGTATGTTGTGGAGCGTAAACATAACACGGGGAGTCTCGGGTCACCAATGGGATGTCGAGTCTTGTACTTTGGGTCAGTTAAACAGTCACGGTGTTTTCAAACGAACTTGGTTATGGTCTGGACATCTAGGGACTAATTAACCTGCGGGTTATTAGTCTAAGTACTTGTAACTGTCGTATGTTAGGTCGCCGCTTTACGGGACTAGCATAGCAGCTGAGTTTACTCGGGTTAAGGAGTAACGCAACTTAAGGTGAGTTTACGGCCCCTCTTTTAAACTGGTTTCATACTTTCGGGGGAGAAAACATGTGTTAAAACGATTATTTGGTAACTACTGTCATTACTATGGGTTTCTATTGTGTACTACACGATCTTTGGAAGTCCCGGGGGGAACCATGAATGTGCGGGTTTGCACAACGGGGAAATGTGAATAGCGCTATTGGGAGTGACCAACCCCGCTCGTCGGCTTGGAGGGCCGGGCGAGTGCATATTGTCTCAAACAGGAACAACAGGAACATTTGGTACTTTTCGGGCACAACATCTGGTATTCGAGTTAGTAATGGTTTTCCAATCGTGGTAGTAACAAAACGTACGCCTAGCTAGCGTATACTGGTTTTCGATTTGTTATAGTATGGACAGGTCGACTTGGTACTTGGATACAAAACCTGTAAACTCACCAACATTTTTGTGCTGACGTAAACTTTTACATGTTTTCTCAGGTCGCTAAGGTAGCACGACTGGACTAGGGCGCACGCGTCTGCACGGCGTCTAACTAGGGTTGCATGGTCTTTTGAACGTTGAACTATTGTTTCATTGTTGAGATACTGTTTTTGAATAAGCTTCCGCTGTAAACGGGATTTTTAAACTATGTTTTGAAATTGCATTTATATTCATTTAGACTTGTTTATTGTGATCGTTGGTTTGGATCCTGGTTTGTCATGCGCCTCGCGGTAAAACCCCGCAAGTGGATTTTGAGGGTGTGACAGATGGTATCAGAGCCAATGGTTATAGTGAACTAGGACTGCATGTAGAGTCTAGTCTATAGCCGAGTCGCACACACTAGACGATCACATGGTACTAAACGTTATAGTGGTTTACGTATGGTCTTGTCGGGGTGTCTCTAAATCATTGGTCTTTCTACGTTACATCATCCGTTCTACCTTAGGTTGGGTTACTTGTTTTCTAGGCAGTGTAGTCTATTGGAGTAACTCGTGTGCTCTTGAGATTGTCCAAGGCTCGGACATCTCCCTTTCGCACTCCAATAGGAACACTTGTCATAAACTACCGTAATATTACGGTGTGTAGCTAAGAGTCTATGTTCGGTGATTTGAACTTTGAACTAGGAGAACACTTGGAGGACCATGTAGAGCGGTTTATCATTTTGGGTGCACACAAAATCATAAACCGAAATGCATGGAAGCCCTAGTGAGCTCTGGGTTTGAGGGGATAGTCCTGGATTGGATCTAGCTTTGATCTTGTGAACATTAGTGGTTATCTTTAACTGCGAAACTAAATTTTCTCGTTCTTTCTGCCAGAATCATGTCTGGAGTACGAGGAGGACGTGGAGGTGGTCGCAATGGTGGACGTGGTGGTGGTCGCGGTGGTGCTGGTGGTCGTGGTGGAGGTATTAACCTATCGCAGGCTGATCTGAACAACTTGCTCCAAGCTGCCTTTCAGTTAGGGCACAACGGTGGTGGTAAGTTGATTTATCCATTTTCTTTGCCTCATTGGTGAACCTTGTTTACGTATTTCGTGGTTTCTCATACGTTTCATTTCAGGTGGTCCTGTTGACCCACCCCCACCCATGTGCACCTACAAGATGTTCCGGGACTGTAAGCCCCAGGATTTCTCTGGCACTGAGGGTGCGGTGAGCTTGCTTAGGTGGTTGGAGAAAGTGGAGTGAGTATTTCTGATGTGTAACTGTCTCCCAGAAGATCGGGTAAAGTATGCAGCTGCGTTATTCCAGGATGTGGCATTGACTTGGTGGAATGGCATCACCCAGAATATGGGTATTGGGGAGGCATATGCTATGCCATGGGAGAATTTTGTGCAGTTGCTGAAGCGTGAGTATTGTCCGAGGGAAGAGGTACAGAAGCTTGAGCATGAGGTGTGGAACCTCAAGATGACTGGGTCGGAAATTGAGAAGTATACTGTGAGGCGGAATGAGTTGGCAGTGCTATGTCCCGATCTGCATGTGCCAGAATACCGTAGGATTGAACACTATGTCTCGGGGTTAGTACCGGAAATTGCAGGGTTAGTGGCTGCGGGAAATCATCCTACGTATGCAGAGGTAGTCCGGTCGGCTCATAGGATGACCAACTTAAAAGTAAATGAGGGTATTTTGCCTGCAAAGGGTTCAACTGTTAAGGCCCCAGAGAACAACAAGCGCAAGTGGGAAAATGACGGGAAGGGATCTGGGCCAGCACAGCAGAATAAGAGGTTCGACAATGGGGGTTCTTCTTCTTCGGGTAACAAGCAGGGTGGTTATGCGGGGAAACTGCCCAAATGCAACAAGTGTGGACGCCATCATCAAGGGAACTGCGACAGTAACCGTTGTCACCGCTGCCAGCGAATTGGGCATTATGCCAAAGATTGTCGGGTTGCACTTCCATCGACCCAGGCCCCGACTACTAACTCAGCTTCGACCACTCAGGGGACTACAGGAAAACAAGGATGCTACAACTGTGGTGACACTGGGCATTACAAGAAGGATTGCCCAAAACTGAAGCAGGGTGGGAACAACGGTAATGGGAACAACGGGGGCGGCGGCAGAAATGCACGTGCCTTCGTCATTGGAGCCGCTGAGGCTAGACAGGACCCTGACACAGTCACCGGTACGTTTCTTCTCAATAATCGTTCTGTTAGCGTGTTATTTGATTCTGGTGCCGACAAGAGTTTTGTATCCATGGATGTTAGTCGACTGCCCGTACCATTAGAGACCAAGTATATTATTGAGTTGGCTGACGGTAAAACGATTGAAGCTACTAGTATCCTTCGGGAGTGTCAATTAGAGTTGTCGGGTTTATCATTCCCCATCGACCTTATGCCGGTACCTTTGGGTAGTTTTGATGTTGTGGTAGGAATGGATTGGTTATCTTTGTATCGCGCGGAGATTGTCTGTTACGATAAAGTTATTCGGATTCCTCTCCCTGATGGAGAATTCCTTTCTGTGTACGGTATCAAGGGTGGTGTTCCGCTAAACATCATCTCTAGCATGAAAGCCCTTAAGTGTCTTCGAAAGGGTTATCCAGCCGTTTTGGCGCTTTTATCTGTTTCCTCTAGTGATGAGAAGAAGATCGACGACATTCCGGTGGTACGCGAGTTTCCTGATGTTTTTCCCGATGATTTATCTGGTCTTCCTCCTCATCGTCAAGTCGATTTCGGTATTGATTTTGTACCAGGGGCTGCTCCTATTGCTCGGGCCCCCTATCGTCTTGCACCTCCCGAGATGCAGGAATTGTCTAGTCAGCTACAGGAACTCTTGGACAAGGGCTTCATCCGACCAAGTTCTTCCCCTTGGGGAGCCCCGATTCTATTTGTTAAGAAGAAGGATGGAAGTTTCCGATTGTGTGTGGACTATAGAGAGCTGAACAAATTGACCGTCAAGAACCGTTATCCTCTTCCACGTATTGATGATCTATTCGACCAGCTTCAGGGTTCTAGTTATTATTCCAAGATCGACTTGAGGTCCGGTTATCACCAGCTGCGCGTCAGGGAGGCTGACGTTGCCAAGACTGCCTTTCGAACACGTTATGGCCATTTCGAATTCTTGGTCATGCCTTTCGGTCTCACGAACGCACCGGCGGTTTTCATGGACTTGATGAACCGTGTCTGTAAACCATATCTGGACAAATTCGTCATTGTATTTATTGATGACATTCTGATCTACTCCAAGAACGAGACCGAACACGGGGAACATCTGCGGTTAGTTTTGGAACTCTTGCGACGGGAACAACTTTACGCCAAGTTCTCAAAGTGTGACTTTTGGTTACGCGAAGTTCAGTTCCTAGGACATGTGGTTAATGAACTAGGAATTCATGTCGATCCAGCTAAGATCGAAGCAATCAAGGACTGGGGAGCACCAAAGACGCCAACTGAGGTGCGGCAATTCCTAGGCCTTGCGGGCTACTATCGTCGTTTCATTCAGGGGTTCTCGAAGATTGCTCAACCCCTCACCACTCTCACGCAGAAGGATAGGAAATTCGACTGGGGTGAACCACAAGAGTCCGCGTTTGAGGAACTAAAGTCTAAACTGTGTTCTGCTCCTATTTTGTCTTTACCTGAGGGTCCTGATGATTTTTTTGTTTACTGTGATGCTTCTATTCATGGTCTCGGTTGCGTGTTGATGCAACGCGAGAAAGTGATCGCGTATGCTTCTCGTCAACTCAAGGTGCACGAGAGGAACTACACCACCCATGATTGGAGTTGGGTGCAGTGGTTTTCGCGTTGAAAATTTGGAGACATTACTTGTACGGTACCAAATGCACCATCTACACCTATCACAAGAGTCTCCAACATATTTTCGACCAACAACATTTGAACATACGGCAGCGTCGTTGGATTGAGCTCTTGAACGACTATGATTGTGCTATTAAGTACCATCCTGGCAAGGCGAATGTTGTAGCAGACGCCTTGAGTAGGAAGGAATCTACTAAACCTCGTCGCGTTCGGGCATTGCAGCTCACCATTCATTCATCTTTACCTGATCAACTCCGTTCTGCTCAGTTGGAAGCTTTGAAGGAGGAAAACCTTAAAGCTGAAACTATGCACGGTGCCGACAAGCACCTAGAGCGAAGGCCTGATGGCCTGCACTATTTCGCAGAACGTATATGGGTTCCTTTATTCGGGGGACTACGGGAGCTTGTCCTTGATGAGGCTCATAAGTCCCGGTATTCTATTCATCCTGGTTCGGATAAGATGTACCAAGATCTGAAGGTGCTTTACTGGTGGCCAAACATGAGGTCGGACATAGCCTCATACGTGAGCAAATGCTTGACCTGTGCTAAGGTCAAGGTGGAATACCAGAAACCGTCGGGTCTCTTGCAACAACCTGAAATTCCGGAATGGAAATGGGAACGGATTACTATGGATTTTGTCACACAACTTCCTAAATCACCAAGCGGGAATGACAAGATATGGGTGATTGTCGATCGATTGACGAAATCAGCCCATTTCCTTGCCATTAAGGAGACCGACACCATGGATCGTTTGGCTCGTCTTTACTTGAAAGAAGTTGTTTCTAAGCACGGTGGTACCAGTTTCTATTATCTCGGATCGTGACTCCCATTTTACTTCTCACTTCTGGAAGTCTTTGCACAAGGCTTTGGGTACCCAACTAGACATGAGTACGGCATATCATCCACAGACTGACGGTCAGAGTGAGCGCACGATTCAAACTTTAGAAGACATGCTGCGGGCATGTGTGATCGATTTTGGCAAGGGTTGGGAAGCTCATCTACCGTTAGTGGAATTCTCGTACAATAACAGTTATCACACGAGCATCAAAGCGGCTCCGTTCGAGGCACTGTACGGACGGAAATGCCGTTCTCCTCTTTGTTGGGCTGAAGTGGGTGAGAGTTAACTCACTGGGCCTGAACTAGTGTACGAAACTTCGGAAAAGATCGTACAGATTCGTAACCGGTTGGCAGCGGCACGGGACCGGCAAAAGAGTTATGCCGATCAGCGTCGCAAACCATTGGAATTCCAAGTCAATGACAAGGTACTTCTAAAAGTCTCACCGTGGAAGGGTGTCATACGCTTTGGGAAGCGTGGAAAACTCAACCCACGATATGTCGGACCATTTACGATCCTGGAACGGATTGGACCGGTGGCATATCGTCTTGATTTACCGACGGAACTCGGTAACGTACATAACGTCTTTCACGTGTCAAACTTGAAGAAGTGTCTGGCTGACGAGTCTCTCATTGTTCCACTAGAAGAGATCAAGGTTGATGATCGTCTTCGGATTGTGGAAGAACCTGTGGAGATCCTTGATTACAAGATTCGTAGCCTACGTCACAGCAAGATTCGTATCGTTAAGGTTCGGTGGAACTCGAACCAGGGACCGGAATATACGTGGGAACGGGAGGATCAGATGAAGTCTAAGTATCCTCATCTTTTTCCTAAGGAAGCGTTCGAGTCGAGACATGTCTCTTCTGCAGCTGAATGAATCTCGGGGCGAGATTCCTTTTAACGTGGGGATGATGTGACAACTCGGGTAAATCTCTCTTTTGGTTTCTATCTTTTGTTTGTTTCCTTCGTTATTTCTTTTGTTCTTTTGGTACTTGTGCAATTTTCGGGACGAAAATTCTTTTAACGTGGGGATGATGTGACACCCGGCAAATTCTGGTTAACAACGTTGTCTAGATGAAAGTCTACCTTAGCGAGTCACGCGTATATTGTACTTAACTGGGTTAGTTAAGCCGGGTTATGGTTCGGGAACTATTGGTTAGTCTAGAAGATCATTGGATGTTGGTCTAGAGGTTCGTTAGATGTCAGTCCTTAACCAAGTGTACAAACGGTGACGATTTGTAGGATCGTCAGGGCATACGGAACATACGAGTCTCGAGTCCCGGGAATTGGTGAACGAGTGTAAATATGTGTATCTACTTGTATTATGTGTTTACAATCATTATGTGACTTGTCGGTATGATAATATGTGTTAACATATGTTAAAACGGGGTTTAACGCGCAAAACGCACAAAACCAACCCCTATAGGCGATTAGGAAGCCTAATCACCTATAGGGGAGGCGAGTAGGGGACTTTAAGGGCGATTAGGGTCCTAATCGTGTGGATGTATAGGCGATTAGGCCCAATCACATGAACATTCATGCAATTAGCAGCTCTAATCGCATGAAACTGCTGCACAATCGCTAGTAACGGGCTGGACGACTAAAAACGACTATAAATACCATACTTAACCTCCTAAACTTCATTATACAAACCCTAGTCGTCCCATAACCCGCCCCAACACATAAACAACCTCTGGAAGGCGATTTTTGATCAAAACACAAGGTTTCAAGCTTGAATCATCATACTTTCATAATCCTAAGGTTTGATTTTCATCCATAACTCTTTATAAACGTTTTTAATCAATCCCTAATGGTCCAGACCTGTTCTTAAACGAAAAAGCTTTCTGAAAATCGTCAATAAGGGTTGTTAATCGGATTATAACTAATATACATGCGTTATGGGTGTGTATGATTAGAAAGCTAGGATTTTTATGATTCATGATGATGATTTGATATGTTATTATGTTAGATCAGAATTGATATTGATAGTATGATGATAGAAATCTCAGTAATTGGATATTAGGGTTATGATTACGCGTGTTAGTATGATGTTGCATGCTATGTGAATGGTGTTTGGATTACTTGGTTGCATGCAGGACTGATTATACGAGGTTAAACGAAGGATTTTGGGTTAAACATGTTTAGGATAGTGTTTGGGATGATATTGGGTGGTTACACACGTTCTGGATCTGATTTGGAGCGTTAAACGCGCGAAAAACCGGAACAGCAAGGTTACAGGCGAGTAGCACTGCTAATCGCCTATGTTATAGGCGAGTAGGGTGCTAATCGCCTATAATTTCATGTGATTAGCCCCAATTGCTAGTAAGTTCATGTGATTAGCCCCAATTGCTAGTAAGTTCAGGTGATTAGCCCCAATTGCTAGTAAGTTCAGGTGATTAGCCCCAATTGCTAGTAATTTCATGTGGCATAGCTCCTAATCGCCTATAATAGAGGCGATTAGGGTTCCTAATTGCTAGTTGACCAACCTAAATGCTAGTTGACTTTTCCTAATCGCGTGTACTGCTGCTGTAAGTGTAAATTAGCATTCCGAGACCCGATTTAACATGTAGTAACATGCTAGGAACCCCGTAACATGTCTAATAACTTGGTAACATATATTTGGATGTAATTCGGTGATACGTGAACTATGTGCTATAACTTGTTGTGCGTTAACGTATGTTAAGTGTGAATGCGTTATTGTATGTTGTGGAGCGTAAACATAACACGGGGAGTCTCGGGTCACCAATGGGATGTCGAGTCTTGTACTTTGGGTCAGTTAAACAGTCACGGTGTTTTCAAACGAACTTGGTTATGGTCTGGACATCTAGGGACTAATTAACCTGCGGGTTATTAGTCTAAGTACTTGTAACTGTCGTATGTTAGGTCGCCGCTTTACGGGACTAGCATAGCAGCTGAGTTTACTCGGGTTAAGGAGTAACGCAACTTAAGGTGAGTTTACGGCCCCTCTTTTAAACTGGTTTCATACTTTCGGGGGAGAAAACATGTGTTAAAACGATTATTTGGTAACTACTGTCATACTATGGGTTTCTATTGTGTACTACACGATCTTTGGAAGTCCCGGGGGAAACCATGAATGTGCGGGTTTGCACAACGGGGAAATGTGAATAGCGCTATTGGGAGTGACCAACCCCGCTCGTCGGCTTGGAGGGCCGGGCGAGTGCATATTGTCTCAAACAGGAACAACAGGAACATTTGGTACTTTTCGGGCACAACATCTGGTATTCGAGTTAGTAATGGTTTTCCAATCGTGGTAGTAACAAAACGTACGCCTAGCTAGCGTATACTGGTTTTCGATTTGTTTATAGTATGGACAGGTCGACTTGGTACTTGGATACAAAACTTGTAAACTCACCAGCATTTTTGTGTGACGTAAACTTTTACATGTTTTCTCAGGTCGCTAAGGTAGCACGACTGGACTAGGGCGCACGCGTCTGCACGGCGTCTAACTAGGGTTGCATGGTCTTTTGAACGTTGAACTATTGTTTCATTGTTGAGATACTGTTTTTGAATAAGCTTCCGCTGTAAACGGGATTTTTAAACTATGTTTTGAAATTGCATTTATATTCATTTAGACTTGTTTATTGTGATCGTTGGTTTGGATCCTGGTTTGTCATGCGCCTCGCGGTAAAACCCCGCAAGTGGATTTTGAGGGTGTGACACAAAGTCTGTGCGTCTGCTGCATTTGCTATTGCGCCTACGTTCTCTGGTTTTTCTGGACCGTTGTCTCTGAGAGGAATCGGATCCATCGGAATTGTCTTCAGAGTCGGAGTACCTACGGCTACTGTGTTTGCTACTATGGATATGGTCTCTGATTTTTGTGGACCGTCGTCTAGGAGAAGAATAATCGGATTCATCAGTATCATCATCATATGTTTTCCTTCGTTTGGATTCGTCTTTCGTGCTCCTGCTACTACCCATTGTTGGTTGATACAACTGAAACAGAGAAGATTAAAGATACAATGGTTTGTTTAAGAACAGTGGAAGAAGAAAAATAGGTTTTAAGGAGCGCGTAGAGGAGTACGCTTCATATTTTGCAATTAAAAGTTTCATTAAAGTATAACTCATTCCATTCCTAGAGGTCAACCAAACATGATACTGAATGTAAATATCCAATCCATTACCTTCCAGTATTTGTATGATGTACCTGATATGTGAGGCTCTTTCCACCACCAATTGGCATCAAGACAAAAACATCATTTCTACTCATTGTGGCATTTATGGCCTCTCTTTGGTTGGGACGGAAGGAATGATTCCCAAACACTTTCTTGTTATTAGCAACACCAAACATGTTAAACTCCTACTAAACATTAATGAACATAAAAGAAACCCCAAATCAAATTGGATTGATAACATACACACACAATTAAACTAAACCCTAAAATCAATGTATCGTTGAATGGGTAAGGTCGTCCGTCTGGTGGTGTGATGGTGGTAAGACGGCAAGTGAGATACTTAGCTTAGGTGGTCGGAATCGGCTATCAATTGACGCAGATAAGGCTGAATGAATGAGCAGAATATGAAACGATGGGTGGGGGTTACTAATTAGAGGGGAGTTATTGAAAGTTATTGAAAGGGAAGGCAAAGGATTATTATGAGGGCATGGATGGAAAATGAGGGTAATATTGTAAAATTGTTTTGATATTGTAAAGGAGGAGGATGGTGAAATGTCATTATTACCCTTCTAGGTGTCTTAATGTTCCACAAAGTTCCAATTATACCCTTATTGTATAAGCATAAATCACTTGTGCATGTTGCTTCTTAAGTTGTACGGAATTGAAAATTACCAAAGGGGCCATCACTCCTCCTTTATAATGTATTATAGATAATTGAAGTAAAAAAGAAAAACAAAACTAAGGAACATGAATTTACTGATATAGTTATTATTACTTAGGTTATTTAATGTTTGAGTTTACGATCGAATATATTCGGCTACGTTCAAACATAATCACGGGCATGATCACACGATTCGTTTATGTATAGTGATTACCTGATTTAATCTATCTATATCTATATTATATTATATTACTAGCTGATTACCCGGGAGGGTCCCGGGGGTTGAAAATCTAATTTTACGTGATAACCTATTGCAAATGACTCAAGTTAACTAACCACAAAATCTCTCAATCATTGCATGTTCATAGTATTCTAATCAGTAATAACTCATATTTCCTAATCTAAAACCTAATCAGTAATCATCTAAAGAATCACTTATGTAAGCTGCAACTATTCAAAAACTCAGCATATCTCTCTAATTTCTCACATTCTAATGACTCTTATAATTCCTAACCTAATCAACTAAACAAACACTTAAGTTGGAAGTTGTAACCATTGCATCTCATTATGCCACGTGGCATAATCAAGAGATGGTTGAGGCCACCATTAAACGCCACGCCAGCAACTATCAATTCTTCCCGGAGCGTCCCGGGGTTGAAAAATATAACCATTGTAATAATACTAATACTAATAGTAATAATTATTACTCTTGTAATTAAATAAATAAAAAAATATACATTGCTATAAGCTGACACCATGTGTTGAAGTGTTGCGCGATTCTTTCTCCTAGCTTCTCTTGATGAAGTATACCTAGTAAAATTCCAATGATAACATGGCGTTTGGGCTGATTTTCAGCGTCGTAGATAAGAAACTGGTTTAAAAGAAAAAACATGATTAGTGAATAACATGAACACTTTGTGTGTTTTTTTCCTGTATGAACGAAACCCCACAAAAAAATAGTCGATTTTTTCTCCGTTTTTTATATAGCACTATGGTACTTGTTGGAAAGATAATAAAATGCTCGTTAATTTGGTGTAATTTTTTTCTTTAAAAAATCTCGTATATAAAAGATATAAACGTTTAAAAATTGTGGGAGGAAATATGAGAGAGAAAATTTTAAATTTATTTTTAAATTATTTTTTCCTAAAATAACTCAATTTAATTAAAAAAGGAAATAATTCAAAACATCAAACTCTTTCAATTATGATGCCACGTGGCAGTTTAATGGAGAGGTTAAAGACACCATTGCACGCCACGTCAGCAATGTTCAATTCTTTTATATATATTAATAGATATATTATATAGGGGATGGTTCAATAGAAAACTATTGAGAGAACTCGAGAACTAAATAATAACCATTGATCTTACAAGATCAATGGCTATGATTAAAAGGATGTGGGGAATTAGAAAAAGGCTAAGATTTTACAAGGGAGAGTAGTTTTGGAAAAGTAAAGTTTGCAAAACTTATTTTCACACTCATTTAAACAAATTCAAAACCCGCACCCCCCCCCTCTCTCTCTCTCTCTCTCCATAAACATCCTAGGGTTTCACTAAACTTGTATTCGATCAACAATTTACCACAAAAATCAACCAACTCATCGACGATCAATATAGGTACGAATTCATACCTGCAAACGGTTTTATTCACATATAATCATAACATATTTGGTGTACTACACATATACCGCATCATCCCGTACTCATATTGCATCGTTTTTTGAGCGTTTTGTATAAAATAACGAAATGTTAAACAACATTTCATGTTTTATTCATGAAATATATGTTAAATATGGTTGATGTTAGTGTTAAATGATATTATGGGTTTTTTTTGTCAAGTGTTATGGATGTAACTACAACACACATGTGTAGTATGATTATTTCAGCTAATTAATGTTAACAACGATCAAGCTTTTTATGATATGCATTGCACAGGTGTGATAATTGTTCCATGTATTACACACGTGTGATAATATTATTTGTGATAGTTAGTGTTAAGTTAAATTGATGTGCTTGTCATACGTTGCACACATGTGATATCTATAATTGTATTTCACATGCGCAGTAGGCTTGTTTTAGTTGATGTTGGATGTGAATAGGCTTTGTATGTAATGTACTACACATGTGTTATAAATGTTTAATGTATTACACATCTATACATATAATAAATCAAAGCAATTTTAATGACATGGCACTCAAAGAGGGTATTCTCTTTATTGAGTGTGCCATGTGTCATCTCATGTGGCAAGGACTTTATTTTAGGAAAATAATAATTTAAAATTTAAAAGCAAAATTAGATTTTTATCTCTAATGTTTTCTCCTATAACTTTTAAACGTTAATATCTTTTATATACGAGATTTTTTAAAGAAAAAAAATTGCACCAAATTAACGAGCGTTTTATTATCTTTCCAACGGGTACCATAGTGCTATATAAAAACGGAGAAAAAAATGACTATTTTTTGTGTGGTTTTGTTCATACAGGAAAAAAACACAAAGTGTTCAGGTTATTCATTAATCATGTATAGGCAAGTCATTAGTTATGTTCAAACCAGTAAATATGATTTTTATTTACAACATGTGTTAGCATTGGAGTTGTACATTGTTTTAGGTTAGGTTTTAATATTAGAGTTATACAATGTTTAAGGTTATGCATTAACATTGAAGATACATTGTTAATTGTTTTAGGTTAAGTGCTACCCGAAGCTTTCCTGCATGTAACTGTAAAACGCATCAGTCTATTTCAGGTGTAAAATTGATATTTCAAATTAGATTTCTCAACCCGGGACGCTCCCGGGATATATTAGTTTAAAAAAAATTGTGGATTTGGGTCGGGCCTGAGATTAGGTGATACCCGACCCAATTACCCTTTTTTAGATTATAATATGATAACTTATGGCAGAGATTTGTTTAAAATAATAATAATAATAATAATAATAATAATAATAATAATAATAATAATAATAATAATAATAATCATTAATCATATATTGGCAAGTCATTAATTATGTTGTCATATTAGATATTTTATTATGTCATATTAGATATTTCAACCCGGGACGCTCTCCAACAGGTAATTGCTATGTTTTCTTTTTCTACCATATTCTGAATGTATTGGTGCTAAACAATCTTTGTCCCCTTGAAGTGCTTGGGATCTTAATATTCTGTTTTAGGTGTTGATGTTGTAAGGTGAAATGGATCTTTTGGTATATTTTTTTTAAAGTATCTAATGTAAGTTGATACATAGATGCCATTTTTATAGTTTAGATACTTCTAATTTTATTCACTTTACTTAGATTTTTCAACCTGGGACGCTCCCGGGGTATAAGCTAGTGTATGATAATTTAATTTGTGATAGTTAATGTTAAAATGATATAATGTTTTGTTTGTCATGTGTTGCCATATATTACAGATGTAACTGTATTGCACATGTGAAATGCGACTGTTCTAGCCAATGTTAAATGTGAACATTATTTGTATGTAATGTACTACACATGTGTTATTAATGTGTATATATTACACATGTGTAATAGTACAATTTGTGATAGTGTTTATTGAGATTATGTTTTGTTTGTCATGTACGCACATATGTTATAGATGTAACTGTAATTCACATGTGTAATATGCTTGTTGTAGTTAATATTAATAGTGAACGGGGAATTGTTTGACATGTATTGCATAGGTGTTATAATTGTTCCATGTATTACACATGTGTGATAATATTATCAGTGATACTTAGTGTTAAGTTAGACTGACGTATGTGCTTGTCATATGTTGGATATATGACATATCTCTGTAACTGTATTTCATATGTGTAGTAGTCTTGTTTTAGTTTATGTTTAGTGTGAATAGGCTTTGTATGTAATATAATATACATGTGTTCTAAATGTTTAATGTATTACACATGTGTGGTAATTTACTTTGAGATAGATAATGTTAAAATGATATAGTGTTTTGTTTGTCATGTGTTGCCATATATTATACATGTAACTGTATTTCACATGTGTAATGTGATTGTTATAGCCAATGTTAAATGTGAACATTATTTCACATAGTGTAATACTACAGGGAAGGAGTTGCGGGTTTGTGGGTTTGGCTGAGACTCCATTGTGTAGAGGAGCTGATGAAGTGATAGCAGGTCTATTGAGATTGATTAACATCTATGAAGAGCAAGCTAGGATATGGGAAGCTCAGATTATGCGACATGAAGAACGAGCTAGAATTGTGGCATTGAAGAATAGAATATTGAAGTTTTTTTGTTTTGTTTTTAGTTGGGTCCTTTTGATCATATATTTTGTTTTACACCGAATTAACCTATTTAATAAGTTTGAATGTATGATTTAAAGGATATGTGTTTTGAATTTATGTATGTACCAAATTTAACGGATGAATGTATGACATGTTAATATTAGTTTGGCTGTTTAAATTCTAAGGGCATTTTTTGCTACATAATGACTCATTTTTACTGTGTTTTTTTGCTACAGTTCTAATACAATTTTTTTTTGCAATTTTGACCAATTTTGCCTACAATTTTGGCACATTTTTATGCAGTTTTTGGCTGCAGTCTTTGACCCATTTCAGTATACCTTTGCTACAGTTTTTTTTGTTGCAGTCTATGACCCATTTCAGCTGCAGTTTTGTCACATTTTACTGCAGTTTTTAACACATTTTGGCATATTTTTTGTTGAAGTTTTTTTGTTACAGATTTTTACTAAAGTACATTGTCATCCATAATAAAATATATACAAATTCTAGTATAAAGTTAAACTAAAATACATATAACATCTAAACATGTGAAAGAATGTCTAAAACAAATGGTATCATTAATAATATATGAATTTAATACAATCTATGAATGAAACAACGTATAAAGGAACCGGTGAGCAACAACACGATATGATGTTCGGCATAAGGATAAACAACACGTTTAATATCAGCATATGATGACTTGAGAGCAGCAGTAGTTGCAACCTCTATAGCATCTTGTATTTTTTATAGTTGCGTAGATCATTGTCGTACACGTATTCGTTACACGTACAATGCAAAATTGTATTGTTTTTCTTGAAAATTTTCCATAGCCTTTTAACCTGGATTGATTATACCTACAATAAAAACATAAAACATGAAATTAGTATAATAGTGAACGTGTGATAACAATATTACATATGACAAAAAATGTAAGAGATATGGAATAGTTATAAGATCAATACTACATATATATGCAATACTTACATAAAATAATATGCATAGTATAACAGTATACCTATGATAACAATATTACATATTTATGTTCTTTCATCCACATAACTTTCTTGCAAAACGTTTTCGCTTTTTTCATGTCATTATTTGCAAGTTCTTCAGCAACTGATTGCAAAAATAAATGTTATAACTAAATTTTAATTAATATTTGCATACACTATTAGTTCCCGTAAATAACAATGATGCACATGTGCAATACAACTTATATTTATAGCACGTATGCAAAACAAAACACAAAACACAAAACACAAACACATATTCACACATAACATTAGATAACACAATCATGATGGACATGTGTAATACAACTTCATGTGTCTCATATACGCAATACAAAATAGAAACATCCGATTGCATCTAATATTAAATAGTCCACGCCTAATGCACACGTGTGATACAACTTATTTGAATTACACATATGCAGTACAAAACATAAGCACTTATTCACTTATAGCATTAGATTGCCCAAGCATAATACACATATGCAATACATGTCCTTCTACACATATATCATTAGCTTGCCCATATCCATATTTGCACACATGCAATACACATACTTGTATCACATATATGCAGTACATATCATTAAAAAAACAGTCACATATAATACACATATGCAATACATGGATTAAGACATGTACCTCTGTTTGAAAACCATCAAAATCCAAATTATTAGATGCAGTGTTAGTAGAAATCGAAAAAGTAACATCATATAATCTCAAATCTGAATTATCATGTGAAAACATGTGCTTTTATCCTCGTTTACTATCAATTTTTGATACTGAATTCGTATTAATGACAGAATATGTTTGAAATGGTCTCAATCTATATCTAATCGATTTAAAAACAACAATACATACAAAATCCTAATAAATTGGTATCAATTAACAAAATATATGAAATCGATTGAGACGAGTGCTTTAGTTTTGAGAATTTTGAGCATGTACCTTCAATTGACATGAATAGAAATCGTAATAAGAATTCGTATATGTATGAACACGTATTAGGTTTTGAATCGATGTGAAGCATGTTATAATCTAGTAAGATCTTGTTGATAGATGTGATTGGAGTGAGAGATCTTGGTTTAAAGTTAGGGAATATATTTGGGGTTCTATTGTTTTCTAAAGTTGGGGAAGATGAAGTTAATACAACTTGACAAAAATACCCCTATACTTAAGGAGTTCTCGAGTTCTCTCCCTAACTATGAGTTTTCTATTGAACCTTCCCCATATATATATATATATATATATATATAATAAAAGAAAGCACATTTGCAGACATGCAGTTTAATGAGGCCATCCTCCCCCTGCTTACGCCACGCGGCACTGAATATGATTAAAAAAAAAACCTAATCATCTATAGTATAAAACTTCCTTCTCCTCACCCCAAGGCCCAAACCCCAAACCCTAAAAACCCAACTAATCTCCACCTCTATCTCAACCCTATCACTTTATCTCTCGGCAGCTTATCTATAAAAATCTAGCAGAAGCGATTTTCTATTTGGTTTAGTTTGTTTATTTCAGCATATAGAAATCTAGCGGAAGCGATTTTCTATTTGGTGAAATAAACAAACTAAACCAAATAGAAAAATCACTTCCGCTAGATTTCTATATTGTATCAGAGCAGGATACTATCCTACTTGGAAGATGAACAAACAAAAAAAAAAGATCACGATTTGGTGTTTTGGTGAAAGAAAGAAGCTCATCTATATCAATAAAAAAAAAAAAGCAAAGTCAGTTGAGGAGACAGTAAAAAAGAGGCACAAGATAAGGAGCTAGTCTTGGGGCACAAAACAAGGATGACTTACTATAATTATAAGGTTACTTTGACTAGTCAAGTGGTCATAATCTCCAATATTATCTTTGTATTTGTTGATTGGGACAATGAAGATGTTGGAAAGCCTGTTGTAGATCAGGGCGGATCCAACACACAACCAGGGGGTGCGGACGTTGCAGCTCAACTTCGCGCGCGCGTAGTTGAAAGTTAGTGGAAAATTTGGTTTTTTTTTACGAAATTTGAAAAACGTTGCTTCTAAAATGAAAAAAATGAAAAACGTTAATACTGAAAAATGTTTCTAGATCCGCCACTGTTGTAGATTAAAGGTAATGCATTTTCGAACTTTTAATTACACTATCTATTATCCTTTTCATGAATTTGGATTGCTACTTATATCAATCTTTTTCTTTTTTATTTATAAAATATTTGCTGAATGTCTTTTTTTAACGGTATTTGCCGAATGTCTTAACTAGGTTTTTCGATATACCGGAAACGATGATGGTACGAAGTTTGTATTTGACCAAGATTTATCCTTTGAAAACCTCAAGGTTTACCGGGAGGACTTTTAAACGACAATCTTAAACCTTTGTACAAGTCCAATCCGGTTCCCGAGCAGGTAATTTGTTTGGGCCCTTTTTTTAATTTGTATATTTTTTTCTTATAAGAGTTAATTTTTGATGTGGTAATTGTTTATGATGTTAAAATAGTAATTAGGAATAACTTTGATGAGATTGTCTTAGATGAATCAAAAGATGTTCTTTTAGAGGTACTTGAATAAAAGAAAGTAATGCATTGCAGCAATTGGTTATGGTGGGTGCTTCATGGTTAAACATGTGATTTTTTTTTTGTATTTTTTTTTATTGATTTATGCACCATGGTGTGGGCATTGCCAAGCTCTAGAATCCACGTACAACAAGCTTGCTAAGCATTTACGCGATATTGATTCTTTGGTAATAGCTAAGATGGATGGAAGTAAAAATGAGCATCCCCGGCAAAGGTATAGTGGCATTATAAAGTCTTAGATACTTGGTAGTTAGTATCGACATGTTTGCTCAAACTTTTAAGTCTTCTGAATCCAATACCTCAAACATGATTAGTGATTTTGGATCTTGCATCTTACAGGCTGATGGGTACCCCACAATCCTTTTCTACCTAGCGGGAAACAAAAGCTCGGATCCTGTAAGTGACCTTTACAAAGTTAAATTTTGCCTTAGTTATACCCACCATGGAGGGTATTTGGGATTGAGTTTCAAAACAACTTATTGACTTATTAGCTCTTTTAAGAAGCCAATAAGTCAATAAGCTGTTTGTGTAACTAAGGGGGTGTTTGGGATTGATTATTCAAAATAGATTATGCGTTTTGCAAAAGCAGAGGTGAAGCTGCTTATAGATTATTGCATTTTGGTAGACTAAAAAACTGATTATCTGCGTTTTCAAAATGCAATCCCAAACATTAAAAACTGATTATCTGCGTTTTCAAAACGAAATAATCTAAAAATCAGATTCAAAACGCAATCCCAAACACCCTCTAAAAAGCATTTTCTGATTTGATTTTTGACTTTTGGCTTTTGGCTTTTAAGGGTGGAAAAGCTGTTTTTGAAAAGTTAGAAATCCTGGCCTTTGGCTTTTGAATTTCGGAAAAAAAATTACAAATCTACCATCCATACAACCAATATTCACAATAAGTTAAGCGAAACACTTAAAAAAGAAACAATCTATTGGTTTTTGACGTTTCTCATCCCAAAAGCTAATCCAAACACTTTTTTTAAAACTCCTTTTCAAAAATTCATAAGCCAATAAGCACTTCTGACCAAAAGCACTTTTGCATTTCCAAAATCAATCCCAAACACCCTCTTAATCCTATCCAGTTTATGATAATGAAAACTTTTTAACTTACAAGATTCTTTGCTTATCTCACGCTGTCAGCATCTGGAATCGTTGATCGCTTTTCAATTTGGTGGCTGATGAAGACGAAAATGACAAAATCGTGAAATTTTAGCATCACATGTACGTGAAATCTTATTTGGAGCTTTTAATTTATTCATTTGATTTTCTATATAGAAGTGTTTGACGTCGACTTTTGTGGATAGAAAGTCGAAATCAAACTTTTTTTTGTTGTGCTTTTGATTGTCAAAGACTTAAAAGGTACGATGTTTTTTCCCAAATTTTACCCCCAACTTTCTTTCGCTTGACTATTTTTCTGTTTATTATTGAAGGTAGACAAAAGGTATTGAAGAAAACTGAAAATTCAATCCATTAGCTGTTAATTATATCATGCCATGTTATGTTGAGTGTTCATTGCTTCTATATGGTATCTGTTAACTGTTAATTTTAGTTAAACCATGCACCTTTGTAAATATCTATTTCGGAATTTCATTTTTTAATGCTTATGCAACTTCTTACCTATCCAGGTAACATTTTTATATGAACACAAAAAAATGGAAGATTTAGCATATGTAAGTTGTGTTGGTTAATTTATTGGCTTTTTATGACTCAAACGAAATTCAAAACACTTATAAAGTTGTGGTGTTTTGCAAGAAGAACTTAATAACTAATACTTCTGATGTTCAAAAGGGGGTGGGTGGTAGGGGAAATGGTTGTGAGTTGAAAATAGATTTACTGTTTGGGTTAACATAGATAGATATGTATTAAACCTATTTATTGTTTGCCCTTGATTAGTTATCTACACTCAATAACTTTACTTTTACTCTGTTTTACAGTGACCCGATAATTTAATGGGGACCTACTACAAAATGTGACAAGAAAAAAAATGATTGAACAATGGATGCCTTGAGGTTTAATAATCGGTTGTCTACACATAAAATAAAAGTCATGGAAACCTTGCCCTAATAACCTACTTCTAAAAGACTTAAATTTAAAGTAAAGATCAAACAATTATGTAGAACCATTAATTTTTTTCAATACGTTTTAATGCAACATAATTTGACATGCTCATGTTTCTTGCTTGGCATGCTCTGACTTGAGAACCTGAAGCTGGCAGAAGATCTTGCTAAAGCATGTTTTGAGATGCTTAGAGTGCATCAGCCGAATGTTTTTTTTTGTTTGTCTGACGGAGTTGCGAACACAACATAAAAAAGGAGCATGAGCAACAAGATACACGACTGAAAAACGTGTGACAAGTGTCTCCTTTGATTGATAGTAGTGTTTTAACTTTGTTTCTTAGATGTTTTTATCCAATTAAACATGTAATTTTTTATACTTATCCCATAAACGAAGCTATATTTTGCTATGTAAGGATCAATGAAACTTATTGTAATCGCAGCGCTCGGTTTGATTCCTTAAGTGTTGGATCAGTTTCTTGTTTATGAACAGATTCTTATCATGAACACTTGTTTTTAATAACTATCAAAGTAATTTGCATAGCGGAATAACTGTAAAGTGTTCAAGTTAAAGCTTCACTTTAAACAGGAGTTATTACTCCCCCTTGATGTATGAACTAAAGCAGTAAATGAGAATCTAAGACAGTTAATGAATAAAACAGTAAATGCTTCAATTGATTCTCAGATATAATGGAAATTATAACTACAAAAGGAATGTCTAAAATAATGGGATGAACCCATCTATGTATAGACCAAAAGTAAACGTACATGAGAAGTATTTGAAGCAATATAATATTACAAATACTACAACAGGCTGTAGCATTGGTACTTGTACAAAGACTTTAACAATACTAATATTAAACTAAACTACTGAAGTATAAGTCGGTTAGACTCTTCTATCAAACATCAGTAGTTTGTCTTCAGCAGTTCTTTAGAGACATGTCTGGTTGGTCTTTAGAATTTCTGTTCATTACTCTTCAGCACTTGATATCTTCTTCTTCAGTACTTTCAGTCTTCTTCTTCAGTAGTTTCTATACTTAAAATTATTTAGCAGAAACATGAATTAGACGAAGGTATCAAAAGTAGTTTCGTCAATCCTCTTTGTCCTTACATTAAGTTTATTGTAAGGGAGCCGATAAAATCACAAGGCGCGCAAATACTTAAATTTTGTATCCATACTTTTTGTACAAAAATATAAAACCACAGTTTATAACCCGGGAGCGTCCCGGGATAGACAAATACAATAGTTTGTAAAGAAAGTTGTCTTACAGTTAGTTATGACATATATTTTAATATGAGTAAGGAAGAAGGATATAGTATAATATGAGAAAGGGACAATTGCAATAATATGAGATAGAAAGAAATTGTATATTAAAAGAGAAAATAATGCAAATTAGAAAAATTGATTATAAATTTGTAAGGACTTAAAGTGAATGTTAATTTGAATACCTGGAAATTGCTCTTGATTATTAACTCTTTAATCTCTTTTCTTATTGGTCAATTTACACATGTGCCTCAGCCATGAATTTGTTAAATCAGTTTTTTTACGCGAATTAGAAAGCAAGTGGGCAACAAGCTACTCTGCTAGCTTCTTTTTTTATAGCAAAACTAAATCTTTTAAAAAAGATATTTGGGTCATAACTCATAACAATAACTCACTAGTGAAGCTTAGATGGCAACCCTCCTTATTCAAGTCATATATTGAAGATTTTATCATGTAATAACTATAGTATACAAAAATGGCTACTTTTAGTGATCTTCAAATAGATTACAAGAAACTCACTTTGCACAATTTCATATCCTTGTGCAAATCATATGTTGAAGATTTTATCACGTTATATTAGATTTTTCAAACCCGAGACGCTCCCGGGTATAAACTAGTGGGAATATACATGTGAAAAAGTTGGATATATTGTTATATGACCATTTACGTATTGTATTGTATCGTATTATATTATATTATACAGTAATCGGTATTTCCCTAATTTCCTATCTCCTCAAAGGGTATTTTTGTAATTTACAGGGAATGCCGTGGTTAAAAGTAAACAAGTTAACATCAACGTAACTCCGTTTGTGTTTGTATCTGTTTATTTTAGTTGGTTATATATCCTTTTTTCTCTTTATCATTTATTTTCTTACATCAAGCCTCTTGCTTTACTTAACAAGTGGAGGCCTAACTAATCTGTCGAATCAATTCAAACTGATTTAGAATAACTGAGAAAATGATAGAGTGTTCTTCAAATCACAAGATAACGCTGAGTACAAAGAAGAAAAAAAGGATGTGATTGACAACAACACACAACCGTATGAGGTGACCTTTTGGTGCCCTCACCACAAGTTTGTATGGTTGTAGATTGTTAATTTGTTATAATAAACTAAATATTACTAAAATATGGTTTTGTCATTTATGATGGTCAAGCATGGCGTCTTCTAAATTAGAATATATTATACAAAATATCTCAAAATAGAAAAAATAATGCAAGTTTGAGACTTTGATTATAACGTATCCTTGATCCTTGATGCTGATAGTGTTATGGTCATGAGAGTAAATCTCTATATACAGACACACTCCTAAAAATCTAAATGTACATAGAAAATTATCTTTAAAAATATAAAAATAACTAACTCGCATTCCTCAAAATCTAAACGCATGTTGAGTTATATATTGTACATAAAAAATTAACTTTAAAAATATAAAAATTAATACAATTTATAAATAAATTATTGTTTATATATTTTACTTTATTTTATTTATAGCTTATAATTAGACAGCAGTTCCTTACATCGTAAATATAACTATTCCATCAAACAACATTTCTTTTGATTAGAGAAAAAAATACAATGATAACAAGAATATAATTATGAAATTCAATATATATATATATACATATATAAAGTGTAAGGTTCATTAAGTAATTGAAAAACCATCTGTAAAACATGAAAAAAATCATTAATATCTTACTTTTACATGTAAAAATTTTCATTTGTATCAATATTTTTTTGAAATTTTTACATATAAACACATGTTGAAAATGTTTTAATAAAAAAATATAAAGATAATGTTTAAAAACAGATAAAATGGTAAAATAAATTACAAAATTTATTTTTTATCCGAACATCTTCTACATATGTTTATAAAAAAATACCAAAAAATATTTATAAATGACTTATTTTTATTTTACATGTAAAATTAGTGATTTCATGGTTACCAACTTTTTTTGGTTCCCTAGTGAATGAGAATGTTGATGAGATCAATGACCAAATGGTCGACCTTTTTAAAGGGGTTGAAATAGTATACTACAGTTTTGATGAAGCTAAAGACTATCAACACAACTTTTATTCGGTCAATTTATAAAATATACTAATTATTAGTGGTTTGCCACCTCATAAACTTTGATTAAAAATCGGATGTCCTATTATATTATTACGGAATATCAATCCATCACATTGTGACACTCGGCAACTTCCGGTAACTAACTTTTGAAAACTTAGTAAGTCTACCTTAGCGAGTCGCGCATACGTTACACATAACAAGGTCGGTCGAGTCGAGTCGCACATCATTAGGGTTTTAACATACGCAAGTCTCGGGTCCCGGGAATTGGTGATCGGGTGGGAACGTGTTATTTATCATGCATTATATGTTGGTAATCATTATGTGACTTGTCGGTATGTGGAAACGTGTTTACATATGTTAAAATAGGGTTTAACGCGCCAAAAACCCGGACACACAGACTATAGGCGATTAGGCCATGTGATATAGCCTAATCGCCAGTATATGAGGCGAGTAGGGGAAGTCTTTAAGCGAGTAGGATGCTACTCGCATGAAGGTTCATGCGAGTAGCAGTCCTAATCGCGTATACTGCTGCGTACTCGCCTGAACTGCTCCGAACGACTAGAAACGCCTATAAATACCACCCTTGACCTCCAAAACATCATTTATGCTACCCTAGCCGTCCCATAACCTATCTCAACCCACAAACACCCTCTGGAACCTATTTTTACATCAAAACAACCATTTCCAAGCTTATTCCATCATCTCCTCTTGAATACAAGGTGTGTTCTTCAAACCCAAACCTTTAAATGATTATGTTTTACTCCCTAAACGTCCAGACCTGACTTATAAATGTTTTTGTCTTTGAAAATCCATTTAAAACCGTTTTTAAACAAACCCACACCTTTACATGTGTTATATGTGTTATATGTGATTAAAGATAGAATTTTTAGGATTAAATCATGGATGTTTTTGTGTTATTATGATGTTTATGGCTATTACAAGTTAGTATGATGATGTCCTAGGAGTTTGAATGGTTTTGGTTGTGTATTGTTGATACTTGATGTTTTGACCCATTTGAAGGATTTTGGATGATTAAGGATGATATGAGGTGTGTTGTTGATTGTATGATGTTAGGGTTTGCTCTAGGATGATGCTAGAACAGTAGGATGCTATCGGATAACGTGGTTATGTGATTTAATCTGAATAATTGCTATTTAGGGCAAGTTCTTGCATGTTGATGTGATGTTTACATGCTAAGTTGTTATTTTGGGAAAACGCTCGCATTCGGAACTGTTAGAACGATGAAAACTTAGGGGTTTTGCTTGAAATATGTTTGTTAATGTGTTAGGATGATTATTGAATGTTCTTACATGTTTCGGATCTGACTTGGAGTGTTCGGCGCGCGAAATTGCACTACAGAACTGCAGAGGCGAGTAGGATCCTACTCGCATGAGGCTTTAGGCGAGTAGGCTCCTAAATGCCTGATGTTCAGGCGAATACAAGCCCTAATCGCCTATAGTATAGGCGAATAGAGGCCTATTCCCCTCAACTACTAGCATTTACAATCCTAAATGCTTAATGTTTAGGCATTTACAATCCTAAATGCTAGTTTGATTCCTAATCGCGTATAATGCTGCTGTATGTATATTTTAACATCCCGGAACATGATTTGACGCCTAGGAACATGATAGGAACCCCGGGATACACCCAATGACTTAGTAACACGTGTTCGGACCTGTTTATGCGTTAATCGGACATTATGCTAGACTAAGTGAACTGTTGCGCGTATTAAGTGTTTAATTGCATATGTTGCATGATGTCTTGTATTTATCTAACACGTGGAATGTCGGGTCACCAATGGGATGTCGAGTCTTGTCTTACGTAGTCTTGTTGTCGGCCAAACACGCTTTTCGGACACATAATGGTCATGGACTGGACTTAGGGACTAATGAACCCGATGGTTATTAGCCTAACTTGACACATATCTTATGATAGGTCGCCAATAGTTGGGGCTATCATATCTTACAAACGGTTTACTCATATCACGCATACGGTTTACTCTTAAAAGGAATACGCAACCTAAGGTGAGTTCACGGCCCCACATTTTACGGTTTATGTTTTCGGGGGAGAAACATGCTTAAAAATCTTTTATGACTTATGACTTGTTAAACTCTTATGGCTCATGACTCTTTATCACGTTATACTATGGCTTACTTATCGTACTATACGGTTCATCAAAAGTCCCTTAGAAACCACTAACATGGGTATATGGCGGGGAAATATGGATAGCGCTATTGGGAACTGACAAACCCCACTCGACGGTGGGACCGACGACTGCATATTGTCTCTAATAAAACAAGGTCTACCGGTGATGACGGTAGCCCATAGGAAACTAAGGGTAACTACACGGCTTAGTCAGCAATGGTTTCACCCGTATGAGTATCTCATTCTGCGCCTAGCTAGCGTTCTCACAAGCATAGTAGTAACTGTGATGGTAACGGTTTTCGAAGGATCACTTTAAACGTTTAATTAAAACCTGTGAACTCACCGGCATTTTATGTTGACTCTTTTAGCATGTTTTCTCAGGTCGCTAAGGTAGCAGCTGTCGGATAGGCGCACGAGGTCGCACTGGAGTCGTCTCGCATCTAGGGTCTCATTTGCACGTCTTGGATTCATGAACTTTTGAACTTATGTTTTATTTCTGAATGACTTTTGTAAACTTTAAATGCTTCCGCACTGTTGAATGTTGGTTTTAAACTTATGCATGGTTTTGTTTACGTATGTTTTTACATTTAGACGTCGTTTATTGTGACCGTTGACTTAGATCCTGGTGTGTCACACGCCTCGCGGTAGATATCCGCAGTTGGAAATTTGAGGGTGTGACAGATTGGTATCAGAGCCAATGGTTATAGTGAACTAGGACTGCATGTAGAGTCTAGACTATAGCCGAGTCTCACACACTAGACGGTCACATACATTTGAGTCGTGTCTTTTGGTAAACATACTAACCTTGTCGGGTGTCGGTATCCTTACCACACAGTGTCACATTACCTATCTCATACTTGGTTATTCCTAGCTTTATTTATCTTCTTCTCCGGTTTGCAGTCGAGGGAACATGTTTGTTGATCTTTTGAGTTGGTTGTATCTTTCTAAGATGCGGGTACCGGGTGACTTGAGGTTCGAGCTCGGGGCACGCCTTGAGGACCATGTAGAGCAATTTATCATTTCAGGTGCACACGAAATCATAAGTTGAGATGCATGGAAGACTTGGTGGATCTCGTGTTGGGATTAATGGTCACGTTCGAACCCGATCCTAGGCTTTTCATATTCTCTTGGTTTAGCGTTGGTGATGGGTCTGAGTATTTGTTTCTTGTTCCTTCTCAGAAGATGTCAGGACGCACTGGAGGATGCACTGGGGGACGACGTGGAGGCCACACTGGTGGGGGTAGAGGTGGTGGTAACATCACCTTGACGTATGATGAGCTCAATGAGATGATGCAGCAACAGTTGGGCGTTGCATTAGCTGCTTTTCAGGCTGCCCAGCAGACTTTTATGGGTGCTACTGCTCCTCCGGTTCAGGCAGGTGTTGCCTATAAGCGGTTTAAGGATTGTCAGCCTCTCAGCTTCCAGGGTACAGAGGGGGCTGTGGAGTTGCTTCGGTGGTTGGAGAAGACCGAGGCGGTGTTTGCTTTATGTGAGAATCCAGCGGTGGATTGGGTGAAGTTTGCTTCGGGGACTTTTGTAGGAGCCGCCTTGACGTGGTGGAACTGCGTCACACAAACACTTGGTCTTGGGGAGGCCAACGCCATGCCTTGGGCGGATTTTGTGCGTAGGTTGAAGGATGAGTACTGCCCGCGTGAGGAGATCAAGAGGTTGGAACAGGAATATGGGAATCTTAAGATGGTTGGATCTGAGGTGGAGGAGTACACGATCAGGCACAACGAGCTAGCAGTGATGTGTCCAGGTTTGTCTACACCAGAGTATAGGAGGATAGAGCAGTACCTTGCGGGTTTGGTGCCAGAGATTGCGGGATTAGTGTCTGCTAGGGATCCTACTACTATATCAGAGGCTGTGCGGTCGGCTACTAAGATGACCAACTTGAAGATTTCTGAGGGTGTCTTGCCTCCTAGGGGCTCTTCTATGAAGGCGCCGGCAGAGAACAAGAGGAAGTGGGAAAGCGTGGATAAGGGTTCATCGGGGGTTCAGCGACAACCGGCGACGAAGAAGGCTGAAGCTTCTGGGTCAGCATCGGACCAGAAACAAGGGGCTATGCTGGGAAAAGCCCTAAGTGTGTGCGTTGTGGGTTTCATCACTATGGTACTTGTGAGAGTTTTCCCTGTGAGCGTTGTCAGAAGACGGGGCATCTTGCCAAGGATTGTAGGGTCAACCTTTCCAGGACGACTCAGACTGCTGCTATTACTACCCCTGCTCCACAGGGGAACCAGGGTTGCTTTCATTGTGGGGAAGCGGGGCACTTCAAGCGAAGCTGTCCCAAGTTGAATCAAGGGGGCACAGGGACTGCAGGGAAGGATGGAGACAATGAAGGCGGTGGCCGGTTTACCCGTGCTCATGCTTATGTGATCGGTGCTAGGGAGAACCAGGTGGACCCAGACACTGTTACCCGTACGTATTCTCTCTTATCTCTTGTTACGCTTTGGTTATACTTTTATCCGCATTGTTGTGTGTTCGTGTTTTCGAGTGTTTTTCCTTGTGGTTTGGTCTCTGTTTCTCATTCTTTGGGTCGATGAGGGTCCTTTGGGGATGCTACTTGGACGGTACCGGTGGGCTAGTTATACCGATCATAGTAGTCTCCAGTAGGCCTTCGATCGGGGTCTCTTGTCTCATACTCACATTTGGGAAAATGGTTTCCCGGTTGTTACTGTCACGTTTGGTTTATGACCTTCACTTGTTGTATTTTGGGGAAACGTTACCTGGGCACAGAGGTCGACACTCATCACTGTTGAAGCCGAAAGAATCTCGGGACGAGATTCCTTTCAACAGGGGGATGATGTGACGACCCGGAAAAATTTTTCTTCTTATTTGTTTTCTCTCCTCGACTTCGGGAAATTTTCGGGACGAAAATTCTTTCAACAGGGGGATGATGTGACACCCGGCAACTTCCGGTAACTAACTTTTGAAAACTTAGTAAGTCTACCTTAGCGAGTCGCGCATACGTTACACATAACAAGTTCGGTCGAGTCGAGTCGCACATCATTAGGGTTTTAACATACGCAAGTCTCGGGTCCCGGGAATTGGTGATCGGGTGGGAACGTGTTATTTATCTTGCATTATATGTTGGTAATCATTATGTGAATTGTCGGTATGTGGAAACGTGTTTACATATGTTAAAATAGGGTTTAACGCGCCAAAAACCCGGACACACAAACTATAGGCGATTAGGCCATGTGATATAGCCTAATCGCCAGTATATGAGGCGAGTAGGGGAAGTCTTTAAGCGAGTAGGATGCTACTCGCATGAAGGTTCATGCGAGTAGCAGTCCTAATCGCGTATATACTGCTGCGTACTCGCCTGAACTGCTCCGAACGACTAGAAACGCCTATAAATACCAACCTTGACCTCCAAAACATCATTTATGCTACCCTAGCCGTCCCATAACCTATCTCAACCCACAAACACCCTCTGGAACCTATTTTTACATCAAAACAACCATTTCCAAGCTTATTCCATCATCTCCTCTTGAATACAAGGTGTGTTCTTCAAACCCAAACCTTTAAATGATTATGTTTTACTCCCTAAACGTCCAGACCTGACTTATAAATGTTTTTGTCTTTGAAAATCCATTTAAAACCGTTTTTAAACAAACCCACACCTTTACATGTGTTATATGTGTTATATGTGATTAAAGATAGAATTTTAGGATTAAATCATGGATGTTTTTGTGTTATTATGATGTTTATGGCTATTACAAGTTAGTATGATGATGTCCTAGGAGTTTGAATGGTTTTGGTTGTGTATTGTTGATACTTGATGTTTTGACCCATTTGAAGGATTTTGGATGATTAAGGATGATATGAGGTGTGTTGTTGATTGTATGATGTTAGGGTTTGCTCTAGGATGATGCTAGAACAGTAGGATGCTATCGGATAACGTGGTTATGTGATTTAATCTGAATAATTGCTATTTAGGGCAAGTTCTTGCATGTTGATGTGATGTTTACATGCTAAGTTGCTATTTTGGGAAAACGCTCGCATTCGGAACTGTTAGAACGATGAAAACTTAGGGGTTTTGCTTGAAATATGTTTGTTAATGTGTTAGGATGATTATTGAATGTTCTTACATGTTTCGGATCTGACTTGGAGTGTTCGGCGCGCGAAATTGCACTACAGAACTGCAGAGGCGAGTAGGATCCTACTCGCATGAGGCTTTAGGCGAGTAGGCTCCTAAATGCCTGATGTTCAGGCGAATACAAGCCCTAATCGCCTATAGTATAGGCGAATAGAGGCCTATTCCCCTCAACTACTAGCATTTACAATCCTAAATGCTTAATGTTTAGGCATTTACAATCCTAAATGCTAGTTTGATTCCTAATCGCGTATAATGCTGCTGTATGTATATTTTAACATCCCGAAACATGATTTGACGCCTAGGAACATGATAGGAACCCCGGATACACCCAATGACTTAGTAACACGTGTTCGGACCTGTTTATGCGTTAATCGGACATTATGCTAGACGAAGTGAACTGTTGCGCGTATTAAGTGTTTAATTGCATATGTTGCATGATGTCTTGTATTTATCTAACACGTGGAATGTCGGGTCACCAATGGGATGTCGAGTCTTGTCTTACGTAGTCTTGTTGTCGGTCAAAAAACGCTTTTCGGACACATAATGGTCATGGACTGGACTTAGGGACTAATGAACCCGATGGTTATTAGCCTAACTTGACACATATCTTATGATAGGTCGCCAATAGTTGGGGCTATCATATCTTACAGACGGTTTACTCATATCACGCATACGGTTTACTCTTAAACGGAATACGCAACCTAAGGTGAGTTCACGGCCCCACATTTTACGGTTTATGTTTTCGGGGAGAAACATGCTTAAAACTCTTTTATGACTTATGACTTGTTAAACTCTTATGGCTCATGACTCTTTATCACGTTATACTATGGCTTACTTATCGTACTATACGGTTCATCAAACGTCCCTTAGAAACCACTAACATGGGTATATGGCGGGGAAATATGGATAGCGCTATTGGAACTGACAAACCCCACTCGACGGTGGGACCGACGACTGCATATTGTCTCTAATAAAACAAGGTCTACCGGTGATGACGGTAGCCCATAGGAAACTAAGGGTAACTACACGGCTTAGTCAGCAATGGTTTCACCCGTATGAGTATCTCATTTTGCGCCTAGCTAGCGTTCTCACAAGCATAGTAGTAACTGTGATGGTAACGGTTTTCGAAGGATCACTTTAAACGTTTAATTAAAACCTGTGAACTCACCGGCATTTTATGTTGACTCTTTTAGCATGTTTTCTCAGGTCGCTAAGGTAGCAGCTGTCGGATAGGCGCACGAGGTCGCACTGGAGTCGTCTCGCATCTAGGGTCTCATTTGCACGTCTTGGATTCATGAACTTTTGAACTTATGTTTTATTTCTGAATGACTTTTGTAAACTTTAAATGCTTCCGCACTGTTGAATGTTGGTTTTAAACTTATGCATGGTTTTGTTTACGTATGTTTTTACATTTAGACGTCGTTTATTGTGACCGTTGACTTAGATCCTGGTGTGTCACACGCCTCGCGGTAGATATCCGCAGTTGGAAATTTGAGGGTGTGACACACATGGTCTGTGTATTGACACAAGATTGATGTCTAAAGGATTCTAGCACATTGTTATTGATGTTGAAATAGTTGTTAGTCAATCTATTGGAATGACAAGAATCCCTTTTTTGTCTTGCTGGAGACGTCATGTTCCCGCTCAAACTAAAAAAAGAATAGTTTCTGTTCGACTTAGTTTTCCTTGATGATCATCAATAAATATTAAGGTCAAACAATTTTGCATGTTGTCGTTTATCTGCCAAATTTGGTATTTTTAACATGGACAATTTTATGTAGTGTTAGCAAAAGGGATATCATGCGAAAATATAAAGGTGTTAGTACATTCAACCAAAGATTTCAGCTAGGACGAAGTATATAACTCAAATGTTCTCTATCAGGAAGTGTTAGGTGATGGATATACTGCATGTTTATAAAAACATAATCATGTTCTTCTTTATAGATTTTGTGCCTTAAGTTTTTATATTATGATTATATTTTAAATATATTTTTGTGTTACTTTTTTGTATTGATTGATGTAACATTTCTAAAATAAACATAGAGTAAAGATATATCTATATTGTATCACGAAAACATACACAAAGCTATATTTCCAATTTTTTATATACATTAACACTATAATTTTGAAACAGAATGGGTTTCCGGGAACCCATTGGATAAGCCTAAATCCGCCCCTGTTAATGGAATACTCATTTATAAAGCAAGTCTAAATTTTATACGTCAAGTCAGATTCGTAGAATCTAAAGTTTACTAGATATGATTCAAATTACCTTTCTAAAGGGGGAGGGGTGCTACCCTTGTTTTTTTTTTTTCACTTCACTGATTTACACCAATCCTGCACTGCCACATCATTTCACTGATTTACTTCACTGAATCACTTTTTTGAAGGCAACACTTAATTGATTCACTTCACTGAAATCTTTATTTTTAGTTTTCCTTTTTATTAATTACCGCTTAAAAAATTTACCGTTTGTAAAACTAAAAAAATAACCGTTCTTTTAAAATAAATAAAAAATACCAAAAACATCAATTAAAAAACATACAAACACCTAAATTTACTCGTCGTCTTCAACCCAATAACGATCCCAATCATATTTCACCGCGAAATGGTGTAGTTTATTTACTAAATTAAAAATAATTAACTATCAACAATTTTAATAATTAAAAAAAGTGGCTTCCTTCATTAGTGTTTGTTGGGCTCCTGATTTAGGCTTAAATTCATTCAGCCCAAAATACATACTAACCCTAAATATAAATACTAAAAATAACCTTTTACATCTTATCTTCTTCACATGTAAAACATTCAACTTTATTTTGCAAACACACCAAACTTGAATATCATTCCACCATCCTATTTTGTTTGGTAAGGCGTAACAAAAATAGGGTTCAACTAATAAAACAAAAGGTTTAAATAAAAAAAGAATTATATTAAGTCAAAAATAAAAAAAATGTACGGTTACCAACATGGTAATTTTGAATAAAATATATAACTTGATTTAAGATCCAATATGTGACTAAGAAAAATATAAACACTTATGTTTTCCACACTTAGGAATATTTCTGTTTTATAAGAAAAATTTTCATAAAACAGATTTTACAATTTATATTTAATTAAATAATTTATTATAACTAATTAAATATAAATAAGCTAGAAATACAAGATATATTCAAAAAATAATAATTTTGTGAAAAAATTATTATTTTCTGATGTAAAATAATGAAAATAATTTTTCCATAATTTTTCTCAATTTATTTGCATTTAAAGCAGATTTAATGAAATTAAATAGTGTTTTAATAATTAAAAATACTAAAAACAACAAAAATAACTATTTTCTGAGAAAATAAATTTTATTTCAGTTTATCATACTTAGAAATAATTTCCCAGAAATTTTGAGATTAAAATCATCAAAAATGAATTTTTATCAATTAATTACGATTAAAAAAATTTAAATCAATAAAAATATGAAATTAATTTATTTTCCAGAAAATAAAAATGTGATAATTTTCTTTAAGTGTCAAGATATTACACCTAAAGTTTCATAATTTTTTGAGCAAAAATGAATTTTCTATAAATATTATAAGATTAATGTGTGTGTGTATATATATATATATATAATAAAACGAAAGGAAAAAAATAAAAGAAAAGGGATCAGTTCGCTGTTAACAGGGATCGAACCCCATCCTTTTCTGTAACAAATAGTCACACAAACCACCACACTACAAGACATTTGGTTGATTTAATTCTGAAATAAAGTTTATTTATATATTATCACCATGTTTCTTCTTCTTCCCCAACTATCTCACGAAACCCTAACCCTAGACCAAATTTAATAAGCCTGATTCAGAGATGTTTAGGCATTAAAGTTATGGGGTTATTAATCAGAAACTCACGAAGAACAAAACGACAATAACAAAATGTACTCACATGATCGAAATGAGGCTCGAAGAAGAAGAACAAGAACCCGAAGTTTTTGAGCCGATTTCCCAAGCTTCTGGACAAGGTTTCAGGTCGTTTAAGGTTGGTTTGGAACATGAAAAAGTGCAGAAACGATTTGGTATCAAGAGTTTATAATGTTGTTCGAGTAATAGTGCATTTGATGCGATTCTTTAATTCCGGCGGTTACAAGACTTTTCATAATTAAAACTTGATTAAAAACGCGTTATAGATCAAAATTAATAATGGAATTCGAAGTTTAAAGGTGAAGAAACGGTTGGGGATCATTAAAATGAGTTGAACATGGTCGAAAACGGGCAAATGGCCCTCGGCGGAAGTGGTCAGAAGTTCGCGGGCGGCGAGTCTTTGGCCGGAAAAAAACGAGAGGGCATGAGGCTTTCTTTTTCAGATTTGAATATTTCACCTTTTGGCAAAAATGATCCCTCTAGTTTTAACTAGGTTTGTTTTATTATAACTTGGTTAAATTTCCTTTGTAAAAACTCTAACTTAGTCAAACTAAGTTATCTAAAATGTTTGTAAACATTATAAATTTTAAACTTTTAAAAACTTTTATTAATTTTACTAAATAACTAATATTTTTTTCTTTTTTTTTATAATAAATACAAAAATATATCATGATTAGATAATGTATTCATATCCGCGCTCGGTTAAAATGTAAACATTTCCAAATAAAAAAAATAATAACAATAATCGAAAGAACTCAACTTTTATTAGATTCTAAAACATGGGAAACACACGGACTAGATTTGACAACTTGCTAAAGGATAAGGGTGACGGTTGTCACACTATTCAACAACACAAAGTAATGTTTTGTTTCATTCCCACATGGCAACCAAACAAGACATGGAATGGTAATGATCCATTTCATTGACTCGTCCATTCCATTCCCTCATCCATTCCATTACCCCATACCAAACAGACCCTAATACTGTTGGGATGTTTTCGTCTAAATTCCAAATGTAGCGAAACTGTAACACCCAACCGATGGCGGAATCATCGAGGTGCCACGTAGTGACGATTGTTCAAAAGCTCATGGTACTAAAATGTAAATATTATTGAATAATCAAAATTGTCTTACATGGAAATGGAAAATACATTGTCTAAATGAAATGTAAATATTGAATTAACTGAATTAAAATAAAGCACTAAATGTTCCTTGCTAAGGCACTAGATCAAACTGCACCTGAAACATGTACAAATAGATTTGGTCAACATATGAAATGTTGGTGAGCATTCCTAGATTTGATATATATAGTAGGTTAAAAGTTATACAATTCAAGTGCAAGCTACAGTGCAAATATGTAAACCATGTATCAAACAAATGAGCGAAATCAACCCTGTGACTGTATAATGTACTGTATGAACTGTAGTGTACTTATCCAACAAATGGATAATAACTTAACAATGGCCACGGATTCTCCGATGAAAAAGGGGAGAATCAACCTAGGCGGGTTGTTAATCCAAATAGCGCTATCCAATGTTAAGGTCGGCTTGTACCATGTTAATGATTTCACTAAGTACAAATGTAATCCACATGTAATGTCTAAGCATAAAGCACGTTGTAAGCAATGCACATAGTACTAGAATTGTATTGTAAAAATGTAAACTTGTATTTGAAATTGTAATAGTGTACATGTAACACCCCAAAAATGAATAAAAGCAAAAAGGGGTAGGAATACTCACAGTTCACGTAATAACTTGAATTTGAACTTGGACAACGAAATATGAATTGAGATTACTCCCAAAAGATTAACCTAAAGTAATTGATAATGTGTAAGGGAAATAACTCTAGGATACATGTATTTCTAGGGCTTCGAATTGGGGATAAATGTTTGTTTGATTATTATAAAAAAAATATTCGCCAATTGAGAGAAATTTAGTAAATAAATAACCAAAAATCTTTTTATGAAATTTAAATTTAAGATGGTCACAAGAATGTGTTTAAAGTGTAAAAATAATTTTTATAAAATTATTTTCTTTAAAATAGATTATTAAATCTATTTATTACAAATTGTCAAACTTTAACTTTAATAATTAAAAATACTAAAATTAAAGAATTATTATTTTAAAAATCATATTTCTGTTCTAAATGATCAGAAATAATTTGTATAAAATTTTGGTGCAAAAATGATGAAAATTGGATTTATTATGATTTAATTATGATTAAATCTAACAAAAATTGATTAAAAATATGAAATAAATGATTTTACTGAATTAAAAATTATTTCAGTAAATTTTATCTTTATAAAAAGTCAGGATAAATTTTGGAGAATTTAATAAAATTGTTTTGATATATAAATGGATTTTTATAAATATAATAGTATAAAAATGATTTAATTATTATAAATACTGAATAAATGAATTTCTGAAAAATAAAAATTGTAAATAACACTTTTATCTCAGATTAAACAAATATAATTTTTTTAGAATTTATAAAATAGTTTTGCTATTTTAAAATGAATTTAAAAGATTTAATATATTTATATATATATATAATTGTTGTTTAAAAAGAAAAAGAAAAGAGAAGAATAAAAGGGGTCAGTGCCGGGACTCGAACCCGGGTGACCACTGTGGTGGACCATGGTCACAACCACTTGGCCTAGGCCGGTGGTTGTGATATCTTGTGTTCAAAATTAATTATATACAATACGCGAAATCAGATTTATCCCCAATTTCAAATGACGAACCCTAGATTTTGCAATTGAACAAATCAGAAAACTAGAGCCCGATTAATGATGGGGCTTTTGTTGTTTGATCGCCGATCATCAAAACCCATAAAAAAAATGGAACTCACAGTGTAGAATTGATGATTATAGCCGGGTCAAGCCAAAAGTCAAACGTCGAACACAATGATCAAAATCAGAGTGAATCAAGAGAATGGGAGGTTGAGAGAGAGTTGTGGGCGAGTTGTTAAGCTTCGGAGAGGGTCTATTTATACAGTGGATCAAAGGGTTGGGTTAATTGGAAGGTTGACCACAATTTATTGTCAAACGCGTGTTCTTGATAATTTTGGTGTCAATTGGATGAAAATCAACGCGTTAATGAGTCTTTGTAGGTCGATAATTACGTTCCCATTTCATTTTGGAAACAATTATAAGTTATTGATAATTAATTTGGTCAAAGAGAAAGAAAGAAAAAAAAAATAATAAACATATATTGCTGCTGCTGTATTGCGAACAGGGAAGAAGAAAACAGACGCGAGGTAAGGTTTATATTTATTTTGTGTAGGGATTGAATCAGATGTGTGCTTGTATCTTAGTGGTGTTGGCGTGGGGTTGTTTCAGCTTCTGCCCGGATTCGAACCCTGGCAGAGGCATTTTTTTTTGTTTAAAACATAAAGGGGCAAGGGGAGATGTTTGGGCCGGCTATGGGTTTGTTCTGGTGGGCCGATCCAGCTGGCTGTTGGGCTTCAGGAAACCCACAAAGAAGCATTGGGTTTAGGCTAATGGTTTGGTTATAGTTTGGGTTATGTATTGGTTTGGTTAAAATAATTTTTTTTTACTAAAAAAAAATAAGTGATTTATTTATTTATTTATTTATTTTATTATTATTATTTTTATTATTAAAATAAAAAGTGACGGATGTCACAGCATCCCCTACTTTTAGAAACTTCGTCCCGAAGTTATTAGAAACATAGGGTTATGGATGCTTGGGTAAAAATTAAGATAACTGTGGTTTGGAAAGTTCGAATGATTTGGATATGAGTTTGATTGGATTAGGTTCGTCTCGAATAAGAAGGTGAATAAGAATCTAATGAATCACTAAATTTCAAGTTTAAGAATTCTAAAATAAATGTACGAGTTGGTTGACTATAAAAGACTAAATGAACTAACAAGCAAACAGAGTTTGTTCCTGGTCCGACTTCCAGTCTCACTTTCAATGCATCATTAGTGTTTGTATACAGGGTGTACCGCAGCTAACCCACCACACCTTTGATACCTTGAAAACGTGCTGGATGCCTACCAAAAATTCTAATAGAATTTCACACTACCCTAATGTACCTGTAAATTCATGATTACGTTCCGGACCGGAATCATCAATTTACCTTACATTAAAGTTTTGCGTCCTTCTATTACCCCACCGATTGTTGAGCAGGTTCGATAGCCTCCACCAGCCGTGGAGTGGGTTGTAGGGCCCCTCCCGACTGTTTGAAAAGGCATAGTGACCCCTACCAATCGTTGAGTATGTTCGATAGCCTCTACCAGTCGTGGAGCAGGTTGTAGGGCCTCTCCCGACTGTAAAAGGCATGATGACTTCTATTAAGTGCAGCAATTATTATTCGCATAGATTGCAAATTGATAGCATGTTTGTGCAAGCAAGTTTGTAAGTACCATTAAGTGTAAGTGTTATCATGAATAATTAAATGTTTACGAGTATCATGAATAATTAGATGTTCAATGCGTAGTCAAATTAAGGGAAAAATCTAGTTTCAATCAAGCAATGAGGTTTTTCTTAGAAAAACATCTGTAAGATCAAGTATCAAGTCCAAACGTTTCAAATAAATGTAAGGTAGAGTCTTTGTATGATTAAAAATAAACGTAATCAATATAATAAATTTCCAAATCTGTGTTCGTACACAATAGTATGCAAGGAAATTTCTAGATGTTGTATGCTAATGAGTGTGACAAAATTGAGTACAAAATGATAATAAGATCAAGAAAATGAAAACACAAGTATCACGAATAATTAAATGTCCGGTGAATAGTCAAGTTAAGAGGAAATCAAGTTTCACAAACAATGGTGTTTTGGAAAAAAAATCCTGTAGAATCAAGTATCAGGCTTTTAGTAGTTTGATTAGCATGGGTAAGTAGCTCATGTGTGAGAAGGTGAAGGATATGAATTTAGTTCTTGAGAAGATGATGAAAAATCTTGAAGCAGGATCAAGGTTGTGAGAGAATGTGAAGATAGTTGATAAAGAGTTTATTTTATAGTAAGGAGATTATGTAGCAGTGTAAATTTTGAGGTTTGGATCAAAAGTTATAATCAAATATTGTAAAAATGATTGTGGTATATGTAAAATATTGTAAAAATTTGAACAAGTTGAAAATGAGTGAGTGTTGATGGAAAATTTAGAGACTAGATATTATTCCAAAAAAATATAATAAATATTTTCAAAATTGGTTTTGTACATAAGGCGAAAGTCGTTAAATAGTACAAGCTAAGTAGGCTTTGTAATAGTTTAAAACATTATAGAAAATCGTTTGTTACGTCAATAAATAATCAATTGAATTTAAGTTCGAGGAAAATATGTACTTTGTAAAGTTACTAGTAATACAACAAGTTTTTAGAAATCTTTAGTTTGTGCTAAAGTATGAGGTTATAGTTTTTAAAATAAATAACATGTGGAGAAAAGAAATAATATGATTTGGGTAGGGTGTTGAATATTTAAAAAGTGGCTAAGGGTAAGGTGAAGTGTGATTGTGAAATCCATAGATGGTTATGAAAGTATGAACTTGTAAGCAATGTATGAAAATCGTGAAATACAAAATATTGTATATGAACCGAGAGAGTATTATTGAAAAAGCTTGCATAAAATGCTTGGAGTGCCCTTGTCTAGCTGTAAAGCCCAACAAGAACGTTGACTTTTCAAAGGAATTGAACCCAATGGTGATCAAAGAAGACATGCTTTAGCCTATAAGTGGACACTCACTCCAGAATCCCCAGGTAAGCATAACAGGTCCGTAAATGGATTTATGCGCTATGCTTGCCTATGCCAGAAAACCCAGGGTACAGGCGTCCACCCTTCCAGATTGCACGTGTCCTTATCACACTCATTAAAGTTCAACAACTTCGAAGGAGTAACAATAAGAGTAGATATTATATCTAAGAGTGTCTTCATAAAAGGTACTGTTCCCATTCCATGATGATGTAAGCTTTCCACCCTTTGTAGGACACCATCTCTATGCACCATGATGAAAGATAAGAAGAATAGAGAGAGGAAGAAGGAAATATAGGAGGAGGAAAGTAGGGAGAAATAAGGGTAGGGTAATTCAGGAAATATAATGCATGAAAGTTGAAATTCGGTTATAGTCTAGGCCTTTTTCATCTAGTAACCTAGTTCCCTATAACCATGGCTCTGATACCAATCTGTAACACCCCAACCGATGGCGGAATCATCGAGGTGCCACGTAGTGACGATTGTTCAAAAGCTCATGGTACTAAAATGTAAATATTATTGAATAATCAAATTGTCTTACATGGAAATGGAAAATACATTGTCTAAATGAAATGTAAATATTGAATTAACTGAATTAAAATAAAGCACTAAATGTTCCTTGCTAAGGCACTAGATCAAACTGCACCTGAAACATGTACAAATAGATTTGGTCAACATATGAAATGTTGGTGAGCATTCCTAGATTTGATATATATAGTAGGTTAAAAGTTATACAATTCAAGTGCAAGCTACAGTGCAAATATGTAAACCATGTATCAAACAAATGAGCGAAATCAACCCTGTGACTGTATAATGTACTGTATGAACTGTAGTGTACTTATCCAACAAATGGATAATAACTTAACAATGGCCACGGATTCTCCGATGAAAAAGGGGGAGAATCAACCTAGGCGGTTGTCAATCCAAATAGCGCTATCCAATGTTAAGGTCGGCTTGTACCATGTTAATGATTTCACTAAGTACAAATGTAATCCACATGTAATGTCTAAGCATAAAGCACGTTGTAAGCAATGCACATAGTACTAGAATTGTATTGTAAAAATGTAAACTTGTATTTGAAATTGTAATAGTGTACATGTAACACCCCAAAAATGAATAAAAGCAAAAAGGGGTAGGAATACTCACAGTTCACGTAATAACTTGAATTTGAACTTGGACAACGAAATATGAATTGAGATTACTCCCAAAAGATTAACCTAAAGTAATTGATAATGTGTAAGGGAAATAACTCTAGGATACATGTATTTCTAGGGCTTCGAATTGGGGATAAATGTTTGTTTGATTATTATAAAAAGAATATTCGCCAATTGAGAGAAATTTAGTAAATAAATAACCAAAAATCTTTTTATGAAATTTAAATTTAAGATGGTCACAAGAATGTGTTTAAAGTGTAAAAATAATTTTTATAAAATTATTTTCTTTAAAATAGATTATTAAATCTATTTATTACAAATTGTCAAACTTTAACTTTAATAATTAAAAATACTAAAATTAAAGAATTATTATTTTAAAAATCATATTTCTGTTCTAAATGATCAGAAATAATTTGTATAAAATTTTGGTGCAAAAATGATGAAAATTGGATTTAATATGATTTAATTATGATTAAATCTAACAAAAATTGATTAAAAATATGAAATAAATGATTTTAACTGAATTAAAAATTATTTCAGTAAAGTTTATCTTTATAAAAAGTCAGGATAAATTTTGGAGAATTTAATAAAATTGTTTTGATATATAAATGGATTTTTATAAATATAATAGTATAAAAATGATTTAATTATTATAAATACTGAATAAATGAATTTCTGAAAAATAAAAATTGTAAATAACACTTTTATCTCAGATTAAACAAATATAATTTTTTTAGAATTTATAAAATAGTTTTGCTATTTTAAAATGAATTTAAAAGATTTAATATATTTATATATATATATATAATTGTTGTTTAAAAAGAAAAAGAAAAGAGAAGAATAAAAGGGGTCAGTGCCGGGACTCGAACCCGGGTGACCACTGTGGTGGACCATGGTCACAACCACTTGGCCTAGCCGTGGTTGTGATATCTTGTGTTCAAAATTAATTATATACAATACGCGAAATCAGATTTATCCCCAATTTCAAATGACGAACCCTAGATTTTGCAATTGAACAAATCAGAAAACTAGAGCCCGATTAATGATGGGGCTTTTGTTGTTTGATCGCCGATCATCAAAACCCATAAAAAAAATGGAACTCACAGTGTAGAATTGATGATTATAGCCGGGTCAAGCAAAAGTCAAACGTCGAACACAATGATCAAAATCAGAGTGAATCAGAGAGAATGGGAGGTTGAGAGAGAGTTGTGGGGCGAGTTGTTAAGCTTCGGAGAGGGTCTATTTATACACTGGATCAAAGGGTTGGTTAATTGGAAGGTTGACCACAATTTATTGTCAAACGCGTGTTCTTGATAATTTTGGTGTCAATTGGATGAAAATCAACGCGTTAATGAGTCTTTGTAGGTCGATAATTACGTTCCCATTTCATTTTGGAAACAATTATAAGTTATTGATAATTAATTTGGTCAAAGAGAAAGAAAGAAAAAAAAATAATAAACATATATTGCTGTTGCTGTATTGCGAACAGGAAGAAGAAAACAGACGCGAGGTAAGGTTTATATTTATTTTGTGTAGGGATTGAATCAGATGTGTGCTTGTATCTTAGTGGTGTTGGCGTGGGTTGTTTCAGCTTCTGCCCGGGTTCGAACCCTGGCAGAGGCATTTTTTTTTTGTTTAAAACATAAAGGGGCAAGGGAGATGTTTGGGCCGCTATGGGTTTGTTCTGGTGGGCCGATCCAGCTGGCTGTTGGGCTTCAGGAAACCCACAAAGAAGCATTGGGTTTAGGCTAATGGTTTGGTTATAGTTTGGGTTATGTATTGGGTTTGGTTAAAATAATTTTTTTTTTACTAAAAAAATAAGTGATTTATTTATTTATTTATTTATTTTATTATTATTATTTTTATTATTAAAATAAAAAGTGACGGATGTCACAGAAACTTATTCGCTTTTCTAGCTCACTTGGTTACGTCCAGTTAGTCAAAGTATGAGTCTGATTGCTATTGGACCAGTTCCGTATCACTATCACCAACCTAAGGGCAGACGGGAATGGTCCGTGATGGCCACCCCGTGGTTGGCGTGATACCGCGAAACACTGCCCCCATTCAATCACGGTCGTGAAGCTCAAATCTCGTGATGTACATCACGATCGTTGGCTGGCAACGGTCAATTTTGACCAAATTAAAAAAAAATACTTATATATATACATACTCACACAAAATTTACCCATTCATACCCACACTCACAAATCTTCTTCTATACACAAAAAAAAAAAATCACCAAATTCAACTCATCATGGTTACTTGGACGCAAGAGGAGGAAATTGCGTTAGTGATCGCGTACGACACCGTACACCCCAATGTCGCATCAACTAGCATTGGTCGGGGTTGTGGTCGTGTTCGTGGACGGAGCAACGCTCCGAACTGGGAAAAAGTTTTAGACGAGTTTAGTCAACATGTCGGGGGAACACAACGTTCGTGTGATTCAATCTCTCACAAGCGCGTGGACCTCCAATCGAAGTGTCAACCAAAGATGTGCAAGTTGGCTTTGCTCAAATCGACTACGCGGCTGAGTTCGGGGTTGATTTTCGACATGTTTCGGCGTGGCGAATGTTGTCACACCCTCAAATTTCCACTGCGGGGTTTTATACCGCGAGGCGCATGATATACCAGGATCCCATAGCCATAAGTCATATGAACGAACTCTAAATGCCCAAACCATTTAGTTCGTTTTCAAAAACCAATTTTAGTTAAGCTGCGGAAGCGTAAACCAAATTTAAACTTTTAAAAAAACCATGCGCAAAACAACGCGCCCAAATTAAAACCATACGAAAGAAAATGTAAAAGCATGATATATAATTTAAGCGTATGCCCAAGACCCCAAATGCAGTGAAGTGTGCAGTGCTTTCTAATCGTGGCACCAGAAGCTAACTACCTGCAAAAGCATCTATATCGTGGGTCAACAAACAATGTTGGTGAGTTCACTAAGTAAAGAAAATGAGTAAGTAACTACGCTGGTTTCCAAAACCACGTAACCAAGTAAAAGCGTAGGTCCTCCAGACCAAAATATTCAAGAGTTATCAGTTTAAGCGTGTCAGGGGTAGCTAACCCACTCAGTGTAACTAAACAGAATTATTGGGACACCTTCAGTAATGTAATAGTTTGCCTCAATAACTGGTGTCTATCAACACCAGTTCTCAAATGTGGTCAGAAGTTCATGCCCGTGCCTCAAGCACCTCAGACATGAGGTTGCTGCACAACCTAATAGCGCTATCAACTAATACCCCGCTCGCCTCCAGCGATTAACCCAATAATATGCAAGGACTTTCCAAAATGATAGAGTGTTTAGTTTACAAAGGACCAATAAGTTTTAAACTGATCAAAAACCCGATCCACACAAGGAATCGTAAAACCGACCCACACAAGGAGTCAAAACCCGACCCACGCAAGGAGTCAAAGCATCTCATAACCCGAGATGTAAAAGTAGTCCCAAACCGGACTAGAAAACGTTTTGTAAGTTGTCTCAAACCCGAGACACATGCTTTTGAGAAAAGAATAGTGAAACTCACCTTAGTATGCAAGCACTAAATTCCAAACTTCAAAGTAGGGTGCACTACCGACTCCCTAGTACAAGTGTCACCAAGTAAGTATAGGTGTAATACCATTACACCATATAACCCGTTTGTCCAAGACGTTTAAATGCTCGCGAGTGTGTAAGTGACATCTAATTATCCTACATGCATAAGTAAACCCTACGGACCCGTTGGTGAATGTGTTGGTTACATTTAGTTTTACACTCCATATGCATCACATATAAGTGCCCATTCAATTATATATCCAATACATAACACATAGGACTTCAATTAGTCATGTAGACACTTAATACACAATCTGCGTTTTTAGGACAGATTGTGCGTCACCAAAATTAATTTATTTAAAATACTAAATCAGTGAGTTAAACTCCCACATGTTTACTGAATATTCTTTATGATTCATTTAACAACTGTCACACCCTCAAATTACCACTTGCGGGGTTTTTACCGCGAGGCGCATGACAAACCAGGATCCAAGTCAACGATCACAATAAACAACTCTATATGAAAAATGTAAATAGACATAACCATTAATTTAATAAGCGGAAGCGTTTCAGTAGCATTTAATCAACTATGCTATCATCTCAAAAGTTGTTCAAAATACTTTTATTACAAAACGTGCACTAAGTCTAGACGCCAATGCAGACCCGTGCGCCTAGTTCCGTTCATTGCTACCTTAGCGACCTGAGAAAAACATGCCAAAAAGATGTCAACATATAATGCTGGTGAGTTCACAGGTTTGTTCAAAAGGTTACCAAAATGTTACCATGTCCATACTATATCAATGTTACCAAGTACGCTAGCTAGGCGTATGTTTCATTACTACTACGATTGGAAACCATTACTAGACACGTTTAGCAATGTTCAGCATGTTTAAGCAGCCCGTATGTTCAGCATGATACCAATGTACCTGTTCGAGACAATATGCACCCGCCCGGCCCTCCAAGCCGACGAGTGGGGCAGGTCACGCCCAATAGATCTATCCACATTTCCCCCGTTGTGCAACCCCGCACATTCATGGTTTCCCCCGGGACTTTCCAAAAGATCGTATAGCAATATAAAGTTAAAACCATAGTATGACATATGTTACCAAAACCGTTTAGCGCATGTTTTCTCCCCCAAAAGTTAAAGCAGTAAAAGTGGGGCCGTGAACTCACCTTAAGTAGCGTTCTTCAAATATAAGTAAAGATGTTTAGCCCTTGATAATCCCTCTACCGAGATCTATCAAAATGTTCACATAAGTGTTCCGACTAATAACCATAAGGTTATCTAGTCCCTGAGTGTCCAGATCGTAACCAAGTATGTTTTAAAACGTGTTTAAATGTTTAACCGACACACTAGACCGACCCGACATCCCGTTGGTGACCCATTACCCTAACTAATCAAGTACACATAGATTACACACAAGGTTCAAGCATAAAACACTTAGTTTGTATCAAAAATCTCATTTCTGCATCAGAACGGTCGAACCAGTCAGTTTTAAGTCTCCTTCGCACCTTTTTGTCTCCTTCGCACCCTTTTACATCTTGTTCGACCCGTTTGATGCTTCCTTCGCCTGTTTTATCACATTCGTCCAATTAAAAAGCCAGGTTCGACCCTGGATCCCTCCTTCGCACCATCGACTGGTCGAAGGAGGCCAGGTTCGCCCCTGTTGTATGATTTTTCCTAAAAACGCTTCAAACACATTCAAAACGACCCGAAACATCATCAAACACAGCATCAAGCATGAATAACTTATCCCTACAAAACCCCATCGATTTCCCCCGATAATACGTCCGTTTCAGCCCTTTCCCAAAATGGTAAAGATTATGGAAACATCACTTTCATGCATGAATTATTTACCCAATTTGGAAACTTTTGAAATCGATTCATGTTTAGCTTAAAATTCTCAGTTTGTCGATTATCCGATCTTTCTTATTCATTCTATTGATCATAAATATTCATACATCAAGTATTAATCCAATAAACCCCCAAATATCAATATATCCAATCCTAACCCTAGACAACAATATTCCAATCATTAACAACAATCCTATATCATGTTTCTATCATAGATATAGCAGCAAATCATTGAACAACACATAACACCACATAATACACAATTTACACATGTTATTCATTATGAAAACCTATGTTAAATGATCATGTTTTGATTTAGAAAGATGTTTAAAAGGTTTTTAAATCATAAAAACACCCTTAGAACAGATCCGACAATTAGGGTTAGATGAAAACGAATTAAAATGCTTTTAAAAGATTTAGGATTATGAACACACCTTGGATTCTTGTTTAGATGTTGTAGATGGGTTAGATTATGAAAAAGAAGAGCAAAAACTCCTTCCTTAGTGTTTAAGATCGTTTGAGAGCGTTTTGGGACGGTTAGGGTTTGTGAAATGATGAAAAATGACAAAGGTTGGTATTTATACTAGTCCTCCTTCGCCCCAATTCATTGGTCGAAGGTGGTCTCCTTCGCCCCTTTCACAGGGTCGAATGAGACCTGATTGGTCGAAGGAAATTCCTCAAATTCCACTTCCCTGGTTCGCCCACTTGCATGGGTCGAACCAGACACTTTCCTTCTCCTTCGACCACTCGAAGTGGTCGAACCAGAACCCCTTTTTAACTAGTTTTCCATTTGTCGTGTTTAACGCATTCTAACACATCTTAACACATAAGCATGCATCCTTAGTCTATATTTAACACATTTGAGCACAGATAATCATTTACACATCATTTAAACACATCTATGTATATAATCCACCACACGACCCATAATCTACACATATACTTAATTAGTTCATGTAATGTCACCAACAACGGAACCCGGTACTAGTGTATTACCAAAACGACTCCCAATGATCCTCCAGATCATTGTACCCTGGACAATCCTAACTTGACCCGACTCAACTAACCCAGTTAAGTTTGTTTATAAACGTTTCTCGCTAAGGTAGACTTAGATGTTATTAATATGTTTAAGTCGAACATGCCGGGTGTCACAACAACCCATATTTTTTGTTTTCTCTCAAAACCAAACACAAAAATTATTAAAATTCGTTCAACACAGCTACGTTCAGAAAGCTTTCACAACAGGTCAGTTTAGTAGAAAAATTCCCAAAAAATTGTGTATTCATCCAAACGGGATGAATCCACTTGGAAAAGCCAAATTATTCCAATGTTAAGCTTCTGTAAAAATTTCATAACTTAATTCTTTATAGAACCCGAGTTATGACGGTTTAAAGTCGACTCAGTTTGTTAACCCGAAATTCTGATATGACCTATTTTCAAAGAAAAATCCAAAAACGACTCAAACGACGTCCAAATCACTCGATTTTACCCATTATGAAAAGCTAAGACCAGGTGTGATTTAACCATGAAAAGAAAACATCAAAACCATCATGTTAAAGCCATGTAACAGACCCTACAAGTTAACCTAAACATTCTGTCCAGATTTTAATCATGCATAAACCTTTATTTAAACGACTCACGTGTGCGTATAATCGATCAATAATCATCAACAATCATTACAAAACATTCCTAAGACCTATTAAGATCAGAATCTATCATAATACATGCAAGAATCATAACCCTAATGATCAACATATCAACAACTTGCGCAACAAGTAATCTATTATATCACTAATCGCCTATCATCATGTTTAACTCGTTAAATCTTCAAAAACTTCAAGTTTTAATATTTATGAAAAGGTCTCAGACCTGGACAAACTTGGTTATAGGGTTTTAATAACATAATAATAAGATTAAAACATAGTAGGTTAAGGATTATACCACAAGCTCTTCGAAACAACCAACCGAATGCTCTTGAAGCTTCCCGATCGATGTTCTTGCGCCTTAGCAGGTGGTTTGGGGTTAATATTTCGTAGGTAGGGTAGTAGGGGCGATTAGGGTTTGAGTTTAGGTGATACAAGAGGCTTAGGGTTGCTTAAATAGGTGATTAAGTCGGTTTAGTGTCGTCAGTCACCCCGCGCGCGGCCGCTCGGCCCCTGTGAGCGGCCGCTCACAGGGCCTTGGCCCGCGTGGGTGGCCCGTTTCGTCACCAGACGTGTTTTCGTTCGACGTTTTCGCTATTTCGGACCGTAATAAGTGTAACCCCATATGTTAAGACCCCAATCATCCTAATGGTCCACCTTTAACGATTTTTATTAACGTATTCGGTTTAAGTTCACATAATCACATATGGTTTGCACATAGTTTCACCGAGTATCACAGAAGCACGTAATCGCAATCAATCCAAATCAGTTAACTCACTATTATTATACTTCATTATTCACCAACGTCCAAGGTTCACTAATCATGTATACAGTCTGGTAATTCCTCGAATTACCACCTTATGCAATTATTAACCTATAACTGTGCAACGTGTGTCCTATCTAGCTAACCCTAGTTAAGTAGGATGCAAGGAATGTAACTAGAGTTTAGTTAAAGTGAGAACCTGAAATTGCGGGGTATCACATCATCCCCAAGTTGAAAAGAATTTCGTCCCGAAATTCAGCAAGTAAACAATAAAGCCAGTTAGAAAAGTGTGCGTTTGGTTCCCGGATGTCACATCATCCCCAAGTTGAAAGGAATTTCGCTCTGAAATTCACTTTGAGCGAGCTGCTTTATGTTTAGTGTTTGATCTATGCACAAGTTCAGGTTTGGTAAAGAGGTGTGGATATTTGAGCCGCATTCGATCTCTGCGCTCCCACGTATATTCCGGTCCTAGACGGGAATTCCATCGTACCTTAACAATAGGTATAGTGTTTTGTTTAAGTTTCTTGACGCCCCCGCTCAAGAATCTCCACTGGTTCATCCATGAACCGTAGCCGTCCGTCCACCTGGATCTCCTCCAGTGGCACCATCAGTGTTGTATCCAACAGGCATTTCTTTATATTTGATACGTGGAGTACATCGTGTACCCCATTAAGTTCATTAGGCAGGTTCAACCTGTAAGTTACTGGACCAATCCTTTCGACAATCTCGAATGGTCCAACGTATCGCGGGTTTGACTTTCCCCGTTTTCCAAAGCGTATCACCCCCTTCCAAGGTGACACCTTCAATAGAACCTTGTCCCCAATCTGGAACTTCAAAGGTTTCCTACGCTTATCAGCGTAGCTTTTCTGTCGATCTCGAGCAGCAACCATCTGGTTTCTGATTTGTACTATCTTCTCAGAAGTTTCGTGCACGAGTTCGGGACCTGTTAGCTGGCTATCCCCAACCTCAGTCTAGCAGATGGGAGACCTACACTTGCGTCCATAAAGTGCCTCAAAAGGCGCACACTGTATCGAAGTGTGGTAGCTGTTGTTATACGAGAATTCAATCAAAGGCAAGTGCTTATCCCAACTGTTGCCAAAATCCACCACGCATGCTCGTAGCAGATCTTCCATTATTTGGATGGTACGTTCACTTTGTCCATCCGTCTGTGGGTGATATGCTGTGCTCATATCTAAGCGAGTTCCCAAAGCGTTTTGGAGAGTAGTCCAAAAATGATAAGTGAATCGTGCATCACGATCAATATAATAGAAGTAGGCACCCCATGCCTAGAGACTACCCCTTGACGTAGAGATTTGCTAGTTTCTCCAGCGAGTCCGTTTCCTTTATTGCCAAAATGTGTGCCGATTTGGTTAAACGATCCACGATAACCCAAATCATGTTATGGTCCGTTGACGTTCTAGGAAGCTTTGTAATAAAATCCATAGAAATCCCGTCCCATTCCCACATAGGGATTTCTGATTGCTGGAGTAGGCCTGAAGGTTTCTGATATTCAATCTTAACCTTCACGCAAGTCAAGCACTTACTAACATAAGTGGCTATTTCAGCTTTCATGTTTGGCCACCAGTAAAGAGTTTTAAGATCTTGGTACATCTTGCCTGAACCAGGATGTACCGAATATTGAGATGTGTGAGCTTCATCAAGCACCAGTTGTTTGAGATCCCCAAAGCATGGTATCCAGACTCAATTCATAAAGTATTGAAGACCATCTATCTTCAGTTCCAAGTGCTTATCCGCACATGTAAAGTTTCAAGCCCGATATTTTCTTCTTTCAAAGCCTCGACCTGGGCTTCACGTATCTTATCAAGAAGATTAGAATGAATGGTGAGTTGTAAGGCTCGCACCCGTTTAGGTTTCGTTTCCTTACGACTGAGGGCATCAGCTACTACGTTAGCTTTCCCTGGATGATACTTGGTGGCACAGTCATAATCATTCATAAGCTCGACCCATCGACGTTGTCGCTCGCATGTTCAGCTCCTTTTGATCGAATATGTGTTGGAGGCTCTTGTGGTCAGTGAAGATCGTACACTTCGTCCCAAAGAGATAATGCCTCCAGATCTTTAGAGCAAAAACCACTGCTCCCAGTTCCAAGTCATGGGTGGTGTAATTCTTCTCATGAGCTTTTAATTGACGTGAGGCATACGCGATCACCTTATCACGCTGCATCAGCACACACCCTAACCCTTGGATAGACGCATCACAGTACACCACGAAGTCCTCTGTACCCTCAGGTAATGATAGTATAGGTGCACTGCAAAGTTTCGACTTTAATAATTGAAAAGCAGATTCTTGGGCATCTCCCTACTTGTAAGTAATACCCTTCTGTGTCAACGCAGTGAGGGGTTGAGCGATCTTAGAGAATCCCTCAATGAGTCTGCGATAATATCCCGCAAGACCAAGAAATGGGCGCACTCCTGTCGGAGTCTTAGGAGCCTCCCACTTCTAATAGCATCAATCTTGGCGGGATCAACATGTATTCCTGCCTCGTTCACCACATGTCCAAGAAATTGGACTTCTCGAATCCAAAAGTCACATTTAGAGAATTTTGCATACATGTGCTCATTTCTCAAAAGTTACAAGATCAGCTGCAGGTGTTGCTCGTGCTCTTCCCTGCTCTTGGAATAAATCAGTATGTCATCTATGAACACTATGATGAATTTGTCCAAATAGGGCTTGCATACCCGGTTCATTAGATCCATGAACACAGCTAATGCATTAGTTAGCCCAAATGGCATCATCAAAAACTCATAATGCCCTTAACGAGTTCGAAAGGCTGTCTTCGCCCCATCCTCCTCTCAGACTCTCAGCTGATGGTATCCTGACCTCAAGTCAATCTTAGAATAGAAGCTCGACCCTTGCAGCTGGTCGAACCAGTCATCAATACGAGGCAAAAGTGTAGCGATTCTCAACCGTCACTTTGTTCAACTCTCGATAATCAATACGCATGCAGAAACTCCCATCTTTCTTCTAAATGAACAGAACTGGATCTCCCATGGCGAAGAACTAGGTCTGATAAAGCCCCTATCCAATAGCTCTTGGAGTTGGGTAGACAGTTCTTGAAGTTCGCCTAGTGCTAGGCGGTACAGTGTGCGTGCAACTGGAGCTGTTCCAGTACAAGGTCAATTTGAAACTCCACTTGACAAACAGGTGGAAGTCCAGGTAGTTCCTCTGGAAAAATATCTGGGAAATCTCGGACTACTGGGATGTCCTCAATCTTAGTTTCAGTCTCAGCTCGAGTGTCAGATTCGTTAGCCAAAATGGTTGGACAGCCCTTACGAATACACTTCTGGGCCTTCAAAAAGGAGATGATGCCCACCATGGCACCACCACGATCACCCTGTATAGATAAAAGTTCTCCTCTTGGGAGGGGAATACGGACAATCTTCTCCTGACAGAGAATTTCAGCATGTTGCTTGGACAATCAGTCCATGCCAACCACGAGGTCAAAGCTACCTAGGGTGATAGGTAAGAGGTTGATGGCAAACAATTGCCCATTCAACTCGAGCTTATCATCATGATGTACATGGGTTACCTCGACAGGCTTCCCATCAGCCAATTCAATAGAGTACAGGGTATCAAGAAGAGTAGGAACCATCCTTAATTGTTTGCTAAGTTTCGATGACACAAAACTATAGTCCGTACCAGTATCATATAAGATTAAAGCAAGAGTGTCGTATCCGTCACGGCATTGTTGTCAGCCCTAGCTTCCCCAGAGCCAATCACAAATGCTCCCCATTGTTGTTGTTACCGTTGTGGTAGTTGTTGTTGAAGGACTTATACCTCACACTATCCCACGTTCTCTTGCTATCACCAAAAGTAGAAGATGAAGCACCATGCTTCGGAAAAATACCATGCTCAACAGCCTCATCAGTGAGTTTGCGAGCCAGTTGAAGGATTTGTTAGATTATGGGTAGGTCAGCTGCAGTGGTCAAGCCACGAATCTGAGGGACCCACCCTTTTGGTATGAAATTCGATCCGCTGGTAAAGTTGGTTAATTAGATTCGAGCACGAAGTATCTAACTCCTGTAGCTTGGTAGTGTAGACGTCGATCTCAGACCCATCCGTCTTTATATAACAAATTTCTAGGTTTCATCACAAGGTGTTACGTTCTCCATCCAAGTATCTGTAACTCATCGAGTGTGCATATAGCATACATTACCCCATTCTGCCTGGGGCAAATGCACATGGCAAAGACTTATACTATCGAAGCAATCAGACGGTCTCCTTCAGTTCCGTTGGAGTTATCGAGGTTTACAACCAATAAAAGGCTTGAAAATACGATGGCAGGTTGTTGTTGTGGCATGTGCATTCAAGGTATAAGAAAGTTCAAATGAGGAAGTCAAGGGAAAAGAATGATTTTAGAAAAATAGATCTTTACTAGCTTGGAAAGATGCGAGGGCCTCGACCACCCTATCGTTGATCATAAGAACTCAGTCTTATCTAAGTTAGCAAAGGGAAAAGAAAAGAAAAGATAGGTAAGTAAAGGTAAGAGCCAATCGTCGCCATGCTCTGTCTAGATAGTAGAGCCTTCATCCTCACTTTCCATATACTCGTCCTGCTCAGGTTCCCCTTCCATCTCTTATCCTTCCTCTTTCGCGATGTCAGTGTTATATGGTTCTCATCACACATAGTCTCCTTCTCCAGTCCTGTGTAAGTCAATTCAGTGGTCAGCTGTACCACTTGTTTCCCCAATCATGGTTGTCAGTCATTAGTAAGTTTCGTCTTCCTGTGAGATGTTGCACTACGTCGCAGGCTTTACATAACTCCCCAAGAGTGTGTGTAACAAGCCCCAATCTAATGTGTTCCCATGAATCCACCATATACTTATGAGTAACAGGGATATGCAGTCATACGTCCGCCCGCTCATACTAGGCGTAAGGTACTAAGGTAAGAAATAAGTTATATATGCGTAACCCAGTCCTGTCTGAGTTTCGAATGGAAGTAAGAAAGATCAAGCAACAAGGAACAGAAACTAATTGTCTCCTTGCTCAGTGAAAAAGGATAAGTCTCAGTATTTGAATTGCTTCACAGTTGATTCGATTTAATGGTACCACGTCATGCGCATCGTGCAACTTCCTGTGTACGAGCGCCACAACGCTCGCAAGGGCTCCCTCCCTTGTACTATTGTTATTTCCTCATCCATGAGGTTTATTAAGATACTACTCCCAGTAATGCGCCACCTGGTGTAACCCTGGGTTCCCACCATTGACGTGTTCAAATTAGGTCTAGAACTAGAAGATAACATATCTCCCGAAATCATATGTTGTAGATATATGTAGCTAAAAGCTAGTTGTGCACTTAAGTTGTGAGTGTACTTATGCTATGATGATTATAGACTAGACTCAACATGCAGTCCTAGTTCACTATAACCAATGGCTCTGATACCAATCTGTCACACCCTCAAATTTCCACTGCGGGTTTATACCGCGAGGCGCATGACATACCAGGATCCCATAGCCATAAGTCATATGAACGAACTCTAAATGCCCAAACCATTTAGTTCGTTTTCAAAAACCAATTTTAGTTAAGCTGCGGAAGCGTAAACCAAATTTAAACTTTTAAAAAACCATGCGCAAAACAACGCGCCCAAATTAAAACCATACGAAAGAAAATGTAAAAGCATGATATATAATTTAAGCGTATGCCCAAGACCCTAAATGCAGTGAAGTGTGCAGTGCTTTCTAATCGTGGCACCGGAAGCTAACTACCTGCAAAAGCATGTATATCGTGGGTCAACAAACAATGTTGGTGAGTTCACTAAGTAAAGAAAATGAGTAAGTAACTGCGCTGGTTTCCAAAAACACGTAACCAAGTAAAAGCGTAGGTCCTCCAGACCAAAATGTTCAAGAGTTATCAGTTTTAGCGTGTCAGGGGTAGCTAACCCACTCAGTGTAACTAAACAGAATTATTGGGACACCTTCAGTAATGTAATAGTTTGCCTCAATAACTGGTGTCTATCAACACCAGTTCTCAAATGTGGTCAGAAGTTCATGACCGTGCCTCAAGCACCTCATACATGAGGTTGCTGCACAACCTAATAGCGCTATCAACTAATACCCCGCTCGCCTCCAGCGATTAACCCAATAATATGCAAGGACTTTCCAAAATGATAGAGTGTTTAGTTTACAAAGGACCAATAAGTTTTAAACTGATCAAAAACCCGATCCACACAAGGAATCGTAAAACCGACCCACACAGGGAGTCAAAACCCGACCCACGCAAGGAGTCAAAGCATCTCATAACCCGAGATGTAAAAGTAGTCCCAAACCGGACTAGAAAACTTTTTGTAAGTTGTCTCAAACCCGAGACGCATGCTTTTGAGAAAAGAATAGTGAAACTCACCTTAGTATGCAAGCACTAAATTCCAAACTTCAAAGTAGGGTGCACTACCGACTCCCTAGTACAAGTTTCACCAAGTAAGTATAGGTGTAATACCATTACACCATATAACCCGTTTGTCCAAGACGTTTAAATGCTCGCGAGTGTGTAAGTGACATCTAATGATCCTACATGCATAACTAAACCCTACGGACCCGTTGGTGAATGTGTTGGTTACATTTAGTTTTACACTCCATATGCATCACATACAAGTGCACATTCAATTATATATCCAATACATAACACATAGGACTTCAATTAGTCATGTAGACACTTAATACACAATCTGCGTTGTTAGGACAAATTGTGCGTCACCAAAACTAATTTATTTAAAATACTAAATCAGTGAGTTAAGACCAGGTGTGATTTAACCATGCAAAGAAAACATCAAAACCATCATGTTAAAGCCACGTAACAGACCCTACAAGTTAACCTAAACATTCTGTCCAGATTTTAATCATGCATAAACCTTTATTTAAACGACTCACGTGTGCGTATAATCGATCAATAATCATCAACAATCATTACAAAATATTCCTAAGACCTATTAAGATCAGAATCTATCATAATACATGCAAGAATCATAACCCTAATGATCAACATATCAACCACTTGCGCAACAAGTAATCTATTATATCACTAATCGCCTATCATCATGTTTAACTCGTTAAATCTTCAAAAACCTCAAGTTTTAATATTTATGAAAAGGTCTCAGACCTGGACAAACTTGGTTATAGGGTTTTAATAACATAATAATAAGATTAAAACATAGTAGGTTAAGGATTATACCACAAGCTCTTCGAAACAACCAACCGAATGCTCTTGAAGCTTCCCGATCGATGTTCTTGCGCCTTAGCAGGTGGTTTGGGGTTAATATTTCGTAGGTAGGGAAGTAGTGGCGATTAGGGTTTGAGTTTAGGTGATACAAAAGGCTTAGGGTTGCTTAAATAGGTGATTAAGTCGGTTTTAGTGTCGTCAGTCACCCACGCGCGGCCGCTCGGGCCCTGTGAGCGGCCGCTCACAGGGCCTTGGCCCGCGTGGGTGGCCCGTTTCATCACCAGACGTGTTTTCGTTCGACGTTTTCGCTATTTCGGACCGTAATAAGTGTAACCCCATGTGTTAAGACCCCAATCATCCTAATGGTCCACCTTTAACGATTTTTATTAACGTATTCGGTTTAAGTTCACATAATCACATATGGTTTGCACATAGTTTCACCGAGTATCACAGAAGCACGTAATCGCAATCAATCCAAATCAGTTAACTCACTATTATTATACTTCATTATTCACCAACGTCCGAGGTTCACTAATCATGTATACAGTCTGGTAATTCCTCGAATTACCACCTTATGCAGTTATTAACCTATAACTGTGCAACGTGTGTCCTATCTAGCTAACCCTAGTTAAATAGGATGCAAGGAATGTAACTAGAGTTTAGTTAAAGTGAGAACCTGAAATTGCGGGGTATCACAAATGTTACGCCCTAAATTTTATTAGGTTTTTACTAATGTTTGTATTTTTTTAGTAGTTTTTATTTTATTTGTAGTAGTGTGTTTTTATTTTAATTTAATGTTTTTATTTTTTTTAAATGTAATGTTTGTAGTTTATATATTTATGATTTTTTTTTATGAATTTGTTAAATGCAATACATAAATTCAACCTATTAAATTAAATAAAAACATTACATAAATAAAAACATAACATAATTAAACCTAAACAATTAAACATTACATACATAAACCTAAATTACTTTTATTAAATTAACATTACAAATCCTAAACATAGATAATTAAACCTAAACCCCCCACTACGGAGAATAATTATCTCAATCCTCTAGTGTGTACTCCGACGAGGACACGAAACGATCGCTATCATGACCGTCAGACCTGCTATCCCAGCGGATGCGACAATACTCAGGAGTGGATAAATAGTATCGTTTCTCATCCATAGCTTCCCTAGTTACTTCGTACTCCTCCTCAGTTGGCTCTCGAGCAGGAGGGCTTGGGGTGGGGTTGGGGTTGGGTCTTCACCAGTTGTAGACGCCCTAATCCCATGGTAGTCATGGTATATTCCAAAGCCCAGATGATTTCCTCATCAATGAGAGGAGCATCTGGTGTCGGGGAGTGTACCCTGGTAGAGGAGGAATGGTAGAGATCATTGATTGAGTAGGAGGAGGAGAAGAGAACATTGGTTGAGTAGGAGGATGAGGAGGAGGAGATAACATTGGTTGTGGAGGAGGATGGGGAGAGAAGATTGGTTAATGTGGAGGAGGGGGAGGAGAAGAGAAGATTGGTTGTGGAGGAGGAGGAGATGAAAACGGTAAACGACGTCTCCGGCGAGAGTATCGCCTGAGATTGGAAGATCCGGCGGCTTCGTTAGGATAATCACCACCCATATCTTTGAATGTTTGAGTGATAATTGTGACTGAGAAGGAGGATTTGGCCATGTATTTATAGGGTTAGAAAATTAGCCGTTTGAATAATAATTTTTTTAAATATTTAAATAATTTTTTTAAATATTTAAATATTTATTTAAATATTTATTTTTTTTTATTAATTAAAATGTAATGTTTTTAGTTTATTTAAAAAAATAGGTTTTGTAATGAAATGTGAACACCGCCACATAGATTTAGTGATGGAATGTGATAGAATGAGGTGATACAAAATGATTAGGTATGATAGTGTGATGGGTGTGATAAAATTATTACCACCTCATGTGCCCTAATCCATATGGGTGTTTACGTTTCTATGAGGTTGACTAGAGGATAGTGGTCATACATCATTTAGACTTCCTACACTGGATTTCTTTATGTTTCTTGATCGATAAGTCGTCTTTTTGTTAGGAAAATTTTAGAAGACTTATTCTTACAAAATTTTTCTGTCAACAAAATTTACGTGGATTTCAATATCTGTACCTTCAAGGTATTATGTACATTGTTGTTTTGGTCATCATTCATACGGTTAAAAAAGGAACTTATGTACATTGTTGAATAAAGATCCGTAAGTTTTAAAGTTCAATAATAAATGAACAATGACGGGAAATAAATTACCATGAACGTGACGAGGACCCATGATATGAATGCCATATTAATGCATCTACCAAACCAAAGAAAGGATGTTATGTTTTGTTAATTGCTACACTTTAAAACTTTGTATATGAGAAATGATACATCTATTTCAAAACCAAACTCGCCTATTTATAAATCTTTCTAGTGTTATTTGTCATAAATACTATTATAAGATTTATAAATCTAATCTTGTCTCAAAATAATTTAATGTACCGATTACTTGTACTTAATAAACAAGTCTATTTATGGTGTTCAAACTATGTCTGTATAATATTTATTTAAAAAATTATTATCATCTTTAAAACATGCAAGAGAATTGGAAAGAAGAGCAGAAGCAAGAAAAGTCGTTTTTGAGGAAGATAGGCTGAAATCAATTGATGTTAAACAAAAGGCGTAGGTCAAGTGACGGTGATGAAAACTCGAAATATTTTCATGGCATCGTTCGTATGAACTCGGTAAACAATCGCATTCATGGGATTAGTGTTGATGAGGGTTGGGTTTCGGACCCGGTTGTTGTAAAACATAATATTGCCGCATTTTTGAAGAAAAATTCAGCATTAGGCGGATGTCTAGACCTTCATTTATTGTTTCTTGTATTGGACGATAAACTCTTGAGGAGGCTGAAGCTTTGGATGTGGGGTTTACTTTGGAGGAAATTAAGAATGCATTGTGGGACTATGATGGAGATAAAGCACCGTGACCGGATGGATTTAATTTTGTGTTCATAAAAAAAATTTGGCCGTCTTTGAAGGAGGATTTCTTGAAGATGTTTACTGAATTTCATGATAAGGGGTCTGTAAGCAAAGGCTGTTTTTCAGTCTTTATTGCGCTTATTCCAAAGGGTCGTGACCAACCTACGTTATCAAATTATCGACCTATAAGCTTAGTCGGAGTTTTGAATAAAGTCCTTTGAAAGGTCTTGGTTATGCGCCTCTCTATTGTTATGTCACGGATTATATCGGAAGAGCAGACGGCATTTTTAAGCGACCGTGGGCCACTAATCTTGAACGAGACCATTGCTTGGATGAAAAAGATGAAGAGGAAAGGTTTATTTTTTAAAGTGGATATCGCCAAAGCCTATGATTCATTGCGGAGGGAATATTTGGATGATATAATGCGACAAATGGATTTTTCTTCTAGATGGCGAGGGTGGGTTATGTCTATAGTTCGCAATTCACGAGCCTTGGTGTTGGTTAATGGTTCTCCTACGTATGAGTTTTCTTGTGAATGCGAAAATATTCCCACCAACTTCAATGTGTAGCTAAAATGTATTACCTACACATATTAAATGTTTGTAAAAATGAAAGTATATTATCAACAATTACCTACACACATAATATCATGTGTAGGTAAATTATGTGTGGGTATATAACCCAATTTCTTGTAGTGGGACTTCGTCAAGGAGGCCCGTTATCCCCATTTCTTTTTATTATCGCTATGGAGGGTCTATCTAGAATTATGAGAAGGCCGACTTTTTAAGGAGCTTTTCATGGTATTCGTGTGGCTGGTTTGGGGCCTCTTTTGTCTCATTTTATGTACGCGGATGATGTCGTCTTTTGTGGCGAATGGTCTGAAATAAATGCACTAAATCTGAGACGCCTTTTGCGTGGATTCTATTTAGTTTCGGGCTTAAAGATGAGTTCAAAAAAGAGTTGTCTTTATGGGGTTGGGGTTGATGATAATGAGATTTCTCAACTTGCGGAGGTGATTCGTTGTTCTTCTGGTCACTTTCCTTGTAATCATCTTGGGGTTCCTATCGCTTCAAATATGAATTTGGTTAGAAGTTGGGACGTGGTGGTTGAGAAATTCCAAAAGCGTCTATCAATGTGGAAGGTCAAAACTCTCTCATATGGAAGTAGAGTTACGCTTTTGAAATCGGTGTTAAGTTCTATGCCGCTTTATTATTTTTCAATTTTTTGTGCTCCGGTTCAAGTAGTGAATACTTTGGAAAGGTTAAGGCGGAACTTTTTTTTTGGGAGGAACCGAAGATGTGGATAAGATGAGTTGGTTGGCATGGGAGAAAGTTATAGCACGAGTCGAATATGGGGGCTTGGGGTTGGGTTCACTTAGAGATGCGAACTTAGGTTTACTCTCTAAGTGGTGGTGGCGATTTAAAGAAGGCGGCATTTGGAAACAAATCGTGGGAATCCCGGGGTTTGGGTCGGCTAAACATTGGAGTGCAACATCTAGTGAAAGGGAATTTAATGAGTGGTGACACCATTTTGTTTTGGCATGATTGGTGGGTTTCGGATAACAGTTTTGTGAATAAGTACCCAGCTTTATATGTGTGACAACCGGCAATTTCCGATCTATACTGATGTGATTTTTATTATTAAAATTAAATATTTATTTTAAATATTGTTAATTATTAAGTTTCGGAAGTTTACTGACCGTTTTTATATTTGGAACTGCGACCGATTTAGTTAACGCGATTTAAACGCGTGTTCTGAAAACACACGTCGGACATCGAAAACATTTATATTTATGCTCGGTTTTGTATTTCGAACAAAACCGATTACTTTTTATAATTAATTAGCGGGCCCAGAAATAAAACCGAGACGTTTTACGTTTGTACGGGTTCGATACGCGGTAGAAGCCCACCTACCTAAACCCTAGGTATAAAAGGCAAGCCTTCTTCTTCTTCCTTCATTTTTGGCAGCCAAACACTCTCCCTCACCTCTCTCTCTCACTCGTTCACTCTCTCTCTACCCCTCTCTCTCTCTCTCTAAAAACCGGTGCACCTCCTCTCTCTCTAAACATCTCTTCCTCTCCCACTCGTCTCTCTCTCACCTCCCTTTTCTATTGCAGCCGGCCACCACCAATCTTGGTGGCGGCGGCGCGTGGATCTTGGCCCAAGATGGGCTGTGGTGGTTGTGCGGGGTTTACAGAGGAGGCGACGGATCTGTTAGTGGATCGGGTGAGGGTGGTGGTCCGGTTATGGCCGTGTTTGTTGAAGGCGGCGCTGGTGTTTAAAATCAGCAACTGAAGCGGCGGGGGTGGGTTTTTGGTTGTGGCTCGTGGTTTGGATTGGTTCACGTCAGGTCGTGGTGGTTGCAGAGGTGGAGTGGATGTGGTGCAGTAGGTGGCGATGGGGGGTTCGTCAGGTGCAGGCCAATGGTGGTTGTTTTGGGTTTGGATGGTCGGTGTGGAGGCGTGACAGAGCTGGTGGGCCTCCGGTGAGTTCCACAAGTCCAGGTACGGTTCAGGGTCAGCCGGGTTGATTTGGTTTGGTTTTCGTTGGAAATAATCCGGCTCACAGTGATGGGTTCGTGATGGTTTTTGTGTTGGGTTGGGTTTCGTTGAGGGTAGCGGTTCGTGGTGGTTATGGTCAGGTTTGACAATGGTTATGGTTATTGATAGCTGGTCTCGGTCTGGTCTCAGTCCAGGTCGCATACGGTTCGGGTCTCAGGTCAAGATGGGTTCGGTGCGGGTTCAACTCGGGTGCTTGCTGGTTACGGTTTAGTGTTCACCAAGTGGTTTGATGTGGCCTTTGGCTCGTGGTTTTGGAGTCTGTTGGATCTGGTCGCTGTTCGGTTTGGATCGGGTCTCTGTTACGGGTCTCGTCAAGTCGGGTCAGATTCAGGTCCAGTTCCGGTTTCAGTCGCGGTTGCGGTCGGTTCGGTCAGATCTGGTCAACACACAGTCAACAGCTCGGTGTGCGATTCGGTATACTTACAATCGTGTTATTATTACTTTATTTGTATATTTATAAATATTGGATATTTGTAAATATTATGTATTTATGAATATTATATATTTATAAATATATTGATTCAAACGAAATAGTCTTGACTCGCGAACGAACCAAATAAAAACAATAACCGGTAACAATATTAAATATCGAACGATTTGGTAAACGATTAACTTGACGTGACTTATGGTTTCGAACTCGGACTAAATATAATTGGACTATATTGTCGGACTATATTATATATATATATTGGTATATATATATATATTTATATAATTAAGTGTATTTAGGTGTTGAAACGTATAGTCTCGTGAATCGGAAATGTGAATAAAAGAACTTGATGAATTGTGTTTGAAAGTTGATTTTGGGGAAAATTGTAGACAACGGGTGTTGTCTGGTTTGTACAAAAACAGAGGAAACTCTGCCCAAATTTTTATAAAATCAAAACGTAACGAACTACCATTTTTATAAATAAATTCCCCTAAGTGTTTTGGACAAATGCATTATTATATACAAATCAAAATGCTTTTAAGGACTATTTATTCGTAGCAATAAAGATGATTTCTAAACAATATTTGAGAAAAAGTAACAAATGTTATTACTCGGTTTTAATAACTAAATTTGTACCTCCTCAAGAAGTATTTCTAAAATAGAATTACACAAAACAAATACATTTACATGATTTACGAGACAAGCTACGATTCAGGATAATTATACGTTTCGGGGTACTAGTCCAACATGGTTTATACACAAATAGTAACAAGTGTGCAACTTGGGTGCTATGTTATATATGGGAATTAAGTTAAGTCATTGTCGGTTCGTCGAGTTGAAACGTATTTAGACCCGTGTTGGTACACACGAGTCTAGACAGTCGGATAGACTATCTTTTAGGCGGTTAATAAGCTAGGCTTATGTGTGATAGACTGTTAAGGTGTCCTTTGTTGGTAATTAGGGCACGAGGAAGTCGGTCGAGGTCTCAGGCCTTGTTTGCTAGCTTAGCACGGAAATTAAGGTGAGTTCATAACCCCACTTTTTACTGTTTTATAAATGTTTCCGGGGTGGAAGACATGCTTCTTTTATGAAAAACTGAGGAACTTAAAACGAAACAAAGTTTTGGAAAATGAAACGGGTTGCGTGAGTTTACGGCCCTCTTTTAACTGGTTTCACTTTTCGGGGGAGAAAACATGTGGTAAAACTTATGTTGGTAACTACTGTCATACTATGGGTTTCTATGGGTTACTATACGATCTTTGGATGTCCCGGGGGAACCATGAATGTGCGGGTTTGCACAACGGGGAAATGTGAATAGCGCTATTGGGAGTGACCAACCCTGCTCGTCGACTTGGAGGGTCGGCGGTGCATATTGTCTCAAACAGGAACAACAGGAACAACAGGGTTACTACATCGGGCACACATTTGGTTTGCGAGTTAGTAATGGTTTTCCAATCGTGATAGTAACAAAACATACGCCTAGCTAGCGTACTTTGGTTTTCGATTTGTTATAGTATGGACAGGGTGAACATGGTAACACTTTTGGAACATGGTAATGTTTGATAACATTTTGCAAAACTTATGAACTCACCAGCATTATATGTTGACTTTTAAGTATGTCTTTCAGGTTTAAACTTTGGTAACGGCACGGTTGGAGTAACTCGACATATTGGGATCGGGGATCCTAGAGGGTTAGCAATGGCGTTCAGGGAACCAGAGTCTTAGATGCAACTTTCCGCTGCGCTGGCAAAGGCACCAAACGTCGCAACCGACGAGGGAAAAGTCGGGGTGTGACAGTTTGGTATCAGAGCCATAGGTTTTAGCGAATTAGGTGTCTGGGTAGATATCTAGGCTTTAACCTGAGTTTGTTTTGAGATAGGGACCAAAAATTTCTAAGACACAATACTTAGTATGAACGCCTAGGAACTTGAATTCCAACCGTTGCCAAATCAGTTGCGTGACTATTAGTGTATCACACTAGCTCAGTGTACATTCCTTCGGTGCAAGGGACATTTATTTTCTTATGTGAATAGTAAGTTTATATGTTCTATAGTGGTATATAGAAAGGATAATAACACGTGGTGGTTAGGCATACCTCACTAGTGACTGGTGAGTCATCGCTTTAGATACCTGAGTGGTTATTCACATAGAGTAGCTGAGTCATTGTTTCTTGGTATGTGAAACAACTTACTTGTTTATATACTGTGTGCATTTACTTAAAGTATATATAGTACGTATCGCCAATGGTTGTCGACTCAAGCTTGGACGTATTGGGAACGCACACACGTGTCACGTTTGTTGGACGAATCGGCAAAGGGATTGTTGCAGCATTTGCGGTCTCGCATCCCGGGTTCGGAGTATGCTATGTCATCAAAGTAGACTTGGGTGAGAAACGTCTTAATGAGGCACCTCGTTTTGCTGATGATGCTGTGAAGCTAGAATTCGGACGGGAAGAGCACTTGAAAAGGGTGGCGCACACGACAAACATTATATTATGTGATATATACGTGTTATTATATGAATGTGACGAGTGCTCGTGATATAACTTATGATAGAGGTTAATAGGATGATCTGGTGAGGTAAATTTTCGATAACGCAGACGTCACGTTATCGCAGGTTTACAGGCACCTGATGACTCTAAAGACATCTATCGTGAGGGTATCTATACTATTATGTTGTTTTATATATTTATATATATAAATAATGGATAAGGGTTTTTCATTATTTTGTTGTTACGGATGTGATTGTCGATTCTCCCCTGTTCGTGTCATTTGTGACCTTGCTTTTCTTAAACCAGTTTAAGTTCTTGATGATCTCGTTTCTTGAACTTCTAAGGTTCATGTTGTAGAGCCTAGTTATATCTTTTTGAGTACGATCTACATCTCTCTTCTTTTGTATTCGTGGCCTTCAACATTCAATCATAAAGGAATTTAATTTTTGTTGATTCCTTATTCTTTTCACCAAATTAGACACGCCTTTTGTACACGTGTCAATTGTTATATGTTTGAATTCTTTAAACCTGTGAAGGTCCATTGTAGGGCTTCACATCAAACAATTGTTTCATTAATGATTTGTTTTATCATTACGTTGCTCGTAATGTTCGTCTTCTAGTCTTGCTATGTCAGGCCATTGTGGGCAATGAATCCTTTGATACTTCGTCGATGAGTTTCTTTAAAAGTCGACATTTCAGTTGAATCGAATTGTTGGAATTTGATACAGCACCTTGCGGTGAATATTCAATCTACTTGGAATAATGAATGATTTTTATTAACATGTCTCACTTTCATCAACTTGTTTGCTATTGCCTTAAATGCAGACACACCTTGTGGTGTGTAATGAAAAAGTTGGTGCACTAGTTATTTCGTTTGAGGTGCGCCAATAGTATTTGTTGACAAAGTTATTGTTTATACTTTGCATCCAGTTGGTTCTGAAACTTTATCTCGTGTCCTTTGTACCGTCAAGTTCGTTGACTATTTTTGTTGTATTACCATTGGTTCTTGGATGATATCCTACCTCAAATTTTGAGGACAAAATTTCTGTAACATGGGGAGAATGTGACAACCGGAAATTTCCGATCTATACTGATGTGATTTTTATTATTAAAATTAAATATTTATTTTAAATATTGTTAATTATTAAGTTTCGGATGTTTACTGACCGTTTTTATAATTGGAACTGCGATCGATTTAGTTAACGCGATTTAAACGCGTGTTCTGAAAACACACGTCGGACATCGAAAACATTTATATTTATGCTCGGTTTTGTATTTCGAACAAAACCGATTACTTTTTATAATTAATTAGCGGGCCCAGAATAGAAACCGAGACGTTTTACGTTTGTACGGGTTCGATACGCGTTAGAAGCCCACCTACCTAAACCCTAGGTATAAAAGGCAAGCCTTCTTCTTCTTCCTTCATTTTTGGCAGCCAAACACTCTCCCTCACCTCTCTCTCTCTCACTCGTTCACTCTCTCTCTACCCCTCTCTCTCTCTCTCTAAAAACCGGTGCACCTCCTCTCTCTCTAAACATCTCTTCCTCTCCCACTCGTCTCTCTCTCACCTCCCTTTTCTATTGCAGCCGGCCACCACCAATCTTGGTGGCGGCGGCGCGTGGATCTTGGCCCAAGATGGGCTGTGGTGGTTGTGCGGGGTTTACAGAGGAGGCGACGGATCTGTTAATGGATCGGGTGAGGGTGGTGGTCCGGTTATGGCCGTGTTTGTTGAAGGCGGCGCTGGTGTTTAAAATCAGCAACTGAAGCGGCGGGGGTGGGTTTTTGGTTGTGGCTCGTGGTTTGGATTGGTTCACGTCAGGTCGTGGTGGTTGCAGAGGTGGAGTGGATGTGGTGCAGTAGGTGGCGATGGGGGGTTCGTCAGGTGCAGGCCAATGGTGGTTGTTTTGGGTTTGGATGGTCGGTGTGGAGGCGTGACAGAGCTGGTGGGCCTCCGGTGAGTTCCACAAGTCCAGGTACGGTTCAGGGTCAGCCGGGTTGATTTGGTTTGGTTTTCGTTGGAAATAATCCGGCTCACAGTGATGGGTTCGTGATGGTTTTTGTGTTGGGTTGGGTTTCGTTGAGGGTAGCGGTTCGTGGTGGTTATGGTCAGGTTTGACAATGGTTATGGTTATTGATAGCTGGTCTCGGGTCTGGTCTCAGTCCAGGTCGCATACGGTTCGGGTCTCAGGTCAAGATGGGTTCGGTGCGGGTTCAACTCGGGTGCTTGCTGGTTACGGTTTGGTGTTCACCAAGTGGTTTGATGTGGCCTTTGGCTTGTGGTTTTGGAGTCTGTTGGATCTGGTCGCTGTTCGGTTTGGATCGGGTCTCTGTTACGGGTCTCGTCAAGTCGGGTCAGATTCAGGTCCAGTTCGGGTTTCAGTCGCGGTTGCGGTCGGTTCGGTCAGATCTGGTCAACACACAGTCAACAGCTCGGTGTGCGATTCGGTATACTTACAATCGTGTTATTATTACTTTATTTGTATATTTATAAATATTGGATATTTGTAAATATTATGTATTTATGAATATTATATATTTATAAATATATTGATTCAAACGAAATAGTCTTGACTCGCGAACGAACCAAATAAAAACAATAACCGGTAACAATATTAAATATCGAACGATTTGGTAAACGATTAACTTGACGTGACTTATGGTTTCGAACTCGGACTAAATATAATTGGACTATATTGTCGGACTATATTATATATATATATTGGTATATATAATATATATATTTATATAATTAAGTGTATTTAGGTGTTGAAACGTATAGTCTCGTGAATCGGAAATGTGAATAAAAGAACTTGATGAATTGTGTTTGAAAGTTGATTTTGGGGAAAATTGTAGACAATGGGTGTTGTCTGGTTTGTACAAAAACAGAGGAAACTCTGCCCAAATTTTTATAAAATCAAAGCGTAACGAACTACCATTTTTATAAATAAATTCCCCTAAGTGTTTTGGACAAATGCATTATTATATACAAATCAAAATGCTTTTAAGAACTATTTATTCGTAGCAATAAAGATGATTTCTAAACAATATTTGAGAAAAAGTAACAAATGTTATTACTCGGTTTTAATAACTAAATTTGTACCTCCTCAAGAAGTATTTCTAAAATAGAATTACACAAAACAAATACATTTACATGATTTACAAGACAGGCTACGATTCAGGATAATTATACGTTTCGGGGTACTAGTCCAACATGGTTTATACACAAATAGTAACAAGTGTGCAACTTGGGTGCTATGTTATATATGGGAATTAAGTTAAGTCATTGTCGGTTCGTCGAGTTGAAACGTATTTAGACCCGTGTTGGTACACACGAGTCTAGACAGTCGGATAGACTATCTTTTAGGCGGTTAATAAGCTAGGCTTATGTGTGATAGACTGTTAAGGTGTCCTTTGTTGGTAATTAGGGCACGAGGAAGTCGGTCGAGGTCTCAGGCCTTGTTTGCTAGCTTAGCATGGAAATTAAGGTGAGTTCATAACCCCACTTTTTACTGTTTTATAAATGTTTCCGGGGTGGAAGACATGCTTCTTTTATGAAAAACTGAGGAACTTAAAACGAAACATAGTTTTGGAAAATGAAACGGGTTGCGTGAGTTTACGGCCCTCTTTTAACTGGTTTCACTTTTCGGGGGAGAAAACATGTGGTAAAACTTATGTTGGTAACTACTGTCATACTATGGGTTTCTATGGGTTACTATACGATCTTTGGAAGTCCCGGGGGGAACCATGAATGTGCGGGTTTGCACAACGGGGAAATGTGAATAGCGCTATTGGGAGTGACCAACCCCGCTCGTCGACTTGGAGGGTCGGCGGGTGCATATTGTCTCAAACAGGAACAACAGGAACAACAGGGTTACTACATCGGGCACACATTTGGTTTGCGAGTTAGTAATGGTTTTCCAATCGTGATAGTAACAAAACATACGCCTAGCTAGCGTACTTTGGTTTTCGATTTGTTATAGTATGGACAGGGTGAACATGGTAACACTTTTGGAACATGGTAATGTTTGATAACATTTTGCAAAACTTATGAACTCACCAGCATTACATGTTGACTTTTAAGTATGTCTTTCAGGTTTAAACTTTGGTAACGGCACGGTTGGAGTAACTCGACATATTGGGATCGGGGATCCTAGAGGGTTAGCAATGGCGTTCAGGGAACCAGAGTCTTAGATGCAACTTTCCGCTGCGCTGGCAAAGGCACCAAACGTCGCAACCGACGAGGGAAAAGTCGGGGTGTGACAGTTTGGTATCAGAGCCATAGGTTTTAGCGAATTAGGTGTCTGGGTAGATATCTAGGCTTTAACCTGAGTTTGTTTCGAGATAGGGACCAAAAATTTCTAAGACACAATACTTAGTATGAACGCCTAGGAACTGGAATTCCAACCGTTGCCAAATCAGTTGCGTGACTATTAGTGTATCACACTAGCTCAGTGTACATTCCTTCGGTGCAAGGGACATTTATTTTCTTATGTGAATAGTAAGTTTATATGTTCTATAGTGGTATATAGAAAGGATAATAACACGTGGTGGTTAGGCATACCTCACTAGTGACTGGTGAGTCATCGCTTTAGATACCTGAGTGGTTATTCACATAGAGTAGCTGAGTCATTGTTTCTTGGTATGTGAAACAACTTACTTGTTTATATACTGTGTGCATTTACTTAAAGTATATATAGTACGTATCGCCAATGGTTGTCGACTCAAGCTTGGACGTATTGGGAACGCACACACGTGTCACGTTTGTTGGACGAATCGGCAAAGGGATTGTTGCAGCATTTGCGGTCTCGCATCCCGGGTTCGGAGTATGCTATGTCGTCAAAGTAGACTTGGGTGAGAAACGTCTTAATGAGGCACCTCGTTTTGCTGATGATGCTGTGAAGCTGGAATTCGGACGGGAAGAGCACTTGAAAAGGGTGGCGCACACGACAAACATTATATTATGTGATATATACGTGTTATTATATGAATGTGACGAGTGCTCGTGATATAACTTATGATAGAGGTTAATAGGATGATCTGGTGAGGTAAATTTTCGATAACGCAGACGTCACGTTATCGCAGGTTTACAGGCACCTGATGACTCTAAAGACATCTATCGTGAGGGTATCTATACTATTATGTTGTTTTATATATTTATATATATAAATAATGGATAAGGGTTTTTCATTATTTTGTTGTTACGGATGTGATTGTCGATTCTCCCCTGTTCGTGTCATTTGTGACCTTGCTTTTCTTAAACCAGTTTAAGTTCTTGATGATCTCGTTTCTTGAACTTCTAAGGTTCATGTTGTAGAGCCTAGTTATATCTTTTTGAGTACGATCTACATCTCTCTTCTTTTGTATTCGTGGCCTTCAACATTCAATCATAAAGGAATTTAATTTTTGTTGATTCCTTATTCTTTTCACCAAATTAGACACGCCTTTTGTACACGTGTCAATTGTTATATGTTTGAATTCTTTAAACCTGTGAAGGTCCATTGTAGGGCTTCGCATCAAACAATTGTTTCATTAATGATTTGTTTTATCATTACGTTGCTCGTAATGTTCGTCTTCTAGTCTTGCTATGTCAGGCCATTGTGGGCAATGAATCCTTTGATACTTCGTCGATGAGTTTCTTTAAAAGTCGACATTTCAGTTGAATCGAATTGTTGGAATTTGATACAGCACCTTGCGGTGAATATTCAATCTACTTGGAATAATGAATGATTTTTATTAACATGTCTCACTTTCATCAACTTGTTTGCTATTGCCTTAAATGCAGACACACCTTGTGGTGTGTAATGAAAAAGTTGGTGCACTAGTTATTTCGTTTGAGGTGCGCCAATAGTATTTGTTGACAAAGTTATTGTTTATACTTTGCATCCAGTTGGTTCTGAAACTTTATCTCGTGTCCTTTGTACCGTCAAGTTCGTTGACTATTTTTGTTGTATTACCATTGGTTCTTGGATGATATCCTACCTCAAATTTTGAGGACAAAATTTCTGTAACATGGGGAGAATGTGACAACCGGAAATTTCCGATCTATACTGATGTGATTTTTATTATTAAAATTAAATATTTATTTTAAATATTGTTAATTATTAAGTTTCGGAAGTTTACTGACCGTTTTTATAATTGGAACTGCGACCGATTTAGTTAACGCGATTTAAACGCGTGTTCTGAAAACACACGTCGGACATCGAAAACATTTATATTTATGCTCGGTTTTGTATTTCGAACAAAACCGATTACTTTTTATAATTAATTAGCGGGCCCAGAATAGAAACCGAGACGTTTTACGTTTGTACGGGTTCGATACGCGGTAGAAGCCCACCTACCTAAACCCTAGGTATAAAAGGCAAGCCTTCTTCTTCTTCCTTCATTTTTGGCAGCCAAACACTCTCCCTCACCTCTCTCTCTCACTCGTTCACTCTCTCTCTACCCCTCTCTCTCTCTCTAAAAACCGGTGCACCTCCTCTCTCTCTAAACATCTCTTCCTCTCCCACTCGTCTCTCTCTCACCTCCCTTTTCTATTGCAGCCGGCCACCACCAATCTTGGTGGCGGCGGCGCGTGGATCTTGGCCCAAGATGGGCTGTGGTGGTTGTGCGGGGTTTACAGAGGAGGCGACGGATCTGTTAGTGGATCGGGTGAGGGTGGTGGTCCGGTTATGGCCGTGTTTGTTGAAGGCGGCGCTGGTGTTTAAAATCAGCAACTGAAGCGGCGGGGGTGGGTTTTTGGTTGTGGCTCGTAGTTTGTATTGGTTCACGTCAGGTCGTGGTGGTTGCAGAGGTGGAGTGGCTGTGGTGCAGTAGGTGGCGATGGGGGGTTCGTCAGGTGCAGGCCAATGGTGGTTGTTTTGGGTTTGGATGGTCGGTGTGGAGGCGTGACAGAGCTGGTGGGCCTCCGGTGAGTTCCACAAGTCCAGGTACGGTTCAGGGTCAGCCGGGTTGATTGGTTTGGTTTTCGTTGGAAATAATCCGGCTCACAGTGATGGGTTCGTGATGGTTTTTGTGTTGGGTTGGGTTTCGTTGAGGGTAGCGGTTCGTGCTGGTTATGGTCAGGTTTGACAATGGTTATGGTTATTGATAGCTGGTCTCGGGTCTGGTCTCAGTCCAGGTCGCATACGGTTCGGGTCTCAGGTCAAGATAGGTTCGGTGCGGGTTCAACTCGGGTGCTTGCTGGTTACGGTTTGGTGTTCACCAAGTGGTTTGATGTGGCCTTTGGCTCGTGGTTTTGGAGTCTGTTGGATCTGGTCGCTGTTCGGTTTGGATCGGGTCTCTGTTACGGGTCTCGTCAAGTCGGGTCAGATTCAGGTCCAGTTCGGGTTTCAGTCGCGGTTGCGGTCGGTTCGGTCAGATCTGGTCAACACACAGTCAACAGCTCGGTGTGCGATTCGGTATACTTACAATCGTGTTATTATTACTTTATTTGTATATTTATAAATATTGGATATTTGTAAATATTATGTATTTATGAATATTATATATTTATAAATATATTGATTCAAACGAAATAGTCTTGACTCGCGAACGAACCAAATAAAAACAATAACCGGTAACAATATTAAATATCGAACGATTTGGTAAACGATTAACTTGACGTGACTTATGGTTTCGAACTCGGACTAAATATAATTGGACTATATTGTCGGACTATATTATATATATATATATTGGTATATATATATATTTATATAATTAAGTGTATTTAGGTGTTGAAACGTATAGTCTCGTGAATCGGAAATGTGAATAAAAGAACTTGATGAATTGTGTTTGAAAGTTGATTTTGGGGAAAATTGTAGACAACGGGTGTTGTCTGGTTTGTACAAAAACAGAGGAAACTCTGCCCAAATTTTTATAAAATCAAAGCGTAACGAACTACCATTTTTATAAATAAATTCCCCTAAGTGTTTTGGACAAATGCATTATTATATACAAATCAAAATGCTTTTAAGGACTATTTATTCGTAGCAATAAAGATGATTTCTAAACAAAATTTGAGAAAAAGTAACAAATGTTATTACTCGGTTTTAATAACTAAATTTGTACCTCCTCAAGAAGTATTTCTAAAATAGAATTACACAAAACAAATACATTTACATGATTTACGAGACAAGCTACGATTCAGGATAATTATACGTTTCGGGGTACTAGTCCAACATGGTTTATACACAAATAGTAACAAGTGTGCAACTTGGGTGCTATGTTATATATGGGAATTAAGTTAAGTCATTGTCGGTTCGTCGAGTTGAAACGTATTTAGACCCGTGTTGGTACACACGAGTCTAGACAGTCGGATAGACTATCTTTTAGGCGGTTAATAAGCTAGGCTTATGTGTGATAGACTGTTAAGGTGTCCTTTGTTGGTAATTAGGGCACGAGGAAGTCGGTCGAGGTCTCAGGCCTTGTTTGCTAACTTAGCACGGAAATTAAGGTGAGTTCATAACCCCACTTTTTACTGTTTTATAAATGTTTCCGGGGTGGAAGACATGCTTCTTTTATGAAAAACTGAGGAACTTAAAACGAAACAAAGTTTTGGAAAATGAAACGGGTTGCGTGAGTTTACGGCCCTCTTTTAACTGGTTTCACTTTTCGGGGGAGAAAACATGTGGTAAAACTTATGTTGGTAACTACTGTCATACTATGGGTTTCTATGGGTTACTATACGATCTTTGGAAGTCCCGGGGGGAACCATGAATGTGCGGGTTTGCACAACGGGGAAATGTGAATAGCGCTATTGGGAGTGACCAACCCCGCTCGTCGACTTGGAGGGTCGGCGGGTGCATATTGTCTCAAACAGGAACAACAGGGTTACTACATCGGGCACACATTTGGTTTGCGAGTTAGTAATGGTTTTCCAATCGTGATAGTAACAAAACATACGCCTAGCTAGCGTACTTTGGTTTTCGATTTGTTATAGTATGGACAGGGTGAACATGGTAACACTTTTGGAACATGGTAATGTTTGATAACATTTTGCAAAACTTATGAACTCACCAGCATTATATGTTGACTTTTAATTTTAAGTATGTCTTTCAGGTTTAAACTTTGGTAACGGCACGGTTGGAGTAACTCAACATATTGGGATCGGGGATCCTAGAGGGTTAGCAATGGCGTTCAGGGAACCAGAGTCTTAGATGCAACTTTGCGCTGCGCTGGCAAAGGCACCAAACGTCGCAACCGACGAGGGAAAAGTCGGGGTGTGACAATATGCGCTGGAAAAACACCGGCTATGCTATGTTCAGGATCGGTTTATAGGCGGCAATTTATCTCCTCAGTGGGTGTGGGAATGGAGGCGAAACAACTTTGATGCTTCTGAACAAGAGGAGTTTTATGGTTTGATGGCTGATTTGGAAGGTATTAGCTTGCAACCTGGGATGGATTCATGGACTTGGTCGATAGGGTCAGAGGTGGGTTTCTCGGTGAAGGGTATGAAACGGAGTCTATTTGATGCCGAAGAAAGTGGGTATTGTTGTGTGGAGGGCTTTTCTTGACAGGCTTCCAACTGCTGAGGCTTTGGCTTGGCGGCATATCTCGGTGGATTCACAGGTTTACCGGATTTGTGGTTTGTCGCCAGAATCGGTAGACCACTTATTCACTGGTTGCCCAGCTTTATCTGAGGTATGGCAAGCTATTTTTGATTGGTGTAAAGTCCCGATAACCTTTGCTTTCCATGTCAAGGATTTGGTGCTTTTACATCTATCGGCCATGACTAGGAATCGCCAAAGGAAGACGTTTCGTGGGGTAATTTATACTACTTTTTGGAGTATTTGGCGAGCCAGAAATGATCTTATTTTTAACGCTAAGCAAGTGTCGGCCAGGAGAATTTTAGATGAGATCAAAGTTATGTCGTACTTGTGGATAACAAATAGAGGTAGATTGTCGAATATGTCGTGGGACGCTTGGGGTAGGTTTGATACTCATCGGATGGGTTAGGTTCGGATATTTGTATTGTTTGGGCATTTTTTTTTGGCGGACTGTTTTGTATTTGGGGTTTTGTACCCGGATTTTGCCCGCTAGCTCCTTGCTAGCATATTAATAAAGTTTGTTTGGCCGTTAAAAAAAACACATGTAAGAAAAATAAAATATATAAATTAGATGAACAATACATATAACATTTTGAGGCAAATCATACATTATTCTTGTACATGATAGATATTGAGTTATAAGGAATATCTAATCTCATATATCATTAACATATTAACATATATCTCATATATCAAAACTAAACATGCTATGAGTGATCTCTTACGAAGTCTCCCGTCACTAACATAAAATAAATCTATAAGCTCTATGTAGGTGATTAGTTAGTATAGAATATATAGTTCAAATTTTTAACCTTGACCATAAAATAACGTAGAGAAAAATAGTTGTGACTTGTAAGTTACAATATTGAAACCCTAAAAACTGAAAAACATTAATTGAAGTTTGGATATCATAATTAGAAGACACAATACAAAATACAAAGGAAGTAAAATACACACAATAATTTATACACTTTCTTTAACTATAAACAAGAATATATATGATCAATTCCGTAACAACCTTTTTGTCCTTCGTTAGTAAATGAGTTTCACTCGGGTATCTTGAAGGTCTCAATATCTTCGTCCTGGATCCAACCATATTTCTCCAAGAATGGATTGGTTAGGGTTTGTGGTGGGTAGTCTTCGATATTACACTCATTCCACACATTTTCTACTCCATCCAGATCACGTACAACTTCCCACATGCAACTATTGCACTTAAATCCTGCCCCAAAGCTTATCATAAACAATCTATCACCTTTTTTTAGTCTTTTTTTAGCCTCCATGTACCCTAAAACATACCAAACACTACTAGCTGAAGTGTTGCCGAACCGGTGCAGTGTCATCCGCGCCGGTTCGACATCATATTCACTCAACCCAAGGCTCTGAGCGACTGCGTCAATCACAGCCTTTCCACCGGTGTGGAGACAGAAATGGTCCACACCGGCTTTAAAGTTAATAACCGGTCTGGTTGAGCCTATTGATCTTTTTTGACCACTATGAAGTATTTTTCGGAATACGGAGAGGATACCGAAACGGAGAAGCTCCCGGATCGGTAATATCTTCGGCGCAACATGTTTTAAATTGTCGACAAAGGCTCGGGTGGCGGCTTTAGGTAGGGTTTTCCCTAAATGAAACCCCACCCGACCCTCGTCATCTTCAGTTTGTATGCAACACCCGTACGACTCGTCTTTCGCCCCGTGGTGCGTTCGGACAAGACAATTCAACTTCAACATGCATTTGTTAGCTAAATTTGGCTTGTTAGTAAGGATCATTGCACACCCACCGGTTCTAAACAAGCAATTAGAAAGTATCATACTTTTATCATTACCAACATACCAATTAGGAGTCAAAGACTCGGATGTCACCACCATTGCCACTTGATTCTTCTTTGACATAAAAACACTTTCAACAATATTCAAAGAAACCAAACTTGCACTACAACCCATCCCACACAAATTATAGGTTTTAATATCCTCCCTCATCTTGTACCGGTTCACAATTCGACTCGATAACGAAGGCATGCATGCCAACATGGAGATATTAACCACCAACACATCAATGTCCATCGGTGAAACCCCAGTTCTGCTAAAAAGTCTTCCAATTGTGTACTCAAAAAGCTCATCCATCTCTTCAATTGCATCTTGATGAGTAGGGCTTTCTTCACGGCCTTCAAACACCATTTTCGGAGCGTAAGTTTCTTCGCCAATGCCAGAGCTTACAATGGCTTTGAGAAGAAACTTGTACTCGTTTAAACCAAGACTTTTCGACCTCATAATGACCTCACCGCAGAATTCGGTTGGCAGCTTTCGGTCATCGGAGGGTTTGTAAAGTTGGTAGTCCAATAAGTAACATTGTTTGTGTCTTTTTGTGGCAAGAAAGTTGAGTACAATGTAGATAATGTATAATAGAGGGATGGAAAACAAAATGGTAAGAAACAACACCATTTTTAGAGAGAGAAAGGGTTTGAAATTGGAGTACAATGTTTAAGATGTTATAAGTTTGTGTGTTTTTGTTGTGAAATTTGGAAACCCTTACAATTATATGTATAAAAAGGGTAGGCACAGCTTGCATGGCCGACTAATATTGTTGAGAAACATATCCATCACTCAACTTCCAACAAATAACAATAAAGCATTACTGCATTAGCTAGGGACATCTTCTAGAATTGAACAAAGCCTTTGACTTTAAGCTATTTTGACTCTTGTAGGTCAACTTTACCAAGAAAGAAGTCTGTGTTTTTGTTATGAGCATATGGGTTCTGTTTAATGTTTATGCAACACATGTGAAATTTGATGTTTGTTATTATTTTTCAGTTAAACGGTAAAAGTCATACATTCTTGACTTCTTGTTATGTCAAGATTCTGTCAGTGAAATGATCAGTCTACATTAACTATGGAACTTAATTATGAGATGGTATATATGTTCATAATATAGGTTTTGGATAGGCTTCGGTTATTCACAATGAGGATTTTTATTTGCACAACCCTACACGAGTTGTAGAGGGCTCTACGGCCCGTCAAGGCTGGCCTACGACCCATATATAACCATAAAACGAGGTACGAGGTTCAGGCATGATTTCCAATGATTGTGATCACCTCTACGGGCCGTAGCCCGTAGTTAAACTTTGATTTTTTATCTTAAATTTGGGTGAGATGGATGAGGTTGGATGGGTGTATAAGATGTCTACGGCCCGTAGAGGATTTAATGCACCCAACAAACCCTGATATCTACGGCCCATAGATGGGTTGCTTTTCAGACTGACACACTGCAAGTCAGTCTATTCATTGATTGTCCTCGTACCTCGTATGTACCTACGGGCCGTAGAGACCCTTACAGGCAGTCTAGGGTTTAAATGAACTCCCCCAAACCACCTCTACAGACCGTAGAGGCCTGTGTGGGCTGTAGAGGCAACCCTCATTTATTGCACTGACACCCTCTACGGGCCGTAGAGGGTTGTGCAAACCTAATTTTTTTTGTTGCGTAAATAACATGCCTCTTTGGATATTGGCAGACCCCTCCATATAATTGCACACCCCCTACTTTTTATACGCGACGTACAGGTGCATACCATTTCTCTGACTGATGAGCATTAATGACCCGTGAAAGTTTCTGTAACCCCTTTTAGAACTTTCCATCACCCATAAAGTATTGTCTTTTTTTTTCGTTCAAAAGTATATTCCTAGAACTATTAAAGGGTTTTAAATCACGAGAACTAGTACAAAAGTGAACATCAATTACGTTACGTTTCAATCAGGATAACCTTTTACCAGTATTGTTTGAAAAAAGATGCAAATGACATAACAGCTACGCATATGTTAAGTCGCCTTCTTGAATGTGACGTACAATTTACTTTGAATGGTAACGCTCGATCTTCTCCAGAATTAACCAAATTACCGATTGTTCGAGATTACAAACTATTAGTTAGAGGCCACCCAAATTGTGTATAACTGATGGTGATGATAGAGATATAAAAAGATAAAAAGATGTATACATTATTTTCTCATTTGACCATTTTTTTCCTTAAAACATATGTTTATCGAAATTTTGAAGAAACCTAGAATTATAGTAAATGTGAAGTAGATACACATAATACTACATAAGTGTGTCAGTATTACGAAGTGGACTAGGAAGGATGTATTGTAGAGAAGAGGGAAAAAAACGTCGGCAATGAATTAGCCTGGCACGTAAACTTTGATATCGAGGACGACAAACAAACCAATCAATGGAAAACATCTACATGTGCATTTAAAATAATTATACATGATACACAAGCACAAATAGACACGTAATCGTGAAGGCTTTCATATGCAATAGATGTATTAATAGACTGGTAAACCATAGTACTTTCCTGACTTCTCTTATTCATAAACATCTGTAAACCATCGTATTTAATGTTGACAAAGGAGTAGATGAGAATTCATGAGATTGATTGTTGAGGAACTTAATGGTTACCGAATAAAAAATGAGGTTGTGAGGTAGCCAATCTTTCTATATTAATAAAGAAAACACATGAGGGACACATGATACTCCCTCATGAATTCTCTCATTTTATTATTTAATACAATAAATTCTAGTCCAACACTTGTAGCCCAGTTGGTTGAGAGCCTAAAGTTTCCTATGGGAGGTTTAAGTTCAATTCTCACTAGCTACATTTGGAGGACATTATTGGAGGGGAAATGAGGGATGACCCAGCCATTGGCTTGGGTTTGAGTCCTGATCCCGACCGGTTTTACCGATTATTTCACTGTCGTGCCTTCGGGCGGGTGAGTGGTCGGGTTTTCCCGGGAATTGGTGGCAATTGGTGGCCCGGGTACTCTCGAGTACCTGATTCGCCAAAAGGGTGCCCGAGAGTGCTCGGAAATTGATTCGTTGGCCGTTAAAAAAAATACAATAAATTCTAATTTAATTATAATAATTGATTTGCAAAAGTATTATATAAGTTTACTAGCTGATTACCCCGGGAGGGTCCCGGGGTTAAAAAATCTAATTTGACGTGATAACCTATTGCAAATGGCTCAAGTTAACTAGCCACAAAATCTCTCAATCATTGCATGTCCATAGTATTCTAATCAGTAATAACTCATATTCCCTAACCTAAAACCTAATCAGTAATCATCTAAAGAATCACTTATGTAAGCTGCAACTATTCAAAAACTGATTACATCTCTCTAGTCTCTTATTAGAGTCAAACTTATCACATCTCTCTAATCTCTCACATTCTAATGACTCCTATAATTCGTAACCTAATCAACTAAACAATCACTTAAGTTGGAAGTTGTAACCATTAAAAAACTTATTACATCTATGTACCAAGTCTCACAATACTAATATTGATATCTAACCTTAAAGAATGTATAACTCTAATATTAACACCTATCATAAATGCTAAAAAATGAACAACTCTAATATCAATATTCAATACATAACCTAAAACAATGTATAACTCTAATATTAATACATGTCATAAAGGCTAAAAAAATACATAACTCTAATATTACATAACCTAAATAAAGAACAAAATTATACATAGGAATAAATATTGGACAAAATTGTTTATAATGACAACTTGCAGAAAAAAGAGCGCCGGAGAGTGGTGGCGGTGGAGGTGTGAGGATGATATAGTTGCATAAAAGTATTAATATATATATATATATATATATATATATAAAAGAAAACTATTTTTTACAACTGCTATACACTATAAACTTCTTAAAACATATTTAAACTAATTGCTTAATTTGATTAAAAATAAACGGTTAACAACTGAATCAATAAACATTATTTATTATTGTTATTATTGTCACTAAAAACAAAAAGGTGCAAAAAAAAGCATTAAAGAAACTAAACAAAAACAAATTGGAGAATACCTGCAATGTCCTCAAGGTGTATGCAGAAACTTTTATGAATTTATGAATTTTAGATAATGGTTCTATTTATAATGTTAGGAGAACAACATATGAATCAATATTTATCTAAATTTTAGTAGATATATCTCAATTTAAATTGGAAGATATACTTCTTTTTTAAAGTTTAAAAATAAATATTTTCAAAAAGGATGTTAAGAGACGTGTCTTTTTTGTTACGTAAATTATCTATTAAATAATTTCTAAAAATTCAAAACGAATCTTTACATTGCAAATCTTAACTGATTATTTGCTTTTTAATATTTAAAAGAAAACGCAATTGGCTAAAAGAAATATATCTTGCACCTCATTATGCCACGTGGCAGAATCAAGAGAGGGTTGAAACCACCATTGAATGTCACGTCAGCAAGGGCTGAAAAATATAACCATTCTAATAATACTAATAGTAATAATTATTACTCTTGTAATTAAATAAATAAATAATCTTCCTATAAGGTGACACCATGTGTTGCAATGTTGCGCGATTCTTTCTCCTAGCTTCTCTTGATGAAGTATACCTATCAATTTTTAGAAGGGTAAAATTCCAATGATAGCATGGTGATTGGGCTGAATTTCAACATCGTAGATAAGAACCTGGTTTAAAAGAAAAAACATGATTAATGAATAACCTTAACACTTTGTGTTTTTTTCATGTATGAACGAAACCCCACAAAAAATAGTCGTTTTTTTCTCCGTTTTTTATATAGCACTATGGTACTCGTTACAAAGATAATAAAATGCTCGTTAATTTGGTGTAATTTTTTTTATTTAAAAAATCTCGTATATAAAATATATTAACGTTTAAAAATTATGAGAAGAAACATTAGAGAGAAAAATTTAAATTTGTTTTTAAATTCTTTTTTCCTAAAATAACTCAATTTAATTTTAGTAATTGAGAATAAATTTAGGGTTTTATGTTTATCTTTTTTTTAATTAAAAAAAAGAAATAATTCAAAAACACTAAAATCTTTCAATTATGATGTCACGTGGTAGTTTCATGGAGAGGTTGAAGGCACCATTGGACGCCACGTCAGCAATGTTCAATTCTTTTATATATATTAATAGATTAAATTGAATTTTAGTAATTATTATATTAATAGTCATAGTTGTAACTGGAATCTTTTCTTTCTATATTAATAAAAGAAAAGACATGAGGGGCACATGGCACTCCCTCATGAATTCTCTCATTTTATTATTTAATACAATAAATTCTAATTTAATTATAATAATTGATTTGCAAAAGCATAATATAAGTTTATTAAATTGAATTTTAGTAATTATCCTATATGTTTATTTATGAAGTTTCATGAATAGTGCACATCTACTGGTTATAACGTTTTTTATATTGTTTTGTTTGAATATGATACTAATAAGCTTTCCAGTACAGATGGTGTGGTTGTTATTGTGTTAAGTAATTTGCCCGGGTTCGAGCCTTGAAAAGGGGCTAAATTTTTTTTGTTTATTACGTTTAAATGTGAAGAGATTGAACAGTTCTTTGCATCTTCGTGACATTATATCATTGGACCTCACTTCCCTTTTCTTATTTTTGTGACACGTTTTCCCCCAACCCCACACCAACTCTCCTGATAACGTCATCACGACCACGTGTCGGCAAGAACTTCCAGATCCACCGTTTCACCACCAACACACACCACCGATTATGGTAGGGTTTAGAGCATAGTGATAAAGAAACAGTTGTTTTCTTGTGGTCTTTGAAACGGTCTAGAAGAGACCGTCGTAGACAACAACAGATTCGTGATTTATCACACATTAGTTGGAATAAAAATAATAATCATCAGTTGTTTGACGATCAGTTTCATGAGTTGATGCTTCATAGAGAGAATTACATGAATATGATTTTGAATTCTTACGGATTCGATTACCCGAAGTTTCCAACGATTGAAGATGCGTATCCTAGAGTTTATAACAGTCCGATTAGTCGGTCGTTGTGTGAAGAATGTAGAATAGCCGAAAAACAGGGGAAGATAGCTGAGTTTCACCATTGCGTATACGTTAAGGTTGTTGTAGGTGGTTTCCGGTCACCGTTTGGACCAGTTTGATGGCCATTGTAGAAGATTTAATATTCAAGTTTTTCGCCTTGGTAGCATGATCACTGGCAATGCTCAGAGGTACCTGCTCTTTGCTAATAATCTTTTTTAAAAAACAAATAGTTTGTAGAAAATTCAAAACTAAGGTAAAACTGCATGAAGGAGTCTGTGCTAAAACTTATTGCGATAGATAAACAACAAAAAATTCCTGATTGTGCTACAAGAAGCTGGAAATCATGATCTGCTCTACTTTTGTACAATTTGTATCAACCTTGAAGCGAACAAGTTTTGAGTCTATTCAGCTGACTTATGTACATGTTTGCAATGCACGACACACTTACGAAAGCAAAGTACGGGTACCCCATTGCAACGTGCGGCGAGTTAGTCTTGCCCCGTCGTTGCCGGTGGCTTTCTGGCTATCCGTGGCGGCGACGATTGTCTTTGCTTCTTTCGCTTACCTATGTGTTAATGTTCAAACTTTATGAACAATATCTGGGGGCAGTTTGGTTATTTGCATTTGATCTGTATTTGGGTTACTTCAGTCGATGATGATTCGGTTTTCCTGATCATTTTCATGAAAGGTTTATATATGCATTTATGGGAATAGGTGTTATGCTATGTTGCATCTCTTGCACATTAATATTTAATCTCTAGACCATACGGGGATAGTTTTCGATCAACTTATAACTTGTAACCTACATTGTTATACCAAGCGTCTCCTACCTGGGGCTCCATTTGGGTCGAAAGTTCCATCTAGCATGAGTTTTTTATTGTCTTAGATTGCTCTACTCTTCTTTCAGATGTCTAGAATTTGAATATTATACAGCAAAAATAAGTAAACTGAAAGTGGTAAGAACATATGTTCATCTTTAACAGAAACAAAACAAATTATCAAAACACGCGATACTATCTGAAAGCATTTATAAGTTGCATCCAATCTTCAAGCATTTATAGACAAACATGTTATTTGAAAATATGCAACAGAACCACAACTTATAACATGTGCAATTTCCTGTCATATTGATGACTTCATGTCATTCTATAACAGGAAAACTTAAAGGATTGGACAATGATTGTGAAATGATTTCCAACAGCATGTATTTTCCATCAGTCATGATATCTATAACCATGTACGTTTTGTTGACAGCTATATGTTCTACCTTTTAATATTATCAAAAAGTGACTTGCTGTTGTGTAGTCCAAGTGATGTCTTGAGCTTGAGTTTATAATCCTGTCAGTAGATAATAAATATATTAACACTACAAAAAGTTGAATTATTTCACTTTTATTATGATCTATAGACCTGTTTTCCAAGTATGATTATTTTTACTGATGTGTCTCATGCTTATGTGCCTAGGATGTTTGATCTGATTTGAATCAGTATTTTGCTTATTCTGATATGATTTCTTTTTACAGGTAGCATATGTGTGCTATTTATTGATTTATCTTGTTTGGGTTTATGATTTTAGTGTGAAAATCGTTATTGGCTTGAGGACTTATTGTTTACTTGTATGCTTGGTTTTCTGAATCTATGGTTAGTCATTTGTGTGCGCACACGGTTTTGTGTGTGTTCTGATGTATCTTACTGACAAAATTTGTTTGGGTGCATTTTGAACTTTTATTGATGATTATGTTCTTGTATTCTTGACTCTTAGAAAAGAAATACTTATAGGCAAGTTTTCTTTACAAGTCGGTCACAATCTACATATATGCAAATCACAAAATATAAAATTAATGTTGGAAATGACTCATGTTGAAGTACATACTTGAATAATCTTCCACGTGTTCCTTTTCCCTATTGTCTTCTCCTAACCGTCCTTCCATCAAAGCAGCCTTCATCATTTCACACCACACCCATGGTCGACCAATGTTGTTGGTCACCGTCGCCTCCTTCTTCAACATCGATATCAATTGGTGATGAGCTAAGAGTTGTCAGTTGGATTTGATTAAGGATCAAAAGTTCAAGATCTGAAGGTATAACTCTTTCTCTCTCAGATTTACGAATTAGAAAACCAAACAAGTGTATTCAATTTATTTTTGCTTTTGATTGCATTATAAAATAGGGTTTGGGAAACTTCGTTGCCACGTTTTCTATTGACTTCCCACCTGCTGCCCTGCTATTTTTCCATCGCTTCCCCTTTTCCGTAGGGGTGAGGGTGAGTCAGGGCCTAAGATCAGGCCGAAAGGCGTAGTCGATGGACAACAGAAAAAACCTTACTCTTTTTTGTAGGAGAAAACAACAGGTAGCAGGTTACACGATTTTTTTTTTAATTATCGGTGTGCAACACAAACCTATAAAGTGCTACCAACCATGTGTAACACACCAACTTTTGAAACATGTACTGCACCAACACATCTTACTCTTTAATATCAAGTCTTGTGTTGCACAAACTATATGATAAACAAAAGCAAGCGCGAAACCACCCAAGACTAATAGTAGTTGCTGTCTTTTGTAGCCTTTCTCGATGTAGTCATTGTGATGTTTTCTTAATTTAGTGTCCTTTGTAGCTTATGCATGATAGTTGCAGCTATAATGATCAGAATTTGTAAAACATGTTAGCAAACAGTAATGAAAAGTGCTTTTAAATCACGCAACACGCGTGTCAATTCTTTACAATGAGAAAACAGAACTATCTAAAGGAAAATACGTGAACTATTTTACAGAAAAATATTTTTATACCGAAAAGCCTTGATTTTTACAAATTTTGTTATTTAGGGTGACGCTTCTGATGAGCTAGACGCCTAGAAGAGCTGATCATCAAAAATGAAGATGATGGTGTACTTTAATTGCATTGTTGACCCACTGAAATATATTGGGTGTGAATGAGTAATTCTAGGACACTATGAACAGGTAATCTACAAGTCAAATTTCAACCTGAAAAAATATGTAAGTCTATTCTAGGTCTTAAATAAATGGCTTTGCATCGGTGATTAATGTACTTCCAATTTCAGTTTATAGGTAAGAATGCTGGTTATGCCTTGGGCAGAATTTTGGGACTAATTTCTTTCATATGAGAGCTCTTGTAAGAAAGAGAAGCAGTCAACACTTCTAAGGTTTCTTTCAAACAATTGAAGGCCGATCCAATCAAGGTGTCCTAGACTCAAAAAATCTTTTTTTTTTCAATTTCAGAATACGACATGTAAGTTTATGTCACTTTGCTATTTGTTCCAATACCAATTTGTAGGTACCTACAAAACTTTTTAAGTTTTTTCCAAACAATTGAAAGCCTACACAAAAGGGTCTTCTTACAGCTAAAAAGTCAAAAGTTTTATCAATTGTTGTTGAATACGACATTTAAACCACTTTGTAGTTTGTCATCTTCTGACTTATCTTCCCTTATGATTTAAAGGATCTAAATAGCATCGTTTGCATAATATTACCAGTTGTTTAAATTAGTTTAGGTCAGCTTGGCGGGTTGGCCTGTTTGTTTTGTTAATTAAAACAATATCTTTTATATTTGAGTATTTCATGCCAAATTTTATAGGGTAAAAGTAAATTTGTATCAGGTTTTATACTTAAAAAGCAATTATATCATATCATTTATATTTTTGTTTGTAATTCAAGAGCAGTAATATGCAAAAAATAAAATAAAATATATGGGTTGTAAGGGTGGTATTTGTATTTGTTGGGGTTCATGTGTCTTGACTTGACTTTTTAGTACGTGTCACGATCCAATTTACCCAGCTTGGGGGCCAGAGGTCCATTCTTGGTCATGATGTCGAGCGAAAGCATATTCCAGAGCATTTAACTACCAGAACGAGCGAGGTCTGGAGAAATTTTAACCAACATGCTACTTTAAACTTTTTGAATATCCAAATGTATCTTGCAGGTGTATATGAACTAATGTGATGTTTTAAATCAATATTTGCAGGAGTTTTTCAATTTTCTTGCTTTGTTTTTGAAGGAATTTGTTGAAAGGAAAGGAAATAATTCACAATTTTCACAAGTTAGAGGAAAGGATCTTGGGTTTACATTCTCATTTCCTGTAAAACAAACATTTGTCTCATCAGGCACTTTGATCAAATGGACTAAAGGATTTTCTATTGACGACATGGTTAGTTTAACAGTCTTTAAAAAAAACATGCACCTGTCATTCGTCAAATATCATGACACCATCAACAAGATAGCAATGTTGATGTTGATGCAAAAGCGCAGTATTGTGATATACTTTTGGACATGTTAATATAAATAAGTAATGCACTTTTTAGAATGATAAAGCCTGAGAATCTATAGTGTACATATGATATCTTTTGATAGTTTTGCAACTCTGTCATGGGTATCTAACTTGTGTTATTTCAGGTTGAAAAAGAAGTTGAATGTCTGCAAAAAAGCATTGTCTAGAAGAGGACTAGATATGAATGTTGCTGCACTTGTAAGCACTTCAGCCACCTTGGGAAAAGTATTGTAAACATGTTAACGATGGCTTACAACTGTGCAACATGGCTTGAAACGATCGCGCAACGCGCGATATTGGAAACCCACTAGTTATATTAATAGTCATAGTTGTAACTTAAATTATTAATAAAAGAAACCACATAATTCTTTTTTATATAACATATTTATATTTATATATTATTAACTTTTGTCACACCCTCAAATTTCCACTTGCGGAGTTTTACCGCGAGGCGCATGACAAACCAGGATCCAAGTCAACGGTCACAATAAACAACACTATATGAATACGTAAAACCAAAACATAGTTTCTCAAAATATCAAAATCGTAGCGGAAGCATTAAACCAGTTACAAAACCATGTAAGACAATGTTTTAACAATTTTATTCGAAACATGAAACTAAGCCTAGACGCCATGCAAACTCGTGCGCCTAGTCCAGTGTTGCTACCTTAGCGACCTGAGAAAAACATGCCAAAAAGACGTCAACATATAATTCTGGTGAGTTCACAGGTTTGTTCAATAAGTTACCAAAGTTACCAAAACGTTACCATGTCCATACTAAACCAATGTCACCAAGTACGCTAGCTAGGCGTATGTTTTATTACTACTACGATTGGAAACCATTACTAGACACGTTTAGCAATGTTTAGCATATGTTTAAGAGCCCGAATGTTCAGCATGATACCAATGTTACCAGTTCGAGACAACATGCACCCGCCCGGCCCTCCAAGCCGACGAGTGGGGCAGGTCACGCCCAATAGATCTATCCACATTTCCCCCGTTGTGCATCCCCGCACATTCATGGTTTCCCCCGGGACTTCCAAAGATCGTATAGCAATACAAAGTTAACACCATAGTATGACATATGTTACCAAAATAGTTTAGCGCATGTTTTCTCCCCCAAAAGTTAAAGCAGTAAAAGTGGGGCCGTGAACTCACCTTAGATTGCGTTATTCGGTAACTAATAAAATGCTAAGCCCTTTGATAATCCCTCTACTGGAGATCTATCAAAATGTTCACATAAGTGTTCCGACTAATAACCATAAGGTTATCTAGTCCCCGATTGTCCAGATCGTAACCAAGTATGTTTTAAAACGTGTTTAAATGTTCAACCGACACACTAGACCGACCCGACATCCTGTTGGTGACTCATTACCCTAACTAATCAAGTACACATAGATTACACACAAGGTTCAAGCATAAAACACTTAGTTTGTATCAAAAATCACATTTCTGCATCAGAACGGTCGAACCAGTCTGATTAAATCTCCTTCGCCCGTTTTTAAGTTTCCTTCGCCCGTTTATAAGTTTCCTTCGCCCGTTTTTAAGTTTCCTTCGCCCGTTTATAAGTTTCCTTCGCCCGTTTTTGCCACGTTCGACCGTTTTATTAGGTTCGCCCAAACACATCCCAGGTTCGACCCTGGAATCACTTCTTCGACCATTCGAATGGTCGAATGAGTCCAGGTTCGCCCCTGTTTATAAATTTTCCTAAAAACGCTTCAAACACATTCGAAACATCTCGAAATATCATCAAACACAGCAGTCAAGTATGATTAACATATCCCTACAAAACCCCACCAATTTTGCCCCTAAACCAGCTTGTTTTAATACTTTCCCAAAATGGCAAAATTATGGAAATGTCACATCACGCATGAAATCTTTACCCAATTTGGAAACTTCTTAATACTAACCCATAATCATCTACAATTGCTCAGTTTATCTTGTAATCGAAAACCCCCATTCATTTTATTAACAATACTTATCATGCACGAGCCTTAGATTTCATAAAATCCCCAAAATACCCATAATATCACCATCTATCTAATTGTAACCCTAAACAACAATAAACCAACATCAATAGCAACCTTAGATCATGTTTCTAGCATTAGAACAGCAGTAAATCATTAAACAACATATATCATCACATAACACATATTTAACATATGTTTATTGATACAAAACCTATGTTTAATGATAGGGTTTTGGTTTAGAAAGATGTTTAAAAGGTTTTTATTGATAAAATCTTCCTTAGAACAGATCTGGACATTTAGGGTTTGATAAAAACGGATTAAAATGCCTTAAAAAGATTTAGGATTAAGAACACACCTTGGATTCTTGTTTAGATTTTGTTGATAGGTTAGGTTATGAAAAAGAAGAGCAAAAACTCCTTCCTTAGTGATTGAAATCGTTTGAGAGTGTTTTGAGATGGTTAGGGTTTGTGAAATGGTGAAAAATGACAAAGTTTGGTATTTATACTATTCCACCTTCGCCCCCTCTCAGTGGTCGAAGGTTGCCTCCTTCGACCCTTTCACAGGGTCGAATGAACCCTGACTTGGTCGAATGAAATTCTTCCAATTCCATATCCCAGGTTCGCCCCTTTGCAAAGGGTCAAACCAAGACATATTTCCTCCTTCGACCACTCGAAGTGGTCGAACCAGGACCTATCTATATCTAGTTTTCCAGTTTGTCGTGTTTAACGCATTTTAACACACCTTAACATATGAGCATGCAACCTTAGTGTATGTTTAACATAATTAAGCATGGATAATCATCTACACATCATTTAATCACATCTATGTATATAATCCACCACATGACCCATAATCTACACATACACTTAATTAGTTTATGTAATGTCACCAACAACGGGACCCGGTACTAGTGTATTCCCAAAACGACTCCCAATGATCCTCCAGATCATTGAACCCTGGACAATCCTAACTTGACCCGACTCAACTAACCTAGTTAAGTCCGTTTATAAGCGTTTCCCGCTAAGGTAGACTTAGATGTTACTATAAGGTTTAAGCCAAATATGCCGGGTGTCACAAGTTTGAATTTAAATCATGTAATAACTTTAATTAACCAATTTTTTTTAAAAAAAAAATTGATCTGTTATTCTAAGTTTAAAATTAATTATGTTACAATATTTGACAAATGATTCTTAAGTTTTATTATTTTGGTCATTGTTTTAGATGTTAAACTATGCTCATCAAATACATATTAATTGTAAATGCTTAAACTAATTCTAAAGTCAAATAAACAAATTAATAATAACACAATGCAATTATTCAAGCTTTTTGTGAGACTTTCTTATTGTTCAAAACAAATAAATAAAATAAATCAATCAACATTGATCGATTTTATCTATAGTAATAAAAGACATCACATGGAGTACATAGAACTCCATCATAAAGCCTTTCATTTTTTTTTTCAAACAATACATTTATTTTAATTTTTTTTTCTTTATTTAATAATTATTACTTATTCAGTTTTTATTTGTTACAACTATAATTATTAATATAATTATTGGAATTCAGTTATATATATATATATTTTATGTTTTTGTAAATCAATTAATATAATTATAGTTTAATACGAAATTAGAAATAAATTATTAGACATAATTTGAAAATGTTTATGAACTAACAAAAGTATCTTTATTAAAAATTATTTATTTTTTAAGATAACGTATTTATATGTTCTTAAATTTAAATCGTGTACCTTAAAAAACGTGTTTTTAATATGTGGTCTTTCACTCTAAGATTAAAACTATATTTCTTACAATGTTCTGAACAAACAAAATAAAACAAATCAATCCACATTAATTAAATATTTGATTTAATACAAAACTAAATATGTTCGGCTATTTTCGTATTATAATAGCTTGATATATAAAATATATTTTATATATGAAAAATAATTAATTGAAATATTCATTGACTTTGTTTTTTCAAGTTACTTCAATAGAGAAATGCAATATCTAAACAGTATTTTCATTACTAATTCGTTTCAATCTTTATTTTCATGCTATTAATTCACACAATTTTTTTATAATATAGTCAAATTGAACCAATAAATGTCATTATTTTAAGGACCTTGATATTAGAAAAAAAATGATTATACACTCAAGGTTAGAAATACTTTGGCTTTGGAGGAAACTTGATGTCAAATTCCAAAATGAACAATACTCGCTTGGGATGGTTTAACGGATGAGGAAATAATTTAAAATTAATTTCATTTTTTTATATCTTAGCCTAAACAGATTTACCCTTATTACTTTTTAATTTTTTTTATTTTGTTGTACCTGCAGTCTACAAAGTAATAGCCACGGTATGGAAGATATATTTTGGAATGTTTGAAAAAAGTTTTATGTGAATAAAAATGTTTTTTTTACAAGAAATCATTTTAGGGCTGATGAATATTTAATATTTTTTCGGTTGTAAATACAACTTTTTTTTATTTTAAATAAAATATGTAATCTAATTTTTCTTAATTAATTTTTAAATTTGTATATAATATATATATAATTTAAATTGTTCTAACCCGTGTATTACACGGGTACATAACCTAGTAATAAATATACCAAGTTGTTAACCTTTTTATAATAAAATGTTTGTTGGACGATAAAAAAATAAATAAATATACCAATAGAAAGGGGAAAGGGATTAAAAAAAAAGAGAGGGGGGGGGGGGGGGTTAACCAATCGATCAAATTTTGGTTTTAAGGGTTAATTAAAAGTAGAACTAAACGTTCGATTATTCATCATTGGTTGTTTATTATTTATACCATAGTATTTTACCCCTAGATTCATTTTTTTTTATGAAATGTATTAATATAAAAAATAATTCACTAAGATGAGGATGTTTAGCTTTCATCTGATCCTCCCGTTCCCACGTGAACTCCGGTCCACGATCCGAGTTCCAACGAACTTTGACAATGCGGATTTTACTCCGACGAAGGCTACGAATCTTGTAGTCGAGAATCTCGACAGGTTCCTCCACAATGCGAAGACGATCATCAACCTTGATCTCTTCCAGTGGTACAATGAGAGATTCATCAGCTAAACACTTCTTCAAGTTAGACACATGGAAGACGTTGTGAACACTACCGAGCTCCGCCGGTAAGTCAATTCTGTATGCCACCGGTCCAATCCGATCCAGGATTGCGAATGGTCCGACATAACGAGGGTTAAGCTTGCCACACTTTCCAAAGCGTATGACGCCCTTCCATGGTGAAACTTTCAGAAGTACCCTGTCCCCAACCTGGAACTCCAAAGGTTTGTGACGGCGATCGGCATAGCTCTTCTGACGATCCCGCGCAGCAGCCAAACGGTTACGAATCTGTATGATTTTCTCCGAAGTTTCGTACACAAGTTCCGGACCAGTGAGCTGGCTCTCGCCCACCTCGGCCCAACAAAGTGGTGATCGACATTTCCGTCCGTAGAGAGCCTCAAACGGAGCTGCCTTGATACTAGAGTGATAGTTGTTGTTGTAGGAGAACTCCACCAACGGTAGGTGGATCTCCCAACTCTTACCAAAATCGATAACACACGCCCGAAGCATGTCTTCCAAGGTTTGAATCGTCCGCTCACTCTGTCCATCGGTTTGCGGATGATAGGTTGTACTCATATCCAACTGAGTACCCAAAGCCTTGTGCAGAGCCTTCCAGAAACGCGAAGCAAAACGAGAATCACAATCAGAGATAATAGAGACAGGCACCCCGTGCCGAGCAACCACCTCCTTAAGGTAAAGTCGAGCCAACCGCTCGAGTCCATCGGTTTCCTTAATAGGTATGAAACGTGCCGATTTTGTCAACCTGTCAACAATCACCCAGATCATATCATAACCACTTGGTGTCCTTGGCGGTTTGGTGACAAAATCCATCGTGATTCGCTCCCACTTCCCTTCTGGAACCTCCGGTTGTTGCAGGAGACCAGACGGCCTCTGATACTCCACCTTGACTTTAGCACAAGTCAAGCATTTGCTGACATAAGAAGCTATCTCAGCCTTCATGTTTGGCCACCAATAAAGTATCTTCAAATCCTGATACATCTTATCGGAGCCAGGGTGAATAGAATACCGGGATTTGTGAGCTTCATCCAAAACAAGCTCGTGTAATCCCCCAAACAAGGGAACCCAAACACGTCCCGCGAAATAGTGTAAGCCATCGGTCCTGAGTTCAAGATGCTTGTCAGCATTGTGCATAGTCTCAGCCTTAAGGTTTTCCTCCTTCAAAGCTTCCAACTGTGCAGAACGGATTTGGTCAGGCAATGACGAATGAATGGTGAGCTGTAAGGCTCGAACACGGCGAGGATTCGCAGACTCCTTCCTGCTCAAGGCGTCCGCCACAACGTTCGCCTTGCCAGGATGATATTTGATAGCACAGTCATAATCGTTCAGGAGTTCAACCCAGCGACGTTGCCGCATGTTCAACACCTTCTGGTCGAAAATATGCTGAAGACTCTTGTGATTGGTGTATACTTCACACTTGGTACCGTACAAGTAATGTCTCCAGATTTTCAACGCAAAGATCACCGCACCCAGTTCCAAGTCATGAGTAGTGTAGTTCTTCTCATGAACCTTGAGTTGATGAGAAGGATAAGCAATAACCTTCCCGCGTTGCATCAACACACAACCGAGACCACGAATAGAAGCATCACAGTACACAACGAAGTCATCCGTACCCTCAGGTAAGGATAAGATAGCTGCAGAACAAAGTTTAAGCTTCAGCATCTAAAATGCTGATTCTTGTGGTTCATCCCAGTCGAACTTTCGGTCTTTCTGGGTAAGAGTAGTGAGGGGTTGAGCGATCTTCGAAAATCCCTCAATGAAACGACGATAGTAACCCGCAAGACCTAGGAATTGCCGCACCTCATATGGCGTCTTTGGTGCTTCTCAGTCTTTAATAGCTTCGATCTTAGCTGGATCGACATGAATTCCCAGTTCATTCACCACATGCCCTAGGAATTGAACTTCACGTAACCAAAAATCACACTTCGAGAACTTAGCATACAACTGCTCCTGTCTCAAAAGTTCCAAGACCAACCGTAGGTGTTCCTCATGATCCGCCTTGTTCTTAGAATAAATAAAAATATCGTCAATAAACACGATGACGAACTTATCCAGGTAAGGTTTGCAAACGCGGTTCATTAAATCCATGAACACCGCCGGTGCGTTAGTGAGACCAAAAGGCATGACCAAGAACTCAAAATGGCCATAACGAGTGCGAAAAGCAGTCTTCTGAATGTCAACTTCCCTGACGCGCAACTGGTGATAACCGGACCGCAAATCAATCTTCGAGTAGTAACTGGAGCCTTGGAGCTGGTCAAAGAGATCATCAATGCAAGGAAGAGGATAACGATTCTTGATGGTCACTTTGTTCAGCTCACGATAGTCAATACACATGCGAAGACTTCCGTCCTTCTTCTTCACAAACAAAATAAGAGCTCCCCACGGGGAAGAACTCGGTCGGATGAAACCCTTTTCCAAAAGTTCCTGCAACTGGCTGGACAACTCTTGCATCTCGGGAGGTGCAAGACGATACGGAGCTCGGGCAATAGGAGCTGCACCCGGAGTAAGATCAATACCAAACTCAACCTGACGATGGGGAGGAAGACCAGGCAAATCATCAGGAAACACATCGGGAAAATCACGAACCACCGGGATATCCTCAATCTTCTTCTCATCGTCAGTAGAAACGTTAACAAGTGCCAGAATGGCCGAACAACCCTTCCGAAGGTACTTATGGGCTTTCATGCTAGAAATGATACTCAGCGGAGCACCGCTTTTCTCGCCATGAACCGAAAGAGTCTCTCCATCAGGGCGAGGGATCCGAATAATCTTATCGAAACAGACGATCTCCGCACGATACAACGATAACCAATCCATGCCGACAACGACATCAAAACTACCCAGGGGTACCGGCATAAGGTCAATGGGGAAAGACAAACCCGACAGTTCCAAGCGACATTCCCTAAGGGTGTGTGTCGCTTCGATTTTCTTACCATCAGCCAATTCTATTAAGTACTTAGCCTCTAAAGGTGTGGGTACTATATCTAGTAATCGACTAATGTCCATGGATACGAAACTCTTATCGGCACCAGAATCAAACAAGACAGAAACATAGCGATCATTAAGAAGGAACGTACCGGTAACTGTGTCTGGATCCTGCCTAGCCTCCGCAGATCCAATGACGAAAGCACGTGCAGTCCTGCCTCCGCCCCCATTGTTCCCATTACCGTTTCCGCCCCTCCCATTATCGCCCTGTTTCAGCTTAGGACATTCACGCTTGAAGTGTCCCGTATCACCACAGTTATAGCACCCCTGCTTTCCTGGAGTCCCCTGAGCAGCAGGAGTAGGAGCAGTAGCAGGAGTCTGAGTGGGGGTGAGTGCCACCCTGCAATCCTTAGCATGATGCCCCAACTGATGGCACCGATGACAATGAGCCCGATCACAACTCCCAGAATGATGAAAACTACACTTGTTGCACTTGGGATGCTTCCCAACATACCCACTTGACTTCTGCCCAGAAGAAGACCCAGATGATTCAAACTTCTTCGCCGGCTGAGATGGCGCTGGCACAGCACTCTTCCCCACACCATCCCACTTCCTCTTGTTCCCCTCAGAAACCTTCACAGCAACACCCTTAGGAGGCAAAACACCTTCTGCCACCTTCAGGTTAGTCATCCGATGAGCTGATCGGACAACTTCAGCAATAGTGGGAAGATTCCCAGCAGCCACCAACCCAGCAATCTCCGGCACTAGCCCAGACACATAGTGCTCGATCCTCCTATACTCGGGTGTGTGCAAATCAGGGCACAACACCGCCAGCTCATTCCTCCTCACAGTGTACTCTTCTATCTCTGACCCAACCATCTTGTAGCTCCATACTTCATGTTCCAACTTCTGTACCTCCTCCCTTGGACAGTACTCGCCTCTCAACAGTTGCACAAACTCGCCCAAGGCATAGCAATAGCCTCCCCCAATCCCATGTTCTGAGTAGTAGCATTCCACCACGACAGTGCAGGCCCCTCAAATGTCGCAGTAGCATACTTCACCCGGTCCCCAGCAGGACAGTTACACATGACGAACACAGATTCAACCTTCTCAAGCCATCGGAGCAGTCCCACCGCTCCCTCAGTTCCAGCGAAGTTATGGGGCTGACAGTCCCGAAACTTCTTATAAGAGCACTGAGGTGGAGGTGGATTGGCACCAATACCACCCATGGCATTAATCCCAGCCTTGAAGTTAGCCATAGCCATGTTCACTTGTTGCTGTAGTAAGTTGTTCAACTCAGCTTGGGTCATGTTAATGTTGCCACGACCACCGCCTCCAGCACGACCACCGCCGCCAGCACGGCCACCGCCGCCACCACGACGTCCACCACCGCGAGCACCAGACATGATCTAACAAATCAAGAAATCGAGGGATTCAGATTCACTTCTAGTGTCAACCACCAGAAATTTACAAGAGTTAACTTAGGGACAAATCCAGGACTATACATCCAAACTCGAAGTCCATCGGGATTTTCATGCATTTCAGTTTATTATTTCGTGTGCACCCAAAATGATAAACTGCTCTACATGGTCCTCCAGATGTACTCCTAATCCATACTCCGGTCACCGAATATCGTCGCCTAGTAACGTGTTACGATAGGTGCAAGTGTAAGAAGGCATGTGTGTGCTAGAACCAACAAATCAGCCCCTTCCCCTTCAATCCCGAAGAAGAAGACAAGAGTAGGTAAGAACTCAAATAAAAGCGGATGATGTAACAAGAAGTATGATGATGATGTAAGGACACCCCGACAAAGTTAGTACGTATCCCACTAATAGACTCAAAGTAAGTGACTGTCTAGTGTGTGCGACTCGGCTATAGACCAGACTCTACATGCAGTCCTAGTTCACTATAACCATTGGCTCTGAAACCAATCTGTCACACCCTCAAATTTCCACTTGCAGAGTTTTACCGCGAGGCGCATGACAAACCAGGATCCAAGTCAACGGTCACAATAAACAACACTATATGAATACGTAAAACCAAAACATAGTTTCTCAAAATATCAAAATCGTAGCGGAAGCATTAAACCAGTTACAAAACCATGTAAGACAATGTTTTAACAACTTTATTCGAAACATGAAACTAAGCCTAGACGCCATGCAAACTCGTGCGCCTAGTCCAGTGTTGCTACCTTAGCGACCTGAGAAAAACATGCCAAAAAGACGTCAACATATAATGCTGGTGAGTTCACAGGTTTGTTCAATAAGTTACCAAAGTTACCAAAACGTTACCATGTCCATACTATACCAATGTCACCAAGTACGCTAGCTAGGCGTATGTTTTATTACTACTACGATTGGAAACCATTACTAGACACGTTTAGCAATGTTTAGCATATGTTTAAGCAACCCGAATGTTCAGCATGATACCAATGTTACCAGTTCGAGACAACATGCACCCGCCCGGCCCTCCAAGCCGACGAGTGGGGCATGTCACGCCCAATAGATCTATCCACATTTCCCCCGTTGTGCATCCCCGCACATTCATGGTTTCCCCCGGGACTTCCAAAGATCGTATAGCAATACAAAGTTAAAACCATAGTATGACATATGTTACCAAAATAGTTTAGCGCATGTTTTCTCCCCCAAAAGTTAAAGCAGTAAAAGTGGGGCCGTGAACTCACCTTAGATTGCGTTCTTCGGTAACTAGTAAAATGCTAAGCCCTTTGATAATCCCTCTACCGGAGATCTATCAAAATGTTCACATACGTGTTCCGACTAATAACCATAAGGTTATCTAGTCCCCGATTGTCCAGATCGTAACCAAGTATGTTTTAAAACGTGTTTAAATGTTCAACCGACACACTAGACCGACCCGACATCCCGTTAGTGACTCATTACCCTAACTAATCAAGTACACATAGATTACACACAAGGTTCAAGCATAAAACACTTAGTTTGTATCAAAAATCTCATTTCTGCATCAGAATAGCCGAACCAGTCTGATTAAATCTCCTTCGCCCGTTTTTAAGTTTCCTTCGCCCGTTTATAAGTTTCCTTCGCCCGTTTTTAAGTTTCCTTCGCCCGTTTATAAGTTTCCTTCGCCCGTTTTTGCCACGTTCGACCGTTTTATCAGGTTCGCCCAAACACATCCCAGGTTCGACCCTGGAATCACTTCTTCGACCATTCGAATGGTCGAATGAGTCCAGGTTCGCCCCTGTTTATAAATTTTCCTAAAAACGCTTCAAACACATTCGAAACATCTCGAAACATCATCAAACACAGCTGTCAAGTATGATTAACATATCACTACAAAACCCCACCAATTTTGCCCCTAAACCAGCTTGTTTTAATACTTTCCCAAAATGGCAAAATTATGGAAATGTCACATCACGCATGAAATCTTTACCCAATTTGGAAACTTCTTAATACTAACCCATAATCATCTACAATTGCTCAGTTTATCTTGTAATCGAAAACCCCCATTCATTTTATTAACAATACTTATCATGCACGAGCCTTAGATTTCATAAAATCCCCAAAATACCCATAATATCACCATCTATCTAATTGTAACCCTAAACAACAATAAACCAACATCAATAGCAACCTTAGATCATGTTTCTAGCATTAGAACAGCAGTAAATCATTAAACAACATATATCATCACATAACACATATTTAACATATGTTTATTGATACAAAACCTATGTTTAATGATAGGGTTTTGGTTTAGAAAGATGTTTAAAAGGTTTTTATTGATAAAATCTTCCTTAGAACAGATCTGGACATTTAGGGTTTGATAAAAACGGATTAAAATGCCTTAAAAAGATTTAGGATTAAGAACACACCTTGGATTCTTGTTTAGATGTTGTTGATAGGTTAGGTTATGAAAAAGAAGAGCAAAAACTCCTTCCTTAGTGATTAAAATCGTTTGAGAGTGTTTTGAGACGGTTAGGGTTTGTGAAATGGTGAAAAATGACAAAGTTTGGTATTTATACTATTCCACCTTCGCCCCCTCTCAGTGGTCGAAGGTTGCCTCCTTCGACCCTTTCACAGGGTCGAATGAACCCTGACTTGGTCGAATGAAATTCTTCCAATTCCATATCCCAGGTTCGCCCCTTTGTAAAGGGTCAAACCAAGACATATTTCCTCCTTCGACCACTCGAAGTGGTCGAACCAGGACCTATGTATATCTAGTTTTCCAGTTTGTCGTGTTTAACGCATTTTAACACACCTTAACATATGAGCATGCAACCTTAGTCTATGTTTAACATAATTAAGCATGGATAATCATCTACACATCATTTAAACACATCTATGTATATAATCCACCACATGACCCATAATCTACACATACACTTAATTAGTTTATGTAATGTTACCAACAACGGGACCCGGTACTAGTGTATTCCCAAAACGACTCCCAATGATCCTCCAGATCATTGAACCCTGGACAATCCTAACTTGACCCGACTCAACTAACCTAGTTAAGTCCGTTTATAAGCGTTTCCCGCTAAGGTAGACTTAGATGTTACTATAAGGTTTAAGCCAAATATGCCGGGTGTCACAACTTTGAATTTAAATCATGTAATAACTTTAATTAACCAATTTTTTTTTAAAAAAAATTGATCTGTTATTCTAAGTTTAAAATTAATTATGTTACAATATTTGACAAATGATTCTTAAGTTTTATTATTTTGGTTATTGTTTTAGATGTTAAACTATGCTCATCAAATACATATTAATTTTAAATGCTTAAACTAATTCTAAAGTCAAATAAACAAATTAATAATAACACAATGCAATTATTCAAGCTTTTTGTGAGACTTTCTTATTGTTCAAAACAAATAAATAAAATACATCAATCAACATTGATCGATTTTATCTATAGTAATAAAAGACATCACATGGAGTACATAGAACTCCATCATAAAGCCTTTCATTTTTTTTTCAAACAATACATTTATTTTAATTTTTTTTCTTTATTTAATAATTATTACTTATTCAGTTTTTATTTGTTACAACTATAATTATTAATATAATTATTGGAATTCAGTTATATATATATTCTATGTTTTTGTAAATCAATTAATATAATTATATTTTAATACGAAATTAGAAATAAATTATTAGACATAATTTGAAAATGTTTATGAACTAACAAAAGTATCTTTATTTAAAATTATTTATTTTTTAAGATAACGTATTTATATGTTCTTAAATTTAAATCGTGTACCTTAAAAAACGTGTTTTTAATATGTGATCTTTCACTCTAAGATTAAAACTATATTTCTTACAATGTTCTGAACAAACAAAATAAAACAAATCAATCCACACTAATTAAATATTTGATTTAATACAAAACTAAATATGTTCGGCTATTTTCGTATTATAATAGCTTGATATATAAAATATATTTTATATATGAAAAATAATTAATTGAAATCTTCATTGACTTTGTTTTTTCAAGTTACTTCAATAGAGAAATGCAATATCTAAACAGTATTTTCATTACTAATTCGTTTCAATCTTTATTTTCATGCTATTAATTCACACAATTTTTTTATAATATAGTCAAATTGAACCAATAAATGTCATTATTTTAAGGACCTTGATGTTAGAAAAAAAAATGATTATACACTCAAGGTTAGAAATACTTTGGCTTTGGAGGAAACTTGATGTCAAATTCCAAAATGAACAATACTCGCTTGGGATGGTTTAACGGATGAGGAAATAATTTAAAATTAATTTCATTTTTTTTATATCTTAGCCTAAACAGATTTACCCTTATTACTTTTTATTTTTTTTTTATTTTGTTGTACCTGCAGTCTACAAAGTAATAGTCACGGTATGAAAGATATATTTTGGAATGTTTGAAAAAAGTTTTATGTGAATAAAAATGTTTTTTTTACAAGAAATCATTTTAGGGCTGATGAATATTTAATATTTTTTCGGTTGTAAATACAACTTTTTTTATTTTAAATAAAATATGTAATCTAATTTTTCTTAATTATTTTTTAAATTTGTATATAATATATATATATAATTTAAATTGTTCTAACCCGTGTATTACACGGGTACATAACCTAGTAATAAATATACCAAGTTGTTAACCTTTTTTATAATAAAATGTTTGTTGGACGATAAAAAAATAAATAAATATACCAACAGAAAGGGGAACGGGATTAAAAAAAGAGGGGGGGGAGGGGGGGTTAACTAATCGATCAGATTTTGGTTTTAAGGTTAATTAAAAGTAGAACTAAACGTTCGATTATTCATCATTGGTTGTTTATTATGTATACCATAGTATTTTACCCCTAGATTCATTTTTTTTTTTATAAAATGTATTAATATAAAAAATAATTCACTAAGGATAAAATACTCCGTCTCCGAAGAATCAATTAATATTTAATAAAAAAAGCTATTGGATTAATTATAACTATTATATTATATTTATTATATTATCCTATATGTTTATTTATCAACTTCCATGAATAGTGTTTTTTTGTTTTTTTCCATTTCTGCTATTGATAATGGTATTTATATTGTTATGTTTGAGTATATTATCAAAAAATGTTCTAGTACAGATGGTGTGTTGGTGTTGGGTTCAAGCAATTTGCCCCGGTTCGAGCCTTGCAAAGCAGCAATTCGTGGGGTCAGTTTTTAGTATATAAATTTTTGCCAAAAAAAGCTGGGACACCTAGCCTACACGTGTTGTTACCACATCATTTATAGTCACCTCTTCTTTCTCTCTGTTGACAAAACGTTTTGGATCAACCTTCCTCCTCAAAACCCTTCACCATCCTTCTCTGTAACTCTTTTTTCGACGAACCTGCTGGTCCGTATTTTGTTCTCATTCCATTCCAACTGACACCTATGCACTACCGCCACACTCTCCGTTCAATTACGGTTCGAGTGAATCTAACAAACCCTAGATCCATCCCAATTTCATCATATTATCCGGTCCTTATCTGCACATTCATCCTCCTCTTCCACAGTTTTCTCTTGGCACCAACCTACCACCCAAAGCCAGATAAGGTGTTTCGACTTTCGCCATCCATCATACTTTGCCTGTAGGTACCGCCTTATCATCAAAGACTGAGGGTTCAACAGAATGGTTAACCGACGATGGTAGTGGATTCGAGAAACAGGAGGTAACAGCGACGTCTTACGGCAGAGGTTTCCCTAAGTTACGATCCCGAACTGGTAACGCCATCAAATCATGTCTTTCTTCTTGAATTTAAGAAATGATTCAATAATTGAAAAATTGCTCTTCTCTGTTTCTTAAAATTCTTTGGTTGATTTTGCCTATTGTCGGATTTTGGGTTGTTTTGTTTTGAAACACAAATCATGACTATTCATCTATTAGTTGCTTCTAAAGAACGACAAAAATGTTGCTTCATAATCGTCTTTCATTGAATATTTTTGTTTCTACCCTAATTAATTGACGAGTTGATCCATAGATAGTTCATAAATATGTATACAACTTTAAGAAAAAATTATATACTATATATGTGAATATAGATATATGTAATATGTGTGTGAGTGACGGTTAAATAGATACATTGAATTGGAAGTAGTAAAATACATGGATGAGTTGGCATTTTTCTACATTACAGAGATTTGATGTTGTTTTGCATTTTCATGCTAATATCAGTTACATGTCAAGTGTTGTTCTGAATTCATTCACAGGTAAATTGATATATTTAAAAAGGATATAACATTTTAAATTTGATTGTGTTCACTATTTTTCGGTTAGGCTATCGACAACTTATTAAAGACGAAGAGCACGAATCGGTTGAAAAGATTTGAAAGTTGGTTACGATTGTTCCCGAAAATATATAACGCAGTTGGAACCAAAGCTGGCATGGAAAGTTCTTTTGCCCCGTTTTGTCTGGTCCTTTTGATCACGGGTATGTGAAATTACTCGAACTAGATAAGTGATTTTTGGAACAGTAAGAGGTTGAAGAATATATAATATTTATTTGTGTATTTTTAGTAACTTTATAGGACGAGAGATGTGCATAGGTTGATGGAGAACTTGCAAGATCCAAATCAACTTAAGTTATAATGAAATTGTTGAGGTACGGTCTTGGTGATACGGTTTGTCGTCCGGATCAAAAGGTTTTGGTCGTGTCACTGCTGTTATTTGGACCTCCACATGGATAATAAATCGTTCATTGCTGGTAAAAATGCTTTGGTCATTGTTTTGGCGTAGCAATTATATTATTTGCTACCACAATGACCTGGCCTTTCTGATACGCCTTATATGCTGTTAGGCGATGATGACAGCAAAAAATGTTATGCACATTGTTTTGGCGTGGCAATTATGTTATTTGCAGCCAAAATGAATCGGCATTTCTGATCCTTTGAGGTGCAGTTTCTACCCATAGGATTATTGATTATCCTATATGTTTATTTATCAACTTCCATGAATATTGTTTATTGTCTCCATCTCTGTTGTTGATCGATGGGCATGCAGCCATGGCGGATTTATCCTTATGAGATATTCCGTATCTTGGCGGGGCAACCCATAGCTTCATATGGTAACCAGTTGACGTGTTGCCTTTTCGGATTATCTGAGCCTCTTAACCAATATATATGCATCTGTTTGACTTATGAACCCGAAATGTTGTTGGCAATGATGACGCGACCTGTGATCGTCTACCGTGATGGCATGGCTACATCGCAACCGGTTGACGTGTTTTATGTCGCCTGAAGCCTTACTAACAGTAATTGGCTATTGTCTGTTGTTAGTCGATTGTATAATATTACCTTTTATTTCTTCCCCTCCTCGATATATAGCTGGCAACAGAATGCGTTCAACTGCAACTTAGTACATTCTCACGTACAAAAATTTATTACTTCATTTTTATCTATTAATCTTTATCAACATTCGCCATCGTCGAACTGATCATGGTACACATATTTCTGGATTCATCACTGATTCATAACATACACGCAAAGCGCAAGAATTTTTTTTGGGTGGAAGCATAGGGATGATTTGATAACAGGGATTGTGTAGGATGATGTGTATCTGGACAACCAAATCAGATGTGTAATCCGTTTCTGGTTACAGTTGGAGTGCAACAATAAGTAGGAAAAAGGGCTGCTGTTTCTGAGAAAAAGATTTAGGTACGTACGTAATTCGGTAGCATGGCTAAGTAGTTCTAATTACTAACCTAAGAATATGATTACCGTAGTTGTTTGTTACATTATCAATTATTTGTTGAGATCATAAGAATCTGAAACTTAGTTGGTACATATATGGGCATTATATTATGCACCTAAAAAATGATTTTGTTAATTACTTTTCTTACTGTGGCTTCTTTCTTATTATTTTGATGTTGATGGTAATAGTGGTAGGAATTTGGAGTCTTCTAATGACTGGAACGATGGTACCGTGAACCGCCAATGCGGACTCATTTACTAAGAACCACAAAGGAAGGCCAGCAAGTTATCTGAAGAGGTAATAGGATGCTTTAAGTATATTTTTATTTTTATTTACTATTATACTTTTGTGAGTGTCATGTTAATTTTCTAGGATGCTTTTGTCATTGCTATAATGTATCAATAACTTCATATTTTGTTGAATACAATAGTGGTAATACGGTGTACGTGGAGTTGGGTTCAATTTTTATGTCATTATGTTAAAGTTGGGGAGGTAATGCTGTTTTTTTTTCTCTGATATTTTCTATATAATTAACAATCTTGAATTGAAATTGGATTAATGTCGTGTTCTATTTCAATCTAATTCGGATTAATCTCTTTGTCTATTTCATTCTAATTTGCAGTGATAAACAGTGGTTAGGGCAAAGTAGCCAGGAAGAAAAGCAAGGGGACATACCATTGTTGGTGCTAGGCGTGTACTGCTCAAAGCCAATTCACTTGAGTTAAGTAAATTTACATGTTTCATTTTAGTGTATTTTGTATATTTTGCATAGCCACACACCGATAAATATTATAATTTGATTAGCAAAGTCTCTGAAGATGGTCCCTTCATGGCGAAGCGCGGGGTACATTACTATTTCATAATTTAAAAGATCCAGTTTAATATATTAATAACTGCATAATTATAATTTTAAACTTATGGTTAATTCCATATACTTGGCCTTAGGGTGGACGGTACCCTCCTAGATTTTGAACCGAGTACCCACTACCCGCTTGGGAACGCTACAGGAGTCCTAGGTTGTGACACCCGGCAACTTCCGGTAACTAACTTTTGAAAACATAGTAAGTCTACCTTAGCAAGTCGCGCATACGTTACACATGGTCGAGTCGAGTCGCACATCATTAGGGTTTTAACATACGCAAGTCTCGGGTCCCGGGAATTGGTGATCGGGCGGGAACGTGTCATTTATCACGTATTATATGTTTACAATCATTATGTGACTTGTCGGTATGTGAATATGTGCTAACATGTGTTAAAACGGGGTTTAACGCGCAAAAACACACCAAAACAGGGGTTACAGGCGATTAGCCTGACCTAATCGCCTGTATAGGGGCGATTGGAGGAACATACTAGCGAGTAGGGGACTAATCACATCACTGTTCATGCGATTAGGCCCCAATCGCATGAACAGTCATGCGATTAGGCTCCCTAATCGCGTGTAATTCTGCATACTCGCGTGTAACACGCTGGACGACCAAAAACGCCTATAAATACCACCCTTGACCTCCAAAACATTATTTGTGCAACCCTAGCCGTCCCATAACATAACCCAACACCCACACACCCTCTGGAACCCGTTTTTACATCAAAATCACCATTTCCAAGCTTATTCCATCATCACCTCTTCATTTCAAGGTGTGTTCTTCAAACCCAAACCTTTAAATGATTATGTTTTGCTCCCTAAACGTCCAGACCTGACTTATAAATGTTTTTATCTTTGAAAATCCATTTAAAACCGTTTTTAAACAAACCCACACCTTTACATGTGTTATATGTGTCATATATGTTTAAAGATAGGATTTTTAGGGTTGAATCATGATTGTTCTTAGGTTATTTTGATGTTTATTGCTGAGATAAGTTAGTATGATGATGTTCTAGGAGTTTGGATGGTTTTGGTGGTGTATTGTTGATATTTGATATTTTGACCCATTTGAAGGATTTTAGGCGATTAAGGATGTTATGAGGCGTATTGTTGATTGAATGATGTTAGGGTTTGCTCTAGGATGATGCTAAAACAGTAGGATGCTATCGGACAACGTGATTATGTGGTTAAATCTGAATATTTGCTATTTAGGGTAAGTTCTTGCATGTTGATGTGATGTTTACATGCTAAGTTGCCATTTTGGGAAAGTGCTCGCATTCGGGACTGTTAGAATGATGGAAACTTAGGGGTTTTGCTTGAAATATGTTTGTTAATATGTTAGAATGATTATTGGATGTTTTTACATGTTTCGGATCTGATTTGGAGTGTTCGGTGCGCGAAATTGCATTGTACAGCTACTACAGGCGAGTAGCACCCTAATCGCATGACTGTATGGGCGATTAGGGGTGTACTCGCCAGTAGGAGGAGCCTAATCGTGTATAATACAGGCGATTAGACCCTGTAATCGCCTGTTGACCAGCCTAATCACATGTTGACTTTTCCTAATTGCTAGTTTGATTCCTAATCGCGTGTAATGCTGCTGTATGTGTACTTTAACATCCCGGAACATGATTTGACGCCTAGGAACATGATAGGAACCCCGGGATTCACCCAATGACTTAGTAACACGTATTCGGACCTGTTTATGCGTTAATCGGATATTATGCTAGACTAGGTGAACTGTTGCGCGTATTAAGTGTTTAATTGCATATGTGGCATGATTGTCTTGTATTTATCAAACACGTGGAATGTCGGGTCACCAATGGGATGTCGAGTCTTGTCTCACGTTGTCTGGTTGTCGGTTAAACATACTTTTCGAACACATAATGGTCATGGACTGGACTTAGGGACTAATGAACCCGATGGGTTATTAGTCTAACTTAACACATATCTTATGATAGGTCGCCAATAGTTGGGGCTATCATATCTCGTAAACGGTTTACTCATATCACGCATACGGATTACACAACTTAAGGTGAGTTCACGGCCCCATATTTTACAGTTTTTGCTTACGGGGTGGGAAACATGCTTACAAACTGTTTTATGACTTATGACTCATGACTCTTTATCACATTATACTATGGCTCACTTATCTTACTATACGGTTCATCGAAAATCCCTTGAAACCACTAACATGGGTATATGGCGGGGAAATGTGGATAGCGCTATTGGGAACTGACAAACCCCACTCGACGGTGGGACCGTCGGGTGCATATTGTCTCTAAACAACACAAGGTCTACCGGCGATGACGGTAGCCCATAGGAATAAGGGTAACACTCGGCTTAGTCAGCAATGGTTTCACCCGTATGAGTATCTCATTCTGCGCCTGGTTTGGCGTTCTCATAAGCATAGTAGTAATTGTGATGGTAACATTTTTGAAGGATCACTGTAAACGTTTAATTAAAACCTGTGAACTCACCAGCATTATATGTTGACTCTTTTAGCATGTTTTCTCAGGTCGCTAAGGTAGCAGCATATGGATAGGCGCACGGAGTCGCACTGGAGTCGTCTCGTGTCTAGGGTCTCGTCTGCACGTTTTGGGATTATGAACTTTTGATCTTATGTTTATTTATGCATGACTTTTGTAAACTTTAAAATGCTTCCGCACTATCGAATGTTGGTTTAAAACTTATGCATGGTTTTGTTTACGTATGTTTTTACATTTAGACGTCGTTTATTGTGACCGTTGACTTGGATCCTGGTATGTCACACGCCTCGCGGTAGAACTCCGCAGGTGGAAATTTGAGGGTGTGACAGATTGGTATCAGAGCCAATGGTTATAGTGAACTAGGACTGCATGTAGAGTCTAGACTATAGCCGAGTCACACACACTAGACGGTCACATACATTTGAGTCGTGTCTTTTGGGCAAACATACTAACCTTGTCGGGGTGTCGGTCTCCTTACCATACAGTGTCATATTACTTATCTCATTCTTGGCTATTTTTAGCTTCATTTTATTTTCATCTCTGGGTTACAGCCGAGGGGACTTACTTATCGATCTTTTGAGTTAGTTATATCATTCTGGGATGTGGTTATCGGGTGACTTGAAGTTCTAGCTCGAAGCACGCCTTGGGGACCATGTAGAGCGATTTGTTATTTCGGGTGCACACGAAATCATAAATCGAAATGCATGAAAATCTTGGTGGACTTTGTGTTCGGATTAACGGTCATGCCGTAACCGTATTCTGATTTCGTTTGGTCACTTGTAGCTCGGTTTGTTATCGGTACTGAGTGTCTCGTCTCATGTTTTGGCAGAGCATGTCTGGTCGCGCTGGTGGACGTACAGGTGGACGCCGTGGTGGCGGAGGTGGACGCCGTGGTGGGGGTAGAGGTGGTGGTAACATTACTATGACGTATGATGAGCTTAATGAGATGATGCAGCAACAGTTGGGCGTTGCACTAGCTGCTTTTCAGGCAGCCCAGCAGACTTTCATGGGTGCTGCTGCTCCTCCAGTTCAGGCAGGTGTTGCCTATAAGCGGTTTAAGGATTGTCAGCCTCTCAGCTTCCAGGGTACGGAGGGAGCTGTGGAGTTACTCAGGTGGTTGGAGAAGACGGAGTCGGTATTTGCTTTATGTGAGACTCCAGCGGCGGATTGGGTGAAGTTTGCTTCGGGGACTTTTGTAGGAGCCGCCTTGACGTGGTGGAACTGCGTCACACAGACACTTGGTCTTGGGGAGGCCAACGCCATGCTTTGGACGGATTTTGTGCGTAGGTTGAAGGATGAGTATTGCCCGCGTGAGGAGATTAAGAGGTTGGAACAGGAATATGGGAATCTTAAGATGGTTGGTTCTGAGGTTGAGGAGTACACGATCAGGCACAACGAGCTAGCTGTGATGTGTCCGGGTTTGTCTACACCGGAGTATAGGAGGATAGAGCAGTATCTTGCGGGTTTGGTGCCAGAGATTGCGGGACTGGTGTCTGCTAGGGATCCTACTACCATGTCTGAGGCGGTGCGGTCAGCTACTAAGATGACCAATTTGAAGATTGCTGAGGGTGTCTTGCCTCCTAGGGGCTCATCTGTGAAGGCGCCGGCTGAGAACAAGAGGAAGTGGGAGAGCGTGGATAAGGGTTCATCGGGGACACAGCGACAATCGGCAGCGAAGAAGACTGAAGCTTCTGGGTCAGCCTCGGATCAGAAACAGGGGGGCTATGCTGGGAAAAGCCCTAAGTGTGGACGTTGTGGGTTTCATCATTTTGGTACTTGTGAGAGCTTTCGTTGTGAGCGTTGTCAGAAGCCGGGGCATCAGGCCAAGAATTGTAGGGTCAACCTCTCCGGGACGACTCAGACTGCTGCTGTTACTACCCCTGCTCCACAGGGGAACCAGGGTTGCTTCCATTGTGGGGAAGCGGGGCACTTCAAGCGAAGCTGTCCCAAGTTGACTCAAGGGGGCACAGAGACTGCGGGGAAGGACGGGGACAAGGACGGCGGTGGCCGGTGGACTCGTGCTCATGCTTATGTGATTGGTTCTAGGGAGAGCCAGGCGGACCCAGACACTGTTACCCGTACGTATTCTCTCTTATCTCTTGTTACGCTTTGGTCATACTTTTATCCGCATTGTTGTGCGTTCGTGTTTCGAGTGTTTTCTTTGTGGTTTGGTCTCTGTTTCTCATTCTTTGGGTTGATGAGGGTCCTTTGGGGACGCTACTTGGACGGTACCAGTGGATTAGTTATACCGATCATAGTAGGCTCCAGTAGGCTTTCATCGGGGGTCTCTTGTCTCATACTCGTATTTGGGGAAAGTGGTTTCCCGGTTGTTACTGGCACGTTTGATTCATGACCTTCACTTGTCATATTTTGGGGAACGTTACTTAGGCACCGAGGTCGACACACATTACTGTTGAAGCCGAAAGAATCTCGGGACGAGATTCCTTTCAACAGGGGGATGATGTGACGACCCGGAAAATTTTTCTTCTTATTTGTTTTCTCTCCTCGCATTCGGGAAATTTTCGGGACGAAAATTCTTTCAACAGGGGGATGATGTGACACCCGGCAACTTCCGGTAACTAACTTTTGAAAACATAGTAAGTCTACCTTAGCAAGTCGCGCATACGTTACACATGGTCGAGTCGAGTCGCACATCATTAGGGTTTTAACATACGCAAGTCTCGGGTCCCGGGAATTGGTGATCGGGCGGGAACGTGTCATTTATCACGTATTATATGTTTACAATCATTATGTGACTTGTCGGTATGTGAATATGTGCTAACATGTGTTAAAACGGGGTTTAACGCGCAAAACACACCAAAACAGGGGTTACAGGCGATTAGCCTGACCTAATCGCCTGTATAGGGGCGATTGGAGGAACATACTAGCGAGTAGGGGACTAATCACATCACTGTTCATGCGATTAGGCCCCAATCGCATGAACAGTCATGCGATTAGGCTCCCTAATCGCGTGTAATTCTGCATACTCGCGTGTAACACGCTGGACGACCAAAAACGCCTATAAATACCACCCTTGACCTCCAAAACATTATTTGTGCAACCCTAGCCGTCCCATAACATAACCCAACACCCACACACCCTCTGGAACCCGTTTTTACATCAAAATCACCATTTCCAAGCTTATTCCATCATCACCTCTTCATTTCAAGGTGTGTTCTTCAAACCCAAACCTTTAAATGATTATGTTTTGCTCCCTAAACGTCCAGACCTGACTTATAAATGTTTTTATCTTTGAAAATCCATTTAAAACCGTTTTTAAACAAACCCACACCTTTACATGTGTTATATGTGTCATATATGTTTAAAGATAGGATTTTTAGGGTTGAATCATGATTGTTCTTAGGTTATTTTGATGTTTATTGCTGAGATAAGTTAGTATGATGATGTTCTAGGAGTTTGGATGGTTTTGGTGGTGTATTGTTGATATTTGATATTTTGACCCATTTGAAGGATTTTAGGCGATTAAGGATGTTATGAGGCGTATTGTTGATTGAATGATGTTAGGGTTTGCTCTAGGATGATGCTAAAACAGTAGGATGCTATCGGACAACGTGATTATGTGGTTAAATCTGAATATTTGCTATTTAGGGTAAGTTCTTGCATGTTGATGTGATGTTTACATGCTAAGTTGCCATTTTGGGAAAGTGCTCGCATTCGGGACTGTTAGAATGATGGAAACTTAGGGGTTTTGCTTGAAATATGTTTGTTAATATGTTAGAATGATTATTGGATGTTTTTACATGTTTCGGATCTGATTTGGAGTGTTCGGTGCGCGAAATTGCATTGTACAGCTACTACAGGCGAGTAGCACCCTAATCGCATGACTGTATGGGCGATTAGGGGTGTACTCGCCAGTAGGAGGAGCCTAATCGTGTATAATACAGGCGATTAGACCCTGTAATCGCCTGTTGACCAGCCTAATCACATGTTGACTTTTCCTAATTGCTAGTTTGATTCCTAATCGCGTGTAATGCTGCTGTATGTGTACTTTAACATCCCGGAACATGATTTGACGCCTAGGAACATGATAGGAACCCCGGGATTCACCCAATGACTTAGTAACACGTATTCGGACCTGTTTATGCGTTAATCGGATATTATGCTAGACTAGGTGAACTGTTGCGCGTATTAAGTGTTTAATTGCATATGTGGCATGATTGTCTTGTATTTATCAAACACGTGGAATGTCGGGTCACCAATGGGATGTCGAGTCTTGTCTCACGTTGTCTGGTTGTCGGTTAAACATACTTTTCGAACACATAATGGTCATGGACTGGACTTAGGGACTAATGAACCCGATGGGTTATTAGTCTAACTTAACACATATCTTATGATAGGTCGCCAATAGTTGGGGCTATCATATCTCGTAAACGGTTTACTCATATCACGCATACGGATTACACAACTTAAGGTGAGTTCACGGCCCCATATTTTACAGTTTTTGCTTACGGGGTGGGAAACATGCTTACAAACTGTTTTATGACTTATGACTCATGACTCTTTATCACATTATACTATGGCTCACTTATCTTACTATACGGTTCATCGAAAATCCCTTGAAACCACTAACATGGGTATATGGCGGGGAAATGTGGATAGCGCTATTGGGAACTGACAAACCCCACTCGACGGTGGGACCGTCGGGTGCATATTGTCTCTAAACAACACAAGGTCTACCGGCGATGACGGTAGCCCATAGGAATAAGGGTAACACTCGGCTTAGTCAGCAATGGTTTCACCCGTATGAGTATCTCATTCTGCGCCTGGTTTGGCGTTCTCATAAGCATAGTAGTAATTGTGATGGTAACATTTTTGAAGGATCACTGTAAACGTTTAATTAAAACCTGTGAACTCACCAGCATTATATGTTGACTCTTTTAGCATGTTTTCTCAGGTCGCTAAGGTAGCAGCATATGGATAGGCGCACGGAGTCGCACTGGAGTCGTCTCGTGTCTAGGGTCTCGTCTGCACGTTTTGGGATTATGAACTTTTGATCTTATGTTTATTTATGCATGACTTTTGTAAACTTTAAAATGCTTCCGCACTATCGAATGTTGGTTTAAAACTTATGCATGGTTTTGTTTACGTATGTTTTTACATTTAGACGTCGTTTATTGTGACCGTTGACTTGGATCCTGGTATGTCACACGCCTCGCGGTAGAACTCCGCAGGTGGAAATTTGAGGGTGTGACATAGGTAGTGAGTTCCGAGTACTATAGCATGAGCTTTTATGTGTGCGATGATTTTTAATATTTTAATTGAAGTTCTAAAAAACAAGAGGTGGAAATTGATTTGTTTTTAATTTAAATCGGGTATTCGCAAATCTTGATTATGGATATCTTTGAGAGCTCATGGGTCGTTCTGTGTAGGCTTCATAGGTGTTCAACTCCGTAGCACCATATCCAGGAAATATGGAGGTAAAAACAATAGAATTTGTATATAACTTGACGTTTTTTACAATTAGTACAGTACTAAAGTATCATGACTTTATTTATGCCTAAAAATTGAATAGTTTAGACAATTATATGAACGACTTCGTTTACTCTTTTTTTATCATTTTTCCCCTGATCTCTTTCCTTATATCTTAATATGAGGATAAAACGAACAGCCATTATGTTGTCTTTTTTTTTTTTGGTATAATTGCGGTACAGGAAACAAAGAACAACTTCTGTTCATTGCTGAGTGAAGCAATTCGGTCAGGATTTGCGATAGAGGCTAAAATGTTGAACGCAATTTTGTGAAGCTCCATATGCCGGTTTTTGTTACATCTAGCAGAATGAGCGTGCTCAAAGTGCATACAAGACAGGAAGTTATGAATGTGAGTGCAATGGATAAAAAAAAATAAGTGAAGCAAACATACCTGGAGCCTCATCTGCCACACTGAGCACGACTCCACCAACATCACCAATTGAAACATGAGGCACGACTCCACCAATAGGAACAACATGAGGCATATCAGCAGAAAAGCAATCTCTCTTTCCATCATGCGGTGTATCAACAAGGCATTGTTTTTTTCATTACAACGCCGATACAAACATGTTGCACATGTATTTAACTGTTTTCTTTAGTTTATTATGAATGTTGGTATCGTGCGTTGTTTATGTTCAAATTATGCTGCTGAATAAACGCAGCACAACAACTTATAACTATCTAGCGCTTAAGTTTAGCATATTTTGTTTATTATGAATTTTGGTATGATCATGCTGCTTCGCTTTATGCTTATGATACATTTGTTTTGCAACATTCACATCATACAATAGACAAAACTGTTTGATATCTCGATTCGATAAAAAACATGCCTAACGGTTGCGCAACGCGCAACCTGGTTATATTGATTTTGAGTATTAAAATATGGGCACTTTAATAATGCCTTTAACATGCACCACTATTATTGCTAATGTGCACCAGATCTATTTTGCTAACTCGTACGTCAATATATTAAAGTAAATACATTTTAATAACATGCACTGATTTTTTTTGGTTCCAAAACCACTATTTAATTATGTGTTACTATGTACATGTTTTTTTTCTATGGATCAGCGTTTGGTACCGGGTACTTGCACTGAGCTGGTACTTTTGATATCGATATAGTAATTTTTTTTTACCGTGGAATTTTTTTTTTTTTTTAGCTATGAGCATTTGGTACCGGGTACTTATACTGAATTGATATTTTCGGTACAAGTATAATGATAACTTTCTGTATCTTGGAGAACCGAACCAATCATGTTTTAATATTAGTACCGCTATTGTATGTTATTATAGTTTTCTCAATATAACGGTATAAAATCAATTGAAATGAAATTATTATAATAGCAACAAAGTAATTATTCAGTAACATTAGCCTTTCTATTTCAATGTGTACGGAGTTTGAACCACGTTCTGTATCTCTGTGGCAACATACGGGTAACTATGGTTGTAGTTTCATTAAATATAAATTTTAATCTATGAATGATAACTATTTCATTATGAATTTGTGATACGCACATTTTAATAAAAGATCTTCATCACTAACTTATTTTTATAGGATTATAATTTACAATGTTCTATAATCGGTTGTTTCACACACTCTTTGTTTATACTCTTTGAGGTATGTTTGATAAAATTAGCTGGTGGTTGCAAGCCAATGGCTAAAATTTGGTAGCTGTAACTTTTTAGATATATTTAAGTGTTTGGTAGAGTATAGCTGAGCTTTTAATATAATGTATAAAATGACCAAAATCGACATAACTAAAAAAAAAATACTAAACGTAATCAATTAAATAAAAAAGGGAGGTGATATTAAACCCCCCCCCCCCCCCACTTCTATCCCCCCCCCCCAAAGCGCCTCGCTTTGACCAAAGCGAGAGGCTTTGGTTACTTTTTTAACTACCTCGGTCCGAGGTAAGTTATTATTCTGATTTGACCCCAGGCGCCTCGCTTTGGCTTAAGCGAGGCGCTTGGAATCCAGCTTTTATTTTTGTGGTATTTTTTGTGTTTTGGATTGGTTTTTTATTTTTTATTTTTTTAATATAATTATTGTAAAAAATTATAAAAATTATAAAAATTAAAAAACAAAATAATAACCACCAACTTTTATCGACATTGCTCCAACTCAACCCAACAAGATATTTAAGCCGAAAACACTTTCCATCCAACATAGGGATTGCTCCAAGTCAACTCAACAAGACATTTAAGCCGAAGACACTTTCCATCTAACACAGGGATTGCTCCAAGTCAACTCAACAAGACATTTAAGCCGAAGACACTTTCCATCCAACACAGGGATTGCTCCAAGTCAACTCAACAAGACATTTAAGCCGAAGACACTTTCCATCTAACACAGGGATTGCTCCAAGTCAACTCAACAAGACATTTAAGCCGAAGACACTTTCCATCCAACATAGGATTCACTAACAGTGGTGTGGTCTACCTTTTTGCTTATGATCTAACACCAAATCTCATTATCTGTCAACGATGAAAGCAACCTAAAAACAACCGGATAGTTGGTAGCTATAGGTAAGAACATTGTGGATGAGGAATGTTTACCTTCCCATTGATTTCAAGTATGCTTCCTTCATCGTTGACAGATATCTCTCTGACAACAACTGAAGGCAACCTGGAACTAGGTGATGGCCATACCGACGTGAGGGTAGTCCATTGGTATTAATGGCAAAGTGATTTGTAAGGGAAGAAGAAGAGAATGTTATATATGTTTACCTTCCCATTGATTTCAAGTATGTTTACCTTCCCATGGAAACTCTAAAGACCTTTACGAAGGTTTGCCAGAGGGTCATTGGTCTTCAGAGTTTCCAACCCCTAATACATTTATCAAAGGATATTCATGTGAGAATGCATAGTACAAAATTCTTTTGACAAACGTCTGGCTGATATCCAACTGCTCGAATTGTTTACATTTCCATTGATTTCAAGTATGATATCCAGCTGCTGGAATTGTTTACCTTCCCATTGATTTCAAGTATGTTTACCTTCCCATTGATTTCAAGTAAGTTTACCTTCCCATTGATTTCAAGTATGTTTACCTTCCCATGGAAACTCTGAAGACCTTTACGGAGGTTTGCCAGAGGGTCATTGGTCTTCAGAGTTTACAACCCTAATACATTCATCAAAGGATATTCATGTGAGAATGCATAGTACAAAATTCTTTTGACAAACGTCTGGCTGATTGAAATGACACATGCAAAATGTAATGTCATGCACAATGTGTACTCACAGTGACATCGAACACTTTATATGAGTAAAACGATCGCTTTACAATGCCGAAAACGACTATCATCACTATGTATGGACTGCTTGTTAGCGCCGATCCTACTGTTGATTTCTTTCCACAACCATTGCTCCAACATAACTTGCACCGGCTTGAGATATGAGTTTGATTAGCTTGAACAACATTAAAGAAGGACTTGTGCTATTTCTTTTCAAACCCTTCCATCTTATGGAAGTTGCTAAAATAGTTAAACAAATGTATTTGTGAATAATACATTCATCAAAAAGACCATCTCTTTGTCAGTCACCCTCATAGGAAAATCGACTCTCACACTTATGCGTAAATCAAGGATATTGATGAAGATATTCATCAAGACCCTTACAGAGGGTCACTATTCATATAACATTGTTGTTGGATGTTCATGTGAGAATGCATAGTACAACATTAAAGAAGGACTTGTGCTATTTCTTTTCAAACCCTTCCATCGTATACCTAACACACTACAATAATTCACTATTTTATACATACAACACACCTTCATCGTTGACCGTGTTGGAGCACTGTTCTTCTTGATCTTGATCTTCACACTTGCTTTTGAAAAAAACGTCTGGCTGACCTGAAGTTCCTTTGCAACCAGGTAGAAAGGAACTAGGTTGCAAATATAAAAATCCATCACATCACGATTTGCATCCCGGCAAAAATGAGTAACCTAATAACTAACCCTTCATCTTCTATGTTTAAAGTCAGCTGTACTAGATGTCGAAAGAAATAGACAGTAGGATCGACGCTAACAAGCAACCCATACACAGTTCGTTGTACTGGTTGTCGAAAGAAATCGCGTGATGATAGTCATTTTCGGCGTTGTAAATCGATCGTTACTGTAATGATCAGAAACATTCCAAATAACTGTAATGATCGCTATGGTTAGTGGATACCATGGATCAGAGAGATTCAAGCTAATCAAACTCAGGGCAACCCTTGTTTGATTATACTCGTGTACAGCCTTTATCAGGTTGCCTTCATCGTTGACCGATATCTCTCCGATAACAACCCTTGTTTGATTATACTCTTTATATATGAATAGTGACCCTCTGGAAAACCTAGTTCTTTTGGCCACATGTGACACCCGGCAAATTCTGGTTAACAACGTCGTCTAGATGAAAGTCTACCTTAGCGAGTCACGCGTATATTATACTTAACTTGGTTAGTTAAGTCGTGTTATGGTTCGGGAACTATCAGTTTAGTATAGAGGATCATCGGATGTTAATCTAGAGGTTCATTAGATGTCAGTCCTTAGCCAAGTGTACAAGTGGTGACGATTCGTAGAATCGTCAGAACATAGGGAACATACAAGTCTCGAGTCCCGGGAATTGGTGAACGAGTGTAAATATGTTTGTTTGCAAGTGTTATGTGTTTACAATCAATATGTGACTTGTCGGTATGTGAAAATGTGTTAACATATGTTAAAACGGGGTTTAACGCGCAAAATACACGGAACCAACCCTATAGGCGATTAGGGGAGGCGATTGGGCCTCATTGGAGGCGATTAGCATGCTAATCGCATGCCTTAGGGGCGATTAGGCCCTAATTGCATGAAGTTTCATGCGATTAGGCCCTAATTGCATGAAGTTTCATGCGATTAGGAGCCCTAATCGCGTATAGCTGCTGCACAATCGCGTGTTACGTACTGGACGACTAAAAACGACTATAAATACAATGCTTGACCTCCTAAACTTCATAATATCAACCCTAGTCGTCCCATAACCCGCCCCAACACACACACAACCTCTGGAACACGATTTTGGATCAAAACACAAGGTTTCAAGCCTATTTCATCATTCTATCACAAATCTAAGGTGTGATTTTCATTCATGCAATCTTATTTAACGTTTTTATTAAATCCCTAATGGTCCAGACCTGTTTTAAAACGAATAAATTTTCTGAAAATCGTTAATAAGTATTGTTAATTGGGTTGTTATTAGCATGCATGATGTATGTGGGTTTTCAATTAAAAGCTAGGGTTTTTATGATTCAAGATGGATGACTAACATGTTATTAAGTTAGATTCAGATTAATAATGATGGCATGATAATGAAATCTGAGTAATTGTTCATTAGGGTTATGGTTATGCATGTTAATGTGATGTTTCATGCTATGTGTATTGTGTTTGGACTACATGGGTGCATGCAGGGCTGATAGAACGAGGTTAAACGAAGGATTTTGGTTTAAACATGTTTGGTATAGTTGTTTGATTGATATTTGATGTTTACACACGTTCTGGATCTGATTTGGAGTGTTAAACGCGCGAAAAACCGGAACAGCTGGGTAACTGGCGATTAGCAACCCTAATCGCCTATGCTATAGGCGATTAGGAGGCCAATCGCCTATAGTATAGGCGAGTAGGGCCTAATTGCCTTTACTTCATGTCTTATGACCTAATTGTTAGTAAATGCATGTCTTATGACCTAATTGCTAGTTAAATGCATGTCTTATGACCTAATTGCTAGTTAAATGCATGTCTTATGACCTAATTGCTAGTAAATGCATGTCTTATGACCTAATTGCCTATAGACTCCTGAAATGCATGTCTTATGACCTAATTGCCTATAGTATAGGCAATTAGCCTTCCTAAATGCCTGTTGACCAACCTAAATGCTAGTTGACTTTTCCTAATCGCGTGTACCGCTGCTGTAAGTGTAAATTAGCATTCCGAGACCGATTTGACATAGAGGAACATGCTAGGAACCCCGTAACATATCTAATAACTTGGTAACATATGTTCGGACTTATTTACGTGATACTTGAACTACGTACTGTAACTTGTTGGACGTTAACGTATGTTAAGTGTGATTGCATGATTGTATGTTTGAGAGTGTAAGCATAACACGGGGAGTCTCGGGTCACCAATGGGATGTCGAGTCTTGTACTTTGGGTTAATTTAACAGTCACGGTGTTTTCAAACGAACTTGGTTATGGTCTGGACATCTAGGGACTAACTAACCTACGGGTTATTAGTCTAAGTACTTGTAACTGTCATATGTTAGGTCGCCGCTTTACGGGGCTAGCATAGCTTGCTGGTATTATTCGTATATCGAAGTAACGCAACCTAAGGTGAGTTTACGGCCCCTCTTTTAACTGTTTTCACTTTTCGGGGGAGAAAACATGTGTTAAAACTTATGTTTGGTAACTACTGTCATACTATGGGTTTCTATGGTTTACTATACGATCTTTGGAAGTCCCGGGGGGAACCATGAATGTGCGGGTTAGCACAACGGGGAAATGTGAATAGCGCTATTGGGAGTGACCAACCCCGCTCGTCGGCTTGGAGGGCCGGGCGAGTGCATATTGTCTCAAACAGGAACAACATGTTTACTATTCGGGCACGACATCTGGTTTGCGAGTTAGTAATGATTTTCCAATCGTAGTAGTAACAAAACATAAGCCTAGCTAGCGTACTTTGGTTTTCAATTTGTTATAGTATGGACAGGTTGAACTTGGTACTTGGATTACAAAACCTGTAAACTCACCAGCATTTTTGTGCTGACGTAAACTTTTACATGTTTTCTCAGGTCGCTAAGGTAGCACTACGGGACTAGGGCGCACGCGTCTGCACGGCGTCTAGTTAGGGTTGCATGGTTTTCAAACGTTGAAGACTTGGATTATTTTGGATTATGTTTTGAATAAGCTTCCGCTGTACTTGGGGATTTTTAAACTATGTTTTCTTAAATTGCAGATGTTCATTTAGACTTGTTTATTGTGATCGTTGGTTTGGATCCTGGTTTGTCATGCGCCTCGCGGTAAAACTCCGCAAGTGGATTTTGAGGGTGTGACACCACAGGTACAAAAAGGTTATAAATGTTCATGTCGTTTCAGGTGGCCTTCATCGTTGACAGTTATCTCTCTGATAACGGAAGATGAAGGGTTTCTACTTTGCACTTCAAGTAGAAGAAGATGAAGAAGAATAAATGAAGTATATTAATAGAGGTTAGTAGGTTACTCATTAATGGTGGAAATGGGAGCTGGCCATGCCCGTAGTGGATCTGCCATGAGTGCGTGTGTGTGTACGCACAATGTCGTATGCTCACACATTTAAGTCAAAAGCGGTCCAAAGAACATACTTGAAATCGATGGGAAGGTAAACAAAATCGTCTAACTTCTTTGTCTTCATCGTTAAGTAAAAAGCGGTCCAAATTCCATGGTTTGTTCTCCCTATGTATCAACATTTCTAAAAAAAAAGGGGCTTTGATGGTTTGGATGTTGATCCATGTTTGAGGGAAAAACGAAGAGTGGGCTGTTAGTGGATACCATGGATCAGAGAGATTCAAGCTAATCAAACTCAGGGCAACCCTTGTTTGATTATACTCGTGCTCAGCCTTTATCAGGTTGCCTTCATCGTTGACCGATATCTCTCCGATAACAACCCTTGTTTGATTATACACGTGTTCAGCCTTTAATTGTTTGGGAATATATTTTCTGATCAAAAAAGGCAACCTGATTCGTTGTACTGGCTGTCAAAAGAAATCGCGTGATGATAGTCGTTTTCGGCGTCATAAAGCGATCGTTACTGTAATGATCAGAAACATTCCAAATAACTGTAATGATCGCTACGGTTAGTGGATACCATTGATCAGAGAGATTCAAGCTAATCAAACTCAGGGCAACCCTTGTTTGATTATACTCGTGTATAGCCTTCATCAGGTTGCCTTCATCGTTGATCGATATCTCTCCGATAACAACCCTTGTTTGATTATACTCTTTATGTATGAATAGTGACCCTCTGGCAAACCTAGTTATTTTGGCCACAAGTACAGAAAGGGTATAAATGTTCATGTCATTTCAGGTTGCCTTCATCGTTGACAGATATCTCTCCAATAACGGAAGATGAAGGGTTACTACTCTGCACTTCAAGTAGAAGAAGATGAAGAAGATAATTGAAGTCTATTAATAAAGGTTAGTAGGTTACTCATTACTGGTGGAAATGGGAGCTGGCCATGCCCGTAGTGGATCTGCCATGAGTGCGTGTGTGTATGCACAATGTGGTATGATCAAACATTTAAGTCAAAAGCGGTCCAAAGAACATACTTGAAATCGATGGGAAGGTAAACAAAATCGTCTAACTTCTTTGTCTTCATCGTTAAGTAAAAAGCGGTCCAAATTCCATGGTTTGTTCTCCCCGTGTATCATCATTTCTACAAAAAAAGGGGGCTTTGATGGTTTGGATGTTGATCCATGTTTGAGGGAAAAACGAAGAGTGGGCTGTTAGTGGATACCATGGATCAGAGAGATTCAAGCTAATCAAACTCAGGGCAACCCTTGTTTGATTATACTCGTGCTCAGCCTTTATCAGGTTGCCTTCATCGTTGACCGATATCTTTCCGATAACAACCCTTGTTTGATTATACTCATGTTCAACCTTTAATTGTTTGGGAATATATTTTCTGATCAAAAAAGGCAACCTGATTCATTGTACTGGCTGTCAAAAGAAATCGTGTGATGATAGTCGTTTTCGGCGTCGTAAAGCGATCGTTACTGTAATGATCAGAAACATTCCAAATAACTGTAATGATCGCTACGGTTAGTGGATACCATGGATCAAGGAGATTCAAGCTAATCAAACTCAAGGCAACCCTTGTTTGATTATACTCGTGTACAGCCTTTATCAGGTTGCCTTCATCGTTGACCGATATCTCTCCGATAACAACCCTTGTTTGATTACACTCTTTATGTATGAATAGTGACCCTCTGGCAAACCTAGTTCTTTTGGCCACAGGTACAGAAAGGTTATAAATGTTCATGTCGTTTCAGGTTGCCTTCATCGTTGACAGATATCTCTCCGATAACGGAAGATGAAGGGTTACTACTCTGCACTTAAAGTAGAAGAAGATGAAGATGAATAAATGAAGTCTATTAATAGAGGTTATTAGGTTACTCATTACTGGTGGAAATGGGAGCTGGCCATGCCCGTAGTGGATCTGCCATGAGTGCGTGTGTGTATGCACAATGTGGTATGCTCAAACATTTAAGTCAAAAGCGGTCCAAAGAACATACTTGAAATCGATGGCAAAGTAAACGAAATCGTCTAACTTCTTTGTCTTCATCGTTAAGTAAAAAGCGGTCCAAATTCCATGGTTTGTTCTCCCCATGTATCATCATTTCTACAAAAAAAAAGGGGGCTTTGATGGTTTGGATGTTGATCCATGTTTGAGGGAAAAACGAAGAGTGGGCTGTTAGTGGATACCATGGATCAGAGAGATTCAAGCTAATCAAACTCAGGGCAACCCTTGTTTGATTATACTCGTGCTCAGCCTTTATCAGGTTGCCTTCATCGTTGACCGATATCAATCCGAGAACAACCCTTGTTTGATTATACTCGTGTTCAGCCTTTAATTGTTTGGGAATATGTTTTCTGATCAAAAAAGGCAACCTGATTCGTTGTACTGGCTGTTAACAGAAATCGCATGATGATAGTCGTTTTCGGCGTCGTAAAGCGATCGTTACTGTAATGATCAGAAACATTCCAAATAACTGTAATGATCGCTACGGTTAGTGGATACCATGGATCAGAGAGATTCAAGCTAATCAAACTCAGGGCAACCCTTGTTTGATTATACTCGTGTACAGCCTTTATCAGGTTGCCTTCATTGTTGACCGATATCTCTCCGATAACAACCTTTGTTTGATTATACTCTTTATGTATGAATAGTGACCCTTTGGCAAACCTAGTTCTTTTGGCCACAGGTACAGAAAGGTTATAAATGTTCATGTCGTTTCAGGTTGCCTTTATCGTTTGCAGATATCTCTCCGATAACGGAAGATGATGGGTTACTACTCTGCACTTAAAGTAGAAGAAGATGAAGATGAATAAATGAAGTCTATTAATAGAGGTTAGTAGGTTACTCATTACTGGTGGAAATGGGAGCTGGCCATGCCCGTAATGGATCTTCCATGAGTGCGTGTGTGTAAGCACAATATGGTATGCTCAAACATTTAAGTCAAAAGCGGTCAAAAGAACATACTTGAAATGGATGGGAAGGTAAACAAAATCATCTAACTTCTTTGTCTTCATCGTTAAGTAAAAAGTGGTCCAAATTCCATGGTTTGTTCTCCCTATGTATCATCAATTCTACTAAAAAAAATGGCCTTGATGGTTTAGATGTTGATCCATGTTTGAGGGAAAAACGAAGAGTGGGCTGTTAGTGGATACCATGGATCAGAGAGATTCAAGCTAATCAAACTCAGGGCAACCCTTGTTTGATTATACTCGTGCTCAACCTTTATCAGGTTGCCTTCATCGTTGACCGATATCTCTCCGATAACAACCCTTGTTTGATTATACTCGTGTTCAGCCTTTAATTGTTAGGGAATATATTTTCTGATCAAAAAAGGCAACCTGATTCGTTGTACTGGCTGTCAAAAGAAATCGCGTGATGATAGTCCTTTTCGGCGTCGTAAAGCGATCGTTACTATAATGATCAGAAACATTCCAAATACCTGTAATGATCGCTACGGTTAGTGGATACCATGGATCAGAGAGATTCAAGCTAATCAAACTTAGGGCAACCCTTGTTTGATTATACTCGTGTACAACCTTTATCAGGTTGCCTTCATCGTTGACCGATATCTCTCCGATAACAACCCTTGTTTGATTATACTCTTTATGTATGAATAGTGACCCTCTGGCAAACCTACCTCTGTTTTGAATTTGTTGCTTCCATAGAGAAGTTATCAATCTCACTGTAATGATCACGAACTTTCCAAATAACTGTATAATTTCAGCTTTTGTTTATCTATTTTAACAACTTCCATAGAGAAGTTATCAATCTCACTGTAATGATCAGGAACATTCCAAATAACTGTATAATTTCAGCTTTTGTTTAACTATTTTAGCAACTTCCATAGAGAAGTTATCAATCTCACTGTAATGATCAGGAACATTCCAAATAACTGTATAATTTCAGCTTTTGTTTAACTATTTTAGCAACTTCCATAGAGAAGTTAACAGTCTCACTGTCCAACAATTCATCTTCCTTGTCTTAAAACCCTTGACATCGCTGTTTGATTATACTCGTGTTCAGCCTTTATCAGGTTTCCATCATCGTTGACAGATATCTCTCCGATAACAACTGAATTTTACTTGCTTGCCTGAAAAGTTGTACCGGTTGTAGAAAGAAATCAACAGTCGGATCGACTGTTGATTGGTATATAGAGAGCAAACCGACGATCATTCAAAAATTTAAAGTTACCGCTAACCTCTGTGCCATCATCGACTACAGCAAACCAACGATCTTCCTCCACGGCACTCCTAATGGGCCTCTCTTTATTTCACCGTACGATTTGTGTTTTTATTGCTTTTTAATAATAAGTTTTGTATTTATCAAACCCTAACGTCTGAGCAATGATTTATTATTATTATTTTATTTATTGTTATTTTATTTATGTTTTGAGGGTGTATTGATGATGATGGTTATGATTTGACAAACGATTTTTGAAAAGTATCAACATTCGGAAATTAGTAAACATTACGAAACGCGTCAAACAGAGACCAAAAGTCCAGCATGTCGATTAGACATGCAAAAATCGTGTTTTGAAAAAATATGGGTATCGACTGTATAGTCGGAGCACCAAGTAGAATGATTCATGAAAGTTGAACAAACTTGTATGTTTCAACCAAAACACACAAACGAGCAATAAACGACCCGTAACGCCTCAAACGAATTTTGTTGTATTGGGAATAACTAAAAACATTTTAAAATGAATTAAAATTAATTTTTAATCAATAACAACTATATAAAATGAATTAAAACAAGTTTTTTTTTTTAAAAAAAGGCCAAAGCGCCTCGCTTTGGCCAAAGCTAGGCGCATGTGGTCTAATCAAGCTCAGCAGGCGCCTAGCTTTGGCCAAAGCTAGGCGCTTTGGCCTTTTTTTAAAAAAAAAAATTAACTTGTTTTAATTCATTTTAAGTAGTTGTTATTGATTAAAAATTAATTTTAATTCATTTTAAAATGTTTTTAGTTGTTCCCAATACAACAAAATTCGTTTGAGGCGTTACGGGTCGTTTATTGCTTGTGTGTGTGTGTTTTGGTTGAAACATCCAAGTTTGTTCAACTTTCATGAATCATTCTACTTGGTGTTCCGACTATACAGTCGATACCCATATTTTTTCAAAACACGATTTTTGCATGTCTAATCGACATGCTGGACTTCCGGTCTCTGTTTGACGCGTTTCGTAATGTTTAATTGATCGTTTGTGGTTTTAGAAGTAACATCCGATCATTTTACTAATTTTCGATTCTTGATAATAATAATAATAATAAATTATTATAATAATAAAACAAAGGAATTAAGTTACAAATATAATAACAAATTATTATAATAATAATAATGTAATATAGTCATGGTTAATGCTCAAAGAAGTCAACATTTGTTGACTCCTAGGAGTCTTGAAGACGAAAGGAATTTTACAAGATACTTGAAACAAAGTATGGATATGGAGAATATGCAATGAGATTATTTTGTACAAGATTCCAATGCAAGCAGGTCAAATTCAGTTGTTGAACCAACTTGAGATAAGAGTTTGATTAGCTTGAATCTCTCTGATCCATGGTATCCACTAACCGTAGCGATTATCGCGTGTCATGGATCCTTTGAAAGTGGATACCATGGATCAGAGAGATTTAAGCTAATCAAACTCATATCTCAAGCCGGTGCAAGTTATGTTAGTGATATCTGTCATCATCTTCTTCTTCAACCGGATGGTTGGTAGCTCTAGGTAAGAACATTGTGGATAATGATGATAATAACTGCTCTTCAGATTCTGATTGCACCGGTGGAGTTGGAATTGGAATTGGAATTAATGTTAGGAATTGGAGTGGACAAACCGAGGCCTATGGTGAATACGTTTGGTGATGGTAAACTTAGAGAGGTTTTGCTTCAGAAGAAAGGTGTGGATTATCGGAATTGACTACTTTGAGATGACACGCGAAGCTTTAGACTCCAAGCGGATCCCTTGATCATTCACTTATTTAATGAAAGTTAACGCGCATACCGCATTCGACTATACGTGGTTTTTTATTTTTTTCTAAAAGTAGAAAAAACTATAAAAACATTAACAACTAACAAAAATATTGTAGAACAAAAGAAGAAAGTGTTCCTCTCTGTTACCAAGCATGTCAAGAAATGATAATTTTCAAATATTGCAGATCAACGTCTGCGTTAGTACTTCACTGAATCTATTTGTTAAGTTTAAGTCGTTGACTCATTTGGAAATCGAAAACGCCTATATAGACGTTTGATTAGAGTTAAGACCTTTGTTTGTGGTTGATGATGTCAAGTTTAACTCGTTGATTCATTTGGAAATCGAACACGCCTATATAGACGTTTGATTAGAGTTAAGTCCTTTGTTTGTGGTTGATGATGTCAAGTTTAACTCGTTGATTCATTTGGAAATCGAAAACGCCTATATAGACGTTTGATTAGAGTTAAGACCTTTGTTTCTTATTTTATTTTTTAACTTTTTAAAATAATTATATTAAAAAAATTAAAAAAATAAAAAACCAATTCAAAACACCAAAAAATACCCAAAATTAAAACTTTAATCCAAAGCGCCTCACTTTGGATCAGCTTTTTATGCCCCCCTCTGCCACCTCGTACAATTTGACCCCAGGCGCCTCGCTTTGGCCTAAGCGAGGCGCTTTGGGGGGGTTTAAATAGAAGTGGGGGTGTGAATAGCCGGGGCCATAAAAAATACTCATTGACAAACAGTTGAGAACATAATATAAAACTATTGAATTTTTAATGTCGTGCATTCCATATCAAAGTAGCAATATTGTTGCGAACATGTTTCATCTCTTTCGTTGTTCCTTCAAATAGACCGTTGGTGATTGTGTCATGGTTACGAGCATCATGCAGTTCATCTCATGGTTTTTAGTTTGGATGTTGCTCCATCATAGTAAACATGATATATTCTTGAGAATTGCTTATATAGTTATGTAATGCAGATGTAGCCATGATGACATCAATTTGTGTTTGCAAGTTATACCTGGGCATTTTACCAAGTATCTTAAATCGTTTCTTCAAAATTCCAAATGACCTCTAAATATAACTTCATAAAGATGAATAGGAATGGTTGAAAGCTTCTTGCATATTAATGGGGGCTCTCTTTGAAATTGAGATTGATGGTATCTTGTTTTGGGATATGGAACAAGGTATCCTTTTCTGTCTGGATATCCTTTATCAACCAAATAATATCTACCTGATAAAGGAGTTGAAAAACAAAAGGCGTTGGAATTTATTCAAAGTATTAAAGCTCCTTTTTTTTCAACGCTTGTGTTACCATCGTTCAATAATAGAATTTTTTTCTCTTGTGTTAGAAGTTTGAAGCTCCCTCAATCAAACGAGGCTTTTTATTGGTTAAGAGCTTTTTCTTAAAAGCTTGAAGCTTAAAGCCCTAAAAGATCCTAAAAGTCCCGTGCTAAACATACCCTTAAAGTCACATGATTTAAACTTTGAAACTTATAGTAAAGAACACATTTATAAAACATATTGATAATTCTAAGCAACATGAGTGTGGTTTTATTATGTTAATGTTTTGTGTTCTATCTATGTTATACGGGCCTTATAAATGTCAAATAAGTGATAATTTAACAGGACAATTAACAACTTCCAGAAACTATTGTTGCATTGCAATATACTAAAACACGGATAATATCAGTCACAAACACAATAATTTAAAATTACAAATCCAGGTGTTAGGCACTTACATTGTGACGAGATCAATTTTTACCACAAGCCTTACACACCTCATTTACTTCGTCTTCATTATTTGACCACCACTATTCATGGTCGAGACTGTCATAAAAAAGATACCAAAAATTCTCTCTTTCACTACCCCATATGTAAGATGATGAGTATATTTTATCTTCTCTCTCACTGCTACATCTATTGGCGTAGTTGTGGGCATTTAAAAAGTATTAATCTTTTACACGTGACTTACCAAAACGAGTATTGTTATATATTTTGTATAGATACTTACACATTTTTTTTATATCTTCTTTATTTTATCCATAACAGATTCCTAATTTATGTAAGAGAAAACCAAATAAGTTAGTATGTTAAAAAAACATGATGAACAAACATGTTTTATTAGTAGGTTATGTCCTTTTATTTTTAATTTATGTTAGCTTTGTGTATGTTTTCGTGATACAATATAGATATATCTTTACTCTATGTTTATTTTAGAAATGTTACATCAATCAATACAAAAAAGTAACACAAAAATATATTTAAAATATAATCATAATATAAAAACTTAAGGCACAAAATCTATAAAGAAAAATATGATTATGTTTTTATAAACATGCAGTATATCCATCACCTAACATTTCCTGATAGAGAACATTTGAGTTATATACTTTGTCCTAGCTGAAATCTTTGGTTGAATGTACTAACACCTTTGTATTTTCGCATGATATCCCTTTTGCTGATACTACATAAAATTGTCCATGTTAAGATACCAAATTTGGCAGATAAACGCCAACATGCAAAATTGTTTGACCTTAACATTTATTGATGATTATCATGGAAAACTAAGTCGAACAGAAACTTTTCTTTTTTTAGTTTGACTAACAACTATTTCAGCATCAATAACAATGTGCTAGAATCCTTTAGACATCAATCTTGTGTCAATACACAGACCATGTGATGGATTGATATTCCGTAACATAATAATTGGACATCCGATTTTTAATCAAAGTTTATGAGGTGGCAAACCACTAATAATTAGTATATTTTATAAATTGACCGAATAAAAGTTGTGTTGATAGTCTTCAGCTTCATCAAAACTGTAGTATACTATTTCATCCCCTTTAAAAAGGTCGACCATTTGGTCATTGATCTCATCAACATTCTCATTCATTAGGGAACCAAAAAAAAGGTTGGTAACCATGAAATCACTAATTTTACATGTAAAATAAAAATAAGTCATTTATAAATATTTTTTGGTAGTTTTTTTTATAAACATATGTAGATGATGTTCGGATAAAAAATAAATTTTGTAATTTATTTTACCTTTTTATCTGTTTTTAAACATTATCTTTATATTTTTTTTTTTATTAAAATAGTTTCAACATGTGTTTATATGTAAAAATTTCAAAAAAAATATTGATACAAATGAAAATTTTTCCATGTAAAAGTAAGATATTAATGATTTTTTTCATGTTTTAAAGATGGTTTTTTCGGTTACTTAATGAACGTTACACTTTATATATATATATATATATATATATATATATATATATATATTTAATTTCATAATTATATTCTTGTTATCATTGTATTTTTTTTCTCTAATCAAAAGAAATGTTGTTTGATGGAATAGTTATATTTACGATGAAAGGAACTGCTGTCTAAATATAAGTTATAAATAAAATAAAATAAAGTAAAATATATAAACAATAATTTATTTATTTATAAATTGTATTAATTTATATATTTTTAAAGATAATTTTTTATCTACAATATATAACTCAATATGCGTTTAGATTTTGAGGAGTGCGAGCTAGTTATTTTTATATTTTTAAAGATAATTTTCTATGTACATTTAGATTTTTAGGAGTGTGTCTCTCTTAGGGATATAGAGATTTACTCTAATGACTATAACACTATCAGCATCAAGGATCAAGAATACGTTATAATCAAAGTCTCAAACTTGCATTATTTTTTCTATGTTGAGATATTTTGTATAATATATTCTAATTTAGAAGACGCCATGCTTGACCATTATAAATAACAAAACCATATTTTAGTAATATTTAGTTCAGTATAACAAATTAATCACCTACAACCATACAAACTTGTGGTGAGGGCACCAAAAGGTCACCTCATACGGTTGTGTGTTGTTGTCAATCACATCCTTTTTTCTTCTTTGTACTCAGCGTTATCTTGTGATTTGAATAACGATCATTTTCTCAATTATTCTAAATCAGTTTGAATTGATTCGACGGATTAGTTAGGCCTCCACTTGTTAAGTAAAGCAAGAGGCTTGATGCAAGAAAATAAATGATAAAGAGAAAAAGCATATATAACCAACTAAAATAAACAGATACAAACACAAACGGAGTTACGTTTTTGTTAACTTGTTTACTTTTAACCACGGCCATTCCCTGTAAATTACAAAAATACCCTTTCAGGAGATAGGAAATTAGGGAAATACCGATTATTGTATAATATAATATAATACGATACAATACAATACAATACGTAAATGGTTATATAACAATATATCCAACTTTTTCACATGTATATTCCCACTAGTTTATACCCCGGGAGCGTCTCGGGGTTGAAAAATCTAATATAACGTGATAAAATCTTCAATATATGATTTGCACAAGGATATGAAATTGTGCAAAGTGAGTTTCTTGTAATCTATTTGAAGATCACTAAAAGTAGCCATTTTTGTATACTATAGTTATTACGTTATAAAATCAGCAGTATATGACTTGCATATGGAGGGTTGCCATCTAAGCTTCGCTAGTGAGTTATTGTTATGAGTTATGACCCAAAGATCTTTTTTAAAAGATTTAGTTTTGCTATAAAAAAGAAGCTAGCAGATTTAGTTTCACGTAAAAAAACCGATTTAAAAAATTCATGGCTAAGGCACATGTGTAAATTGACCAATAAAAAAAGAGATTAAAGACTTAATAATCAAGAGCAATTTCCAAGTATTCAAATTAACATTCACTTTAAGTCCTTACAAATTTATAATCAATTTTTCTAATTTGCATTCTTATCTCTTTTAATATACAATTTCTTTCTATCTCATATAATTGCAATTGTCCCTTTCTCATATTATACTATATCCTTCTTCCTTACTCATATTACATTATATTTCATAACTAACTGTAAGACAACTTTCTTTATAAACTATTGTATTTGTCTATCCCGGGACGCTCCCGGGTTATAAACTGTGGTTATATATTTTTGTACGAAAAGTATGAATATAAAATTTAAGTATATGTGCGCCTTGTCATTTTATCGGCTCCCTTACAATAAACTTAATGTAAGGACAAAGAGGATTGACCAAACCACTTTTGATACCTTAGTCTAATTCATGTTTCTGCTAAATAATTCTAAGTATAGAAACTGCTGAAGAAGAAGACTGAAAGTACTAAAGAAGATATCAAGTGCTGAAGAGTAATGATCAGAAGTTCTGAAGACCAACCAGACAAGTCTCTGAAGAACTGTTGAAGACAAACTACTCATCAGTAGTTTGTCACTCATCAGATGTTTAATAGAAGATTCTAACCGACTTATACTTCAGTAGTTTAGTATAATATTAGTATTGTTAAAGTCTTTGTACAAAAAACCAATGCTACAGCCTGTTGTAGTATTTGTACATATTATATTGCTTCAAATACTTCTCATGTACGTTTACTTTTGGTCTATAAATAGATGGGTTCATCCCACTATTTTAGACATTCCTTTTGTAGTTATAATTTCCAATATATCTGATAATCATTTGAAGCATTTACTGTTTTATTCATTGACCGTCTTAGATTCTCATTTACTGCTTTAGTTAATACATCAAGGAGGAGTAATAACTCCTGTTTAAAGTGAAGCTTTAACTTGAACACTTTACATTTATTCCACTGTGCAAATTACTTTGAGAGTTACTAAAAACAAGTGTTCATGATAAGAATCTGTTCATAAACAAGAAACTGGTCCAACACTTAAGGAATCAAACCGAGCGCTGCGATTACAATAAGTTTCATTGATCCTTACATAGCAAAATATAGCTTCGTTTATGGGATAAGTATAAAAAAAACTACATGTTTAATTGGATAAAAACATGTAAGAAACAAAGCTAAAACACTAGTATCAACCAAAGGGGGCACTTGTCACACCCTCGAATTCCATGTGCGGGGTTTTATCGCGAGGCGCGTGACAAACCAGGATCCAAGACAACGGTCACAACAAACGACAACTATATGATACTTAAAACAACATAAACTGCCCATTAAGTTTTCAAAATCTATCCATCGCTGCGGAAGCGTTAAACTTTATTACAAACCAGAAGTAAAACATAAAAGTCTGAAAGTACTAAATGACATGCAAGTGAATCCTAGACGCCGTGAGACTCCGTGCGCCTAGACTCGATGCTGCTACCTCAACGACCTGAGAAACATGCCAAAAAGATGTCAACATAAAATGTTGGTGAGTTCACAGGTTTTATAATAAGCGTTTCGTAAATCCTTTGAAAACCGTTACCGTTACTACTATGTTGTGTGAACGCTAGCTAGGCGTTAAGTTAATTACTACTACGGTTGAAACCATTGCTGACTGTGTTTGTTACTGTGTGATACCCCTCGGACTACCGTCATCCCCTGTAGGCCCTGTGTGTTTGAGACAATATGCACCCACCCGGCCTCCAGCCGTCGAGTGGGGTTTGTCAGGCCCAATAGCGCTATCCACATTTCCCCGCTACATACCCGTATTAGTGGTTTCCTTGGGATTTAGATGAGCCGTATAGTAATATAAAGTTAGCCATAGTATAACTTGAAATCATGTGTTAAAAGTGTGTAAGCATGTTTCTCCCCCGAAAACAAAACTAATAAAAGTGGGGTCGTGAAACTCACCTTAGGTTGCGTCTGATGTGTTAAGAAAGATCCGACACGCGTGTGATAGCCCCAACTAGTGGCGACCTATCAATGAGTTTACATAAGTGTGTTGACTACTAACCCGAAGGCTAATCAGTCCCCAATTGTCCAGACCGTGACTGTGTATGTTGAAAACATGTTTAAACGTTAAACCGACCAAACCCGACAAAACCCGACATCCCATTGGTGACCCGACATCCCACGTGTTAGCCCCATACAAGATATCATGCAACATATGCAATTAAACACTTAGCATGCGCAAACATTCACCCTATCTAGCATAACACCCAATTAACGCATAAACAAGTCCGAACACGTATAACTAAGTTATTGGACATGTCACGGGGTTCCAAACATGTTCCTAGGTGTCAATCCGTGTTTCGGGATGTTAAAATACACATATAGCAGCAGTACATGCGATTAGGAATCAAACATGCAATTAGGAAAAGTCAACTGGTGATTAGGAAGGTCAAATGGCTATTAGGATTGCAATCACCAGACATAATGGCGATTGGGCTCCCAATCGCCTCTTGTTACACACGATTGGGGGCCAATCGCCCCTACTATAGGCGATTAGGGTTCCCTAATCGCCCCTGCTGCACTGTGCCGTCTTTTTGCGCGTTTAACCCTCCAAATCAGATTCGGAACATGTGGAAACACCCAATATCAAACCCAAAACATTAATCCAACTATTTCCTGCAAAAACCCCTAATTTATCATCATCCTAGCCGTCCCGAATGCAAGTGTTTTCCCAAAATATCATAACTAACATGTAAACATCACATCAACATGCAAAACTTACCCTAAATAGCAAATATCCAGATTTCATCACATAATGAAGTTGTCCGACAATATCCTACTGTTCTAGCATCATCCTAGAGTAAACCCTAACCTCAAACAATCAATAAAACACAACATCCCATCATCAATCCTCCATGATCATTCAAACGGGTCAAAACGCCTAATATCAATAATACACATCAATGAACCTTCAAACTCCTAGGTTAACATCATATCAACTCATTTAGATTAGAAACATATTAATAATACAAGAACAATCATGTTTAAACGATAAAAATCATATCTTGCATGAATACATCACATATAACAAGCATAGAGGTTTGGGTTTGTTTAGAAACTGATTTTAATGAGTTTTCAAAGACACAAATGTTTAGAAATCAGGTCTGGACCTTTAGGGATCAAAACAATATCATTACAAAGGTTTGGGATGTAAAGCTTGGAAATGTGATTTCTTGATCAAAAACGTGTTGCAGAGGTTGAATAAGGTGTGGGGTGGCTTTGGGGTGTATTAGGGTTTCACAAATGATGTTTTAAAACGTAAGGGTGGTATTTATAGGCGTTTCTAGTCGTTTAGTACGCGTCAGGCGATTACAGTGCAGTATAGGCGATTAGGGTGTGTAATCGCCTATACCTACTAGCGATTAGGTCTCTAATCGCCTTTAAAACTTCCCAATCGCCCATCTTATTGGAGATTAGGCTAATCACCCCTTATTTGCATGCAATTACGCGTAATCACCTATAATGTCATGCAATTACGCGTAATCACTATTTTAACACATATAAACACGTATTCACATACCGACAAGTCATATAATGATTTTAAGCACATAATGCATGATAACTAACACGTTCCCATCCGTTCACCAATTCCCGGGACTCGAGATTTACGTGTGTGCGTTAAACCCGGTGATTCTACAAATCGCCAATCCGTGTTCACATGGTTATGGACCGACTCCCAATGATCCCGTGGATCATTGTAACGACTCCCGATGATTCCCGGAACCATCATAACGACTCAACTGACCTAGTTAAGTATGTTTGAAAACGTTTTTCGCTAAGGTAGACTTATGTGTTTTATAAAATGTTAACCTAAACATGCTGGGTGTCACAACACTTGTTACACATTTTTCAGTCGTGTATCTTGTTGCTCTTGCTCCTTTTTTATGTTGTATTTGCAGCTCCGTCATACAAACAAAAAAAACATTCAGCTGATGCACTCTAAACATCTCAAGACATGATTTAGCAAGATCGTCTGCCAGCTTCAGGTTCTCAAGTCAGAGCATGCTAGGCTTTGGTAATGCCTTTGGTGGGTCCAAGTCAGAGCATGCCAAGCAAGAAGCAGACATGAGCATGTCAAATTATGTTGCATTAAAATGTATTGCAAAAAATAACGGTTCTACATAACTGTTTTGTCACACCCTCAAATTCCACATGTGGGGTTTTACCGCGAGCCGCGTGACACACCAGGATCCAAGTCAACGGTCATAATAAATGACAACTATATGATATGAAAACGACGTAAACCATTCATTAAGTTCTCAAAATGTAACCACAGCAGCGGAAGCAAAAAACGTATTTACAACTCGTAAAGTGAAAGTTATGAGACTGGTAATGTTCAAGACCATACAAGTGAAATCCTAGACGCCATGCGACACCGTGCGCCTATCAATAGCTGCTACCTTAGCGACCTGAGAAAACATGCTAAAAACGTCCGCATAAAATGCTGGTGAGTTCACAGGTTTTTTAGTTAAGCGTTTCCAAAAGTGTTTCCAAAAGTTACCAAGAGTTTCCAAAGTTTCCAAAAGTTACCAAGAGTTTCCAAAAGTTTCCAAAAGTTACCAAGAGTTTCCAAAAGTTACCGTTATGCTAAAAGGATGCCAACCCAGGCATATGAAACCACTCATACGATACCAAGTGCATGACACTTATGTGCAACCGAACTGCTAACCCAGGCATAACTGAACTACCGAACCCCCGGTGAACTGAACGGCCGAGCCCAGCCAACTGAACTGCCGAACCACGGCTAACTGAACTGCCGTCCAATGGCAAAACTGAACTATCGTATAGTAAGAACACAAAGTGACACTAGCATAAAAAAATTAGCATAAACCGAGTACGTAGCATGTTTCTCCCCCAAAAACGTAAACACGGAAAGAGGGGCCGTGAAACTCACATTAGGTTGCGTCTTCAAGTAAAAGAGTAATCCGACACGTTTTTGATAGCCCCAACTAGTGGAAACCTATCAATAAGTTTGCATGTGTGTTTTGACTACTAACCCAAAGCTCAACTAGTCTTCGATTGTCCAAATCTTCACTACGCGTGTTTAAAAGTGTGTTTGAATGTTAACCAGACACACCGGACAGACCCGACATCCCGTTTGTGAACCCTTACACAAACTAATCAAGCATATAATGTTTACACATAAGGTTCAAGCATAAAACACTTTGATTGCATCAAAAATCGCATATACGAAGTCGTAAGGTTGAATCTGAAGATTTATGGGTTTGGTTCGACCCCTAGGGCTTCTGGTTTGACCCATGGTCCCTTGGTTCGATCCTCATGATGTCCATTCAACCTATTCACAAGTTCATTCGACCTAACATATGTTTTTTCAACCCTAACACATGTTTATTCAACCCTAACACATGTTAATTCGACCCTAACACATGTTAATTTGACCTAAACAGTGTTCATTCGACCTAAACACTGTTCATTCGACCCCACAAAGGGTCAAATGAGTTTCAGGTTCGACCCTTTTCTGCAAAACTCATAAAACGCACCAAATCGCATCTAAACAGTCCGAAAACGTCACGAGAGAGAGTGTTTAGAGGCGTTTAGGGTTTGTGAAAAACAAGATCAAAAACTCCTATCCTCAGTGTTTAAGGTTGAGAGAGAGTGTTTAGAGGCACTTAGGATTTGTGAAATGATGAAAAGTTGCAAAGTGTAGTATTTATAGTAACAGCTGGTTCGACCCCTGCAAGGGTCGAATGGGGTATTTCTGTGGTCGAATGTGATTTCTAAATGGTTCAGTATCCTAGTTCGACCCCCTTATGGTCAAACCAATATTATCCTTTTCCGGATTTTCCAGTTTTGCTGTTTAAACGCGGTTTAACACATCCTAACACATGAATATGCAATCCTAACATATGTTAAGCATATACAATCATGTATAATCATATAAGCATCTACTAAACACGTATTCCACGTATTCACATGTTACACATCATATACGAAGCGGTTCAAGTTTATCATCTAATCCAATTATGTTCGTTCACCAACAACGGGACTCAAGACTCGTGTGTGTGTGTGTGTGCATAAGATGACCCCAATGATCCTCTGAATCATTGAACCCTGGACAATACGTAATGTAACCCCACTTAACTGGCCCGGTTAAATGAATGTTTTCACTAAGGTAGACTTATATGTTAGAAAAATGTTACCCCGAGTTTGTCGGGTGTCACATGTTTGATCTTTACTTTAAATTTAAGTCTTTTAGAAGTAGGTTATTGGGGCAAGGTTTCCATGACTTTTATTTTCTGTGCAGACAACCGATTATTAAACCTCAAGGCATCCACTGGTCAATCATTTTTTTTTCTTGTCACATTTTGTAGTAGGTCCCCATTAAGTTATCGGGTCACTGTAAAACAGAGTAAAAGTTAAGTTATTGAGTGTAGATAACTAATCAAGGGCAAACAATAAATAGGTTTAATACATATCTATCTATGTTAACCTGAACAGTAAATCTATTTTCAACTCACAACCATTTCCCCTACCACCCACCCCCTTTTGAACATCAGAAGTATTAGTTATTAAGTTCTTCTTGCAAAACACCATAACTTTCTAAGTGTTTTGAATTTCGTTTGAGACATAAAAAGCCAATAAATTAACCAACTCAACTTACATATGCAAAATCTTCCATTCTTTGTGTTCATATAAAAATGTTACCAGGATGGGTAAGAAGTTGCATAAGCGTTAAAAAATGAACTTCCCAAATAGATATTTACAAAGGTGCATGGTTTAACTAAAATTAACAGTTAACAGATACCATTTAGAAGCAGTGAACACTCAACATAATATGACATGATATAATTAACAGTTAACGGACTGAATTATCAGTTTTCTTCAATACCTTTTGTCTACCTTCAATAATAAACAGAAAAATAGTCAAGCGAAAGAAAGTTGGGAGTAAAATTTGGGAAAAAACATCGTACCTTTTAAGTCTTTGACAATCAAAAGTACAACAAAAAAAAGTTTGATTTCGGCTTTCTATCCACAAAAGTCGTCGTCAAACGCTTTTATATCAAAAATCAAACGAATAAATTAAAAGCTCCAAATAAGATTTCACGTACATGTGATGCTAAAATTTCACGATTTCGTCATTTTCGTCTTCATCAGCCACCAAATTGAAAAGCGGTCAACGATTCCAGATACTGACAACGTGAGATAAGCAAAGAATCTTGTAAGTTAAAAAGTTTTCATTATCATAAACTGGATAGGATTAAGAGGGTGTTTGGGATTGAGTTTGGAAATGCAAAAGTGCCTTTGGTAAGAAGTGCTTATTGGCTTATGACTTTTTGAAAAAGAGTTTTAAAAAAAGTGTTTGGATTAGATTTTGGGATGAGAAACGTCAAAAACCAATATATTGTTTCTTTTTTAAGTGTTCCGCTTAACTTATTGTGAATATTGGTTGTATGGATTGTAGATTTGTAATTTTTTTCCAAAAGTCAAAAGCTAAAATCCAAAAGCCAGGATTTCTAACTTCTCAAAAACAGCTTTTCCACCCTTAAAAGGCAAAAGCCAAAAGTCAAAGCAGAAACTGCTTTTTAGTTACACAAACAGCTTATTGACTTATTGGCTTATTGAAAGAGCCAATAAGTTGTTTTGAAACTCAATCCCAAACACCCTCTAAGGTGGGTATAACTAAGGCAAAATTTATCTTTGTAAAGGTCACTTACAGGATCCGAGCTTTTGTTTCCCGATGGGTAGAAAAGAATTGTGGGGTACCCATCAGCCTGTAAGACGCAAGATCCAAAATCACTAATCGTGTTTGAGGTATTGGATTCAGAAGACTTAAAAGTTTGAGCAAACATGTCGACACTAACTACCAAGTATCTAAGACTTTATAATGCCACTATACCTTTGCCCGGGGATGCTCATTTTTACTTCCATCCATCTTAGCTATTACCTAAAGAATCAATATCACGTAAATGGTTAGCAAGCTTGTTGTACGTGGATTCTAGAGCTTGGAAATGCCCATACCATGGTGCATAAATCATTAAAAAAAATACAAAAAAAAAATCACATGTTTAATCATGAAGCACCCACCATAACCAATTGCGGCAATGCATTACTTCCTTTTATTCAAGTACCTCTAGAAGAACATCTTTTGATTCATCCAAGACAATCTCATCAAAGTTATTCCTAACTACTATTTTAACATCATAAACAATTACCACATCAAAAATTAACTCTTATAAGAAAAACGTATACAAATTAAAAGGCGCCCAAACAAATTACCTGCTCGGGAACCGGATTGGACTTGTACAAAAGTTTAAGCTTGTCGTTTAAAAAGTCCTCCCGGTAAACCTTGAGGTTTTCAAGGGATAAATCTTGGTCAAATACAAACTTCTTACCTTCATCATTTCCGGTATATCCAAAAACCTAGTTAAGACATTCGCAAATACCGTTAAAAACATAAGTGTTTATATTTTTCTTAGTCACATATTGGATCTTAAATCAAGTTATATATTTTATTCAAAATAATTATTAAATTTGAGTTATCATAAAACTTCATCTTCCCTACCTAGCCTAGCAAACACTAATGCCTTAGAACCCTGGATATCTTAGACTTTTTAGACATTTCCTTATTAGTATTCTTATACATTATAGGTTGAATTCTTCGGAATTCCCAATTTTATTTTGTGACGAACTTTCTTGGATTTATCACTTAGCAAAACTGTGAGTATATCTTTCCCATTTTTCATTTTACTGTTTGGGGCTACTCATGTACCATATGTCAAATTACTATTTCTTTTCACAAAGTGCAATTCTTATGTGTGTTTGCTTTGTGTTACTTTGTGTATCTATGACTTGTCAAAATCATTAACCGTTGCGGCCTAGCATTTCAATGAATAGCACTATGGTATATACCCCTTGTGACTCTGTTGAGAGACCTTGGTCATTGCTATGTGTTTCATTACTACTGTTAATAGCACATACTATATATAAATTTCATTTCACTTTCATAGGGTTGATTTTGACCCGGATACTACTTATTACATAATTGCAAACGGTATACAACACATGAATTGCGAAACGTTTTTCTACTATATGTATTCAAAACAGGGTATGCTCACCAATATTCCGAAGAAAAAACGTGGAGGGTCCAGGAGAGGGGATGATGGATCCAAGAAGAGGCCGCCTCATGCTAACGAGGTCATGGCCGTCTGGGGGAAGGATGAATTTAGGAAGTTCCGGAGGGAGTATGGGTTCCCCTCCTCGTATGGTGTAGAGGTGCCTGCTCCTGACAAGACAATCCTTGAGCCTCCTGTTGGGAAGGTTGGATTATATGCTGCATATTTTCGGGATTGCAATTTTAGGATCCCTATAACCCGGTTTCTTGGAACCTTTGTGCGGGCGGTTGGGGTTCACATTAACCAGATCCACCCTGGTCTGATGTCTAGGCTCATGTTTTTTTAGTTCTGTTGCCATGCCCACAAGATTGAACCCTTGGTGGACATGTTCTATGTATTTTATAGTCTAAGTTTTGTGGAGAGTTGGCTCTCCTGCATGCCACGCGCTGGAGTGCCTGCATGTGCCGGGGCGGTGTCAAGAGCTTTCGTGAGTGGAAGCCGAAGTTTTTCTGGGTCAATCAAGGGGTTATCCCTATAGAAATGGGTCGGTTGGACCCGGCTGAGGGGATAGGGAAAGTTGTGTTGATTGACTACAAGGAGCAGGAGTGGTTTAAGACGTTGACCAGTCACCCTGTGGACCTTTGCGAGATCTCGGAGACTGGGTTGGTGATGGCTGGGATGAGTATTAAGTATGATGTGAAAGGCCGCAATCCGCATCTTACTCAGGATGGGAAAGGTTAGTTGGCGCTTTTGTTGTTGCAATTCATTGCGTACCCATTATGTATTGTTGTTAATTCGCCCTTTGGTATGTTTTGTTTGCAGATGTCAAGAATTTGTATGATATGTTGCTGGGCGGAGACAAAATGGGCTTCGCCTTTAGAGAGTTGGCGGAAGATGAGTTGTACATCCTTGAGAAGGCGTAGGACACGCTGATTCGTCCCCAACTGGATGTGGTGGCGCGGAGCAGGCCCCGCCGCAGTTGCTGATAACTGAAGCAGGTGAGTCTTCGCCACTTTATGATAATCCTTCGCCCGTCAACATGTTCATGCGGACGGGCTTTCCTTTAATTGTTATATCCAGTGATGAGTCGTCTGACTCATCGGGGTCCTTCTCTCCGCTTCCGTCGTCCGCAGGCACTCAGGGACCTCAGTCGCCGCCTGCGCGTGTCGAGAATGATAGCGATGAGGAAACTGAGGACGATGACTTCCTTGTCCATCGCATCGCCAAGCCGCAGTCTGGGGCATCAGGAGGTGAAGATTGCTATTTCATTCTTAACCACGAAGTGGTTAATAGATATTTTGAAAATTACCACCCTTTTGAACGAAGCTACGTTGAACTTTCAGATGCATTTGTTCAAGGAGAGTCGGTGGTGAAGTTAACCGAGGAGGTGCAGGCTGCGATGGTGACAAAGCCTGTTTCAACTGTGGGGGCGGAGACCGCGCCGGTTGCTGCTGATGTGCCCCGCCCTAAAAAGCGGTCCAGGCGTGCTGGATCCAAGGGCAAGAAGGTTGTGGAAGAGTTGACACCCCCTGTTGAGAAGAGGGTGAAGTTAGATGATCTTGTGCACTCCGCAGAGGATAGTTTGTTAGGTAAGTGCTCGTGTTTCTTTTCCCTTCTTTCTGTATTATTATTGTTGTTATTAACCGTTCGTCATTCTATCTCTGCAGCGGACTTGTTGAATGTTAGCGCGTCAGAGAACGTATCGACGGCCCCTTTTGCTGAAGGGTTTAACTTTGGCCCTTTGGGGCAGGCAACTCCAAACCAACAGATTCAGGAGCCTGCGCGCGCTGAGGTGCAGGACAACGTTTTGGTGACATCTTCTCCACTGCATCAGTCATCACCTGTCCGCCAGCCTACGCCTGTGCGTCAGCCAACGCCTGCGCGTCAGCCGACGCCTGCGCGTATGCCTACTCCTCCGCCGCAACCGACACCTGCGCGCTTGCCTACCCCACCTCAAGATATGTTAGAGGGTGGCGTTGGACGGGTGTCGCCTACTGATGTAAGCGAGGGGTATGGGCGAGATATAGACATGACTGTGGATGATGATGATGAGAATGAGAAGAGGGTGACTACCGAGCCTGGGGGTAGTGCTTCGAATGCCCCTCCCCTTGGAGGAGGGGAGTCGTCTGTTGGTATTTTTGTGCCAAACTGGACGTTGACACCGGCCACTCGGTTTCTTGATGTGGAAGATTGTCGCCAGTTTCTGGCCAATGTTGTTCCTCCTGGTGAGCGTAAGCATCAGGCCACTCGTCCGCGGGGTGAGCTCATGGATGACCATATTATGAGTATGGCCAACATGTTATCCAAATCCGTCGAGATTGTGCGTGAGTGGGGGTCCATGGCGCACGATCGTAACAAATTCCACCAAGAGTTGAAGCGCGTCACTGATGAGCGCGATCGGATGCACGACGAGTTGAAGCGTGCAAAGTGGGATGCTGTTACCTTCCGTGAGGAGCGGGATAAGATTCAGCATCACTTGGCTGAAAGAGAGCAGCAATGGAAGGCTGCTTGTGCCAGGTCAAACGCGAAGATGGAGGCATCTGCGAAGCGAATAAGCGAGACTGATGCGCGGAATGAAGAGATCTCCAAGGAGTTGGAGCGTATGGGGAGGCTCGTGAAGCAGCATTACAACAAGTTGCTTGAGTCTCGTGACTTGTTGAGGGAGAAGGATGAGGAGATAGCTCAGTTGAAGGTGGCGCATGAGGAGACAGACAAAGAGAATTTAGTGTTGCAGCAGAAGAACCTCGACCTCGAGGGGGAGCTGTTGGACACCCGCGAAGAAGTGCTTTTGGCGGAAAGTGATCGCGAGTGGTTGCTCACCAGTTGTGTCCCTGAGGTTTGTGTTTATTTCTTGTCTTTGTGTCTTCTCGTTTGTCGGGTTTCTATATTTGTACTGAGCATTTCTTTTTGATGTTTGCGTAGGTCGCGCATTATGTGAAGAACTGTGATCAGACGCGCCAGGCCGTGGCGGCAGTGAACGCTGCCGCGAAGCTTGTGGGGCGCAAAGCTGGGTTTCTTGAGGGATATCAACATGCTAAAGAAGGCAAACCTTTGGAGCAGTTCGCGTTATATAGGCAAGACCTCGATGCCGTTTTTGCAAAGAAAGCTGCTGACTTTGATGGGTTAAAGTACGAGCTGGTTGATTTCGTTGTTGGCCATCGCGACCGTCCGTCTTGTTTTGAGTTGAAGGAGTCCTTTGACAAGCAAGGCCTAACTCACACGCGGCGCGACTATGCCCTTAAGAAAGCCAAGGCGGCAGATGTGGCTTCGAGTGAGCAGCCTGAGGCTAGCGAGAAGCTGGACTTGTCGGGATCTGACGAAGATGATGAGTATAGCGACGCGTCCTCTGAGTTCAAAGAATGAAGCCTGTTGCTGCTCTGTTTTATGTTTATCTGTAAATGATTTTCACATCTGTAATGTTTGATGTAGTAATTGAAACCTTTCTTTTGGTGAAAACATGTTTGTTTAATACTTGTTGCTCAAGTTAATTGTTTCACGCCAGTTTTAAGTATATGGCTTAGTGTAGGTTTAGATTATATGCGCATGACTTGCTTGTTTTGCGCTTTGTATCCCAATTATACGACGCTTAGCTTAAGGAATTGCAACTTAGTAGGGCAATTTCAGTTTTAGGCATTGTATTGTGGTCATACAGTGTTTGTGCTGCGCGTTGCATCTTGACCATACAACGCGTAGTTTAGGGAATTGCAGGTTATTAATGCAATTTTAGCTTGGACATTGTATCTTAACCATACAATCTTTGGGATGTGCGTTGTATCTTAACCATCCAACGCGCAGTTTATGAAATTGCGAATTATCAATGCAATTTTATTTTTGACATTGTATCTTAACCATACAATGTTTGGGGTGCGCGTTGTATCTTAACCATACAACGCGCAGTTTAGGAAATTGCAGATTATCAATGCAATTTTACTTTCGACATTGTATCTTAACCATACAATGTTTGGGGTGCGTGTTGTATCTTAACCATACAACGCGCAGTTTAGGAAATTGCAGATTATCAATGCAATTTTATTTTTGACATTGTATCTTAACCATACAATGTTTAGGGTGCGCGTTGCATCTTAACCATACAACGCGCAGTTTAGCGAATTGCAGATTATCAATGCAATTTTACTTTCGACATTGTATCTTAACCATACAAAGTTTGGGGTGCGCGTTGTATCTTAACCATACAACGCGCAGTTTATGAAATTGCGAATTATCAATGCAATTTTATTTTTGACATTGTATCTTAACCATACAATGTTTGGGGTGCGCGTTGTATCTTAACCATACAACGCGCAGTTTAGGAAATTGCAGATTATCAATGCAATTTTACTTTCGACATTGTATCTTAACCATACAATGTTTGGGGTGCGCGTTGTATCTTAACCATACAACGCGCAGTTTAGGAAATTGCAGATTATCAATGCAATTTTACTTTCGACATTGTATCTTAACCATACAATGTTTGGGGTGCGCGTTGTATCTTAACCATACAACGCGCAGTTTAGGAAATTGCAGATTATCAATGCAATTTTATTTTTGACATTGTATCTTAACCATACAATGTTTGGGGTGCGCGTTGCATCTTAGCCATACAACGCGCAGTTTAGGGAATTGCAGATTATCAATGCAATTTTACTTTCGACATTGTATCTTAACCATACAATGTTTGGGGTGCGCGTTGTATCTTAACCATACAACGCGCAGTTTAGGAAATTGCAGATTATCAATGCAATTTTATTTTTGACATTGTATCTTAACCATACAATGTTTGGGGTGCGCGTTGCATCTTAACCATACAGCGCGCAGTTTAGGGAATTGCAGATTATCAATGCAATTTTACTTTCGACATTGTATCTTAACCATACAATGTTTTGGGTGCGCGTTGTATCTTAACCCTACAACGCGCAGTTTAGGAAATTGCAGATTATCAATGCAATTTTATTTTTGACATTGTATCTTAACCATACAATGTTTGGGGTGCGTGTTGTATCTTAACCATACAACGCGCAGTTTAGGGAATTGCAGATTATCAGTGCAATTTTACTTTCGACATTGTATCTTAACTATACAATGTTTGGGGTGCGCGTTGTATCTTTAACCATACAACGCGCAGTTTAGGAAATTGCAGATTATCAATGCAATTTTACTTTCGACATTGTATCTTAACCATACAATGTTTTATAGGACGAAGTGCGCATAAAGTAAGGAAATTTCCATATTTCATTCCATTAAATGGCGCATCGGCCTTCATTACAAGTTGGAATACTATTATATGTAGCACTTTCTCAGTTGAGCGGCGTTCCATGTTCGGGGAACGGGCTTGTCATCTAAAGTTGAGAGCTTGTAGGATCCTTTACCAAGGACTTCTGTAACACGGTATGGTCCCTCCCAAGTGGGGGCCAGTTTTCCCTTGGGTATTGCGCCGCTAGCTTCATTGTTTCTAAGGACGAAGTCCCCCGTGCGGAAGGTGTGAGGCTTGACTTTTGAATTATAGTATTTCTCCAACTGTTGTTTGTAATTTGCCTCTCTCACTACTGCTCTTTCACAGCGTATCTCTGCCAAATCTAAGTTGATGCGCAATTCTTGATCATTGTTTGTCTGGGTTGCTGAGAGGACTCTTGCCGACGTGCATCCGATCTCTGCGGGTATCATAGCTTTAGAGCCGTATGTTAGGCTGAACGGGGTCTCACCGGTGCTCGTTTTTGTTAATGTGCGATTAGCCCATAGCACGCTCGGCAATTCCTCTGCCCAAGCCTTCCCTTTGGTACCCAGCCTTGATTTGATGCCTTCCACGATGCTTCGGTTCGTGCGTTCGACCTGACCATTGCCCTGCGGGTGTGCGACCGAAGTGAATGTAGGTTGGATGTGCAGGTCCGCGTACCATTTCAGCAATCCTTTGTCAGCAAATTGGGTCCCGTTGTCTGTAACGATGGACATGGGTAACCCAAAACGACAGATGATGAATTCCCAAATGAACTTTTTAACGTGACTGGCCGTGATCTCAGCGAGTGGTTTAGCTTCGACCCATTTTGTGAAGTAATCGATGGCGACTATCATATATCTTCTTTTCCCTGTCGTCATTGGAATGGTCCCACAAGATCGATAGCCCACTTCTGGAATGGCCACGCCGAGGTTACTGGGATAAGGTCGTTTTTGGGGCGCAAGGTGTTGGGAGCATGACGTTGGCAAGAATCACATTTGCGGATAATCTTTAGCGCATCCAGATGCATGCCCGGCCAGTAGTATCCTGCATTCATAATTTTGGCGACCACCATGTGCGGCCCAGCGTGTATTCCACATATCCCCTCATGTATTTCGCGCACCAGGTAATCTGCATCGACTGCATCCACACATCGCAGTAGTGGCCCTAGATATGACTTCCGATAAAGCACCCCGTCTTGTATCTGGTACTGTAGGACTTTGTGCTGTATCTTCCTGGCTTCGGCGCGTTGCTCAGGCAGCGTGCCGGTGGCGAGGTAAGAAACTATCGGGGTCATCCAGCTGTCAACACCCGTTTGTATTACATTGACCTCTTTGGGTGGAACAGACGGTTCGCTCAGGGTTTCAATTCGGACCTCTTTTGCTAAATGGGTGAAGCTTGTAGAAGCCATTTTGCTTAGAGCGTCCGCCGGCTTGTTTTGACTGCGTTTAATGCGGTCGATGGTGCAGCTAGGAAAATTGGCCATGAGCTCTTTGGCGCGTTGGAGATACATGATCATTGAGGGTTCTTTCGCTTCATACTTCCCGGTAATGTGGCCCGCCACCAGCATTGAATCAACATGCGCGAAGATGTGCATGGCACCCAGCTTTTGCGCGATGCGTAGTCGGGCGAGGAAAGCTTCGTATTCAGCCTCGTTGTTGGTGGCCTTGAATTCGAGTCTGATTGCATAAGTGAACTCTGTGCCGTCCGGACTAACTAGGCGGATTCCTGCGCCTACACCATCTTCGTTTGAGGCCCCATCTGTGTAAAGATTCCAGATAGTCTTTTCGTCACATGGCGGTTGTGGGTCTTGCTCTGCTTTGCATTCTTCGATTTTTTCCTGAGGTACCTCCGCTATGAAATCTGCCAGTATCTGTCCTTTAATCGTTGGGCGTGCCTTGTAGTAAATGGTGTGTTCGCCCAGTTCGATGGCCCATTTTGCCAGTCTCCCGGAGACCTCTGGTTTGGACAGGACATTGTTTAGCTTGTAGTCGCTCAGCACGTTGATGGGATGGCCCTGGATATATCTGCGCAATCTTCGCGACGCGTGAACGAGAGCTAAGACTAGCTTTTCCATGGTGGTATACCTGGTTTCTGCATCTGTCAGGACTCTGCTGATGTAATAGATGGGCGTCTGCACCAGTTTTCTGTCCACCATCAGTACCGCGCTCACCGCTTGCTCTGTCGCGCAGAGATACATTGTCAAGGCTCCCTTGGGAGTGGGGTGGTGAGTGTTGGTAAGTCCATCAGACACTCTTTCATTTCTTGGAAAGCCTTCTCCGCCTCTGCGGTCCACTTGAAGTGATTCTTTTTCAGGCAATTCTTTTAATGTTTCGATGAATGGGATTGATTTGCTTGCATGGTGCGACAGGAAACGGTTGATTGCGACCAGACGCCCGTTCAGTGTTTGAACTTCTTTTAGTGTGGATGGGGAAGGAATTTGCGCAATGGCTTGTATTTATTCAGGGTTTGGTCGGAAACCGTCTTTGGTGACCACAACGCCAAGGAACTTTCCCTCTTCCATCCCAAAGGCGCACTTGCTTGGGTTCAGCTTCATACAGATTTCTTTCAAATGTTTGAAGGTTTCTTCGATATCTTTCAACATTTGATCCTCTTCCTTGCTCTTGATGACCAGGTCATCCACATAGACTTCCAAGTTCTTCCCTATCTGTTTGGCAAATGCGTGGTCCATTAACCGTTGGTATGTAGCTCCCGCATTTTTTAGGCCGAACGGCATCTTGGTGTAACAGAAAACTCCCTTATCAGTGCGGAAAGCTGTTTTGTCTTCATCCTCTAGCGCCATCTGGATTTGATGGTACCCTTTATAGGCATCCAGGAAGCATTTGAATCGGAAAGGCGCTAGGGAGTCAATTTTCAGATCGATTTCTGGTAGCGGGTAGCAGTCTTTGGGACATGCTTTGTTGAGGTCGGTGTAATCTACACACATCCTCCAGCTGCCATTGCTTTCTTGACCATTACTGGATTGGCAACCCAGGTTTGATATCTTGTTTCCCTCAAGATTCCAGCTTTTAACAGCTCTCCGACTTGTTCGTTCATCGCTTGTGTTTTTTTCAGTGCCCATGCTTCGTCGCTTTTGCGCGATGGGTTCCACTGAGCGATATGTGTTGAGCTTGTGTTGGGCGAGTTTGCGTGGGACCCCGATCATATCTGATGGTTGCCATGCGAAGATGTCCATGTTTTTGCGGAGAAGCTGCTTCAAGTGATCTTGGATATTCTCTGAGATTGTTGGTCCCAGTGTGATGGGGTGATCAGGGAACTTTGGGTTCAGGATCCACTTCTCTGGCTCTGTGTGTGAGCATGGTTTTAGCATTTTGGCTGGGTGAGATTCTGTGGTCATGGCACATTCTCTGTTAGCCCACACAATTGCCACACCATTTGGGGTGGGGAAACCAATTGCGCCATGGACCGTGGAGGTGACCATGTTGTACGAGGCCACGAAATCTCGCCCTAAGATAATATCATACTTGGATTTTGTTGGGATGACAAGGAATGTAACTTCTTCAGTTCGTGAGCGCCCGTGTGCTCCCAGAGTGAGGGGAAAGGATATCTCCCCGAGTGGGGTCACGATTTCATTTGAAAATCCCATAATTGGGGAATTGATGGGGCGCAGTCGTTGTTTGTCCTCATCATCTAGCAGGTCGAAGCACTGTCCATACATGATATCAGAGTTGTTGCCAGTGTCTATTAATGCCCTGGTGGTTCGGTAGTGGTCAAAAATGGCTGTGACAATGATCGTCCGTGTGGCGGACGGGCCACCTTTGACCACTGGGAAGCACACTTGTTGTTCTTTCCACTCTGCGGTTGTTTCTAGTTTCCGCTTCTGAAGCCGACGTCCACAGCCATGGATCATCATGCTCACGTTCTTTATCTTTTTTTGGCGGTGGTCCCGCCGTTTGCTTGCGCTCCACATTTTGTAGCAGATGTCCGAGCTTACCGGACTTTAACGCGTCCTCGATGGCTTGTCACAACTGGTAGCACTTGTCAGTGTCATGGCCTATGTCTTGATGATAGGCACAGAATTTGTTGTGATCTAGTCCTTCCCTCCGCTTGATGACCTTTGGTTCTGGGAAATCGATATTTTCTGTGGCCAGGACTTGCGCTGGCATTTTCATCAAGGGGGTCCAGTTGTTGTGACTTCTTCCACCTGACTTGTGCACGTGTGACATATTGTGTTGGTATTCTTGAGGTGCAGTGGGCTTTGTTACCGTCGGGGTGGCTCCTTGATGCCTTGTCCAGACGTTCCCTTTGCATTTTCTTTCATGCCTGTTGTTTCTATTGCGCGCTGCTTGTGCTTGCGTATCTGTGTATTGAGGTGCTTGAATTCTGCTCCAAACAGATAGCTCTCTTTCAGTTTTTTCGTAATTCTTTGCGCCGCGCATGATTTCTTCCCAGGTGTTGGGCATACCTGTGCATCCAGCCAAAGTGCGGATTAGTGAGTCACACCTCACTCCTTGTGTGAACGCTGCTTTCATGAGTTCAAAACCAATTGGCCCGATTTGTAGGGCTTCACGATTGAACCTGGTGATGTAATCTTCAATAGATTCGTTTTCACGCCTCTTGACTTGCAAGATGTCAGTGGAGTCGCGTTCAATTCTCTTGTTTTGGCTGAAGTGGTCTGAAAACTTATCAGTCAGTTCTTTTAAGTTGTATATCTTGCCATTCGGTAGGCTGTCGAACCATACTCGCGCAGCGCCTGTAAGCGTCTGCGCGAACATGTGACACCACGCGGGTAGGCTCCATCTTGCACATTTCCCTGCGATTTCAAAACTTCTCAAGTGGTCGTCAGGGTCGCCGGTGCCATCAAATTTTCCCAAAGTGCTTGAATTTTTGTTCTTGCGGGCAATGTGGCGAGTGCGATGCGCGGTGTAAATTTTGACTTTTCACTGAATGAAGGAGGATAATATGGTTGCGTGAGATCGTCCTCACCGGACAGTAAGTGTGCTCGATCAACAGTGTTGGTCAAGTACTGGCTTGTGTCACGGTGAAAACGACTCTGAGACTCATCGGAGTCTTCCCTCCAAGTTGGGTCAGTGACTTGATGGCTCCCGCCATCTTGTCCCGCAGCTTTGGATGGCCCTTCCGATATGGTGACAGGCCTTCCTTCGCTGAAGGATAATGCGCGGGATGCTTCTCTTAGCTGTTGTTCTTTTATCTTCTTTATGAATGCTTGTTTTAAGGCTTCCTTCTGCTGGGCATACCACACCTCCGGACTAACCATCGGCGTGGTTTGACCAACAGGTGAAGCTTGAAGGTTATCAGTGGCAAAATGGAAAGATGGGGTCTGTCTAGTCCCGGAGGATGGAGTACGACCCGCATCTGTACCATGAAATTGTTCCTCTATGGTGTTATCAAGCTGGCTGGTGTTTGCCTGGGCAATACCAGTGCCTGACGTGCCTACAGGGAAGTTTGGTGTCGTCGGTAAAGAACTCATAGCTGGTTTTTAGAGAGATAAAAGTGTTTAAGTTTGCTGTTCTTAAAAGCTCAAAAGACGGATGGCGCCAATGAAGAAACACCAATCTAACAATCCAGACATAATGACACTAGTATGTAGATATAAGAAAGGACGTAATTCTCATTAAGCAATAAGATGAATACAAGACACCAATCCAGATTATTACAGAGTTTCGACTATAATCTATCTCTCACAGCTATATGGTGTGAATTCTTACTCGCCGATCTGATCCCTTCTTTTGATGACGAAGGGAGGTATTTATAGGCCCCTGAGGTAGTCAGTGATTGGCTGTGAGGAGAATGACAGCTGTCTTGTACTATTACGACCGTTGTCATTCTTTGCGCTGTCGCTCTGTGATTGGTCCACGTGTCTTGCTATCGTCCTTTCTGTCCTTTTCTGTACCTCGTACCTGCAGGAGATCGTGGAGCAGGGAATAAACGTCTCTGATTGGTCACATGTCCCTGCTCCTGTCGGGTGACACCTGTCCTTTGTTTAAGTGGCGTGCGCCGTCTTCTAGAACTCCACGTCATACTGTTGTGTTAACGTGTGTGTGAGTCTCAGTCGTGCGCACGCGCGGGTACAGTAAGTTTTAGTTAAAAAAAATTGTGGTTTAAACGTTTTATATATCTTTTTACACCTTTTGCGTCCCTAACTTTGTGTCTTTATATGAAGCTTATGTCATAAATGATTTGTCCCTAAATGTTAATTTGGTAAAACAAAAATCTTTGAGAGTAGCAGATTGTTTTAACAGAAAGCAATGCTTCTTCCTCCTATTAACCTTTGAGAGTTGCTTTGATCACGGTTTAAGGATTAACTGCTTAGTTCATGGTGTGAACTTGTGCAAGGTAATATGCACTTCCGCTTAGAAAATGACATATGACATACATACGTTTATATGTTCACTAGCTTATACCCCGGGAGCGTCCCGGGTTAAGAAATCTAAGTAAAGTGAATAAAATTAGAAGTATGTAAACTATAAAAATGGCATCTATGTATCAACTTACATTAGATACTTTTTAAAAAAAATATACCAAAAGATTCATTTCACCTTACAACATCAACACCTAAAACAGAATATTAAGATCCCAAGCACTTCAAGGGGAAAAAGATTGTTTAACACCAATACATTCAGTCAAAGGTCTTTAACTGCATACAATAAGATTTGAGCTATTTCAGAATATGGTAGAAAAAGAAAACATAGCAATTACCTGTTGGAGAGCGTCCCGGGTTGAAATATCTAATATGACATAATAAAATATCTAATATGACAACATAATTAATGACTTGTCAATATATGATTAATAAATATTATTATTATTATTATTTTAAACAAATTTCTGCCATAAGTTATCATATTCTAATATAAAAAAAAAGGGTAATTGGGTCGGGTATCACCTAATCCCAGGCCCGACCCAAACCCACAATTTTTTTTAAACTAATATATCCCGGGAGCGTCCCGGGTTGAGAAATCTAATTTGAAATATCAATTTTACACCTGAAATAGACTGATGCGTTTTACAGTTACATGCAGGAAAGCTTCGGGTAGCACTTAACCTAAAACAATTAACAATGTATCTTCAATGTTAGTGCATAACCTTAAACACTGTATAACTCTAATATTAAAACCTAACCTAAAACAATGTACAACTCCAATGTTAACACATGTTGTAAATAAAAATCATATTTACTGGTTTGAACATAACTAATGACTTGCCTATACATGATTAATGAATAACCTGAACACTTTGTGTTTTTTTCCTGTATGAACAAAACCACACAAAAAAATAGTCGTTTTTTTCTCCGTTTTTTATGTAGCACTATGGTACCCGTTGGAAAGATAATAAAACGCTCGTTAATTTGGTGTAATTTTTTTCTTTAAAAAATCTCGTATATAAAAAATATTAACGTTTAAAAGTTATGGGAGAAAACATTAGAGATAAAAATCTAATTTTGTTTTTAAATTTTAAATTATTATTTTCCTAAAATAAAGCTCTTGCCACATGGGATGACACATGACACACTCAATGAAGAGAATACCCTCGTTAAATGTCATGTCATTAAAATAGCTTTGTTTTATTACATGTATAGATAGATAGATAGATAGATAGATAAGAAGAGTGATAAATACACTTTATAGGGAGAAAAATGATAATGTAAATGATATTTTGGAACCAACCCTTCTAGGGGATGTGCTTAGTGTATGTGGAAAATTGGCAGGTTGAGCGGGTTAGGTATTGGGCCAACACGATTAGGTTGCAACGATAAGTTTTTGTTTACAACTACTGTTGCGGCCATGTAATCGAAGGAGGGCAAGCTTCTGCTTGCAAGCTCCGTGATTTAAGCCTTTTGTTATGATATTAAGCCAGGATTAAGCCTCAATCGAGTCGTACAACCGTCATTGCCTTGCAATCGTTGTTTTTTTTGCTTGCAGGTTCCGTCAGCTCCATGGATGCTTTCTTGATGGGTTTGATGTTAAAAGAAACGGAGCAAAAGCTAAAAGAAATTCAACATGTATAATAACCCACCATCACTTTATTGTATGTAATATCTAATTAACGTGAATCATGAATCACTTTTGAGTCTTTTTGCTAAACTGATTAGGATTCTGATTGAGTATTATGATTTTGATGTTACAACAGTTAGTTTTGATACTTTTTTTCGCTAAACTGATTAAGTTTTTGATTATTTAGATACAAAATGAAAAATCTGATTAAGGGGTGTTTGGATGTGCTTCTGTTTTTTGAAGCTCTGATTATTACATAGTTGGATGTGTGTTTACATTTGGCAAGTCACAAGGCTGACTATAACATTTTTTAGCCTTCCACAGAGGAAAAATGATCCAACCAAAACCTCAGGCCCTTCTGATATTGTATCATATATTTATACATTGTTCTTTCTCAAATAAAACATTACGTTTTACTATTTCTTTAAAGTGTTATGGATATTTGACTTTTCTACACATTAAATCTATCCATGTTAAATAAAATTAAATTAAAAACAGGACACTTGGGAAAAAAATTAAATAATAAACTTTGGGATTTATTAGAACCCCTAAATTACAACAATCTTCGTCTTAATTAGTTCGCCAACAACTACATTGTGACAAAACACACCCACCCGCCGCAAATGTGAAAGTCGCCACACGTGCAGCAGAAAAACATAAGCACCCGCGGCAACGCGCGGACATTTCCACTAGTATTTATATAAGAAAAAGACTTTTAATAATATGAGAAGGACCAACGAACTGCAAGTGTCTTAATTGATAAAGACTAAAGAGCACACTTCATTAATTAAAGTAGTACATGTGTTTTTAAAAGCAAACTAATCCTATCCGCAATCACACCATTGTTATTCGAAGACTCATCTTTATTAGTTTTTTTTTTTTTTTAAATGCTTTCATTCAAAAACGTTAAACCGGTCTTCAAAACAGGGACCGATAGCTCAAACCACTACAGCATATTACATATACATAGAATACCGGCACCACTCATCTTTATTAGTAGGAACATCATGTTACACACCTTGACCTTAAAAGACATATAAGTTGAAGTTGAGTGGAGTTAAGTGAGTTTGAGCCGAATTTCAAGTCTAAGCCGAATCTCGTTTTTTAAATATGCTTGAGCTTCACGGTTTTGATTTGAGTTTATTATTTTTTATAGATATAGATATGATAACTTTTAGTATATGTTACATAATAAATAGCTTTATATGTACAACTAGAATATAATCTATTAGGGGGATGGGGCGCTACCAGAATTAGGCACGGGTACCTCACTACCAGCACGGTAACACCGTCGCCACCCGTGCTGGTAGGGCTCCCGTGGATCTTTTTCTGGTTCCATCTAACGGGCTGGTAGTATGGGACGGTGCAAACTTTTAGGTAATATTTATTCCTTTTTTGACCGTTTTATGTTTGTTAAACGTGTTTGACTTTCAAACGGTCATATTTTTGTAACCGTTTTTATCTTTAGGTTTATAAATACAATTCATTCCCACGGTTTTGAATCAAAAACATAGAAATCTTAATCAATACTTCTAAAAAATGTCTGATATTGGCGTAGAAGATATTCAACTAATCGTTCCCCGCTCGAGGTCTACCCGATCTTACAATGGACGGTCGGTTTCGAAAGAGTTTTACGCCCATGCAAAAAGTATCTTCAGCTGTGAAACAACTCGCAACCGGTAATCCTCCAGACGAATACGATGAGTATTTATGTATGTCTAAGAGGACGTCACGTGAATGTTTACAATTTTTTGCAATGCCGTCATTAAGTTATACGGGGCAGAGTATTTACGAAGGCCAACAAGCCACGACATTGCATGTTTGTATGAGGCACACAACGAAAGACATCACCTTCCCGGCATGATCGGTAGCATTGACTGCACTCATTTAGTGTGGCGAGCATGTCCTAGGGAATTACGAGGACAGTATATGCGAGGCGATCACCAATACCCTACGATCATGCTAGAAGCCGTTGCTTCGCAAGATCTTTGGTTTTGGCATGGATTCTTTGCCCCCCCCCCACCCCCCGGTTCATTGAACGACATAAATGTCCTCCAACAATCCCGGTGTTTCTTACCCAACGAAACGGAACGGCGCCACAGTGTCCATTTACTTTAAACGACCACTTATATAAACGTGGATATTATCTTACCGATGGCATCTACCCAACCTGGTCAACGTTTGTCAAAGCGTTTCGATATCCCACCGACCCTAAGGAAAAGAAATTCGTTAAGGCGCAAGAGTCGGCAAGGAAGGATGTTGAGAGAGCGTTCGGAGTATTAAAGGGGAAATGGGGGAATTATCGCACGGCCCTTGAGGCCCAAAACCGTTGCTAGGTGTAGCGCCATCGTCTATACATGCATGATATTGCACAACATGATAATTAAAGACGAGGGGCGTGCGATATCACCGGTCCACATACACGATCCCCCAATCGAACCGTTCTTCGACGAGGAAGCACTTGCGGAGTTGACAGACTCCGATACGCATTTCCGACTTCGAAATGATCTCGTGGAACATCTAGACAGACTTGATCTGTGACACCCGGCAAATTTTGGTTAACAACGTTGTCTAGATGAAAGTCTACCTTAGCGAGGCACGCGTATATTATACTTAACTGGGTTAGTTAAGTCGTATTATGGTTCGGGAACTATCAGTTTAGTATAGAGGATCATCGGATGTTAGTCTAGAGGTTCATTAGATGTCAGTCCTTAACCAAGTGTACAAATGGTGACGATTCGTAGAATCGTCAGGTCATACGGAACATACAAGTCTCGAGTCCCGGGAATTGGTGAACGAGTGTGAATATGTTTGTTTGCAAGTGTTATGTGTTTAAAATCATTATGTGACTTGTCGGTATGTGAAAATGTGTTAACATATGTTAAAACGGGGTTTAACGCGCAAAACCCACGGAACCAGCCCCTATAGGCGATTAGGGGAGCCCAATCGCCTATAGGGGATGCGATTGGGCCTTCATAGAGGCGATTGGCATGCTAAATGCATGCCTTAGGGGCGATTAGGCCCTAATTGCATGAAGTTTCATGCGATTAGGAGCCCTAATCGCGTGTAAATGCTGCACAATCGCGTGTTACGTGCTGGACGACTAAAAACGACTATAAATACAATGCTTGACCTCCTAAACTTCATAATAACAACCCTAGTCGTCCCATAACCCGCCCCAACACACACACAACCTCTGGAACGTGATTTTGGATCAAAACACAAGGTTTCAAGCTTATTTCATCAATCTAACACAATCTAAGGTGTGATTTTCATCCATGCAATCTTTATTAACGTTTTTATTAAATCCCTAACGGTCCAGACCTGTTCTAAAACGAATAAGCTTTCTGAAAATCGTTAATAAGTGTTGTTAATCGGATTCTAACTATCATGCATGTGTTATGTGTGTTTATGATTAAAAGCTAGGGTTTCTATGATTCAAGATGGATGATTAACATGTTATTAGGTTAGTTTCAGATTAATAATGATATCATGTTAATGAAATCTGAGTAATTGTTCATTAGGGTTATAGTTATGCATGTTAATGTGATGTTTCATGCTATGTGTATTGTGTTTGGATTACATGGTTGCATGCAGGGCTGATAAAACGAGGCTAAACGAAGGATTTTGGTTTAAACATGTTTGGTATAGTTGTTGGATTGATATTGGATGATTACACGCGTTCTGGATCTGATTTGGAGCGTTAAACGCGCGAAAAACCGGAACAGCTGGGTTACTGGCGATTAGCAATCCTAATCGCCTATGTTAGGGACGATTAGGAGGCCAATCGCCTGTAAAGACTCCCTAATCGCCTATATTACATGCGATTGGGGGATAAATGCCTCTATTACATGCAATTGTGATCCTAAATGCTAGTTAGGTCCTGAAATACATGTCTTATGAGCTAATTGCTAGTAGATGCATGTCTTATGAGCTAATTGCTAGTAGATGCATGTCTTATGAGCTAATAGTAGATGCATGTCTTATGAGCTAATTGCTAGTAGATACATGTCTTATGACCTAATTGCTAGTAGATACATGTCTTATGACCTAATTGCTAGTAAATGCATGTCTTATGACCTAATTGCCTATATTATAGGCGATTAGCCTTCCTAAATGCCTGTTGACCAACCTAAATGCTAGTTGACTTTTCCTAATCGCGTGTACTGCTGCTGTAAGTGTAAATTAGCATTCCGAGACCCGATTTGACATCTAGGAACATGCTAGGAACCCCGTAACATATCCAATAACTTGGTAACATATGTTCGGACTTAATTATGTGGTACTTGAACTACGTGCTATAACTTGTTGGTCGTTAACGTATGTTAAGTGTGATTGCATGATTGTATGTTTGAGAGCGTAAACATAACACGGGAGTCTCGGGTCACCAATGGGATGTCGAGTCTTGTACATTGGGTCAGTTAAACAGTCACGGTGTTTTCAAACGAACTTGGTTATGGTCTGGACATCTAGGGACTAACTAACCTGCGGGTTATTAGTCTAAGTACTTGTAACTGTCATATGTTAGGTCGCCGCTTTACGGGACTAGCATAGCTGCTGAGTTTATTCGTATTACGAAGTAACGCAACTTAAGGTGAGTTTACGGCCCCTCTTTTAACTGGTTTCACTTTTCGGGGGAGAAAACATGTGTTAAAACTTATGTTTGGTAACTACTGTCATACTATGGGTTTCTATGGTTTACTATACGATCTTTGGAAGTCCCGGGGGGAACCATGAATGTGCGGGTTAGCACAACGGGGAAATGTGAATAGCCCTATTGGGAGTGACCAACCCCGCTCGTCGACTTAGAGGGTCGGCGGGTGCATATTGTCTCAAACAGGAACAACAGGTTTACTACATCGGGCACGACATCTGGTTTGCGAGTTAGTAATGGTTTTCCAATCGTAGTAGTAACAAAACATACGCCTAGCTAGCGTACTTTGGTTTTCGATTTGTTATAGTATGGACAGGTTGAACTTGGTACTTGGATTACAAAACCTGTAAACTCACCAGCATTTTTGTGCTGACGTAAACTTTTACATGTTTTCTCAGGTCGCTAAGGTAGCACAATGGAACTAGGGCGCACGCGTCTGCACGGCGTCTAGTTAGGATTGCATGGTTTTCAAACGTTGAACACTTGGTTTATTTTGGATTATGTTTTGAATAAGCTTCCGCTGTAATTGGGGATTTTAAACTATGTTTTCTTAAATTGCATATGTTCATTTAGACTTGTTTATTGTGATCGTTGGTTTGGATCCTGGTTTGTCATACGCCTCGCGGTAAAACTCCGCAAGTGGATTTTGAGGGTGTGACATGATCTACCGCATCTCGACGAGAGGACTCCAAATAGTTTTTCTTTTATTTAGTTTATTTTTAATTTATGTGTTTTTGTATTTCTATTTTTATTTCCTTTTAATATTGTAATTTTATTTTATTTAGTTTAATTGATATGTTTAATTAATGTTTCTTTTAAAAAAAATAATAAAAAATAAAGATTTCAGTGAAGTGAATCAGTGGAATGCTGCCTACAAAAAATTGAATCAGTGAAGTGATGTGGCAGTGCAGGATTGGTTGAAATCAGTGAAGAAAAAAGAGAACTCTAGTAGCACCCCTTTCACCCTTATATAATTAAAAGAGGGCATCCTCCCTTTGAATGTGTCATGTGGCGTGCCATGTGTCATTAATTGATTTTAGAAAAAAAAATTAAAAACAAAATTGGATTTTTCTCTCTCATGTTTCCTCCCATAATTTTTAAACGTTAATATCTTTTATATACGAGATTTTTTAAAGAAAAAAAATACACCAAATTAACGAGCGTTTTATTAGCTTTTCAACGAGTACCATAGTATTATATAAAAAACGGAGAAAAAACCGACTATTTTTTGTGGGGTTATGTTCATATAGGAAAAAAAAATACAAAGTGTTCAAGTAATTCATTAATCATGTATAGGCAAGGCACTAATTATGTTTAAATTAGTAAATATGAATTCTATTTTCAACATGTGTTACATTGGAGTTGTATTGTTTTAGGTTAGGTATTAATATTAGAATTATACATTGTTTAAGGTTAGGCGTTAATATTGGAGATACATTGTTAATTGTTTTAGGTTAGGTGCTACCCGAAGCTTTTCTGCATGTAACTGTAAAGCGCATCATTCTATTTCATATGTAAAATTGATATGTCATGTTATATTTCTCAACCCCGGGACGTTCCCGGGGTATAATCTAGTGATGATATTATTCGAGTTTATAATCTATGTATATATATAATAAAAGAGAGTCGCATCACCCTATTTTTTGGGTGTGTCACGTAGTACTATGTATGATTATTGAAAAAAAAAAAAAAAAAAAAAAAACTTGATTGGCACATGACGCATTTCCTTTATTTCCCTCCAAAAGTCTTTTTATCTCTCACCCCCCCCCCCCCTGAATTTTTAAACATTAATAACCTTTATAGACGAGATTTAAAAAAAAAAACAAATTAACGAGCTTTTATTATTTTTCCAACAAGTACCATAATACTATACAAAATACGAAAAAAAGAAACAATTTTTAGTGGGTTTTTGTTCGTACAGGAAAAAAAATACAATGTGTCCAGATAATTCATTAATCATGTCTAGGCACAAAGACTTCACTCGAATAATAAGTGCACATATACAATTATAAGTAAGGTTTTATGAGTTATCAAGTGTTAGATCTTTTAAAAAAATATGAAAAAACAGCATATTCCTTTATGTATTTCATTAGAGCCTTTGTTTCTACCTCACAGGATTATATAAAAATCAATACCTTAATTTGAAAAGAAGAAAAAATATTCACATAGGCATTTCATCGACCGGGTCGCACACAAAAAAAAAATCAACAAGTTTAGAAAGTTGGATTTGATCTATGCGTTGAGCCATTTCCCAACGGGGTGTGACGGAGGAGTAGAACATGTTATCCGCGACATGGGACAGGCACACACGGGAGAGAGCCATGACGGAGCCGGTGAATCGAGCGGCGTATTGAGCAAAGCAGTTGGAGAAAATGGACGGAAGAATTTACTCAAAGAACTAGCATATCGAATTGAAGTAGATAAGAAACAAAACTGAAGATGCTGAGAAGACGATTATGTGAATTAACAGGATGACATGTTGTGTTAGCAAGTAGTGTGCGACACTAGTAAAAAAATGTTTCTCCTTACCACTTATTTTATTTTTAGTCGATTAGGCTTTATGGACTTGCCACTTCAACAATGCTAGACCAATGGCCACGAACTCCATCCCTTTTCTCTTGAATCCCACCAACCACACACCTCTCTCTTAAAGCATTCATACTACACAATTTTCTTTCTCATTCTTCTCTTACATAAATAAACAACTCAACTTTGCCAAAAATATTTTAGGAGTTAAACACTTGTCACAACTATCATTTTTTCTTCATTGTGTTTTGAGTCGTAATCTCCTATCGATTTTTAGAAATTTAAAAACCTTTGTTTCTTATATATTTTTGTCACATTAACAATTAACAAACTATTATATAATGATACTTTTAAGAGCTAATGATAAAATCATACCTTAATTCTTTGTGGGGTGATCAATACAATTTATATGTACTTGATTGGTAAATATAACTACGGGGCCAGGCCTCTCGGATCATAATCCTCTCTTCTTGACTTTGGTAAATAATAATTACGCGGCCAGGCCTTTTCGTTGCTTAATTCATGGTTGGATAGAGAGAGATGTGTGGAGGTGGTGACCAAAGCCTTGGAAGACTTTCAGATGTCGGGGCAAGTTGACATAGTTTGGTGTAGGACATTTACATTTGTTAGATTGGTGCAGAAAAAATGAAGACTAAGTTGGATATAATCGAGGGGGGAGTTAAGGAATAAGAAAAACGACTTGGAAAGACTAGAGACCATTATGGAAGATAGAGATTTAGATGAAGAAGAGGAATGGATATGGGCAGAGTGTAAAAAAAGTATTGAGGAATTGGAATTGCATATGATTAGAGACTTGAAACAAAAGTCTCGCATCAAATGGGCAATGCACGAGGACGATAACAATCTAACATGGCTTTCTTCCATGGGATTGTTAACGGGAGGAAAATGTCTAATGCTATTTCAGGGTTAATGGTGGACGGGGAGTGGAAATCTAAACCCAGGTGGGTTACAAGGAAGGTTCTGAAGTTTTTTAGAATACACTTTACCGAAAAAATTAAGGACATTCCTAATTTGGTTTGTAAGGATTTAAAGAAAGTTCATGTTCACTTGGTGGACGATCTCCTTGCTCCTTTCATGAAGGAGAAAGTTAAAGTGCTTGTCTTGATTGAGGGATAGATAAAGCTCCGGGTCCAAATGCATTTAATTTTAGGTTTGTTCGTAAGTTTTGGAATCTCCTTGAACATTCATAAGTCTAGTTTGTTCGGGATTGGTATCGTTAAGGAGAAGGTTATTTCTATGGCGAAAGTTTTGGGTTGTAAGGATGGGTCCATTCCTTTCAATTACTTGGGCGTTAATGTGGGGGCTAACATGAATAAGTGCAACAATTGGAGAAAGGTCATCGATGTTTTCGAGGCTAAGCTTGCGTCTTGGAAAGCCAATATTCTCTCCATTGACGGTAGGGTCACAATTGTTAAGCGGTTTTGGAGAGCTTGCCTATTTATTATTTTTCTTTGTATAAAGCCCGAAAGAAATAATTGATACTTTGGAAGTGATTATGAAAAAAAATTTGTGGGCGGGTTCGAGTGGCTTGGGGGAGGGTTACTACTCCTAAGAAAATGGGTGGTTTAGTGATTATTAGCTTGCAAGATACGAATAAAGCTTTTTTAGCAAAGTGGGTGTGAAGATTTATGGGGTTGAGTTAATCTACAAAGGCTATAAAAAATGAGAAGGGTGAGAAGGATACAAAAAACACAATAAATCATGAAATATGACACAATAAGCCACAAAATATAACTCAATGCTGAAGAAAAAATACACAATGAATTGAAAAATGACACAATGATGGAAATAAGAAAAAGACAAAATGGTACATAAAAGACATAATGATATAATGCATATTCTAAAAACTACAAGCCAAAACCCCAAAAAACGAAGACTTAAAAACTAACGTCGTATGGTTCGATAAAACGATTCTAATGTCGCTTGAATGAGTTCAATCGAAGTCCGGAGTCCATTTGATACCCTTCCTACAACTTTTTATTTTTCTTTCAGTGTGTATTTGATCTATACGAAGAGAATTGTCTTTGGAAGAAGTTGATTGAGGTATGCCATTCGAGTAGGGATAAGTGGTCTTTTCTTCCATTGAATAGAAGTTTGGATGGTTGTTGGGCTTTTCCATTGCGAAGAATATTGGTGAGAAATTAAAGTTTGGGGATAAGGTCATAATCTCTAAAATTAGTTAAAAAAATCCATTATGCATATAATATCTTAAAAAACATAAATAAAGAAAAAGAAAAAAACATTAAATCAACCTCACCTTTGAAAAACAAAATAACAAAAAAAAAGTCTAGATCGATTCTTAGGCATATAATCAAAATCAATCCACAACATCAACTTTTGTGGTGCAAAACAACAACCTACGAAACATAGAAGCCAAGGCAGCATACGTCGCCTCCTTTGCCCTCATAACCATCGTACACTTCCTCCTCCTTCGCCGCCTCTTTCCACCATCTCTCCGCCGTCCACCACCGTCACTACTCACCGGAGACTTCCTTGGTCTCCCACTTACTCTTCCAATACACTTCATGGTTCTTTCATTAAAGCTCTCTTTTCTTGAAAACGTGTAGCTTCTAAGGTAAAGTTGCCTGCAAGAAATACTATCCACCAACCGCGGGTGGGCAGGCCCGTTCTCGCGGTGGCTGGTTCTACTGACTGACCGGACAAATTCCCGGTCAGAATCGGGCCACTTGTAGAGGTTGACATATGTGGCCCGAACAGGCACGCGGGCATCGTCCGCTATGCATGTTGACATGCATGCAACCGCCATGATAGTTCCGGCTAGACGGGTTAGCCGGAACTTGTTGGTGGATGGTTTAATGGGGTTAGAGAGGAAGAAGATTGAGAGAATGAAAGGGTGGTGGTTTGTAAAATGTAAAGTAGTAAAGTGTGACTTTTATGTTATTTTTTTAGGGTGGATAATGAGTGGGAATTATGAGTTGGTATCATGGGGGGTGCATGAGACATCATGAGATCTCCTGTACATAACAATTATAAATATAACAAATGCTTTAAAGTTTAAAAAGTATAATGCATTGCTTAGAAGAAAATTATGTTTAAATCTTCTTAATCTTTAATTATTACTAAAAAATCATTTGAGGGATTTGGTCCCTTCAATGGATGTCTTCAAGAAGGCCCTGGATGAAAAAGAATGTGAACTAGATATGTTACTAAAAAGGTCGTTGTGAGTATCCTTGAGAAATTTTAGGCCATGAAAGAGTAGAAAAAAATGGGTGTCTTTAGGGCTAGTTTTAAATGAGTTTAAACTTTACTAATTGGTATTGATGAATAAAGAGCAATAAGCTTAATTTAAAAGGGGTTTTAATGTTTAATAGGCTTAAAATAAATAATGTTAATGGATTTAAGTATTTGTTTGGCCGCCTACGATCGGCCTTTGAGTGATATAACGTGTATTCGGGCTTTGGGATGAGATGGTATTAGGTGGAACTCGTCAGTTACTCGGACACTTGTGTCCACATCAACACTAGATATACTAATATATACTAGTAGGATTGCCCGCGCGTTGCTGCGGGTATTTTTGTTTTGTGTCATCTAGGGGTGTGCATTAGTCGGTTTGGTTTGGTTCGGTTTTTACAAAAAAATCCTAACCATATCCATAACCAAACTTCGGTTATGGTTACTTGGTTATGAATTCGGTTATAGTTATTTCGGTTATTAACCAACAAAATAAACTAAAACTAACTTTAGGGTAAAGTATAAAATTAAAAGTCAATGGGTTTAAAAAAACCGAAACCTACAATGTTGGACTTAGTTTGTGCTATTTTGTACAAGGCAAAGACTACACTTTCTAGTTATAATTCCAATGTGTGATCCATTTTAATAAGATATTAACAAAAAACATACTTAGCCTTTGATTATAATTTTAATTCGTCACAAAAAAGAGCATTTCATCAAGATCATTTTGTTAATAACATACTTTTATTATAGTAAAAACCTCTACATAGTTAATGTAAAACATAAATCTATCACATAAAGTTAACATTACAAATTCGGTTCGGTTATATCGGTTAACCAAAGCTTCATAACCATAACCATAAGCGATCGGCCGGTTAAAGAAATTTAATAACGATAACCATTGGTTATGTTGGTTATCGGTTAAAATCGGTTCGATTATTTCGGTTATGGTTATATTATCGGTTATGGCGGGTACTTTGCTCACCCCTAGTGTCATCCATATTATTTGAAGCTAAAGATCTTGAAAAAACCTTTCCAAACATAAAATTGTTTCAAACCGAAGTATCTTGACTCGGTGATCTAACGTTGCCGTTATTCAAAACCATAGTTATCGGCTAAACTTTTTCGTTAGAACGAACCGTAAAGCATCTATTATCTATAGGTGTATTCTTAAAGAAAGAAACCAAATTTGTGTTTCTTGAAAAAAAAAAGATAAAAATAATATGTGTGTTGTATATTAAGGGAATGGGTAAGAAGAACTTCGCTAAACTATGATGTTCAAATGTCCGTGTAATAAGACATTTAGTTTATCATAAACAACATTTAATTAGAAAAATAAAATAAATCAATACATGTAACACATTAGATATGTATAAAATATAAAATTAATAGACATTCAACATGACAAACTCTACAATAATTATTGTGATTATGTAGTTAACATGTCATTATCTAGATAATATAGTGCAATAAACCAGTTGAATTTATGGACTATGGAGAGTTACCTTTAAAGAGTAAATAATGCAAACAATAGCAAATCAAATAATCTCCCTGGAGTTTGATCTTGTAGTTTTAGGTCTCAACCATGGATTTGAGGCCTGCGATTTCTAGGATTGACAATCAAAATCATAAAATGCTTGTGGAATTTCAAATCCGATAGTATGATGTTTGAGTTGGTGGATTAAAGGTGAATATTATGATTGAAATGATCTTGAAAACTTTGAAAAAATATAGAAATCTTTATGAGAAAAGTTACCAGACTACCAGTATCCATGTAGCTCAGGTGAGAATTAATAATCGTGTTCCAAAACCGAATAGTCGAATACATCGATCTACAGTACCATCACCAGAAGCCAAAAGTCAATGAAGATGTGGACACCAAGCAACTACTTTTACAGCACTTGTATTCTCACAGTAATTCAAAACATGTTGAGTCAAATGTTGGTTCCAAACAAAAAACTACATAAACACAAAGAAATATTAGAAAAATAAGTGAAGTTAGTTACTAACAAAAAAGAGATCAATATGATAAGTATATTATTTACTTACATTGTTATCAGTTCCACCAAATGTAATTCACGAATATCATAAGACCATTTGAGTCCACAGACCTACAATTCACAAGTCAAAATAAGAAATAAACCACATATAGTGTAAAAAATTGATTTATACAAACTATAAAGACATGAGTAGAATTGAGTTTAAGAAAAGGTTACCTCTGATTTATAACCACTATGTTTACTAACAAAATCTTCTTGTGCACGAGGATCTTGTTCTAATAGGCTCTTTAGTCACCATTAACAATGAATTACATATGAAAGGAATTTAGATGTGTATGAAGATAAAACTCTCCATACTATCAATGGAAGTTTCTTCATGGAATGGAATAGAATTTGTTATGAATGATTAATATAAATAAAACACAATCAATGAATAATTGATTAGGAGAGCTCTTCATATGGCCTAAGAGGGAAGGTGAAGGGACTTAGGGGTACTATAGGAATGATATTTTAGCTTTTAACTAAAAACAAAAGATAAAATTACTCTACTAACCCTCTAAGTGTCTTAATTGTCCCCAATATCCCTATAATACCCTTATGAAATAAGCTTTATTCTCTTATACTTGTTGCTTTAAAAATTGTACCCATGTCAAAATTCCAATATGGTACATCACTCCTCCTTTATAATGTATTATAGATTATAGATGTTATATATTCTTTTGAAAAAAAAAAATCATGCTAAAGTTGTTAAAAAAAGGCTTCAAACTATAGGGATTTTAGAATTGTAGTTGTGTATTTGATATTTTGGTTTTTAAGATGAGTTTACGACCAAGTTTTTGGTAGATGTTGGAGCCAACAAGAGTAAATAAACCTACTTTGACCTACTATGACTGGTATGAATGAAAATAAATTTTGTGTCCTTATGGATGTAGATTAACTTGATTATAAAAAAACAACATTTTAAGTGTAAATACAATTGTTACTAAGATAAATCAAAAGGAGGGTGGTTTTGATTTGTTGTAAACTTAAAATTAGATACCTTGCTGAAAAAGAATTGGATTTTTTTTTTAATTAATTTCAACGCTAAGACAATTTCTTGACTTAATTTGAATCACTATCATCGCTAGTTACGAGAAGATAACTATACTTGTCAAAATAGTTAAAACAAGCAATTTATAAAAAATAATGAAAACCACATAATCTTCGATGTGTATCATACATCCATTTTTTTTCTAAAAGTTAGTAATTTTATATTATATTCCATTCTAATCATATTATATAATTTTATATTTATTCATTTGAATTAATTATCAATTAATATCATCATGAAAAGTCATAAAATTGACTTGAAAATAAAACGTTGGAATAATTGCATTAAAACTCATCTTTTGACACATAATTACATATATTCATGATTCTTGTACATTAAAAATTAGAATAAAATTAGAAATAACCGAATTTCTTTTAAACAAATTCAGTAAATATTAAAAAAAACAAGACGAGAAGATAACTATACTTGTCAAAATAGTTAAAATAAACAATTTATAAAAATAATCAAAACCACATCATCTTCGATGTGTATCATACATCCAATTTTTTTTTCCTCAAACTTTGGTAATTAATAGTTTTAACTTTGTCTTTATTTTTTAGTTGACGTTCATTAACACTCTATATTTTTTTTCTCAAAATTTATTAATGAATAGTTTTAACTTTGTCTTTATTTTTCAGTTGACGTTCATTAATATTCTATATTTTTGTTTTAAACAATATCTATTAAAACATTTAAAAATTGATGATGAGTAATATTAAAACCTTCTAAATCAATGATATCACTAAAAATTTACAAGCATTCAATGTTGTGTTCAATTGGAAGGAACGTCTTTAATGTAGTGTATAACCTCTAGTTCATAAAAAAAAAAAAAAAAAAAAAAAAAAAAAAAAAAAAAAAACTGATTTACCCCAACATGAATACATCAAGTGTTTGTACTTTGAGCAATTAAAATTGTATTTACTTAAATTTTACAGGAATATCTCCCTCATGTTTTATATATAGTATAGATATAGATATAGATTATGATCCAATGATCCTCTAGTTAAAAAGATTTGTATCAATACTGCACATTGAGTCATTCTGACATCCACTTCATTTAATGTCTAACCAAACACACCTCATTAATTTGAGCTAACATCCTACTATAAGCTCGGGCCTATCTAATCTTAGTTTGCGATTTGCAATAATAGAAGTCTTAATTATAACTAAACACTTACATCTTTTATAATTTTTAATTAGATTAGATTATTGGGTAATATCTATCTATCTATACATATAATAAACCAAAGCCATTTTAATGACATGGCATTCAAAGAGGCATTCTCTTCCTTTAGTGTGACATGTGTCATCCCATGTGACATTGAGATATTTTAGGAAAAAAATAATTTAAAAACAAAATTGGATTTTTAACCCTCATGTTTCATCCCATAATTTTTAAACGTTAATATCTTTAATATACGAGATTTTTTAAGGAAAAAAAATTACACCAAATTAACGAGCGTTTTATTATCTTTCCAACGAGTACCATAGTGCTATATAAAAAACGGAGAATTTTTTTGTGGGATTTTGTTCATACAGGAAAAAAAACACAAAGTATTCAGGTAAATCATTAATCATGTATAGACAAGTCACTAATTATGTTTAAATCAGTAAATATGAAAAAAAAAAATCAACCAGAGCCGAATAGGTTAATAAAGTTATACGTTGTTTAAGTTAGGTATCAATATTAGTATGTTAGAGTTGTACATTTGTTTAGTCTTTAGGATATGTGTTAATATTAGAGTTAGGGGCTGTTTTGTAGCCTCTTAATGAGGCTCTTAACCATTCAGCGCTGATTAATTCAGCATTCAGCGCGTTTGTTTCAGCTTCTGAATGGAATAGTTAAGTCTGAATCATTAAGATTTGGGATGTTGCTGAACCATTAAGCACTGAACTATTAAGCACTGAACTAGGCTGAACCTTAATAAGGCTTCCCTACCAACGTGGGACAAGAAAACCAACCATTAAGAGGTCCAACTTAATGATTCAGCGCTTAACCATTCAGACCTCTTAATGATTTAGCACTTAATCAACCAAACAGCCCCTTACATTAAAGTTCTACATTCTTTTAGGTTAGGTGTTAGCATTGGAGTTGTACATTGTTAATTTGTTTTAGGTTAGATATTAATCTTAGAGTTATACATCAGTCTATTTCATATGTAAAATTGATGTATCATATTAAATTTTTCAACCCGAGACACTCCCGAAGTATAATCTAGTAATATAATATTGAATTACAGTTGAGTCTATCGTGAGTTCTTCGTTTTTGTGGTTCACTAGTAGGAAATTGGGAATCGTAAATTACAGTTGCACGGGTTGATTGGATAAAAACTCTCTTATATTTTTTTTGTAATTGCATTTGGTCACGGACTCACGGTTAGCTGATTGATAACGAAGATGTTTGTTTTAATAAATTTGTCCCTAAAAAAGATCAATAAAAATCAATAATGATATTGGAGTTCATATATACACAAACACAAATCATGATATTATGGCCCATATTAATTAGCCAAAGCCCGCTACAAATCCAGCCTTTGATCAACTTGTTGGGCTCTCGTTGTCAGTTGTTCACAGCCCACTTTATCACATCTGATTAGAAATAATAATGCTAAAAACGGTTTGAACTTTAAGTTAGTTGGTCTTTAACATCTATTGTGTATCATGTTATTTCTTTTATCTCATGTTCAACATAATTACATCGTTCAAGCTTTTTTTCTCCATCATCAAAAATCATATATTTCTATTTTTTTAATTCATCTGGTTCTATCCAAAGTCCATTGTCATCTCTTGCAATAGCCCCGCACCTAGAAAAACAATAAAAACGACCCGAAGTAAATCCTATTCCACCAAAACAAGTGTTGGGCTAAATAATTCGATTTGTAGATAATAAATGGATGGTATGTGTTAAAATTCTAATGTTAAAATGTTGTAAAATGTGCCTAAAAATTCAAATACCAGTTTCATGTGATGGTTATCTCAACATAAGATTGTAAATGATTATCTACAAACCTGGTGGGCATTAAGCAATGGGTACTCAAACAGATATGAGACATGAGACATGATATCAAAATTGGATATGAGAGACTATATTACAATTTTTCGTATTTCACACAACTTTGAAATTTTTATTAAATATATGTTGTATTGTCAGTGTACAAATACCTATTTTAAAAGTTATTTACAGAACCAATAAACAATGCAATCATTGAAAGGAACTTGCAATATAAGTTAAAACCGAAACAATGAAATATAAAGAATGTGTAGATGCGAATCCTCCTATGTGGAGTGATACCGTCCTTGCTTTCTTTATAAGAGGTGAGGAGTTCGGGTCCTATCGGCACCAAAATGTTGCTGGTGGGTCGGGATTTACCGCAGTGGGCCTTTGGGCGACGGGTTTTCCCCGAAAACTGGTGTGAAATTACTGGTGGACCGGGTTATTCTCGGAGTACTCATTTGTCCAGTGGCTACTTCGAGAGTGCTCAGGGTTGATTTGTTGGCCGTTCAAAAAATAAAGAATGTGTAAAAGAAGAGAGGTTGAGGTATGATTGTCTGTGATAGACACGGTTCCTTTATAACATATTTTTTGTTCTTTTCTAAAAATGTGGCATTCCTTACAACAAGCAGTCTGAACTTGTCGGAATTGACCACGGAGTCTGAAAATTCACCGAAAATCTTACTCCCAGTGTTTTCTGAGAAAAAATGTGTGGTTGAGGTGTTTTGACTATTCTTTAACAGTAGGCCCGACGAAGAGGGTGGGCTGGGTGGCTACGGCTCCAGCCCCGATCTCCAAATGTGCCCAATTTATATATATATACTAGTGGGATGCCCGCGCGATGCGGCGGGGAACACAACAATTATAGGTTGAGTCGAGCCAAGGCTAGCTCGAGTTTGACTTGCACTTCATACCGAGATGGTTTGGGTTGACTCTAATTTAAAATAAGGATGGAATCTTAAACTCGAGCTCGGCTTGATAAAAAATCAAGTTGGTTTGCTTAACTTGATTTGATTAGACTTTACAACTAATTTACCATGAGCGTCAAACATATAAACTATTCTTGTCAAAATTCTAAAAATAAAACTTTTCCTAATTAGCCAAAGGACTAAGTATACATATTACACAATTTATTAACTCTTGTACGGGCTTATATATGCTAACGGACTCTTACATAATGTTCTGCTTCAAACATAAGTTGATAATTACGTTAAAAACAAATAATGAACCCCGACTTTTGCATTTTTGTTTAACGAACAAGAAGCAGAGCCAATTTGGTTGAATGGCTGTTTATGTTTGCGTGAGATCCAGGCCGATGTTCAAACTATCCCACCCTAGTCATATTTTGACCCAACGTGGGCTCGGTTACCTGTTGCGCCATCACTACAATGCAACCACTACCTATTCTTACCATAGTATATCTAACCAATTATTATAGTTTATAAGTTGTAAAAAAATGATGAAGATTATAAAACAGTTATAAGTTATAGGAGTTAACAATTTATAAAAAAAAAATAAGAGTAATGAGGGTTATAGTTGCTTTAAACTACGTTAATAAGATATACCAATATTAGATACAGTAAAACTTGTAGACATTCTTAACATTTCTTTATATAAATAAAATATGAATTTTATTTGGTAATCTAAACCTAGATAAGCAATGTATATAGCTTTACATACATTTAGTATTGTCGTGTATTTATTATTGTTGTTTTGTTACCGACTCACTTCAATATCAGTATTTCTTTTCTTTTGTTCTTTGTACATGACATGATGAAGACAACGTATATTGGGAATTATAGTAACTTTTACTCGTAATAAATGTAACGAATACAAGTAAAGTTAATGTATTTGGTTTCCTAACAATAACATGGAAGCCATCCATGTTGGTACGTTCTAATTCGAATGGATATGAATTAGATTAGAGATTCAAATAATAACATAAAACTACCACAAATCGTCCTAGATGCTAGAGTTCCATCATCACCAACATACATGCAAAATCAAAAAAACAACGAGCTTAATCATATCACAAAATGGGAGTGTTTTTATTTGTGTTACATCACTGACATGTGTCATTGCATGAATTATCCAGCATTGTCCACAATTTCTCTCGTAACACATTTCGCTTCACATTTTGCGTGTTTCTCTTTTAACCTATGTCTCAATCAGGAACATGAGTTTTTAAAGTTTATTGTGAGATGCTACCACTTCCCGTATTCTCAATGGTTATTCTTAGCAACCACTATATAACGTATGTAAACATAAGAACAAAACTTATAGAGAGAAAGATATGATGGAAAATGAGAGAGCTCTTTATCAATGAGTTATACCAAGTACAATAAGCCTCTATTTATAGGAACATAACATTAATACAAACTTAATGATATATGGGAGTTAGAATATGTATAGTTGCCATAATATATTTGTTTATAAAAAAAACATTAATACAAACTTAATGGTATATAGGAGTTAGAATATGTATAGTCACCATAATGTACATCTTTATAACAATTTTTTTTTAATTATATCACAACTCTTTTTACTATCTTTTTATATTATCAATATTTATACTTAATGCTAGATGAGTTTTAATTAATATAATTTAATAATATATGGGAGTTAGAATATGTATCGTCACCATAATGTATATCTTTATAACATTTTTTTTAATTATATCACAACTCTTTTTACTATCTTTTTTATATTATCAATATTTATACTTAATTTTAGATGGGTTTTAATTAATATAATTTAATAATATTGTAGAAAGACTATTTTAACCTCTTACTAACTTTATTAAGGTGTTGTACCATAAGCATAAAGTATAGTAATTACTTAAATTTGGTTGGTATCCTTGCCTCATGCTTTATAATATAGTATAGATATATATATAGGTAAAGGTTCGGGTACAAAGGCCATCTTTCGTGAGAAGTGTAAAAATGGTCAATAATTGACATGTAGGCATCACGTTTTGGATTTAGGTATGATGTTTTAGGTTGTTTTAGCTAAAAAAAACACCAAACACAATAATTTAAAACACAATGCAATGTATTATAGCCATGGAATTCAAAATATAGTTAAAACACACAGCTAAACCACAATAACGTAGAACACATGTTCTTGACATGGTGTTTTAAGTTTTTAAGCTTAAAATAAATTGTTTTAAATTGTTTTGTGTTTTTAATTGTTATGTTTGGTGTTATTTTAGCCTAAACAATCCAAAACATCATGAGTAAGTCCAAAAAATGATGCCTACATGTCAATTCTTAATCATTCTCATACTTCTCACGAAATATGGCATGTGTACACTAACCCCATCCTATATATATAAACCTCCCCTTTGTACAGGAACCTCTCCCTATATATATGTAAAGGTTCGGGTACAACGGCCATATTTCATAAGAAGTGTGAGAAGGATCAAAAATTGACATGTAAGCATCATGTTTTGTATTTAGGTATGATGTTAGAGGTTGTTTTTGCTAGAAAAAACACCAAACACAACAATCTAAAACACAAGGCAATATATTATAGCCATGGAATTTAAAATATAGTTAAAACACACAACTAAAACATAACAACTTATAACACATGTTCTTGGCATGGTGTTTTAAGTTTTTAAGCCAAAAATAAATTGTTTTGTGTTTTTAATTGTTATGTTTGGTGTTGTTTTATCCTAAACAATTCAAAACATCATGAATCAAATCCAAAAATGATGCATGTATATCAATTTTTAATCAATTTTACATTTCTCATGAAATATAGCCTTTGTACCCTAACCATACCCTATATATAATTCTATATTTATACTATATATTTGTTTCTCATACAAAATAATCTTATTACTGAGGTTGGAAAAACCACCTTAATATAATGCAAAGTTCTCGAGTTAAAGGCTTAACTCTAGTACAAGATCTATCTTTTTTAAAGCATTCTTATTTACCAACAAATTTGGGCCCATTTTTTTTATGTCGTCCGAGACCCAAAATTTTTGTAAGGTTCTTGGTGACGGTCGTGTTTAACATTATACCAAGTCTCTCAAAGTTCTAGTTTTGCAAGCCCCTTCAACCAAGTATAAACCTTAGTTTTATACTCAAAACTTAAGTGAAACAATTCAATAATTAATTTGTATTATAAGAATAAACGGTCTTAAACATCTCTAATGTATGATGATTGTGGGTGTATATGGTTGCCTTTTGCCATTAGGACTTAGGTTACTCTGAAAGTCAGGCTTGATTCGTTGGCCGTTAAAAAAATGCATTATAATGTAGTTATTATAACATTTAAATATAAAATAAAATTATTATATTTTTTACCCATTGAGTTAGGTTGTGTACATTTTTCACGTCCTGACTAAAATCAAGAATTGAAGTTTTTGTTGGAGAAAAAAAAAAAGGTCATATTCAAAATGAGAATATGACAACCTATCTATTGTGACTAGATATGTGACTGTGACTTGACATATACCATACTTTAGATAATGCTACAAGTTAAATTTGATTCCAAGTCTTTCCATATATAACACGAGTTAAAATTCAATTCCAACTCTTTCTTTAGATAAAAAGTTGACATTTAGTTCCAACTCTTTTTTTAGATGGTAGCTTTTTAAATATATTTTAGTGTTTGACAGCTGAAACTTTTAATAAAATGTATAAAATGATCAAAATGGATATTAACTAAAAGCTTGTATGCATGTTTTTTTTAATGATAGAATGAGTATTTGTGTCATTTTACTCATTAAAAGCTTGTAGCTAGTTGAAGCTTTTTCTTAAACGCTAGTACTAGTAGCTTTTCTGTAAGACCCTAACCCGTAATCACGTGATTAACGTCTAATATTACGGGTTTGGACCTTACTTAAACCACTCCCGATTAAAACTTTGATATTTATTATAAACTCAAGCCATTAAGATCAAATACATATTTGATTCCCACAAATTTTTTTACATTTTAGTAGTTAAAACATACTCTAAGATTTAGCGTTTTAACGGGAATTCCTTGAATTCTAGTGCGGAAGCTTGATGAGTGATCGGGTGTGTTCGGCTCTTATCGCGGCTTGATCCTTGCTCCGGGACTTCCATCACATGTTTACCTAGCACCATTACACAAGGAATGGTTAATGGGTTGTCAATGATACATTTAAACTAGTACGATAGTCGTTACACGTCGAAACGGAACGAACCAGGCCAAACGGCCCTTTATCAGGAGAACAAACTACTGCAACTTTTGCGCAGTAGCTGTTCGGATCGCTTTTACCCCTTCTAAAACCCAAAATCCGACTTTGACTTTCAAGGAAGAATTGTTCTACGCTCCGAGAGCTTTCCAGGCATATAAAGAACGCCTCCTAACGATTTTTCTACGATTTTATATGCAATTTTAAAGATCGTGTTGTCATGCTGTTCTCTGTGCGCGGCCGCGCGGTCTCTGTGAGCGGCCGCGCACAGCTTCTTATGTAAATTTGGTGATTTTTAAGCATGGGAGTCATGTCGCAATCGCATTTGATGATTCCCGAAGCCTAAGTATTGACTTGCCGACTAAATAAACCTTTGTTTTATTGAAATTATAGTCAGGTTCATAATGCTATGACCCGGTTCAAAATTTTAAGTGTTTATGTTGATTTTTACCCATATTGACCCGTTAAGGCCTTGAATCACACAAGGCACTTTTTGACCACACAAAATGCCTACCGATTAAGTTGTCAAGTCATTAGACACTTGATCAACAAAAGCGTTTATCCGATTTGTTTCATTATGATTTAGTTTTTTAGATTCAACCTTTAGAAATCTTTTAACTTCCCAAAATGCCCCTTCATGGTCAAATATTTCAATTTAGCCATTCGTGGCGAAACCTCTTGTTCCAATTCCAATGTTTTTGACTCATTGACTTGTTTAAAAGCCTCTAAGTCCTTCCGGACTTAGATTTTCATCATTTCTCAAGTTTTCACTTGTTTAGTAGATTCTAAGCGCATTAGACATAGTTATGGAAATAACTTACTTGATGGGTATCCACACTTCGTGTGAGTGCTTTTATCACCTATGTTGCTTCGCCCGAAGACATTTATTTGACTACGGACTAACCGGGTGACCTTGACCCATATCCATACCTTGTGTTTATCCTCCATGATTCTTAGCATTGAGCATGCACGCGCGAATGCATTTACCTGTATGCTTTCTAAATAGGCAACGTTAATTTCTCGGAATTCAACTGGCAATAACTTGCCATTTGACCCGTTTAACTTTATGAATCTTAATGTTTGGAATATAAGCATCAAGTGTTGGACTCACATGGTGAGGACATCACCAGTTGACCCGTTTAGACTCATAGTTCATAATACTATGTTACCCAAGTTTTTATCCATGGATCAAGTGACACAAACTTGACCCATTTAACATCATGCTTAACGACTTCATTCAATTGATTTAATTTGGATTAAAACATCATTTCTCACATATCTTTATTAGTTGACCCGTTTGATGGATTTCTCCATTTGGTCATAACTCATTATCTCGGTTAAGGTCAAAAACCACATTTTGTATTGAGCGCACATAGGGCGACCCACTTAATAGATTCTACCCCTTGGGGTTTATCTTTATCTCACACGAAAGATTTAAAACTAATGTTTATAACAATTAAGCTATGTTATAGTACATTGGTGTAAGTAAAACTTACCTCATATCCGTTCTTGCTTCCATACGCATTACTTGCATCCGTTTGACCCGTTTGCATCCCTAGTTCTTGTACCTAACTTAGGGACATGTCAAACTTGATTATTAGAATACATAACATGGAATTAATTCACTATCCATAAATCATGTATTCATTACCCATTTATAGCTAAATCCATAGCCATTTTCTTACATGTCTAGTTGAGATTAACTCATCTAGGCATTTCATCAAACATTTGGTGTGCATCCACCAATATACTTAGTTTCAAAAGCTCAAGATTAGCCAAAGCATAACCATTTGTCTAATCATCATCATATTACATTATTTAAACCACTTTGCCTAAATTTCTCATATTAACAACTCCTAAGAGTCTAAAAGATTACTATATATAAGTTGATTCAACCTAGAGGGTAAACCCCAAAATTCTACACATATACATAAGCATATGATCAAAATCAAATACACATATTAGTGTGATTTGTAACCGGATTATACATGTTTAAGGCTCCCCAAGACTAGGGTAACCCATATTAACCATCAATTCCACGTTTTTATCAAAACCCTAAATTTTCATAAGAATAAAAAACGAATATAACATCAATTTCTACCAAATAAAAGGTACCTTGATGTTCTATAGACCTTAGATAACCCGTATCTTGCTAATGCACTGAAAACCCCCTTGATTTGGCTTGGATTCAAGCATGTTCTTGTGTTTAGGGTTTGAGTCTTGAAGGAGATGTGTTCTCCTGATGTATTTTCGTAACACACACTTGTGTGTGTATTGTTTTATTTTTTTTATTAATAATAATCAAGTTCATCACATTGGCAACTATAGCCCCTCAACTAACCCACCAGGTCATTTTCGTATAAAAAACTAACTCATAAGCTAGTTTCAAACACCTTTTATTCATTTATAAACATAATATTATTAACTAGGTTATTTCCATATTAGAATATAACCCATGTTCTTATCCTCTAAGTCTCGTGTTAATATTTTGCTAATCACGCCTAATGGCGTAGTTAGGCGAACGAATGGTTTTGGGGTGTTACATTTTCAATATAGATTTTTTTCTCTAACCTGAAAGCTTCAAGCTCCTTCAAGCAAACAAGGTTTTTTATTGAGTATGTGTAACACCCGGTATATTCAGGTTAATACTTTTTTAAACATATAAGTCTACCTTAGCGAAAAACATTTATTTAACGTACTTAACTGGGTCAGTTGAGTCTTGTTACATTACGTATTGTCCAGGGTTCAATGATTCGGATGATCATTGAGGTTATCATATGCACACAGGAGTCTTGAGTCTCGTTGTTGATAAATTACATGAATTGAATTAAGTGATAAACATGAATTGATCCATACTTGATGTACAATGTGTAAATACGTGTTTTTATGTTGTTTATAGAGTTAATAGCCAAAATCGTCCCTGAGGTTTGGTCACTTTTGCCACTTCAGTCCAAAACCCAAACCTTTTACATCTGGGTGCTTCAGTTTTATTTTTCTTGCCAAACGTTAAATAAATGTTTTTCATTAAGGTAGACTTATATGTTTATATGATTATGCATGCTTAACATATGTTAGGATTGCATGTTCATGTGTTAGGATGTGTTAACATGTGTTTAAACGACAAAACCATAAAATGTTGAACATCAGGTTTTTGGTTCGACCCTAAGGGGTTCGAAGCAGTCATAGGGTCATTCATTTGACCCATAAAAACCACTCATTCGACCCATGCAGGGTGCGAATGAACATGTACTATAAATACTATACTTTGCAACTTTTTCATCATTTCACAAACCCTAGCCGGCCCAAAGCGCTCTCTCTCAACCTCAAACCTATAGGGAGGAGTTTTTGACCTTGTTTTTCATATCCTAACATAAAAACATCTTCTATATCATAAACAAGAGAAGATCCAAGGTGTGTTCTTGATCTAAATCCAAGATTCGTTTTTATCAAACCCCAAAGGTCCAGATCTGATCTAAGGAAGTTTCCATGGATAAAAACCTTTCTAACATCTTTCTAAACAAAAGCTTTTCATTAATAATGGGTTTTTATGCAAAAATACATGTGTTGATGATGTTTAATGAGGTGTTAAGTATTGTTTGATGCTTGAATGATGTGTAGACGATATAATAAGGATCTAGGACTGTTATAGAGGATGGTTTATGATTATTATAGGTTACATTTGATGATTGGTGATGTTTTGCCCATTTTGGGGGTTTTGTGTTAGATCTAGGGTTTATTCATGATAATATTGTTGATGAAATGATTAGGGGTTTCCATATACATGATAATCTGAGCATATTAATCTGATTATAGGATAATTTTGATAAGTTTCCATTTTGGGTAAAGATTGCATGCATTTATGTGACATTTCCATAATTTGCCATTTTGGGAAAGTTGTAAAACGGACTGATTTCGGGATAAAATTGGTAGGGTTTGTGGGGATAGGTTAAACATAGTTGATTGTTATGATTTATGATGTTTCGTGATGTTTTCGAACTGTTTAGATGCAAATTGTTGCGTTTGATGAGTTTTTGCAGTTCAAGGGTCGAACCATAGTTGATTCGACCTGTTGGGAGGTCGAACCAACATCATTAAGGTCGAAGGAACATGTTTAGGTCGAATAAACACATGTTTAGGTCGAATGAACACATGTTTAGGTCGAATGAACATATGTTAGGGCGAATGAACATGTTTTCTAACCCGTTCGAACCTACGACTTCTTATAAGCAATTTTTGATGCAAACTAAGTGTTTTATGCTTAAACCTTATGTGTAAACTATATGTACTTGATTAATTTATGCAATGGTCCACCAACGGGATTTCGGGTCTGTCTGGTGTGTCGTGTCAACGTTCAAACACATTTTCAAACATACTTAGTCATGATCTGGACAATCGGGGACTAGTTAACCTAAGGGTTATTAGTCAAAACACTTATACAAACTTTTATGATAGATCGTCGGTATTTGGGACTATTGGATTGTGTCGGTAATACTTTATTTGAAGAACGCAAACTAAGGTGAGTGTCACAGCCCCAATTTTTACTGTTTTCATACTTTTGGGGGAGAAACATGCGGTACAAACTTACGAAGTTTTAGACCAACATATTACATTATATCACATGGATACTTGGTGACATTTGTGACACCCTAGGAAAATCCCACATCGGCCGTGGCCAGGAAAGATCCTTGGTTCATAAGTAATGTCTTGCCTCTTAAATCACCAACGCGTTTTGGGGCATAATGTTAATGGATGAGAGGAGAAATCCACAGTTAAGCGTGCTCAGGTGGGAGCATTTTTAGGATGGGTGACCTCCTGGGAAGTCTCCACCAGGGCAACCAAAAACAAATCCGTGAGCTCTGGATGGGTAACCCATCGGGGCAAAGCGGACAATATTGGTGGTGAGAGGGATCGGGTGTTACAGATGGTATCAGAGCCACTCCTGTGCCGTTCGGGATGGTGGGTACATACCTCATCAGGGACGATGAGACTCTAACAGGGGGTGAATGTGACACCCTAGGAAAATACCACATCAGCCGTGACCAGGAGAGATCCTTGGTTCATAAGTAATGTCTTGCCTCTTAAATCACCAACGCGTTTTGGGGCTTAATGTTAGTGGATGAGAGGAGAACTCCACAGTTAAGCGTGCTCATGTGGGAGCAGTTTTAGGATGGGTGACCTCTTGGGAAGTCTCCACCAGGGCAACCAAAAACAAATCCGTGAGCTCTAGATGGGTAACCCATCGGGGCAAAGCGGACAATATTGGTGGTGAGAGGGGCCGGGTGTTACAACATTATTCATCATCCAAGACCTCTCAAACATTTAGTGAACCATTAATATGTGGATACATAGCGGGGAAAGTGTGAATAGATCAATGGGTCTAGCAAGCCCCACTCGGGCCGACTGGAGGTCGGTGGCAGGTGCATATTTGTCCTACCAAACATTACGGCACCGGTTGATGACCAGTGACGGGTATAGAGGCATTCTAATGTTCAGTAGTGGTTCACGACACTATAGTATCATGTAACGATGTCTAGATAGCATCAGGTATAGATGTAAGGATTGTTGGGTCTGGTTTACACACGTTATAAACTTTTACAAACTTTATCTATGTGACTCACCGCCACTGTATGTGTTGACTAACATTGCATGTTTTCTCAGGTCGCTAAGGTAGCAGGGAGTTTTAGGCGCACTGGGGTCTCACTGCATCTCATCTGGTCTTGCATGTTTTTAAACCTTGTTTGGTTAAACTACTTACTTTTAAACTTTGGTTTTGTAAACTTATTATGCTTCCGCTGCTTGGTTTTGGTTATGTAAACTTTTAAACTGCGTTGTTGGTTTTACTTTGTCATTTTCATTACATTTAGTTGTCGTTTATTGTGACCGTTGACTTGGATCCTGGTAGGTCACGCGCCTCGCGGTAAAACCCCGCAAGTGGAATTTGAGGGTGTGACAGTATGTGTTTTTTTTCTTAAAAGCTTGAAGCTCATAAAATCCCATTGCCAAACATACCCTAAACTTGTATTTATATAATGCTCACAAGTACAACATTTTGCTTGGATGGCGGTAATGAATAGTGTCACACCACGCCAATGGCGGAAACACGTGATGCAACGCTCGAAAGCATATCGAAGTCAAGATTAAAACAATATTTAATTAAAAAAGATCATATTATTAAGATGTCGAAAGACGTATTTTGTTCAAATATTACATACAACATCATCGTTTAACATTTCAAAAAGAAGGTTTTTCAACTATATTACAAGCCAAGGAAAATATCAGGAAAATCCCCGCCAAAAGTTCCGACATCAAATCCCTCGTACTAGTCATACTATCGATCAACACTTAGTTACCCGAAAGATGTGTTTAAAAAGACATCAACATATACATATTTGCGAGTTTACATATTTGAGTTCCATATCACAACAACATTTCAAAACAAGCATGTAATGGAAGTATAGGACATGTAGTGTCTTATATGAGGATTTGAAAATTCCTACAAGATGGCGATGATCTATCCCGGGCCCATAATCAAAACAAGACTGCACATTTTTTTCCCTGCATGTTGTTTCTCAGAATAACAACTTAGTTCAAAATAATGTGCACCCTTTGTCTTTACTGGGTTGACGCTATCAACCAGAGGTGGGCCTTGTCAGGCATCAATAGTACTAGGGGTGCAAACGAGCCGGGCTCGAGCTCGACCAGGCTCGAGCTCAAGCTCGATTAACTTATAAGAACTCGAGCTCGGCTTGATTCGAGCTTTGTTTTTAAAGCTCAAACTCGGCTCGTTGGTGGTATCTCAAGCTCAAGCTCGGCTCGTTTAGTGTTTATTAGTTAGTATATTAAGGTAAATAATATAAATAATAAGCTCGATAAGTCAAAAGCTCGACTCGACTCGTTTGTTAAACAACTTTAAATGTGAGGTAAATAGTATAAAATATTAATAAAATTAATGTTATACTAAGGCTCGTCGAGCCTGACGAGCTTCATATGTCAGGCTTAATCTCGATCTCGATAAGTAAACGAGCTTTGTTTTAGGCTCAATCTCGGCTCAGGCTCGATAGGGCTCGACTCGTTTCGAGCTTTTTACCGAGCCGATCTCGAGTAGCTCGCGAGCTGCTCGGCTCGTTAGCACACCTAATTATAGTACTATCCAAATATTCCTTCAGTTTCATACACAGTGAATTAATGGTTACAGCAAACATACGAGGACCTACCCCGAGTGGTTTCCTATTTACCCATGTACACATGCTGCCACTTATTATATTTTCACAAGTTACAACAATTTAACAAGACATATATTTCCCCAAGATGTAAAACAATTTAAAATGAGGCCATGAAACTCACATCAATAGTAGTGCAACAAACATCAGAGAATAGCGACAAGTCCGGGTCAAACACCTATAAATGTCCAGGATGTATAAGACACTAGGTCTACACTGTGTGTTTATCTGACAAGTTGTACACCTAACTCCCAACACCGCTATTTAAATACAATTCCTCGCTTAATTAAAACACATGTCATAGATCCGTTGGTGATGAATTATCCCGTTATAAGTTTCACATAACTTATATTTTAATAACCATTCAACAATATTTTCAAAGTTAGTTAGGTTCGTCATCACGAACTATGATCATTGCTTGATTTCATCACGTCATGATATTATCATTCAATATATATATATACATATATATATATATATATATTTACAATATATATTTACTAACTTGAATTAACATTATCTCCGACTTGACTCCCTTTACAGTATAATTATTTTCCTATTAAATAATTATATTAGGATCTTGTCGATTGAGATTTCATTTCCATCGTTCGACTCGACTCACTTTACCATATATTTATTTTTTCATTAAATAAATAATAGGAACTTGTCGATTTGAGGTTACATTTTACATCGTCAAGTTTTCATACTTAACTTACATTTAAACATATAATCTTTATAATCTTTAGAGATTACTTTACGTTAATTATACCATGAATAATTTTCCAACACTTGTGAAAGTGTTATATATTTTTCACCCATAATTATTCTTATATATATTTCGTCCATAAAATATATATTTTCCATGTACACATTTATCATTAGAATAATTATTCACATTCGACACAATAACATATATACGTATTTTGTAGGAAGTTATACAATACATACTTATTCGTCTGATTTACATTTTTGTCCGATAACTCATCGTAATACAATATGTCCATGTCCGATTAGTCAACTTATATAGTTTTCGCATCACTTACGGTGTGCGCATATAATGCATATATGTGTGACCCTTGGGGGGCAAAAGTAAAGTTGCACTAGTTTTAATGTTATTTTACTAATTTCGTGAAAATAACGTTAAAAACGATGGACGGTTAATCATGCATAATAGATGATGTCTATCTTTAGTATGATTGTATAATTAATTTGTAATTTAAATTGTTTCCTTATCTCATTGTAATCATCCCAAAAATAGGGATTGTATTTACTCTATATAATGAATGACAAAGAGAAGGAAAGGGTCAAGGATCCTATTATTCACATGGTATCAAACAGGTCCCCCAACCCTACCTTGACCTCCCTGCGGCGGCAGCCATCATTGGTTGATCGCTCGCCTTCTTCTTCCTGCAGCAGTCTTCGTGAATTGTTGCAAGCCCCCACTCATACTTCTATTCTGCCTACACCTTCCATCCTCCCCTTTCCTTTTGTCTTTTCTTTCTGCCCTCACTCCCGTACCTTCATCTACTACCCTAGACCCACCGTACCACCCTCACCATGGCTAATATTCACCCTGCCACCACTGTCTCCAACATCACTAATTTCATCCCAATCAAACTCGAATTTGATACCGCCCATTGGCCCTCCTGGTCCGAACTTTTTAAAATCCACTGCAAAGCCTATCAAGTTTATGACCACCTCCTTCCCCGCCCACCACCCGCACCACCCGCTGCCACTGACAAAGACAAAACCCCGGCTTCATCCTCTTCCACCGATGAGACTTGGGAACGCCTCAACTCCATTGTCCTTCAATGGATGTACGGGACGATCTCCCAAGATCTTGTTCACACGGTGATTGAACCGGGACAAAACAAAACCGCCCACCAAGCATGGACGTCTCTTGAAGATCTTTTTCAAGATAACAAGAGCGCCCGTGCTCTCCACCTCCGCCACCGCTTTACCAACACCCGCCTTGAAAACTTCCAATCCATGAATGCCTACTGCCAACAACTCAAACCCTGGCCGATCAGTTAGCTAGTGTCGGTCACCCGATTGACAACGATGACCTCGTTCTACAACTCATCGCTGGGCTAACTGAACAATACGAGAGTATCAGTACCATACTACAAGGCCAAGAACCCCTACCCCCGTTTTATAAGGCTCGCTCCAAGCTTTGCATGGTCGAGTCCCAAAAAGCGGAACAAGCCCTCCATAGCTCTCAAAAATCCAACACCGCCCTCACCACCTCATCCCGCTCCACCCCTTCTCAACCACCAACCGAACCTACCTATGACCGGAACAGGGGCCGTGGTCGCACCCGAGGCCGCGGACGTGGTCAGCCATCGCACAACCAGTGGCCAACTTATCCTCCATATTGGCCTCCTCCACCCACTTACGGTTACTGGACTCCTCCGCCATCCCATTCAGCCCAACACCAACAATCACATCAGCCCACATACTCTTCTACTTGGGCCGCCCCTCCTTGCCCATACCCCACCTCTTCATCTCGGCCCAACAATAATAGTAATGGGGCAGGCTTACTTGGATCCAAGCCTTCACAGGCCCATCATGCAGCATATGCTCCAACTGACATTGATCAAGCCCTTCAAGCGATGTCGTTGAACAACGCTCAAGAACCAACTGGTTATATGGACACAGGTGCAACAGGTAATATGTCCAATACTCATGTTAATTTTGACTCTTTTTCTAGTAATTGCATGGGACAACAAATAGTCGTTGGTGATGGTTCGACCATCCGGTACTCGGACATGGCCAACAAACCTTACCACCACCCTTTCCCCCACTGGTCCTTAAAAACGTAGTTTATGCACCCAAGCTAATTAAAAATTTAATTTCTGTTCGTCGGTTTACCACCGACAATTGGGTTTCGGTTGAATTTGACCCCTTTGGTTTTCTTGTGAAGGATTACAAGAGCCGGATCCCTATCCTCCGGTGCAACAGCAGCGGTGATCTTTACCCCCTGGTGCTCGGCCCTGGAACCACAACCTTCCCCTCCACTTTTGCTGCTGTCACCTCCACTCTATGGCATGAACGTCTAGGCCACCCTGGACGTGCTTCATTACAATCTCTCAAGTCACATCGTCTAGTTAATTTTTCTAGTTTTAAAAATAATGTTTGTCAATCCTGTGTGCTTGGCAAAAGTATTAGACTTCCATTTACTCGTTCTAGTACTAGTATTTTTAATTGTTTTGACTTGATTCATAGTGACTTGTGGACTTCTCCACTTTTGAGTTGTAATGGCCATAGATATTACATTTTATTTCTTGATGATGTTTCTAATTTTTTATGGACTTACCCGTTATCAAATAAATCACAAGTATACTCCACTTTTTGTCACTTCCATAAACAAATATCCACCCAATTTGAACGACCCACAAAACCTTTCAATGTGATAACGGAACTGAATACATAAACTCATCATTTAATAATTTCTTCTCCTCCCATGGCATTCTTTTTAGGCGATCGTGTCCCCACACATCGTCTCAAAATGGGAAAGCGGAACGTATGATTCGTACAATCAACAACATGATCCGCACCATCCTCACACATGCTTCCCTACCCAACACTTTTTGGCACCATGCCCTCGAAACCGTCACTTACCTATTAAATATCATACCCGTCCAACACCTACAAAACAAGACACCAACCGAACTTCTATACCACCGTACACCCTCCTATGACCACCTTCGAGTTTTCGGGTGCCTCTGCTACCCGTTAACTCCTTCCACCACAATCCACAAACTACATACACGCTCCACACCTTGTGTATTTTTGGGTTACCCAGTCACCCACCGGGGCTACAAATGTTTTGACCTCTCCACCAAACAAATCATCATCTCTCGCCACGTGGCCTTTGATGAAACCACCTTCCCATTTGCCAACACCATTACCCCACCGCCTTCCTATGAATTCCTATCCGAATTCCTCACTGCCCTATGGCCCTATGTCAACCCACTCACAACTAATACCTCACCATCCCACCCACCCGAACCTTCCACAGCCCAACAGTCTCCTAATCCGCCTCCTCCAATACCCTCTCCAGCCCACTCACCCTCATCCTACCAGCCAGCCCAACATACCCCTCCGACCCATCACTCTACCCCACGTTCCAGCGGCCCAAACCCCTCGGCCCAACATCCATCCACTGCCCATTCAAGTCAGCCCATGCCTTCCAGCTTACCACACACTTCCGACCCCTCACCCAACCAAATTGTACCCCTCCACCCCCCTCCCCACTCTACTCGCACCATGCGCACCCGCGCCATGGATGGCATAACCAAACCTCAAACCCGTATGAACCTAAACGCCACCACCATCATTCCCCTACCCAAAACACCTACCGAGGCCTTGTCCGTACCGGAATGGCATAAAGCCATGACTGACGAATACCATGCACTTATTAAAAATGAGACGTGGGAATTAACACCGAGGCTACCCACCATGAACGTCATCCGGAGCATGTGGTTATTTAAACACAAATATAAATCTGATGGGTCATTGGAAAGATATAAGGCGCGTTTAGTATGTGATGGTCGCCTTCAGCAGGTGGGTATAGACTGTGGTGAGACTTTTAGCCCGGTCATTAAACGGCAACTATTCGTACAGTGCTCTCTATTGCACTCTCTCAGGGTTGGCAGATAAACCAGTTGGACGTGACTAATGCTTTTCTCCATGGTCACTTAAATGAAATAGTATACATGTATCAGCCCATGGGTTTTCGCAACAAAGACTTCCCGGATCATGTCTGCCGACTTAAAAAGTCTTTATATGGGTTGAAACAGGCACCACGGGCATGGTACCAACGCTTTACAGATTTTGTCTTAACATTGGGGTTCACACAGAGTAAATGTGATGCTTCTTTATTTTCTTATCACCACGGCTCTCAGGTTGCTCATTTGCTCCTCTACGTCGACGACATCATTCTTGTTACTTCGTCTGACGCACTTCGCTCACATCTAATGGCACACTTATCAGCAGAGTTCGCAATGAAGGATCTCGGCCACCTCAGCTTCTTTTTGGGCATCTCGGTGACACGGCACAACAATACTTTATTTTTATCCCAGCACGCCTATGCTCAGGAAATTATTGAGCGTGCTCGCATGTCGTCTTCCAAACCGGTTCACACTCCGGTTGACACGAATGGAAAGCTCGGCTCACTCGCGGGAGATGATTTTCATGACCCGACATTATACCGCAGTCTTGCAGGTGCCTTACAGTACCTGACCTTCACGCGACCCGACATCAGTTATGCAGTTCAACAAATTTGCATTCATATGCATGCTCCGAAAACAGATCATTGGAACGCTCTCAAGCACATAATTCGATATATACAGGGTACGTGCACCTTTGGCCTTACTCTTGGCCCTTCTAAGGACCCTCGGCTAGGGGTGTTCAATGAATCGAATAACGAATTTTTGAATTATTCGAATCGAATTTCTCGAATTTTTAATATTTTTACCTGAATTCGTATTCGATTCGTATTCGCTTAAAATTCAATTTATTCGATTCATATTCGATTCGAATAAGAAACTCGAATTCGAATCAAATTCGATTTAGTTCAAATTCACCATCAATAATAAATTGTTTTACTAAAACTAATACAAACTCATTATTTTTAACATATAAAATACAAATCTACAAAATTGATAAACAACAATATGTGTCAAATACGGGAATAGAAAAAAAATAGTAGAGAGTATATAGTTTGTTAGAGTTTTGTGATGTATAAGATAAATATGTGAAATATGGTTATGGTAAAATTTGTAGACACTATGGGTTCTTAGAGTTCGATCAAAATTTAGAAGGTTTTTTTTTTCAATGTGTGTATAATAATGAGTAAGTGTGTATATATATTTAAAAAATATACGAGTACAGTTTTTATTCGAATTTCGAATCGAATCGAATTTAAAATCATAAATTCGTATTCGATTTACTTGACTCGAATTCGAATCGAATCGAATTCGAATTCTTAATAAACGGATCGAATTCTTGGTAATCGAATCGAACTAAGTCGAATTTCGAATTTTTCGAATTTGAATCGAATTCTGAACACCCCTACCCTCGGCTCATTGCCTATACAGATGCTGACTGGGTCGGTTGCCCCGACACACGTCGTTCTACTAGCGGGTTTTGTATCTATTATGGTGAAAACCTTATTTCTTGGTCCTCCAAACGCCAAGCGACCATCTCCCGCTCCAGTGCCGAGGCTGAATATCGCGGCGTTGCAAATGTGGTCGCCGAAATTTGCTGGTTACGAAATCTACTCCTCGAGCTTCAGCGTCCTCTTCTTAATGCTACTATAGTTTATTGCGACAATGTCAGTGCAATATATCTTTCAGGTAATCCAGTTCAACATCAGCGAACCAAACATATAGAGCTTGATATACACTTTGTTCGTGAGAAGGTCCAAAAGGGAGAGGTCCGAGTCTTACATATGCCGACACGGTTTCAAATTGCTGATATTTTTACCAAGGGACTACCGCGCATTTTATTCGAAGATTTTCGTGCCAGTCTCAGCCTTCGATCTCCTCCGGCTTCGACTGCGGGGGAGTAATAGATGATGTCTATCTTTAGTATGATTGTATAATTAATTTGTAATTTAAATTGTTTCCTTATCTCATTGTAATCATCCCAAAAATAGGGATTGTATTTACTCTATATAATGAATGACAAAGAGAAGGAAAGGGTCAAGGATCATATTATTCACAATGCATCATGTGGTGGCGTGGATAGCCAAAAGACAAAGGGGTACATGCACCGATCGGGTTTGTCCCGATTGCTAAGTGTTATGTGCCTTATGTCCAAGGCTTGATACCAAACCACATCGAGCCGGGGGTCTCACTGGAAGCAACCTCTCTATTCTTAGGGGTAGAGGTAAGGCTGTCTACATCCTACCCTCCTCAGACCCTACCTTAGCTTTGCTATAGGTGGGATTAACTGAGTATGATGATGATGATATAGTTTCTGCATCACGAATAATATAAATTACACATATGTATTTTATTTATATTTCTTAAGCTCCCAATAATATGTTTACATGAAATTAATTGATTTTAATTTGAAAATTTATAAAATAACTTTTGTATTTTCAAAACATGAAAATACTAAGAATTGGTTATTTCCAACATTGTTTTATTCCATAGATATAAAAATATGAATTTTATATAATTTTTACCAAGTCTTTAAATTGTCAATTTTGTAATAAAAACTTTTAGTTTTTATATTTCTCAACATTTTATACAAAAAGTACAACTTTCTATTTTTAATACTAAACTTTACAAAGTCACATTTTTAGACTTAAGTTTTCAAAATAACATTTTACACCCTTAACTTTTAAAGTTACCAAATCACATCTTTAACTTTTAAAAGTTACTTTTCCCCCTAGAATTTCAAAAGTGATAAGTTTCCATTAAACTAGTAACTTTAATTTTTTAATCTAGTCATTTTAGATTATTATTAAGATCCAACAATATCCATGATCCATAAATGGCTCATTAGGGATAATAATAGGTGTATTAGTGTATAAAAGTCCATTTTGTCCAACTTTGTGTCTTTAAGTCCATAAACTTTGAATATGTAACTTTTACATTCTTCATTTTTTAATAAGTTCAACTTTATATTTAGTTTTAGATGATCATTTTCAGATTATTGAGACCACTTTTAAGTGTATCCAAGTCACTTTTACCAATAATGTTTATATCATCATTTTAAACAAGTGTATGTGAACTTTTATTACTTACAAAACAATATCAACACCACCATCAAACATACGGCCCTAAGAACACTTTTAGATCATCCATTTTAGTTTGTAAAACCATTATAACTTATGTTTAAAACCATGTCAAAAAACTTTATGTACAACTTGCTTTCTAAACTTCAAAACATAAAATTTTAAGAATAAAAACAATATCAAGAATACTTTCAACTAGCACAAGGCTAGGGAAGCTAAAAACACTCGTGTTTTTATGGGGTTTAGTGTGTTCTTTCAAGGTGGTAGCTCCAAGCTTGATAACACACTTTGATCCTTGTAAAACTAGTTTGATTGTGCCAGATTTTGAGTGTTGGAAAGTTGAAGACGATGGGTGTATGGAGGCTCAAAACTCACGGCCAAAGCGGAGGAGGAAGAGTTTTTGAGTTTGATTATCATGATGGAAGCTTACAAATTATTTTATAAAGATCTCATGTACCATAAAATCTTACAATAATCTAAACACCATGTTTAAAATATATCAAATCTATCTAACATGTACGGAAAAATGATTATGGGATGGGGGAGAGTTGTTGGCCAGTTTTGGAGGACAAGAGGGGGCCCATATGTGCAAAGATATCTCCAACAAGCTAGTTACAATTCAACTATGCAATTAGGGCTTTGTTCGTATTTTAATCAGATTTTAATTTTGAGTTATCCGGACATTAAATAAGCCTATATTAACCCTTAACCCTAGTTTAAGTTTTGGTAAGTTATTTAGGCTTTAATTGGGTAAAATTATAAGTTATATGCGTATTAGGTACGACACGTGAATTTTATTTGTTATCGGGAGATTTAGGTTGTGTGTAACCATTTGATGTTTTGGAGTACCAAAACACTTTATATTTTTCAATTATGCCATTTATTTTACTTTCCAGACATTCGGGATCGTTTTCGGTTATTAAATTGCTACTTGGTAATCACCAACATCCATTTCGGACAAGTTTATTCGCATGCGATTTCGCTGTGCTTCTAATTAAACAAATGCATACCTATGCATCCTATGGGGAGCTTTTATTATCTAAGGCCAAATTAATCCAATTAATTTAAAATTGCACTTAATTAAGTTAATCACACGTAATTAATTTGTATGTATTTACCTCGTTTTTGAGGATTGTCACAAATAGACTGTGACACCCGGCAAATTCTGGTTAACAACGTTGTCTAGATTAAAGTCTACCTTAGCGAGTCACGCGTATGTTATACTTAACGAGGGTTAGCTAGATAGCTAGATAGGACATACGTGCATTGTTGTGAGTTTCACTACTCTTTTCTCAAAAGCATGCGTCTCGGGTTTGAGACAACTTACAAAACGTTTTCTAGTCCGGGTTGGGACTACTTTCACATCTCGGGTTATGAGATGCTTTGACTCCTTGTGTGGGTCGGGTTTTGACTCCTTGTGTGAGTTAATATGTTATTACATGATTAGTGAACCTCGGACGTTGGTGAATAATAAACTTATGTGTCTCGATGATATCTGACAAACTTATGTGAAAACCATACGTGATTATGTGAACCTAAACCGAACACGTTAATAAAAATTATTAAAAGTGGAGCGTGAGGTTGATTAGGGTCTTAACGCATGGGGTTACACTTGTTACGGTCCGAAATAACGAAAACGTCGATGGATAACGCGTCGGGAGGCTAAACGAAGCAAAAACGCGCGCCCCGGACCTGTGAGCGGCCGCTCACAGGCTCCGAGCGGCCGCTCGAACCTATCTGACGGGTTTAAACCGCCTCAAACTCGTATTTAAGCATCCTTACCCCCATGCAGCCCTCATACTCAACCCTAATCGCCCCCTTACTGCCCCACACGAATATTTCACTCCAAAAACTCCTGCTAAGGCTCAAGATCATCAATTGGGAGGCTCCAAGGCGCACGATTGATTGATTTGAAGAGCTAAGGGTATAACTCATGATTTCTTACGCTTTTTACTTTATGTTTTATTGTAAAAATCATATAACAAGTTTGTCCAGGTCTGAATGGGTTTAATAAACATTAAAACATGAGTCTTTTTGAAGATTAAACGGATTAAACCTATTAATAAACGCGTAGTAACATCATAGGATGCTTGTTGCGCAAGTTATTGGTGTTTTGATCCTAAAAGCTTTGATCTTGACATGTTTGATAATAGGATCTGATGGGAATAGGTATTAGGAAAGTTGTATGATGATTATTAGGTGTTATTGATTGATAATATGCAACTAGGGTTTGATATAATTGATAATATTGCACGATTAGAATCTGGACAGATTCTGAATGTCGACTTGTAGGGTCTGTTTCGTGGCTTGAAAATAATTGGTTTGATCGATTCTTTGCATGATGGTAACGTACAAGGTCTTAGCTTTTCATAATGGGCAAAACCATCGAATTTGGACATCGTTTGAGTCGTTTTTGGAATTTTAATTGATTAGGGGTCATATCAGATTTTCGGATTTGTAAACTGGGCTAACTTTAAATGGTCATAACTTGAGATTTACAAGGAATTAGATTATGAAATTTTTCCAGTAGGTCAATACTGGAAAAATAGAGCTTTTCCAAGTGGATTCATCTCGTTTGGATGAATACACAATTTTTAAGAATTTTCCTACTAAACTGACCTGTTGAGGAGATTTTCTGGACATAGCTGTGTTGTACGAATTTTCATAATTTTTGTGTTTGGAATTAAGACAAAACAAAAATAGGTATTGTCTAGTGAATCCCAAAGAAAATTCAGTAAAAATTTGGGAGGTTAACTCACTGAATTGCTATTTTAAATAAATTCATTTTGATGGCGCACAATCTGTCCTGAAAACACAGATTGTGTATTATGTGCTTCTGTGATTAATTGAGGTCTTAGGTGGTATGGAATTGACATGTAACTGAAGTACACTTGTCTGAGACACATACGGAATGTAGAAACTAATTGTAACCAATGTATTCACCAACGGGTCCGTAGGGTTTACTATTGCATGTAGAATCACTAGGCGTCGCATACACACTTTTGAACATTTAAAACGCCTTGGACAAACGAGTTATATGGGTAATGATATTACGCCTATACTCACTGAGCGACACTGTTATTAGGGTGTCGGTAGCATATATTGCTTGCTGTTCGGATTCTTTGCTTGCACGTTAAGGTGAGTTTACGGCCCCTCTTTTAACTGGTTTCACTTTTTGGGGGAGAAAACATGTGTTAAACTTACGTTTTGGTAACAACTGTCATACTATGGGTTTCTATGGTTTACTATACGGTCTTTGAAAGTCCCGGGGGAAACCATGAATGTGCGGGTTAGCACAACGGGGAAATGTGAATAGATCTATTGGGAGTGACCAACCCCGCTCGTCGGCTTGGAGGGTCGGCGAGTGCATATTGTCTCAAACAGGAACAGGTTTACTATTCGGGCACAACATCTGGTATTCGAGTTAGTAATGGTTTTCCAATCGTGGTAGTAACAAAACATACGCCTAGCTAGCGTACACTGGTTTTCGATTTGTTATAGTATGGACAGGTTGACTTGGTACTTGGATACAAAACCTGTAAACTCACCAGCATTTTTGTGCTGACGTAAACTTTTACATGTTTTCTCAGGTCGCTAAGGTAGCACAATGGAACTAGGGCGCACGCGTCTGCACGGCGTCTAGTTAGAGTTGCATGGTTTTACAAACGTTGAACATTGGTTTACTATTGAATATTGTTTTGAATAAGCTTCCGCTGTAAACGGGAATTTTAAACATTGTTTTGAAATTGCATTATGTTCATTTTAGACTTGTTTATTGTGATCGTTGGTTTGGATCCTGGTTTGTCATGCGCCTCGCGGTAAAACTCCGCAAGTGGATTTTGAGGGTGTGACATAGACTACCAACCCTTGAGGCATTAAGCATAAGAAACATATTAAAGTTCATTCACAAAGGTGCATCATGTGTGACTCGGGTATTGTAACATATCATTTTTCCCCCAAATTGTATGGTATCCTCAATAGTGTGGAAGCATGGGCCCAATGTATGTTTCCACATAGTTTTGTTATTTAGGTTGGATAACACATAGATTAGGTATCTATGATGTAAAGTTTTGACAAAATTACACGAATTGTCCTTTATTTATATACGAAATTGCACTATTTATCCATTTTCTTTAAAAAGCACGCAAAATGCCCTTTATAAATAAATTTTGCACACTATTTGTCTTTTAAGCAAACTGATGTTAACTTTTTAGTTAACTTAAAGATAAAATTACCATTTTACCTAAATGACATAATTTTAAATATATATATATATATAACATAAAGGACTAGAACCCAACTGGTAGCCCAAAGGAAAAGGAAAAAAAATTGATCCATCCCACTTGTTCGACCAAAAAGGAAGCCTAGCGGCCCAACAAGACTTTCGCAAACACGCGAAGATGTTCGAGACCCGTGAACTACCCCTGACGCGGCCTAGACTAGTATCAGGCCACCGATCGCGATTTTTTTACATTATAACCTTTTTTTTCTTACCTAAATCATCCAAAACACATCTCATTCGAATTCCACAATCCCAACATGAAAAAACACCATTCTTGGAGCTTTGGAGGTCCGAGATTGAAGAGAGGAATATCCTCAAGTTCGGTCTATTCTAGTTCTATGTTTTAAATTCTATTATTTTGATACATTAATCATGTCTAGGGCTGCAAACGAACGGAACGAACACGAATAAGGCATTGTGCGTGTTCGTTTGTTAAGAAAATTATGTGTTCACGAACAGTTCATGAACATTTACCGAACGAGATTTTCTGTTCGTGTTCGTTTGTCAAGAAAACACTAATGTTCGTGTTCGTTTGTTAATTTTTTTCATGAACACACACGAACACAAACAGACATTAATGAACACAAACAAATGTTCATGAACGTAAATGAACACAAAGAAGTGTTCATGAACAGAAACAAACACAACCGGACATATATTAACTTTTGAATAACATCAGATTCACATACATTAAGACATTAGCTATATCCACCCAAAATACAATCTAATTGTCCAAACATACTTAGTACTGGAGAAGGGTGAGGGCGTTGGAGGTGGAGGGCATCAATGCTGGAACGTGAAAACATATAATGAGCTTGGATACAAAAAGTAGGTTTATTGTCATACATATTATTTATTGGGTAAAATAATAAAAACAAAAGAATATAAAAAGTATAAAAATTTAAAACCTTAATAAACTATCGAACACGAACGAACATGTTACCGAACGTTCACGAACATAAACGAACGAACGCGACCTTTGTTAATGTCCGTTCGTTCGTGTCCGTTCATTTATTAAACGAACGGACACAAACGAACTTCCCGCCGAACGGTTCATGAACTGCTCGCTGAAAGTTCAGTTCGTTTACAGTCCTAATTAGGTCCATGAAACCCTAAGTCATCCAAACTGATTAAAAACAATTAAAATGTGTTTCTAATGATTTGTATATAATTTAGATGTTGTATGATTTGATTTACATGTTGTGAAACCCTAGGTTGCATGATAATTCATAACTTGCCAAAAGATGAAACTTTGTTGATAATGAACTTTGTGGATTGATTTCTAGATGTGTACGATGAACTCGTATGATGATTATGTGCTAGGGGCTGTTTGGTTCACCTTTGAATGGTTTCAATCGGAGGTAATCTCTGAATCGGTCAGAGGTTAAGGTGTTTGGTTGTCAAAACCCAACCTCTGAATGGTTCCATTCATAGCTGAATGGTTCAACATAGAGAAGATGCTAAATGAAAAAACAAGACCCATATACCCCTCCTGCTTCCCTTCTTTGTTCACTGATGAAGCCAACAACCCTTTCTCCTCCCTGCTCTTCATTGCAGACACATCCCCTTTCTCTTCTCTCTTGTAGTCGTCACCCCTCACCGGCCCACCGTCGTACGCCATTGACCCGAGCTCCGCATCAACCAAAACCGTTGCTCGATCCGAACCCAACATCGTATGGTGGCTCCGCCGCGAGCTCCGCCGCTGGTCACCGTCCCTCCCTCCACTCACTCACTCACACACACACACACTCTCTCTCTCTTTCTATCTCTCTCTGCGGTGTGTGTGTGTGTGTGTATTTGGATTGTAAAATGAGAAAATGGATTATGGTTTAGGGTTTATAAACCTGGGTCTCCACTCTTGAATGGTATGTGTGAATGGAGATGATGATGTCTGACAAAAAAAAATGAATGGGTATGATGATTAGAAGTGTGGGTATTTGAAACATTGAGGTAGGTGAGTGTGGGTATAATAATAATAATAATAATAATAATAATAATAATAATAATAATAATAATAATAATAATAATAATAAAGGAATGAGGAAGGGGTAAAACAGTCATTTTGCACACTCATTCAGTTATACAACCAAACAACCATTACTGGTTCAGAGCCTCTTACCTATTCAGACCTCTTACTGATTCAGCGCTTACTGGTTCAGCACTTGCCAAACAGCCACTTAGTATAAGTGTATTAGTATGTATAGAAAACTTGGATTGTAGAAAATCAACTAGATGTTCTTGACTTGTCGTTAACGGAAACTTTGTTGATTTAGTGCATGTTTGGCTCTCCATTTTCCCACCTCCTTATGACTTATTGGAAAAGTCATAAGTTAAAATGAAATGTTTGGATGATGGATTGAAAATGAACTTTTGTGCTTAGATTAAGGAGGTTGAAAAGGAGAAAAGTTATAAGTTAGAATTTGTGACTTTTGAGATTAAGAAGATAAGGAGATGGAGAGCCAAACATGCTCTTAATTTTGACTAGTGTTGCTAGTGTAAGAAAGAAAATTTTCCTATTGTCACAAAGCATTTTTTTTTTCATTTCGTTAAGTGAACTTGAACCACATCGTTTCTGTTTCTTACTTAGAATTCCAAAATTTAATTCTACAACCATATTCACAATTACATTAAAGTTTTCTTTGTAACAAACACCAACTATTTTAGATAATCAACAATAACTATTGCAATCACATATACAAGTTATGTTATTTTTACATGTCTTGTTGTCGCTCATCAATGTAACATCACACGAATTATCAACAAGACAGATCCTGCATAACCCGTTCTAACTCGAACCCATTTTGACCTAACACTATTTTCGCCCGAAACACATTATCACAAAAACCAAAACGACCTTTTATTGAATTGACATGTTTTGACACGATGTGCCACCCAAAACACACCTATTTCTATACCATATCAATTTATCAACTCCCAAATATACAAACCATTGATTAATACATCCTTCCCTTATCACCATATTTGATCCTCTTTTAACAATATTTATTGCAAATTAATATACAACATTATCAACCATTAAGTTGATTGCACTTTTTTGTACATCATCTACTAATTAATAATTTATAATTTTTCAATCTAACCATAAATTATAAAGATCAACATTAATTTTTTATTTAATGTAAATACGTAGTAAAAAAAAAAAAAGAATATGCTGCGGATCTGGTGGTGTCACGATACTGTAACCTGTTCTCACTGCTTGCACGGAAGTTTCTACGTCCCTCTCTGCATTAATTAATTTTATTTCTTTTTTTTTTTTTGAACGGCACTAAATTTATTATTATATTACAGTAAAAAAAATTAAAAATATTTTTGTAGGAACCTAAAAATAGATCTGAATCACATAAACAGGAATACAGGACGTGCATTCACCAATCATAAATCGACACATCAGCAAACCTACAACTTCGTGGATGCAATGTTATTGGATGGGTAATGAGGCCCACTGAACAAAAAAAAAAAGAGTCAGATGGAGGTCACTTTCCTTTTCAAACATATATTAAACTAATTAATATTAATTAATAATATATCGCCTTTCAAAAAAAAAATTAATAATATTAATTATTGATTAAGCAATGAATTAAAAGAGTTAATTACCCACACAGTCCCTACAGTTTGGCTCAAGTGACAATTTTGGGCATTAAGGTTTGAAAGTTGTAAGTTTGGTTTTAATTTTAACAAGTTTAAGGTCTAAGAGCATTCACACTAGTGTCTCCATTTTTTGGTGAGACGAAAAACCCTATAATTTTGAAAGTGATTGTGAGTGAAGAAAATGAGAAAACTACTGTTTATCGGTAAATTTTGGGTTCGTTAGGAATCCTTTAGGGAAAACAGGAAAACTGTACTTATTTTTTAATATTTGTTGAAAGTGGTTGTGAGTGAATGAGAGATAAATTGTAATGATTTTTAATGTAATATGTGGTTGTGAGTGAATGGGGATGATAAACTTATTGAGAATGCTCTAAGAATAATACTGTTATTTTTTTTGTTAAGATGGTATAAAGTGACCAAAACGCCCTTTCATAACTATAGTGTATTACAAGCTCAACAAATTTTGCTTGAATTACCCTACTGACTCGCCCCTTTGCGTTGTAAGGGTTTTTGTTAGGGATGAGCATTTCAGTAGTAATACCGATATCGAACTGGTACCAAAACCGAAAATGCTGATACCAAATTATTTTTTGGTACTAAGTTTTGACAAAAATCGGTACCAGTATATTCGCTATCGGGATCGGTTCGGTACAGTATGATACCGAGCTCATCCCTAATTTTTGTTGGTTTTTGGTTACATGAAATTGCGGGGGGGGGGGGGTAAGGTTTGGTGGGTCAATGGAGAGAGAAAGAAAAGGGGAGGGGAGAGAGAGGGAGGGCGCGTAGCGAGTTTCAAAGGAAAGATGAATTACGTCGAAGAAGATCAAACATGTAGAGAATGTTAAACATTGTTAAAGATAGAAAGATGAGGGGGCTAATTTGTTTTTAAATATTCTCATTTATATGTAAATTACAAATTTAACACGCGTTGGTCATAAACTCTAAATTTGTTAAATGTTGAAACTAACAGGGATGAGCTTGGCATCGATACCCAAAATGGCGGTATAAAAAAATCGCCAAAATTAGATACTGGCATGTACCGACATTTAAAAGTAAAATTGATAAAATACCGATACCACACCGAAAAGTCAAAATGTCAATACTAAAGTGCTACAAAAATGATTTAGTACTATACCCACCCACCAAGTACTACAAACCTTAAAACCTCTAGCCCAAAGCCAGAAGGTGTTAGGTGACCCAAACAAAGGGACCATTTGAATAACAAACTCAAAAATTAATTTAAGGAAACTTCAAGGAAACAAACCTTCAAAAAGAACTCATACAATTAAATAAAAATCCCCTCTTTTTCTCCATATATCCCTTTCCTGATTCCCACTTCAAGAAACCTTCATATAATCAGAAACCCATCTCCCAAATCAGTAAATTAACAACCTTTGCTACTCAATTCCTTCCATTTTTTGCATCATCATGTTTTCTTGATTTTAGGTAACTTTTAACTTGTTTCAGTCAGTTATTATGTAATTATATCATATAGGATTGTAATTGTTGTGTTGTATGCTATGTTTTGTTACTTGATTGATGTGGGTTTTCATATTTATGTGTGTTTTGTTTATTAATTTAAGATGAATTATTGTAGATCTTTAGATTATTGTAGGTTTTGTGTAATTAGTTAGATTATGAACAATAAAGTTTTATATAGTTTGTAGTTTGAATCCCATAAAATAAGCATATTTTTGTGAGTTTTCTTTTTTATTTTTATTTTTTTGTATTATTTTTTATACTGGAAATATACTTGACTTTTTTTTTTTTTTTTTTTTTTTGTAGGTGATTAATTTTTTTTTTTTTTATAATTGGGATTGGAAGTTGGGAATTTATTGGTTTTTTGAGTGAGGATCAATGGGTAAAGGAGCGCAAAATTACGGTAGGAAAGAGAGTACAGGCAAAGCGGCTCTGGATCCGAACCAGTATCCGGTTTGGGCAAAGGATATTCAGGATGTGAACAAAACTACCAGGTGGATAGCAAGTTTGGTCTATCCGACGATGAAGTTGAGAAGCGGCTGAAGAAATACGGAACAAACGAGTTGGAAAAGCATGAAGGGCAGTCTGTTTTCCGTCTGATATTGGACCAGTTTAACGATACTTTAGTTAGGATTTTACTTGCTGCAGCTGTGATTTCTTTTGTTTTGGCCTGGTATGATGGTGACGAAGGCGGTGAGATGGAGATCACTGCGTTCGTTGAGCCTTTGGTAATTTTTCTCATACTGATTGTTAATGCGATTGTTGGTGTTTGGCAAGAAAGTAACGCGGAGAAGGCGTTGGAGGCTCTTAAAGAGATACAATCAGAGCAGGCTACTGTTATCCGTAATGGGAGAAAAGTTTCTAGCCTTCCCGCGAAGGAACTTGTTCCTGGTGATATTGTGGAACTTCGCGTAGGTGATAAAGTTCCTGCTGATATGAGGGTTATCAGTCTTATTAGTTCGACTCTTCGGGTTGAACAAGGTTCGTTGACCGAGAAAGTGAAGCTGTGAGTAAAACGACTAAACCTGTGCATGAAGAATCTGATATTCAAGGGAAGAAATGTATGGTGTTTGCGGGGACCACGGTTGTTAACGGTAACTGTATCTGTTTGGTTACCGAAACAGGAATGAATACCGAGATAGGAAAAGTGCATTCACAGATCCAAGAAGCAGCGCAAAGTGAAGAAGACACTCCTTTAAAGAAGAAGTTAAACGAGTTTGGAGAAGTTTTAACTATGCTAATCGGGATAATCTGTCTTCTCGTTTGGCTGATTAACGTGAAGTACTTCCTCACATGGGATATTGTTGACGGCTGGCCTAGAAACTTCAAGTTCTCGTTTGAGAAATGCACATATTACTTTGAAATTGCGGTAGCTTTAGCAGTTGCTGCCATCCCAGAAGGCCTGCCAGCTGTGATCACTACTTGCTTGGCTCTTGGCACACGTAAGATGGCTCAAAAGAATGCGCTTGTTAGGAAATTACCTAGTGTTGAGACTCTAGGGTGTACAACCGTAATTTGTTCTGACAAAACCGGGACCTTAACGACTAACCAGATGGCTGTGGCTAAGCTTGTTGCTATGGGTCATGGACCAAATGTTGTCAGGTCATTTAATGTTGAAGGGACCACGTACAACCCGTTGGATGGGAAGATACAAGACTGGCCAACTGGCAGAATGGATGCTAACCTTCAAACGATTGCAAAGATTGCTGCTTTGGCTAATGATGCTGGCGTTGAACGATCTGAAAAAGGTTATGTAGCATCTGGAATGCCAACCGAAGCAGCATTAAAGGTATACCAACTAAAAAGCCTGCATTATTATATATACTTGAAGACGAAACCTGTACTTATTATATATATTTTGTTTATAGGTTCTTGTTGAGAAAATGGGTCTTCCTGCTGGATTTGGTTCCCGTTCATCTACAGAGAACAGCGACATTATGGGTTAGTCGGTCACTAGTGATTTCTTTTCGTCTTTCTTCATTACTCATGCACATTTACTAAAATGCCCCCTTGTGATCCTTCGATACGCAGTGTGTTCTAACGAGTGGAGTAAAGTTGAAAGCAGAATTGCCACTCTCGAGTTTGACCGTGATAGGAAGTCAATGGGGGTTATCGTCTCATCAAAAACCGGAAGAAACTCACTACTTGTAAAGGTAATAATACATTATGTTATCTTTTCTTGTTGTACAAGATAAGCAAATGTAGTCAACTGTTTGACACGAATTGACAAAAGCGGTCAATTGTTTGGACTCCATGGGCATGTTGATGAAGTAGAAGTTAATTTTTACAGGGTGCGGTTGAAAATTTGTTGGAAAGGAGTTCACACGTACAGTTGCTTGACGGGTCTGTTGTGGAACTTGACAACCGGACAAAAACAGTCATCTTAAACAGCCTTAACGAGCTGTCCTCATCAGCATTACGTGTTTTGGGTTTCGCATACAAGGAGGACCCACCAGAATTTACAACATATAATGGTGACGAAGACCATCCTGCTCATAACCTATTACTTGATCCTGCAAATTACTCTAAAATTGAAAGTAATTTAGTCTTTGCTGGCTTGGCTGGACTCAGGGTAAGTGACTTTTCTTTTTATGTTTTTACGTTGACTTTTATATACGTCATGGGTCCATTTGGTTGGATGAAACGGAATAATCATTACATTTCGCCATGATGTATTGTGGTGACCACTAATATACATCTGAATTGGAATAAGTTGTTAAGTAAAGATAAACGTCGTTTTACTAAATTCTTGATGTGATTTCATTTTTCAAGGACCCCCCGCGTAAAGAAGTTCGTCAAGCAATTGAAGACTGTAGAGCGGCTGGAATACAAGTAATTGTGATAACAGGGGATAACAAGAACACAGCAGAAGCAATATGTCGTGAAATAGGAGTGTTTGGACAACACGAAGATATCAGGTCAAGAAGCTTGACAGGAAGAGAATTTATGGAACATCAGGATCAAAAGGGACACTTGGCATACAAAGGTGGACTTCTGTTTTCAAGGGCCGAACCACGTCACAAACAAGAAATAGTGAGACTGCTTAAAGATTTAGGTGAAGTGGTTGCAATGACTGGTGATGGGGTTAATGATGCACCTGCTTTAAAATTGGCTGATATCGGAATTGCAATGGGCATTGCTGGCACTGAGGTATTTCTCTTTGCTCTTGAGATATCTGTATTTGACTTACATATGCGAACTTTGACCCTGGGTCAGTTCGGTTATGTGTTCATGAGCCCTTCTCTACGTTGTGAAACGGATAGGTCAGATGGGTTGAAACGGATAGGTTATTCTTCGTTGTCGGTCCTCATTATTATTTACTGCTACCAGATATAATATTGTTATTAATTTGTGGACAGGTTGCAAAGGAAGCTTCTGACATGGTTTTAGCAGATGATAATTTTAGCACAATTGTGGCTGCTGTTGGAGAAGGCAGGTCTATTTACAACAACATGAAGGCCTTTATTAGGTGGGACTTTCTTTTCGAAATATATTAACTGATTAAAATATAAAATGAAAATTGGTTTAAACTTATTATTATTATTATTATTATTATTTTTTATTTACAGATATATGATTTCCTCAAATATCGGTGAGGTTGCCTCAATATTCTTGACTGCTGCTATCGGCATTCCAGAAGGTTTGATTCCCGTGCAGCTTCTATGGGTCAATCTGGTTACTGATGGCCCCCCTGCCACCGCCTTGGGTTTTAATCCGCCCGATAAATACATCATGAAAAAAGCTCCTCGCAGAAGTGACGATTCATTGATCAGTGCATGGATATTATTTCGCTACCTGGTATGATCTCTCGCTTTCACGCCAAATTGATGAAAGTTTTTGACTTGTCATGTTTTGACCATAATCACTTTTTCGGCATTGACTTTTGTCTTTTACATGCAGGTAATTGGACTCTATGTTGGCATAGCAACTGTGGGCGTTTTCGTCATTTGGTACACGCATGACTCCTTTTTCGGCATTGACCTAAGTCAAGATGGTCACACTCTAGTAGCCTACTCCCAACTGGCAAACTGGGGTCAATGCAAAACATGGGAAAATTTCACCGTTTCGCCTTTCACAGCGGAGACCGAGTGTTTAATTTTGACTCTAACCCATGTGACTACTTCCAAGGCGGAAAAGTCAAAGCCATGACACTCTCACTGTCGGTGTTGGTTGCAATCGAAATGTTTAATTCCCTAAACGCCCTTTCGGAAGACGAGAGCCTTTTGACCATGCCACCATGGGTCAACCCGTGGTTGCTCATCGCAATGTCAATCTCGTTTGGGCTTCATTTCTTGATCCTATATGTTCCATTCCTTGCACAAGTTTTTGGGATCGTTCCTTTGAGCTTCAACGAGTGGCTGTTGGTTTTGGCGGTTGCTTTGCCTGTAATATTGATCGACGAGGTTCTTAAGTTTGTGGGTCGTTTGACTAACGAAGTCAAACGGACCCAAGGTCTTCAAAGCGAAAAACAGAGTGATATATGTTCTAAAATCCTTGACATTGCAGACTGACAGTATATTAGTTGTGGTCCGGCCTTGTATAAGCCCTTGGTGTTGTTGAAAACCGGAAGGGTAGGCCGGACGATTGAATAAACTTCCAGTAATAGTTTTGGTAGAAGTTAGCATAATCTGTTCTTTTATTTTCTTTATTATGTATTCGAACATTTGGCGAAGCTAATATTTGTTGGACTGAGAACCGAACTGACAGATTTTCTTAGTTGCATGTTTGTGCATCCTTATTCGCCACACAGCAAGATTTGTGTTAAGAGTCTGTTGACACAACAGGATTCGTATTGGCCTACTGAGTACCTGTTTGGTTCGCCACACGGCAAGATTTGGGTCAAGTCTGTTGACCCAACAGGATTCGTATTGACCTACTGAGTACCTGTTTGGTTTGAACCGATTTTGTTTCTCATACTAAGGACATTACATGACTCACCCGACGACCTGTTTAACGCGATTTGTTTAATTTTACATACTGCTGCCTCAAAATCAAAACTTTGCGTCCAATGTTTCTTCCTGACATCAAATGCCACATAAAAGGTTTAGAAAAATAGCTTCTTTTTTTTTTTTTTTTTTTTTTTTTTTTTGAAATTTGTTTAGAAAAATAGCTAGTGAATTAGAGTATAACTTGGTTTGGTTTTTAGGATTTTTTTTAACAAAGATATTAAAGAATCAATGCCACGTGTTATGATCTTTGAAAAAAAAACATACAATTTTTAAAAATAGTCCATAATTTTAAATTCCAACCATGACTTCAGAAAGATCGAGTCAACCCTAATACGACAAATCACAAACTCTTCAACGTCATTAATAAAAAGCCTTGTTTGGTTGAAGGGGCCGAAAGCTTTTAGGTTAGAGGAAAAGTTTTAAAGTGAAAAGCTACTAGTAGTAGCTTTTAAGAAAAAGCTCTACTAGATACAAGCTTTTAGTTAGTAAATGACACAAATACCCATTCTATTTTAAAAATAAAATAAAAACCTTCTTTACAATCTTTTAATTATGACCATTTTGGTTATTTTATACATTTTATTAAAAGCTCCAGCTACTCTGCCAAACACCAAAATATATTTAAAAAGCTTCCAGCTACCAGCCTCCAGCTAGTTTTGCCAAACATACCCTAGTTTAAAAAAAAAAAAAAAAAAAAAAACTCCACGTCCTTGACAATTTTGCTACCATGACAAGGTTCTTATAACAATATAGAGACTACATTACTTTGCTATATATACTGAATATCACAACACTAGCCTAGCTCCCACATTTTATAAACTTTAGTTGAAGAAACACGAATCCTAGATTACCGTATAGACGCTAATTCTGGTAGTGATTCTACTGTACTTTGTAAAGAGGAGTGTTTATAAAATACGTGAGGGTCTAAGGACAAGACCAAGGAGTTTAGAAGAGTACCGATTAGAAGAGCCGAGCCTCTAAAGGTTAGTATAATAAACAAGGGGTTGAAAAAGGTACGAAATCGTTCGTAGTCTTTTTGAGTGAAAGTGTATGTGAATATCAGATCCTAACAAAAGCAGAAGGAGCTCCTCCTTTTGTAGTACCTTGACATCACACTTTATTAGCCCATCCTCTACCCTTGATGGGACCCGCCCCAGGTAGAGGTGTCTCCAAGATTCCGACCCAAGTCCTTAAGCTCAATTGGTGCAAGTGAGTTTTGGTAAAAAAAGGAAAGTAAAATGTAAGGGGGGATGTTACCGTCCTTGTGATAGTATGTGTGGCGTCCGCCGAGTGGACGTTGGTGGGCGGCGGACACGTGGCGTCCGCCTATTGGTAGACCGAGGACGGTGGGTAATCATCCTTTTTCTTGGAACTCGAGACTGGTTGAGAAAGCCTGCCGTCAGGAAGATATCTTGGCTGGGAGGTTGCCACGTCGTCGTCCTTTCTGTATGTCAGACTTGGAGTAGTCTCTGATTGAAGAGGAACTCTGACGGCAGCCTGTCGCGTCAGGAACAGTTGCCTGGGGCAGGGGTGTGAGTCCCAAGGCTGCCCGGAAGGCATCTTCTAGTTGTGTTGACGAAGCTTCATCTGGCTTGCTGGGAAGCTTTGAAGCGTATTGGGTCCGCCGACGTAAAACGGGCGGACGCGCTTGTGCCTGGTGTCGATTGGACGCCAGGTGTATTTCCGATGTAAAACGGACGGGTGAGGTTGCGTCTGGCGTTAGTTGGACGCCAGGTGTATCGCCGACATAAAACGGGCGGGTGGACGCTGGACGTTCCGCTGACGTAAAACGGGCGGATGGACGCTGGACGATCCGCTGACGTAAAACGGGCGGATGGACGCCCGGCGAAGCCGGTTTTAGTTGGGCGATGATATGGTATTTATAATGTTTTGGTACCATATCCCTTTATTAGTACACCCATTTTTTTTTTATTTTTTTTAAAAGCCAACAAAGTCGTCACGTGCTTCCGTAGGAGTCCCTTTATGATGAATTCAGGATATCCACGGGACACTCGGTCCTTCAAGTCCACCAATCCATTAAAAACCAACCACCTACCCACTTAAAAACATGACAGTATATAATCTGTAAAACTTGGTATACTTCAACTCAGTTAAACTAAAGGAGCTGCAAATCCTTAAAAAAAAACTGTTTATTAGCACCGGCCCAGACCAAGCCCAGATTCCAGTAACCCAAAATCGAAAACAGTCTCAACCCGAAACCCGATTCATACATAGAAAAACACACTTGGCCACGTCACCGATCCGCATGACTATCCCAAATCTGTATCGTCCATTTTCATCCATCAACGGCCACAAATCATCCCCAAACACCCTACACCTATTCCTCCCACTATATATACCCAAATTCCCAAACCACATTTCACCATCAGCATCTTTCAATTTTCATTTAAACATTTCAGGTCAGTCATTTCTTATACATTTTCAATTTTATTTATTATTTATAAATATGTTATGTTTTCATCAGGCCTTATAAATTAGAGTTATTGTATGTTTTAAAATTACTGATTCAAAACACATTTTGTTTCCGTGCAGATATTATTATTATTATTATTATCAACTGAACAATGTCTGGAAGAGGAAAGGGAGGAAAAGGGTTAGGAAAGGGAGGAGCAAAGCGACACAGGAAGGTTCTACGAGACAACATTCAGGGAATAACAAAGCCAGCTATTCGAAGACTCGCTCGTAGAGGAGGTGTGAAGCGTATCAGTGGGCTGATATACGAGGAGACACGTGGCGTGTTGAAGATCTTTCTAGAGAATGTGATTAGAGATGCGGTTACGTACACGGAGCATGCTCGTAGGAAGACTGTGACTGCTATGGATGTGGTCTATGCCTTGAAGAGACAGGGGAGGACTTTGTATGGGTTTGGTGGTTAGGGTTTTGTGTTTGGGGAAAAGTCTTGCTATCAAGAAAGATAAGGGTTAGGGTTTGTTTGTTTTTGTTTTGTTTCGGGTCGGGTCTGGATGTGCATTGTGTTTAACGTTTTGTTAAATGGTATGTAAAAATTGTTGTGGTTGAAAAGTTGCAATGTGTTTTGTGGTGCAATGGATCGTGTATTGTTGTTGCTTTTACCTATTGTTATTTTTAGCTGATACTTTATTTAAACATCGGGTTAATTTATGGACAATTTAAACTGAATATACAATTTTTTACTAATATGAAGTAATGTTGTTTTAGACGTGAGAGGTGGTGGGTATTTGTGTTACAATAGAGTGTCCCGTGACAATAGTGTTTGGGTAAAAATGGTTTACTAGCTACAGTCAAAACAAGCTTTGTATTTGTTAAAATTTGAGATGGGTTCAAATGAGTTTAGATAATAAGTAAAAAATTGGTTCACATTGCTATATTCTTTTATGGTTCTTGGTGACGGCAATGGAGATAGATATGGTTATGGTAGACACGACTATGAGCTGGCGGTATCTAGAGATGAGCAAATGGTATTGAAATATTGAAATCAAACTAGTGTTGAACTGTAATTTACTAGTTTAGTACGCTCTTTTTGTCTTTTTGTGTATTTTGGTATTGAGTATGTACGTTTTTCAGGATCAATTCTTTTGGTACTCATACGGTATCAATCTTATCTCTAAGTTATTAGCGATGATGATTACGGTGGCTAAAATGGAGGTGACGGTGATTTTAATAGAGGTTGAACTCTCTTTAATTAACATGTTTCGTATTAGTATTTCGTTTTGGTCGGTTGAGTAAACCAAAATTGACTAACCAATTTTATAGTGACTTTAATAAACCCATATAAAGTTTACTTTTATATAGGGGTGCAAACGAGCTGAGCCCGAGCCCGAGTCCGAGTCCAAGCTTGAGCTCGTGCTTGAAAAACTTATAAAAGATTGAACTCGGCTTGGTTGGAGTTTTGTTTTCAAAGTTCGAGCTTAGCTCGTTGGAAATTTCTTAAGCTTGAACTCGGCTCAGACTTAGTTTGTTTACTATCTATTAGTTAATATCTATACATATAATAAACCAAAGCCATTTTAATGACATGTCACTCAAAGAGGCATTCTCTTTCTTGAGTGTGCCATGTGTCATCCCATGTGGCATTGAGATATTTTAGGAAAAAAAGAATTTAAAAACAAAATTGGATTTTTCACCCTTATGTTTCCTCCCATAATTTTTAAACGTTAATATATTTAATATACGAGATTTTTTAAAGAAAAAAATTACACCAAATTAATGAGCGTTTTATTATCTTTTCAACGAGTACCATAGTGCTATATAAAAACAGAGAATTTTTTTTTGTGGGGTTTTGTTCATACAAGAAAAAAACACAAAGTGTTCAGGTAAATCATTAATCATGTATAGGCAAGTCACTAATTATGTTCAAATCAGTAAATATGATTTTTTTTTCAACCAGAGTCGAATAGGTTAATAGAGTTATACGTTGTTTTAAGTTAGGTATCAATATTAGTATGTTAGAGTTGTACATTTGTTTAGTATTTAGGATATGTGTTAATATTAGAGTTACATTAAAGTTCTACATTCTTTTAGGTTAAATGTTAGAATTGGAGTTGTACATTGTTTTAGGTTATATATTAATATTAGAGTTATACATCAATCTATTTCATATGTAAAATTGATGTATCATATTAAATTTGTCAACCCGGGACGCTCCGGGGTATAATCTAGTATTAAATAAAAACAATATAAATAATAAGCTCGGGAGCTTGATAAAGAAGCTTGGCTTGAGCTTGTTCATTAAACAAGTTTAAATAAAGGGTAAATATTAATAAAACTAATATTGACTAAGGTTTAACAAGCCTAAGTCGAGCTTCACATGTTAGGCTCGAAATCGATTAATAAAAGAGCTTTGTTTTAGGCTCAAGCTCGCTTTGGGCTTGATAAAGCTTTCAAGCCTTTTACAGAACCAGCTATGTAAATGGAGAAAAAACCCAAGGGACTAAAACCTAATTATTCAATCCCTCCTCCTTCAACTGCAACCATCTCTTCCCACCATCTCCAAACCTGTGTCTAAACCCTTTCCCATTACCATGACATTCTTCGATCTAAACATTCCCTACACCGAATCACCAAACAAAAACTCAACAACCAACAAAACCACCCGTTTAAAACTAACAATAAAAGCCATGGAACTAGGCTACACAGGCGTAGCATACAACCGTACAATAACCGGAGTAATGTCCGAACAAGACCGTTGCTCAATACCCTTATTCCCTCTCTCTTCCGTCCTCAAACTCTCTCCGTCCATCTCCAACGCCGTTAACCTTCACCGCTCTCTTATGAATATTCCAACCGCCGTTAATCCGTTCCGTCAGTACACTCGCCTCACGGTTGTTGTTGATTCCCCTGCCCAAGGCTCGTGTTTGAATGCTGGTAATCCGGTTATTAAGAGTTATGATATTGTTGCTGTTAGGCCGTTGAGGCAGGAAGTGTTTGATCTCGCTTGTAAGACTTATGAGGTACCGGTTTTATTGATTTCGGTATTCGGCATGGGTACTGGTACTGGTACCGAATTTTATATGCAAATAAATTTGATATTATGCTTTACTTTGTATTATGTTATTTATGGTACTCGTGTTGGTTTTACCTATTTGGTACTGTACGTATATCATATTGTTACCAATTTGCTACCCTTATATTATTATTTAAGCGGTTACTGATTTTAGCTACTTGGTACCTCATAAAATAACAAAATGGTAGTAGACCGAAATATCTGATACTCGTACCCACACCGTCCAATATATTCAGTACGGTATTCGGTACCCACTTTTGTTCAAATTCGGTATCGGGATTTTTGGTACAGGTACAGCTATGGTAGGCGGCGCAGTTTGTTGCCCGCTTGGTTTTAAAAAGCGCTAGGCGCACAAAAGCGACGAGGTCTAAGCGCATCGCGCAAGGCGCAAAAAGCGTGGGATTTTCGTACCCGAAGCGCACACTAATTATATAATTTTTTCTATATATCCCATGTATATTCCATGAGTTTTAAGCTTCATTTACCAAAATATAGCTATAAATAAGGTTTTTATGTGATTTTACCTATATGTACAAGCCAAAAACACCAAGGTACAACATTTTTATGCATAAAAATACCCTGGGTATGTCAGGTGCGCGCCTCAGGGAGAAAAGCGCCTGAAATTTGACAAAAAAGCGCTTGAGGCGCGCGCCTTTGGGAAAAAGGATAGGCGCAAAGCCCTGAGGCGCCCTAGGCTGCGCCTTGCGCCTAGGCGCGCTTGTTAAAACCCAGGTTGCCTGTCTACCTTATATTTTGATGTAACATGACAAGTTTTAAGAAGTTAATATAAATGAGTATTTGTAAAATAATTTTTTTTTTTTAATTTTTATGATATTTATTAAATTTTTAATATTTTATAAATAGTAATTATTATTATTTAAATATATATTCAATATATAAATAAAAAGTTATATAAATAGTGGGCTCGTTTAGGCTCGATAAGAAAAGCTCGGTCTCTTGTTCATTTACTAAAGTAGGTTGTTTTTAGGCTTGGGCTAGAGTTCGTGTAAGCTTGGCTCATTTTGAGGCAAGCTCAAGTAGCTTTGCTCGTTTGCACCCCTAGTGTTGAGCCCTAGGAAGTTGAAATAATGTTGCTGTTATTGATTTGTTGTTAATGGATTTGTTTGTGTTTAGGTTGATGTAATTGCTATCGATTTTTCGGAGACTCGGTTTCGGATGAAGCAGCCACTGATTAAAGCTGCTATTGAGGTGATTGGTTTGTTTATTTTACTAATTGTTGAATCTGTTGTTTAGGTGTTTATAGGTGTATGAGGTGATATTTTGATTGTTGATGTGCAGAGAGGAGTGTATTTTGAAATTACGTACTCGGGTCTGCTTGGGGATGCTCAGTTGAGGAGGCAGATGATATCCAATGCCAAGGTATAACATCTTATGTTTTGATTTTGAGTCTGATAGGACTTGAATATGTAATGAGACCGTTTAAATGAAACGATAGCTTGCAGAATTTGTTGAACCTATGAACAGTCTTAGATGATAATTGCATCAGCTTAAAAGCAAATGCAGTCTCAGTGTATTCACACTTTACTTAGATACAAGTATTAGTTATCTTCTAGTTTGTTATACACATGTATGTCTCAAGAAATGCTATTTGCGCTTTTGCAGCTTTTAGTGGATTGGACGAGAGGAAAAAATGTAATATTTTCAAGTGCTGCTGCTTCTGTAACTGAATTTAGAGGACCGTATGATGTTGCAAATCTAGCATGCTTACTTGGTTTCTCTATGGAACGTGCTAAAGCATCCGTGTCAAAAACATGTAGGTATGAACATCAACAAAAAGAGTGTAAATGTGGAATTTGCTGGTATTGTTATTTTTCGTTTATTTTTTTTTAAAAATGTATACTGCAAAACGATATGCAGATCATTACTAGAGAGGTCTTTACGGAAGAAGAGGTTCTACAAAGAAGCCATTAAGGTTGAATTAGTCTCATCTACAGACGATGGCTTTGATGACTGGCTTAAGTGGGACCCCATATCCAGTGGCGAAGGTGATTTACAATTAGACGATATGGCAAAATCATTTGCGGCCACCAATAAAGAATCGAAAACGGTCAAAGCAATTGACTTTGTTTCAGTTCTCAATGAATTACCATCACATGGATTGCAAATTAGCGACATGGTAACCGAAACAAAATTAGATTCTAAATTGCATGATCCCCACAAGAAAGACGATTTATTAAAATCTGGGAATTGTGACGTCTCGCCAGCAAATGAGAATCTTGAAACTTTGGCTACTGTTGAAACAGGTGAAACTTGTGCCATGATTATAGACGAACCTGATCAGCAGAATCTTTCATTAAAAGTTCATGTGGATACACATGAAGAAAATGTTGTTGATGAAAAAGACGGTGAAAATATGTGTAGTGATGTTCCAAATCCAGGAATTTTGATACCGATTAACGATGATCCTTCTTCTAATCTCCAGTGTGAAGAAGCCAATAACCTTTCTCCCAATGCCTCTATATTTCCACCAGTGACTGAATCGAATGAAGCAGGTATTTAGCAAAGTAAGATAAATTGTGTTACACCTTATTTTATAATGCTTAAACAAATTACAAAACTTCATTCACATTTTTTCCAATGTACATTAACATGCAAAAAAAGAGTTGCTTTAACAACAGTGGACGCTACATATATAGTTGCATTCATAGGCTACAATTAGGGGTGTTCACGGTACGGTTTGGCTGGTTTTGGCGGTTTGACTGTTTGATTGGAAGGTTTGAACCGGACTTTTTTTCACAATCATTAGTTGTATTGAAATTTTAAAATGATAAGGATGTTCATGTCTATACATGTGCAAGTTACAGATAGGATGTTGCCCTTCTTTGATGCAGGCTTACCCGAAGAGGTTCTAGAAGAACACATGAGTGATACAAAAGATGCTGCAGTTACACCTGTCAGCTCTTGTTTGGCCTCTTCTGGTGTATCCTTGAATGAAGATCTTGTAGAAGAACACGAGAGCGATACAAAAGATGTTGCGGTCACACCAGTCAGCTCATGTTTGGCCTCTTCTGGTGTATCCTTGAATGATCTTGTAGAAGAACATACAAGTGATACAAAAAAAGTTGTGGTCACACCTGTCAGCTCATGTTTGGCCTCATCTGGTGTATCCTTGAATGAAGATCTTGTAGAAGAACATGTGAGTGATACAAAAGATGTTACGGTCACACCTGTCAGCTCATGTTTGGCCTATTCTGGTGTATCTTTGGATCAAGATATTCTAGAACACGCGAGAGTAATAGGTGAAAATGTTTCAACTGCGCCTTTCAGTGCATCAGCCACTATGAGACCTCATGATGAGTTGCAAATTAATGGCTGTGATTCAGTTGTTCACGGGCAATTGGAAGATGTGTCAATGGAAGTCAACGTAGGGGTCAAAGATGATATTAATATGAATCATTTCTCGGCAAAGGAGTCTTCATCAGGTACCTAATTCATTTAGCAAACCCTTATAAACTGAAACCTCAATTTGATCTTGTTACAAGTTCATGACATCTGTATACTTGTTTCCTGCTTCCCTGCCTGCGGTTCTTTGTATTTGTTTTTAAAATCTAGTTCGTGGACTGGCTTTCCCCCCTTTTCCTCATGTTATGTTTACTTTTTTATATAATTAATTTTTTTAACAGCTAAACTTATTTTCACCATTTTTCGTCACTGCCTAGGATCAAACCTAGGATCATCCCCCAAGAGACATTTTTTTTTCGAACCTAGGATCATCACCCAATTAAATTTTCTTTTATATTAGTTTTTGGAGAAAATCAAGAATATATACTTCTTACTCTTAGGTCATCTCAAAATTATTTCACCTACTCAAATCAATACAAGAATACCATATACCACATTAGTTTTAAGTCATTATCGATAAAGTAGATACAAGACTGTTACTCGCATTCTGGCGTGGCTATATATAGCTACGACACACGAAGAAATTGTTTTTTTGAATTTTCATCAGCTTGATAGCCTCCAGCCACCACCTTTCACCACCATCTGTCCCGTAAACTTTAATTACCAGATAAGGCCAATTAAAAAGTTCACTTACTAAAATATTTTCTATGCAGGGAGAGTTAGAAGAAAGCATGGGGGTTCACAGCGATCGATATCATTTCCTTTTAGAAGGTGGTTAAAACCTTTACATTGTAAGAGAAGTCTAAAGGTGAGAAGAACACGCACAATCTTGTAAGTGATTTTGGAGCATAGTTAGGTGAATGTTTTCAAAGGAACCAAATTCTACTATGTGTTTTTAATTTTTTATTGAAATTTAGATTCGATAATTTTTGGCACTGTTCTGTTTGGTTTATAAACTTGTTAAGGTGGCCTCTTATAGTGTGTCGGGTCATTAAAAAAGGAGGGCCATGCAGCGTGCCCTTTTGAACCGGCACCATATCAGTTGTGTTTCTCAACGAACTTACGACTTATTGTAGTGACAGAAATATAGACTACTGGAAGCAACCAGGTTTGTTAGGCTGTCGTAGGTAGAACAAATAAGATGAATGGATGGGTAGGCGGGCCGTTTTAGGGTCAAATACCCATTTTCCCCATCATTTGTCTAAGCCTTTTTTTTTTTTTACGATTCGATGCTAGAGTTGTATCTCAGTTTTGAACTGTTCTCTTTGACCGTTTTTCACACACAATAAGAGGGATATGCTTCTGTATTCGTGTTTTGAGGCATAGTTACTGACTTACAGTACAATTAGGAAATTGTAATTATTAGTAGTATAAGTGTTCAAGTATAAATAGGTTTAAATGGTGTTGAAACCTAATTAGAGATCAGCAAAGTTGGGCTGGGTGTCAGGTCGTGACAGTTTTGGGTCGAAAGATATTAGAGATCAGCAGACCCTACCTTAGCTTTGCTATAGGTGGGATTAAATGTGTATGATGGTGGTGGTGGTGGTGGTGGTGGTGGTGGTGGTGGCGGTGGCGGTGGCGGAGGCGGAGGCGGGCGGGGTGTCAGCAACGTGGTACTAGTATAGGTGAAGATCCAAAAAGTGGACGAACCTGAAATAATGGTTAAGACAGGGACGTGTGTAATGGATCTCGAACACTCCGAACCTAAGCTTGAATCTGCATAAGGTAAAAGACCGTTAGGCTCGTTACAGAGGAGGAGGGAGGGCCTTTCTGTAACCACCCTCCTGCGTGAGGATAAATATTTGTTTAGTGAGAGAAAGTAGAGAGAGAAAGTAAGATGCGGAGTGTATGCATTCGTGTGTCAATTGTACTTTTGTAGGGGTATTTATAGTGGTCAGCAAAGTTGTACTTTGCTTCGGACCCCCTTTGTACTATCATTCGGAGGCATTTTGACTTCCGATGATGAGTCGTACTTTCCTTCGGTGGGACGCCATGCCGCGTCCCCATATTCCTAGTGGCAAGCCGCGGTATAATTGCTTATACCTCTTCATGTCTTCCCAAGTCCTCAAGTTATTTTTAACTTGCTGGACTTAGGTGGGACCGACGTACAGGTGCATTAGCCGCGGTATAATTGCTTATGCCTCTTTATGTCTTCCCAAGTCCTCAAGTTATTTTTAACTTGCTGGACTTAGGTGGGACCGAAGTACATGTGCATTAGCCGCGGTATAATTGCTTATACCTCTTCAATAGGTGTTGGAGAAAGCGGCAGTGTTAACAAAGGTGATGGCGGTGGCGGTTAGCAAAGATGCTGGTGGTTGCAATGAAGGCAGTGGTTGCGTCTATGGCTTTGATGCCAATGGAAAGTTGCAGCAGCAGAGTCTGGACAATGACGATGGTTGTGGTGATTGCGGTGTGGGTCTTGTCTACGGTGTTGGTGGTGTTAATGTCATCAGTGGTTGCGTCTGTGGCCAAACGAGCGTGGACCAAAACAATGATTGTGGCTGTTGCTTGCACATTTGAACCCATTTTAAGTTTGCGAGTGCTCTATGAGTGACTTGTTTAAAACTGCGACAATAGCAAAATTGTGTTGCGGAATATATTATGAGGACCCTATTCACAAGGGAAATCCAATAGTAGTTTTGTGGTTAGTTTTAGACCATGTTGGTGTTGCTAGCTTATTTGAATATCATCTAAGGGTGTGTAATGCTGCACTCTTGGGGGTCTCTGTCCGACCATTTGGAAAAACAAATAACATTGGTTTCCATTCCTATGGATACCATTAATTAATGACGGTGATTATTTGTGTCAAAAAAACGTTGGGTCCACCTTACATCCTGCATATGTTCTAGTGTTTGATTGGGGTGTTCCCCCTCGTGGGTCTCAAAAACAACGGGTTTGTGGCGGGTCAGATTACAATTTTAAAATGCGTTCAGACTATAAGGAGTGGGGGGGGGGGGGGGGGCGGGAAAGAGGGGGATGAAGCGCCATGTGGCACTTGTGGGACCCTTGTGAGGGGGAAAATAATTGTGGGGAGTGGAAGGGGGGAAGAGGGGGGGAAGGAAATAATATTATATTGTGTTAAAGTTAAAAAAAAAAAAAAAAAAAAACCTGACCAATAGATCGCTGCCACCTCACCCCCACCCCAAGCCCCACGCCAGTGAATCCCCTCCCGCCCCCCGCCCCACGCCAAGCTTCCCGCCCTACTGGCGGTGGTGTTCCCCCCCTTCCCGCCCCTCTCCCGCCCTCCACTCCGCTTAGTCTCATCGTTAAAATTAAAATATTCAAGAGATGTATTCTCTATATCAATTATGAAATTGAAACTTTTAAAATTGTCAACTAATGTGTTCGCAATTATCAAGATCTATAACAACTATTATCTTTTTTTTTTGAAAGGCTATAACAACTATTATCTAGTTGTTAATGTACTCAAGATATATATATTGTCTACAAAAATGTCTTGAAGACAACTATTGTCCGTAACATTTCTTGTCAACAATTATGTTCAAGTATATGTTCACAAATACTCCTTCAAGTTTTAAGGTAACTAAAATCATTCTCTTTTATATAATAGGAGAAGATTTGTACAAAAGATTACAATAGCCTTCTTAAATTCGTCATGCATGACGTTTTTCTAGTCGACATACCCATGTGTTGGGTCTAGTTCTCTTTTGTCTTCTTTCGAAGAATAGTTGTCTAAATGAGAGGAGCTACTTTCTTTAGTTGTATTATTTGCATAGTATTGGCAATTATGATTTTCATAAGGTCGTTGTAGCTTTTGGCAAAGCTTTTCTTTGGTGATGGGACCCGCTTCTACTTTATTAAAGATGATGCGTTGCCTAATCTTTTCCAAATCTTCATTTTCATGTTTGGGTAGTGGAATATCGTTGTAACTTGTAATAATGCAGTTGTTACTACAATAATTAATTTTATTAAAGCTTCTCACTTTAATTTTTTGTAGGTTTACTAGTCAAGAAGTGTAGAATTACACTTAATAAAGATATCTACGTCCCTCGCTGTAACAATCTTTTTACGAAAGTTTTTTTATGGCTTTCTTTATTCCTTTAGAAAAACGGCTAATTTCTAACAAATTAGGAGAAGGATAGATAAACTTTATCAATCCAGCTATAAATGCTAGAGATACAAGTTCTGGTTCTGCACCTAGACAACAAATAATTAGTCTTTTAGTTGCCTTGTCTTTTGTATAGATGTGTTCGTTCTTGAAATCAGTTTGACTTAGAGATCTAGCCTTGGACCAGATAGATCTGAATTCATCTAAAGAGACGATATTGTCACTTTCTTCGACTTCTTTTAAAAAAGTTTTTAGGAAAGTTTTCTTGAATTTTACAATTCTTTCTTTTCTCTTGACCTTCAGTGGTTCAGGAAAAAGTGTTACCTTTCAAGGTATTTCTTTCTTTCCGAATTCGGCTGAATATCGAGTATTTTCTTGCTGTGCCTGTAATAGACTCCCGAACTTTTTAAATGAAAAAAATATTTCATAAAACGTACCGTGAGACTATAGACCAGTCTTCATAAATGCCCTTGTGTTCTCCATAAAAAAATAACATAAAATTTAGATTTACCAGATATCATGGGTTCTTGAATAATCTGAGAGTAACTCGGTCTAAGAGAGACCTTTAAAGTTTTTAGCAAACTGTCAGCTATCAAAGGATTTGATATGCCTTTATCAGAGCCATTTGCTTCTGGGCTAGACGAAGATTGTGATTCTTCATGTGTTTTGCTTTTTTTCCAAAGTAATAGGCATCAACGGATTAGATTTTTCTTTACCCTTTGCTGTTTGCAAGGGAATAGATTCAGTTTGTAACCTTACGGTTTCGTTTCGTGTACCGAATCCCCCCTTGTGGCAGGTCAGACTACGCTGAGGACGAAAGCAAGGAAAATTGCCAAGTATGAAAAGGCGTGTGTTGAGAATCAACATGTCTTCATTCCCTTTGCTTTTGATACATTTGGCTCTCTGCTTCCGAAGATGTCAGGGTCCTAGACAATAGTGCAAAGGTTCGCGCGCTACAATATCTCGTCGCCAAGGAACCAATTTTATGTTTTTAGTAGGATTGGTTCTACAATATCTCGTCACCAAGGAACCAATTTTATGTTTATGAAAACATATCTTTACTAGTAAACGGTCTGAAATATTCAAATACCTTCGGTCCAAATAAATAATGCTAAATAGGGAAAGATTAGGGAGAGCTTAATCCAAAACTCTACATAAAGATGATGGATGTTTAATAGTTATAGAACCAACCCTACCCCGAAACGGTTAAAACCCAAAAAAAAAAACCCGAAATCAGAACTTAACCGCTCACGACTGGTTCGCCCATCGTCCATTCAGCTCATGTTACCAACCTGTTGTAGCATACATACAGTATAACTAATTCTCATCCAGGCAAAGGGCAACACAGCTTTAACAAATTCGTAAATTCGTTACAAAAATATAAAATCTATACACCAACCTTCATATCGCTCGTTAACTATTCGCTATTTCGCTTCTTGTATGTTAAAAATCCATCCCTTTCTGTGCATTTTTTTATTACTACACTGCACGGTACCTTAAAAAACAGCAAAACAAACAGAAATTAAGCATCATACCTCAAATTATAATATAATATTGCTAAAGTGAGACATTCATTACCTTAAAACAAAATTTATCAACAAACTGAGACCTCAACATCTTCCTCTTTTCCATTATCAAAGTCTTGATCATTGTTGACAGCCGTTGGTTCGATACTCAAATCAATCTCCGTTGGCTCACCGGTTCCATGCTCAGCCAAAGTGACCGCACCACTACCCTCACCAGTACCACCCTGATCAGATGGTTGTTCAACCGCTTCTTTCTTTGGTCGTTTCCACTTTTTAGTAGATGAAGTCCCATCATCGTCAAAATCTTCGTCTTCTCTCTCTCTATGCAAATAAACCCATAGTTTCCTTTCACTGTCAAACTGCACACATGGATCCCGCTCATAATGCAAACGGTCCAACGCACCACTAACCACCTGAGTAACTTGAGTATCCGTAACATCTTCTACTACGTATTGTGAGTCACGAATTAGAGTACAAACGTCAGCGCGTGTCCCGATACTTCCAGGTAACCGTGCAGCCGCGTCACGAACCAAACAAAGAATGGTTACGTGAGGTGGTCGGTCCTTCTTCAACATGAAATGGTCGCGGGCTTTTGATGTTGGCTTTCCCGCACCCTTTTTTGATGGGGCCACTGTTGACTTTCTACCATCCACAGCTGTATATGCAAAGGTCCGGTCTGGTATTAAATACCGTAGAACTTCTTCTTTACGGAAATAATCCCGAACTTCGTCCGAACTCGGGGTTATCGTGTTGAGGCTTTTTTGAGCGCGTAAATCTCGAAACCGATCTTTTTCATCTAAGTTGACTTGCATTAAGGTCAACGGTGGAGGGGGTAGACTTCCGATTTGTTGTAGCGTTTCTTGACCACTTTTCAGCCAATTAGCAAACGAGTCAACTAACTTAACTAACGTTTTGTGTGGAAGTCCCCATGACTCGGGAGATGTTACTTCTTCAACAATTTCAGGATCCGATGAAATCTGCGAAACGGGCCCAACCCATGACCAGGATTTGATGGGCTTTTTATAAAGAACGAGCGGTTTCCATGCTTTTGCTCCTAAAGGTGCGATTTTTGAAGCGAATATCTTTAAGACCCCTCTTACCAAATCTTGAAGCGGTTCTTGAGTTTCAAGAATACACGGGTCACCCGGGTTTGACTGAACCCGGTTGACTATATCCTTGACAGTCAAACAAGGGACATTTGGATCTACATTAGGATCTGCATTAGGATCACCATTAACAACTTCCTGTTTTACTTTTACCTCATCATTTGCATTATCTTCTGGAAGTAGGGTTACCATCGCCATTCTTACAGCCGACAAGAGGTGGATAATCGAGAACGAAAATCCTGTATGAACCGTAGGTGTAATTAAGATAAACGGTTTTTTCTGTGTTTTATTTTCAAACTCTGCGTTTTCGTCTGCTATATCCATAACAGTTGGCTCGGGAGTCACATTCTCAAAAGATATATCATCCGTCCATTTCCTTTTCCCAACGGTTCTAACATAAACATCATTGAGTTGACTTTGACTTTCTTGATCACGATCATCCACGTACATCAATTCCTCTTTTACTTTCCGTTTCTTAGACCCTGAGTTGCCACCTGATGATCGGATTATATCCACCATTTCGTGATGATCTTGATACACGTCAATCATTTGACCTTTCTTAGCGGACCTTACTGGCTCATTAGTGGCATAACCGTTTACGTGCATTGATGGAAGGGTAGAATAGTCATTTCCGAATTCTCCTTTCCTCTTCTTCCCACCAGGGTATGTTTTTCTAAAGTACATACCTTCAATATGAGCATCACCATTCGAATTGTTAAAAAAATTGTTACCATGTGTTATACTCTTCTGTTTATCACGAAAATCGCCGTTCTTTCTTGAACTTTGTTTGTTTTTGCTACCATGTTTTGGTTTTTTGAAATTTGGCCCGGATTTCACACCATCGGGGTAAGCCCATTTGCTTCTCATCAAAGGGTTATCATCGTCATCTTCACCAAACTGTTCAGATGAATCTGATTCTGTTTCTTCGCCTTTTGCTAACATTTTCATTCCTTCAGTAGCTGCAACGCGTCCTCCGTTTTGGGTATTGACCGTTCTGCCCTTCTTCATTCCCATCCTGCGGTCCAAATACAAAAAAAAATCATAACCTCTAACATCAAAGATTCTTTGATAGGCTGTTTGGATATACGTTTCGAAAATGATTATCACGTATGTGCTTTTGCTATTTAAAGTCGTAATAATCAGCAGTTGAGTTTTAAGCGTTCGGACAGTTTAAATTATTTATAAAGTTAATACATACAACAAGTCAACAATCAAATATTACATTCTTATTTAAAAAAGAAATGTCTTATTGATTATCATGTTTTTAATATTCGAATCAGCATACCTGTATGGATCAACGGACTCCCCTAGCGATTGATGCCAATATGGATCCTGTTGAATATCAACCTGAGAAAGATTCAAACCATGCGCATTCCTAAAATTCAATGCATCTTCAACATCGATTTTCTGATTATACTCCGGACGTTTGAGCTTCTTCTCATAATCATAAGGAAATCTTGAACTAGACGGTTTTGCAGTCAACACTTTAATATCTGATAACTGATTTACAATCTTATTTCTACCAAAAGTATACATATCGGTCTTCAGCGGCACAGGCAAACCCATAAACGTTTCTTGAAATTCTTCACCACTAAAACCTTTATAACTCTTCCCTATTTTATCCATCAAATTATGATCTCGATGTACCGTGACATCATACATTGTACTTTCTTCATGATCCCTCATTTGTCTAGAAATAAGTGATGATGAACTCGAAGGTACGTGCTTTACTTGTTTTTCGGTTGTAAACATTTTAGAGCTCGAAACGTTTGGAGTTCCTTTCAAGTTTTGCTTCCCATAACTTGGACTGTATCGAACCCCGGGATAATGAGCCTGAGCCCCCTTCCGTTTATATTCTTTTAACTTTTTGTTACTCCATAACCCATCTGCAGATCCTTCTGAAGAATCGGTCTCCAACTCTTCCATATTTTCATTCATTAAGCTCTTCTGACTTCTCATGATGTTTAACACACGAATCTTTTCGTCAATGCTATACCCCCTGCAATTCGACCACACTTCACGTGTCTGAACAAGCTTGCTAACCATATAGTTTTGATGCTTCCTAATCATTTGATAATGACGATGCTTCTGAAAAAACCCGACCCCTTGTCTATAAAGCGAGACTCTTGGCTCACACAAACCTCCTTTCAACATATCGAAAAGCTTGGTCATCGGAACGCCAAAGTGAAAATTACAACCCGTAAAAAGATCTTTCACCGTCCTCATAAAATGCTCTTGGTCCATATCCGGAAGATACTTCGTAAGACTCAACCGTTCGTCTTCCGTTAACACATCGTTCCAAACATCCATACATAAAACACCTTCTAACCCGGGAAGATCATACAACTCAAAGGGAATACTACACGTCTGATCCCCGACTTGACAATACTCCTCACCGGTCTCACCCAACTCAACCAAATCAAACTCATCCGAACCCGCACCTGAATCACAATCATCATAAACATGACCCTCTTCATCTCTTTTTTGAACTTCATCTTCTTCACTAGACAGACTATCAGTCTCTACACTATTCGGAACAACTTTAAAGCTAATCTTTTCAATCATCATCAACTCAATTCATTAACAAACCCTATATAAAAAACAAAATTTTAACACAAATACACAATGCATAATAACATACAAAATCATACAAAACCAATTATAACTAATTTAACTTTAAAGCATACAAAATCTTGAACACAATGCATAATATCATACAAAATCAATCCATTAACAATCCTAAATAAATCAAAAACAGAAATTTAACATTAATACATAATGCATAGTAGCGTACAAAATCTTGAAACCAATTGTAACTAATTTAATTTTAACAAAAATATATAAATAACACATAAAAACTTAATGGGATCAATAAATTACCTTAATTTCGCAAACCTCAGAAAGCAGAAGCTCAAACTTGATGAAAATTAAGAACAAAAGCATAAAAAGTTGTTTAATTTGGCGGTTTTCTTTGCAAGAATAAGGGTGTTTGATGGGTGTGAAAACCAAACCCTAAAAAGGGGATCTTGTGAAATAATATTGTTGAGGGAAGAGAGATAAGTAAAGAAGAAGAAGGGTGATGATGGTGATGGTGGAGAGATATGGGCCGTTGGATTGTGGGGTGTGAGTGGAAAGATGGAAAGAGGGATATTATTATTAATAATAATAATATTATTAGGGTTAGAGAGAGAAGGGTGTGGTTTTTTGTTTGCAGAGAGAGATAGAAGGGGTGGGGGGTGATGGTGGTGTTAGTGTTTGGAGGAGGAGACTGAGGTGACTCACTTGAGTTGGGTTGCTGTGGAGAAGCCTCATGTTTGTGGGGGCCTTGTACTTTTTTGTTCATATTGTTATTTTTGTATGTTTTTTTTAACAAACAAACAGAATTCTCATTCCAGAGAAATAAGAATTCTGTTTGTTTGTTAAAAAAAAACATACAACATGTATGTGTAAAAGTATTTCTCTTATTCTAGGTCTATTTATGGTTTAGGGCTGTCCAAATTGTTTGTCGTTTGTGGCCCGCTCGTCGCTCGTTCAGAAAATATTTGAAAAATGCTCGTTCAATCTTTCGTTCGGTTGTAAATGAGCCGATCGGCTCGGTTCGGTTAGTAAATGAGCCAAGCACGAACAAAGGTACGCTCGGTTCGGATAAATTATTATATATTTAATTATAAATATGCACATAATTTACAGATAAATTTATGGCTTATGTATAACATTATATTAGATTTGACTCGGATATGCAAACAAAATATAACTAACCCACTTAACTCAATAAAAAAAATTAACACTAGATTTAGTAGTAAAACCATAAGTAATGAGGTGACAGTCTTGACTTCTTTATGTTATTAGTCGTTCATCGCTAATTGTCTCTTGATATCACCCTACGTCACAATGCAATAACTGTTCTCTACCATATGCTCATCGTCTCACCAGCCTCAATCTAAGTCTCATCCTCAGACACTGAGATCCTAATATTAGTGTTATCATCGGATAGTTCGACCTTAGTTGTCACCCGACAATGAAAACATCAAAGGAAACATCCCAATTTTATGATCGTCCAAATTAATCTCCGTTCGATTCTCGCTCGGAATTTGCGCTCGAAGAATGCTCGTTCGGTTTTTGGCTCGATTGTAAACGAGCCACTCCGCTCGAATCGGCTTGGCTCGTGAACAACCCTAGTTATGGTTAGGGCTGTTGAATTTGTTCGGCGCTCGCTCAGAATATACTCAGATCATATTCATTCGTTTTTCTGCTCTGTTGTTAGCGAGACGCTCAACTCGGTTTGTAAATGAGTCAAACACGAGCAAAGGTCCGTTTGGCTCGGTTTGATTCGATAAAATTTTATTAATTTTTTATGTTTATTTTACATATACTAGCAGGAACCCGCGCGTTGCGGCGGTGTTGCACTGTGTTCGGCTGTTGCGTTTACTCAATCACGTTGTTGGTGTTGTACATTATACACACATCTTAGATGACTAATTAGATCTTCATCTCCCTTTTTTCCTTTCTATTTTTTTTCGTTTTGTAATGCGAATTTCTTCATGGTAGCCACCGAAGCAATCATCTTTTAATTTGTATTTAATAGAAAGATATTGAAAGAATGCATTAATCATTTATGTTTCATGTCTGTTTTATGCAAAATACATTAACAGAGCCTAAAGATAACCCTTTCTTTCTCAAACCAATCTAGGTTCTAAACCGGTTCGGGTTTTTTAAGAAGGATTAGAACTGGTTTTTATTTTTGTCCAAAGAGGTACATGCTAGAAACCGGAGTGGGCCAAAAATAAACTGAAACTCCGAGAACCGATTGGTTTACCCGCGCGTTGCCGCTAGAGCCAAATACAAATTGCAATACAACAATGTGATTATTTACAAAACGCAAAAATGCAGATTCAATAGTACACCTTAGTACCTAATGTTGTGGTTCGAATAAGCCCTTCTGACATAAATATTTATCTACTCATTAAGTGTCAGGTTACTAAGTTGACATGTTAACTTCTATCAAGCCAGAGTATATATTGGATCCACTAAAGCACCAATTTCTTGAGCATTTTGTAGGCATTCGTCTATTTCCCCTTTCAACACATTTCCAAATCTGAATAATAACCAACACATGACATAATGCTTAGAACAAAATAAAAATAAATGATGGTAGCAAATATATGACATAGTTTAAAGCATACAAACCAATTCATGAGTACGTACCATGGCATAAAAATTAGAAACAAAGACAATCTACAAACTGATTAGCCGATATGTAATAATAAAGGCAATTACATCACAAAAAAACAAATGAAATCAAGCGCAAAGAGAATACTATCCTTTCAATATCATATCAGTAGCTTTTCTTTTCATAATTTCCCGCGCATGTTGCGGCGCGAACATGTTAAATCACAAAAGAAATCACCAAGATAAAATCATCAAAACAATTTACTGGCAAATGACTACGTGTTGCTGGAGACACTTTAAACTCGGGTGGCACTTGTTTTCATACCATTTAATTCAACATCCACAATGAAATTCCACTAACAATATTTACTTCTATTTCATTCTCTAACTGGTGTACCCAATTTTCCAATTTGTAGATGTATAATAATGAAATTTAGAACTAAAATACAGGTAAATGGTAGATATTTAAAATTAGAACAGTGAGAGTTACAATAAACAACTCCAATAAAGATAATTTCGAATGAGTGAATGACGATTTATCGAGACAAAATTTTAAACACTGCAACATAATCACTAAAGAGAAGGTTACGTGAAGTACCTAGAAAAGTGTGATTAGCCTGTAAAACGGTAAGCATATGACCCACTTGTTTTCTCTTCTAACTCATTTTCAACCATTTGAATAAGCAATTTCTATCACTTGCTTTCTTTTCTATCTCATTTTCAACCATTTTGAATAAGCAATTTCTATCACTTTTCAATTTAATTTCTCATTCAATTGCAATTATATCCATTATATTGATTACAGGGGTTTCGTTTAAGGGTATAATGGAGCAGAACCGAAGAGGCTTCAAAAATCAATGTGATGGTTTCAAAGGTTGAATAAGGTGTATGACTTGTATTACTCATTTATACAATTATCATTAAATGTTGTACAAGAGGGCATAAAAGGAAGAAATTGGACAAAAATTATAGATTTATACTAAGACTCTTGATATGCCATCTTAAAAAAGATGTAAATTTACCTTTTTATCCATCAAGCACCCATTATTATATAATAATAATAGTATAGATATAGATAACACAAATTACAATTATAATTTTAAACATACCACTCTATTGAATTTGGCCCGGTATATACAAAGATACAATCTTAACGAGTCTTTAATTAAAAGATTATGAATAACCTTAAGGTTTATGTAAGTGACTTTAAATAATAAATCACCATGGTGAAAGTGAAGTTTCTAAACTTTTAAAAACTTAACTAAAACATGTTTTTTTATGTCTATGAAGTAACCAATATGTTTATTGGTCCATAGTGGTCGGTCCTTGTGGAGGATTTTTAACTTAAGGCCAAAAGGGATGCTATTAGAATTTTTTTTTTCCTTTTATTGATTTTAACCAATCCTGCTTTGTCATACCACTTTACTAATTTACTTCACTGAAACACCTTTTTGTAGGCAACACTCCACTGATTCTTTTATTTATTTTTATAATTTCATTAAACCTTTTATTTATTATTATTATTATTATTATTTCACACGGTTTAAAATTAATTACCATACTATTTCAAGTACCGTCCCAACCTCACGGTCAGAATTAAGTATGGAAACCGTTCAATCGAATTGAATGACATTGATACCGTTCCACCAAACCGTTCGAAATTTTTTATATATAAACTTAGCATACGGTTGGGTTAAAACACACTTTTACCACCGTTTATACAAAGAAACACACACGAAGATGACTCATTGGACCATCGAAGAAGAGATTGCATTGGTGATATGCTACCAAGACGCCTCGAACGACCCGACACTTCAACAACGTCGTTCGCAGGTTTTTTTGGGTACGTGTACTGGCCGGTTTCAACCGCCAAGTTGGCACCAATGACCGTACAACCATCAGCCTGCAGCGGAAGTGGACCGATCTCACCAATAAGTGTGATCGGTGGACCAGCATGTACCAGAACACGTTGAGGGAGGAGCCGGGCATTGACTCGGAGTTGGCTATCGAGCTCACGCATATGGAGTATGCGTGTCGATACGACAACAACTTTGACCATGTCGAGGCATGGCAACCGTTGCGCCAACTCTAGGTTTTTTTATTTCTTTTAATGTATTTTATTTTTAGTTTTTTATGTTTAATAGTTATGAATTTTAGTTTTTTATGTTTATTTATCTTTAATGTTCCTATTAAACAAACCGTTTTAAAAAAAAGGTAGAGATATACATAAAACAAATGGTAAAAATAAAAGAAATCACAAAAAAGGTATATAAAAAAGTCAAAAAATAAAAGAAATCAACGGTACCAGCACGGTAAAGAGCACCAGCAAAACGGTCCACGGGATCACTACCAGCGTGTATGGCGGCGGTGATACCGTGCTGGTAGTTGGTACCCGTGGCCAATTCGGGTGGCGCCCCGTCCCCCCTAATAGTTTAACCCGACATTACGGATGGTTGTCCTGGTTGCTTTTTTTCAATATTGGTGAGAGTGGTGATGCCCACAAATGGGGTATTTAGGATTCATACACCATTTAATTAGGATTCATACACCCTGACTCATATCAAACACCAATAAGAGGCTACCACATACCCAAAATGTGATGTCACTCACCCCAAAATATGATGTCATGGGGTGTATGAATCCTAAAACCCCACGAAGGGGTATTGCTGCCTTTTAGCATTAAAATACACATCTTTTACTTTATTCAAGGAACAACTTTAGGTGGTTGTCTCGCAGAGTATTAGGGTCAAATTTCTGAAGAGGCATATGATTTGGTAACTTAACCAGGAGCCATTTCTACGTATAATCTATGTTACCTTATTAAGGAGGAGACATGTCTAAGATAGTAATTTTACCATCATTTTAAGATGGCATTCCAAAGGGCACAAGCATAAATCCTAGAATTTTATCTCTTTTCTTCCCTTTATGCCCTTAGGTACAATATTTGATAGTAATGATACAAATGACTAATGCAACATATAATCAGTCTACTATCAATGAACTCATTTAATTATCTGTATACCCTTCACCATTATAACCATCTTTAAACCCTCACTTGAAACCCTTTATGATCCAACCAATTTATTTGTCCCTGTCGATGTAATGCCAGCCCTTCAAACCAACCGTGCATACGTTATATTCACGTAATTAATCACAATCTTCATCAAATGGCCATCCAATTAATTCACGATTCATTGCTCCATTTAATGCTCCGACCGATCGAATAATGGATTCATTGCTCCTATCGATCGAATAAAATGAACCCTCCACCTTCTCAAACCCTACTCCTTATGACTCTCTCTTCCTCTCTAGATCTCGAATTCCCTCTCATTCACGGTTCTAATGCTTTTATCCATATCCATACTTTTAATAAATGTAAATAAATGGGGAGGAAGTTAGTCTGATGATACTTTTAACTGTTTTGGAACACAAACAGTAAGGAGTAGTTAAATTGATTGATGTTAATCCATCAATGCATAGTCTCTTGCCACATATTTAGAAAATACCTTTTTTTTGCTAATACAGATAAAGGTAACTTTTGATATTTGTGTTTTTTTCTTTGTTCTTATGTGGTTCGTGGTATTTTGCTTCAGTCAACTTGTTTTAATCGTCTCAATTTGTTTCTTACAGTTGGTTTACTGCAAATATGATGAAGTAGGAATTGTTGTATCCGGAACAGAAGGTAATGTCAATTTAGTTGACCAAGATCATCATATTAATCACCCATTTTTTCATGTTGACATAATATCGACTATCATGTTCATGAATTTCCCTACACTGGGATCGTATATTTTTTATTAGTTAATCATAATTTGTTTCAGGAGATTACTCTTTTAACGTTCTCACTAATCCATTGGCGAAGCTTTGTTTGGGATAGGGATGCCCCGACCCCACCGTTTTTTGCTTATTGTTGTAAGTTTACGCATTTTTGCCTGAAAGTTTTATACGTATTAAGTATGGCCCCTCCGTTTTAAGTGTCACGGGACTTTCGCCTCCATAGATTTTTTTTTTCGAACTCCGCCACTACACTAATGATGTATGTTACATGAAGTTACCTAAAGGATGTTAGTTATAAAATTTTTGCCAATTTCTATTTTAAGTGATAAATATAGCGTAAAATGCCTAACCAATTTATAAAATATATTGTAAAGTGAATAAACTATAGAATAAATGGGTTAAACGGGTCAGACTTCGACTTCGTTAGTACAAGAAGTTTTGGTTCTTTATTTTTTATTTACATATTACATCAGCAATCGAATGTCGGTACCATACCATTATAGTAACAAAATTGAGTAGACAGTGATTGAAGTTAATGATTTGGTGTGCTTGAGTTAAATTATATCTATATAGATAAAGTCTTGTATAATGAAAGCAAATTACATGAACAACAGTTGATAATGTTAACATACTTTGTTTTTTTTTTCATTTTGTTTTTCAGGTTATTCTGCTTGTAACCGGGTCATAACAAAGGGCTACATTTTTAAGTATCATCTCGGGTTAAATTAGTTAAGAAACAGTGTATAATTTTAGCCGTATTAGTATGAGCATGTCCTATGATGATGATAAACTAAGCTGCAACAAGTCAAAATACAAACCTAATACAGATCGTTTCTTCTTTTATGGTTTTAACCACTGTGTAAACTAATATTCACTTATAAGGTTTGCCCTATTTTTATTTTGATTAACATGTGACGAGCAATTGTACCATATGGAAAGATGCTAAAGCGTATTTTGTGTTCCTATATTCAACGTATTAAAACATATGATAATTGGCGAATAAGTCATTTACAACACAATAACTAATTAAACTGATCCCGAATACATCCCCGCTGCAACGCGTGGGCTTCCTACTAGTAATCTTTTAAATTCCACAATCAATTAGTTATTGGTGTCATCAACGGGGAGTTTAACCCAAGCGACTCTTTTGCAATTGTTTTTCAAACCAAAAATCTTTTTAATTTAAATGCTTTTTATAAAACAACAAAACCTCTTTTTTGGATTCAACTAGATGTTGATGACATTCCGATACTAAAAGTTTTGTATTATTGGACAATCCCGGTATCTTACCATCACTATATTACGCAAACTTGGGGTTTACTTGCCCTAACTTATCGTTTTAAGTAATAGTATTGATGCGCGGGTGAAAGTACAAAGTTTTTCAGGATTAAGATTGTATTTTTATGCAATTTTGGAGTTATGAGCACACTACTTTGATTAGATTTGTGTTTTGCAGGTTAACGAGGTTTAAGGTGTGTTTTGGAGCTTTTCAGAAACTTTATATGGAGCTAGATGGTTGCGGAATGAGGAAATAAAGAAAATCAAGAAAAGTTGCTGATATGGTGTCAACGACGGGCATCACCGCCGTCGCCCATAGGATGTGGACCATGCATACCATTTGGTAAATAGAAAGAACTCGCGTCGGTAGCATATGGCGTCGCCGACGGCAGTGAGCCCGTCAGCGACGCGGCTAGCTGACAAAGTAAAAAAGTTGACGAATTTTTATGGGTTTTGAAGGCTTTTTATGAGATCTTTGACCAAGGACTCGGGGAGAAACTTATAAAAACATATTTTGGGGATCATAATCATTATCAATCATTCTCTAATTCAAATCAAATCATTCAATTTCATCCAACAACACCAAAAATCATTGAAGATCACCATCTTTCATTCCATCATCATTCACAACCATTTTTCCACCAATCAACCTTTGATCCCCAATCTTTTTCATGGCATACTCTCCTATATTTTTCATCACAATTGAAGCCTCCATCACCATGAGCAGCTAATCACCTATGGGATCACTCGACATAGACTTGTAATCTAGGGTACTTAACATTTGGGTATTTTCTTATTTTTCTTTGTATTTGGGATTTGAACAAAACTTGTTAATTGCGTTAATCTTGTTTTGAATTCTCTTTGTTAATTGTTTTTTGTGCCAATTACTAGGGAAATTAATTTGGTTAATTATGCTTTGACACATTATTAGGGTTTGTATGTTCAAGAGTAATGGAGTGTAGTTTAGTCAATCTTTGATGTTGATGAAACTTGACACCTAAGCCTATTGTAACAATTAACTCATTAATATTAATTGCAATTTCTTGATTAATCCCAATTTGTTAGAGAATCATTGGTTACTTGTTGAACCGGTGTGATATCCAATTTTCTTATTATTGTTTTGATCAACTATTTTCAATCAACTCTTTTTCTTTAATCAAATTAATTGTTCTTATATATCAATTACCATCTTGAATCACTTGTTGGTTCTAAAACTTTCAATCAAAACTCTTAAATAAACAACAATTGCAATCTTCATAATTAACTATTGTAACAACCCGGTTACTAGGCCCAAAATTTTTCGCAACTAAAAATTAGAATAACGAAGAAATAATAAATACTAATGTAATAAAGATAATTATTATACGCGAGTACTAGTTACGAACTTGAACCCGAATAATTGTATATGTATACAAAATACGATACGAAAATGGATCGTCACCCGACAACAAACCCAAACCTGAACCCGAACCCGGTATGGTGAGTTACCAAGGGAGGACACTTGTCCTCCCCTTGTGGTGACAACACACCACCAAAGACCATTTGGTGAAACATGGTTTTATGAAAAACCATCAACCAAACCATAATCTAAAAACTCAAACCCACTATGTCTGCTCATAACTTCCTTACCAAACCACACACACACACTATTAATCAAGAGAGAGAGACATTGTGGGAGGAACTCAGTGGCCCTCTGCCACCGTCCCCGGTGGCACACCCACCACCCCCACCTCTTAAAACCATAACACAACCACCACCCACATCACCCCTAAATATTATAAGAAAGAGAAGCTGAGAGAGAGAGAGAGAGAGAGAGTCAAAAGGGAGTTGGAGCTGAAGGAGAAAGAGGGAACCAGTGGGTTCTAACCACCGTGTACAGTGGAGCCTGCGGAGGAGTTCCGCCACCGACGGTACTCCTCCCAAATAATATAATCACCACTCATCCCACCCTTTGATTCTAGAGAGAGAGAGAGAGAGAGAGAGAGAGAGAGAGAGAGAGAGAGAGAGAGAGAGAGAGAGAGAGAGAACCGGGGCAGAAAGAGGAGCATCCATTGGAGGTCTGGGTTTGACAATGAACGGTACCATGATGATTTCGATTGAATCCAGTAATCGCTAGCACCCTTATCTATTTTGGTTTCTAATTGGTACCAATAATATTATAGAGGTCTTGGTTGTTTAAGGTTAAGATTAAGTTGCTTGTGGATAGGTTTCTTGCAGATCTGGATTGTTCAGAATTTGGGTAATAGAAACGATGGGTTGATGGTTACAGAATGTTGATAAGCTATGGTGGTTGGTCGCGGTATAGATGGAGGTTGGGAACATTGGATCATAACCTGTTAAATCCATAAACGTGTCAAGGAAATGGTCAACTGAACAAGTAAACAAAACAGTAAAACAAAAAGTGGAAGTACACGAACTCACCTGGATAGTAATGCAGAAACAAATAATAATGGAGTGCTAGATATCGCATCCTGATATTCTCCTGATTGACCCTATGTTGACACACTGTATTAGTGTTTGGTTTCATTCGTAATGGTCATGCGTGGGGACGAGCTGGAGCGTATGGTTTCTATTTATAACAATTCTATGTTCTTCCGTTGTTCACCTTTGGTTTGTATGTATTAGTGTATTTCATCTATCGTACGTTCATATTTCCTAATGGTTTCTAGTATATACATTCGTACTTAATAGGTAATGGTTACAGTCTAGAGGTGGCGTCTAGTCATCGTACACATGGTGTTCTTGTATTCCAAGTCCTTAACCTCAAGTTCACTTCTTAACCCCGAGTTCAAGGTATTTTAATTTAGTATTCATCTTAGTCGTGTTTATATACTATAGTCGCATAGAAAACAATTAGTTTCAACTATGTCCGAGGTGTCAATGTCCTATACTTGAGCTCTAAATCCACTCGCTTCTATATATATGTGTGTTCATATCATACAATTTGTCGTGAGTTCGTTCTTAGTTAGGTCCGAGTCTTATTTGTCATCACCATATCCGGATTCTTGTTCCAATATTAATCCAAGTCTTAAGGTTTCCATAATTATTCTTATGTTTGTGAGTCTACATCAAGTACACGTCGCTTATGTCTTGATCCGAACCTTATGTCCTATTATTATGTTCAAGTCATGTGTCCAAGTCTTAAGTCCCAGACGTCACTACTACTATTCCACTTTATATATATGTTTATATTTTGTCACGTTGTTTCAAATTCGATTGGTGACATCATCAAGAAACTGTAAGATCAAGTACGACCATCTTCTTCATCCACAGCTGGTCAGCCCTCCTCTTCCTCAGCACCGGCTAAAAATGAACAACTTCAACGCCAGGTTAGTGAGTTGACTGCTATAGTAACTGCACAGGGGCGTGAGAATGCTGAGTTAAGGGGCAAAATTTCAACGATTGAAGATAATGAAAGGGCAATGTTAGAATTGATCAGTGAAACTATTCGGATGAACAAAGAGCTGCAAGCTTCTAACAGACTGCTTCAACTGTCCAACCAAGACACAGTGGCTAGGCTTACCAATGTTGAATCACAGTACAGCCAACTTCAAGTTGCTAATGTCAGTAATGAGCGAAGGATAGAAGAATATAAGGCAGAAAATCAGCAACTGAGGGCTAGGGTGGATAAGTTGATTGAAAGCCATCCTATGCTCACTGGTGCATCCAGTTCTGGGGCAGGTACTAGTGAAGAAGAAGAAGAAGAAGAAGATGATGATGATGATAAAGAAGAAGGTGATGATGATGATGATGATGGTGATGATAGTGATGGTGGTAAAGATGGTGATACCGGTGGTGGTGATCCCGGAGCCACAGGTGGTGGCAGATCATCGTTCGGTACTCAAGAAAGACATCAAAAGAAGGACCACGATAGAACATACAAGGATCCCGCAACAGGTTCATCTGCTCAGGGGGAGTCTGTGGGAGACATGATCAAGATGCTGAATGATTATCTTAAGCATGGATACGTCCCAGTTGAGGTTGCAGGACCACTAATGAACTTGTTTTTGTATGATGATTATGGAAATCCTGCAGGTCCAATAAAGTTTCTGGAAGATGAACTAGAAGAAGGAGAGATACGTCCTGAGCTAACTGATGAAGAGTTCAAGCAGATTTATGGCTGGTCACGCAGAGAATCTTCCGGTGCAAGCAACTCTCCTCCTCCTCCTCCAGAGACTAATCCAGAGAACATTGAAGTTGAGATGGATGATGGAACCCGAGTGGAAACTCCTGAGTACGTTGTTGATAACTCTTCCACTGTGATTCAGGACATCACTGAGGCTATGATGAAAGGTGCAGAAGAGAAGCTCAATGCCAACCCGACTCCTATTCCGACTGAGGTAGAATCTAGAATTGAGCGGACTATGAGAATGTGCTCCAAATGGTTCCTCTCAGCGGAAGAGCATAAGAAGAAGAAAGGTCTAGTCCAAGCTTCTGTCTTCAAGAAACGTTTATCGAAAATGTCAGGGAATGTAATCAGTTGGGTGTATGTTGATAAGACCAAGATGTTGGGAGTCAAATGGGAGGAAGGACTACTGTATTTCAAGCCCTATCAGAAGGTTCTTAGTCTGCCTTTCTGGTACATTCGTGATCTAATTCGGTTAGACTTTCCTTTGTATTACACTAAGAACACTAGCATGGATAGCTTTTACAACATTCTAGCAAGAGAAAGCAGGACAAGATGGGACACCTTCCAGCCTTAGTACCCCAAATTATACAAGACAGACAAGCTCCATCCTCGCACCAAAAGTCCAATCTGGGAACACAGGATCAAGCCACCGGAGTGCACCTCCAAGATTCCAATCATTCCTATAGATTAGGACTTCTACCCGAAGTTCTGGTTCTAGAATTATGATGCGGTGACTACTGAAGCAGTGATCGTTTTGGATGATTCTCCGAGGTTGTGCAGAAAGATCAGAATCTGGGATCCAACGTGGTTGATAAACTGGTCAGAGAAAGATACCGAGACCCTGTTCCTATATCCCATCCAACATCTGAAGGACGAAAAGAAACAAGCAATCAAGTTTCAGCGTGTGATTCGCTTCTGTCATGCTCACAAAGTACATGTTGGATGTGACTGGTCAAGAATTTCAAGGATTAGGACGGAGTCAAAGTTAAGACTGAAGATGTAGCTGCTCGTCAAGTTTTGTCTGTATGTTTTGTTGCAGTGTCTGTATAGTTGTTTGCTATGTTATAAACTTTTGTTCCTTTTGAGTTTTTGTACGTATACTAGCCTGGTCCAAGGGGGATTTTGTTAGTGCATGATGTCCCTAGGCTAGTATATTAGATGTTTTGACGGTTTCCAGGGTGTTTGGGAGTGTTTGTAAGCGTTTTGGGTATGATTGGAAGCAACAGGTGAGTAGGAGAAGGCAAACAGGCGATTACAGTGTACTCGCATGTTATAACATGCGAGTAGGGCCCTACTCGCCAGTTTGACATGTGCCATAGGATTGTAATCGCTAGTTTAGGTCTGTACGAGTACAAGGGGTATAGATACATCCAATAATTGCTATAATCATTAGTTGTCACCTCACATATTCCCCAAACACCCTTCCCAAGGTCTGAAGGTTTGAGATTATCTTTGTAAACACCTGTGCTCTGTTTTAATGATAAATCATACAACCTTTGACCCGTTTTGTGTGTGTTGATTACTCGTTCATCATAGTTTCTTAGTTATTTCTGTTATTGGAACATATTTAGAGGATTCCGCACTCTGAATATCAAGCTCGTGATTGTCGGATGCCCCGTTAGTCGATCCTACAACAAGAAATATGTTATTATTTATTTCATTATTTGTTTTTAAATCACGTCTAATCAAACGTTTGTTTATTCATATATCTATTATTGGGTAGCATTAAGTCTTTTTATGATATTTTACATGTAACCAAAATTAATACGAATTGTATTACGTGACTTTCAATAAATAAAACTTGTATACTACAATCTTTATAAAATAATTTTGTCATTTTACTTGGGAACTACCGGGTGTACACCCAGGGCTCTAACCTAGTATATAGAATAAACAGTAACTTTTTATCTCTCCCCTACTCAAAATGGAAAATCTAAATAAAGTCTACAACCTAATATTTAAGGGTCATGTTATTTACACCGTAGGTTTTTTAGGGTTTTACACATCTCTACTGCTCGTAGAGGCCTCTACGAGCAGTGGAGGTGTCAGAGCATTAAAAACCACAAAGCTCTACTACTGGTAGAGGCCTCTACTAGTGGTAGAGCATTGCTGCCCTAAAAACCTAACCCTACTACGACTCGTAGAGGCCTCTACGAGCCGTAGAGATGGAGGCCCACAGAACATTCAATGTTCAGACTGTATACAAATTTGTCAGTGAGCCCTGCGACTCGTAGAGACCTCTACGAGCCACAGAGGTATGGTAGTTGATGTAATTAAACTCTATACGACCAGTAGAGGCCTCTACAAGTGGTATAGGGTTAGAAAGTACGAGGTATCCGAGTAACAGGTTGCCATTTCAGTGAAATCACCCCTCTGCATCCAGTAGAGACCTCTACGAGCCGCAGAGGTCTGGTTGTTGTCAGCATTTATATACATACTCTACGACCAGTAGAGACCCCTACGACTGGTAGAGTTTTCTTTCAACACTTTAAACCATCAACCATGCACGATTTTCAGTCCAGACCTCAAAATTTCAATTTTTTTTTCCGACGGTTCCAGAATTTTTCCCGCGAAAATACCATCTGGCCAACCAGTTCGTAACACAATGTCTTCGGGTGAATGGTTTGACGTATGTTGCGTCCCAGAAAGCGATAGTGAGCATGGTGAGCTAGAGGTTATATCCGGGAAAGCAGCGCTACCGGATTTGAATGAACAACCACAGCTGCCCGATTTAAACGGGGAGTATGTAGAAGAACTGGGGTCATGTTACATGCCTTCAAGCGCTCCACGATACGCACACGAGGCGGGTGACTGTAGCGAGGAACCAAACCCGGATATTTCGTTTGTTGTTGTTGTTGTTATTGTTATTAAACCATAATCATGATTTCTTAATGTTGGCATTAACAGATATAAACTGGAAATCGTGCATTGGAAATGCCAGCTTCCTAGAGAGTATCACCGGGTTATTACACATATTCAAAATGTTCGGGGAGACGGTAACTGTGGGTTTCGATCCATATCTGTGTCTTTAGAGCGTGATGAGAATGACTGGGCTATTATCCATCAGGATTTGATGAACAAACTATATGAACGCTATGTTATGTGGCATGCGATGTACTTAAGGTTTGGTTGGCATACGGTCGATTCCGTAATAAGTTCATTAGATTACTTTGGAATTAGACCGACGCCCGATGACAAATGGATGGACTTGCCGGGGCATGGAATTGTGATTTATGAGAGATATGGTGTGGTTCTTCAAGTATTCCACCATACAAGAGGGTTATCTACCACTTACTTCCCTGTGTTCACTCATCCTGACGACTTACCTGGACATCCAATCATATCACTAGCCTTTATGAACGGAGACCACTTCATCGTGCTTAATACAGCAGAAGACGCTCCAATGCCACATACGCATGATTTTGGAACCGTGTAGTCGGGCAACAAAACGTTCATACAAATCCATGGGTGATGCTATATAGAGATCGTCTCGCACATGGTCTTATGTTGTAATTATAACGTGTAATGTATTATTAATTGAATTTTTTATTTTCGTTTACGCTCTTTTATAGATATAACAAGTAGTGGAAATTTTTTTTATAAAAGCTCAAATAACATACATAAAATTAACAAACAAAACACAAAAAAATAATAAAAAGGGGTTTTCTACCACTCGTATAGGCCTCTACTAGCCGTAGAGTATTCTGATATGAGTCCTAGGGGCCTCTACAGGTCGTAGAAGGTGGAACATATACGAGCGTAGAGCCCTCTACCACTCGTAAACAAATTTTAGTTTTGATTAAAAAAATGTTGGGAGCTTGTAGATGAGCTCTATGACTCGTAGTGGCTTTCTCTACGACCCGTAGAGTCCTCTACCACTCGTAGAAGAACACACATTGTTATTTATTATTAATTTTTTAAATAATAGTAATAATTTATGATAATAATAAAAATAAATATTTTTTTAAAATTTATTTTTCTACGACTCGTAGAGGCCTCTACTAGTCGTAGAGAAAGCCTCTGCTAGTCATGGAGCTCCTATACGAAGGGAAAAGAATTCAAGTGAAACTCTACTGCTCGTAGAGGCCTCTACGAGCGTAGAGGTGTCATTAAATGATTGGCAATGATTGGCATTCACGGGACCACATTGACAGAGGTCTCTACGAGCAGTAGAGTTCATTCTACGACTCGTAGAGGCCTCTAGAAGTCGTAGAGACTGGTGTAAGAGGTGCCATATTTAATTTGTCGGTATTTAATGTATTCAACTCCAAAATGTAATGAAAGTTTTATTTCATGTATTATCGTTATACATTCATTTTTTTATTGTTATTTTTTTAGAAATTTATATATTTTTAATTAATTATTTTAACTACGGATTACCAATGCATAATTTCTATCAACAGAATGCCGTGGGTATTACGTCAGTGATACTCACTGATTTTATAGCATTTGAGCATTTCTCATAAGAGCACCCGTAGTGGCCTCGTTATGAGGCGTTTTAGGCCACCATAGCGTCGGGAACACCGCCCCCCAGGCGCTATGGTGGCGTTATGGTGGTAATCAGCTTTCAGCATAGCGAGCGTTTTCACCAATGTTTGTGCCTTTTGACCGTTGGCAACGGTCCAAAATTAAAAAAAAAAAAACTGATTTATTTAATTTTTATCTATATATATATATACTTCATCTTCTACAACATAACACACACATATACAATTCACACACACAAACAATTCATACATACACACACTCTTTACAAACCAAAAACCAAACCTATGGCAGCCTGGACGAATCAAGAGCAACTCGAGTTAGTGCGGGCGTGGATAAACGTTAAGGAGCTCCCGTCAACCAATAGGCGGGCTTTTTGGCAGGATGTGTTGGTTGAGTTCAACCAAATCACGGGAACGAACCACCGTAACGTTGACCAGATCTACAATAAGTGGCATTCTATACGAACTAACGTTGACAGGTGGCATGGAGTCCATTCAGCGACGATGCAGGCGCACCCTGGGGTTAGCGAACAGATGGCAATTCAGTTGACACACGACGCCTATCGTCAACAATACAATAGCGACTTCTCAATCACCAATCTTTTGTCGTGGTCTCTGATGCGTTTTCACTATGTTTAATTTTTAATGTTTAGGCTTTATGTTTAATGTTACGTTTTATGTTTTGTGTTCTATTTGTAATGTTTAATGTTTTAGGCTTTATGTTTAATGCGTTTTCACCAATCTTTTGTGTTTAATGTTAGTTTATTTTAAAAGATTACATAATATTTTAAATTTAAACCACATAAACACATAAAATTACAATCCTAAATTACTTATTACAAACAGAGTTCCTAATCCTAAACTACTTATTAAAACGTTACATAAACACATTACATAAAGACATTACATAAAGACATAATATAAACCTAAATTACTTATTAAAACCTAAACCTCCCACTACGGAGAGTAGTTGTCCCACTCGAGTGTGTAGTACTCGGGGGATAGGGAACGTGAGCTGTCCCTCCCATCGAACCTTGCATCCGAGGGGAAGTAGTAGTTCTCCCCACGAGGGGAAGGCATGCTCCAAAGGCGCTCCTCCTCCTCAAGTTCCCTGAGGGCTTCCAAGTCCTCAGGAGTTGGGTCCCCATATTCACGGGGTGGGGTGGGGATAGGTTGGTGGTGGTGGAGTGGGCAAGTATTATGGGGGGTGGGGATAGGTTGGTGGTGGTGGGTGGGGGTATTCTGGGGGGTGGGGATAGGTTGGTGGTGGGGGGAGGGGATAGGTTGGTGGTGGGGGGAGGGGATAGCAGCAGCAATTCGGGGGGTGGGGGCCGACACTCTCAGTCGGTCCATTTCATTAATAGCCATGGTATAATCCATGGCCCAGGCCCATTCTTCATCCGTGAAGTCATCATCGACTTCAGGATGAGGAAAGGTTGGTGGTGCCGCAGCAGGAGGAGGAGGGTGATAAATCCAATGTTGTGGCGGAGGAGGAGGAGGAAGAGGAGGTTGTGGAGGAGGAGAGGAGGTGAATGGTAGTCTCCGGGGCCGGCCCCGTCCCCGGACCCGGCGAGCATACTGCCGGACATTAGAAGGTCCGGCAGCTCCTGGTTGAAAACTGCCCATATTATTCATTGTGTTCAGGATGAGGAAAGGATGAGGAAGAGGGAAGAGGTGTGACTGAGATTTGGGAGGAGGGGGGTATTTATAGGTGTGACTGAGATTTGGTGGAGGGGGGGGGGGGGAAACTTTGAAATTCAAACTTTGAAATTTAAACGTTTGGGGGGGCAAAGTTTGAAATTCAAACTTTGAAGTAGGAGGGAAACTGTTTGAAATTCAAACGGTTTGGAACAGTAACCGTTTGAAATTCAAAATTTTTTTTTTTAATTTTATTTTTTAATACTAAATAATTTTTTTATTATTTTATTAATTTAATAAACTTTCAGTCTAAATTTTTATTTTTATTATTATTTTTATTTTTAATGAAATATTATTAAGTATTAAATATTCTTATTTAAATAAAAAACAATAATTAACCAATCATTACCAATCATTTATAACCCCAACATAACCCTCCTTCCCACTACACCCTCTTTTTCCATAACCCCAACATAACACCTTTTCTATTACTTTTTAATATTTTAATCCTATAACCCCAACATAACTATCCACCACTACACATACCCTAAGCAGTAGTTCCCTTTCGTTGCCTGTTTTAGCGGCAAGCGTCTTGCTACCATGCAAGCTTAATTTATCAATAAATCTCCACCCTCCAAAACAACCGCTTTTAATATAATATAAGAGCACCTACATTGTTTTTTCTATGTTATTAGATGCCAATTAGAAACCAAAAAAAATGGAACGTGTGAGTAGGGAAAGAGAGAATATAGGAGAGAGGAAGTTTGAGAATGGCTTGGGATATGGCAATGTTAAAAACATAAAAAAACCTACCCTATTGTGGATGGTCTAAAAGAATTAGAGCCTCATTTTATCAAGCGATAAATATAAACGTACAAATACAACTAAAATTGTACTAGTATTAAACCTTAGCATATATGTTTGTGTATATATGCTGTTAAATATATTTATTTATGTATACTTAAAAGGTTTGTTTACTTGTTGCTATCCATGGATTGTAGTGGGATGGATTTTGCATTTGTCCCCAATATTACAACAATTGACTTTACTTTGCTGCTGACAGTCTTGTAAGACAAGCAAATTAATTCTGACTTTTTAAAGACACGTCTATACAAATCATAAAATACTGATCACCATCTGAAACTTTTTCACCAACCGTAGGTACCACCATATCTCTCCGGCCTACTTGTCTCATTTATTAATATTATTAGGAATTTAAAACCATACAACCCTTAATTAGGAATGATACACATTAAACATCAATAGCAGACTGCCACATACTCCAGAATGTGATGTCACGGGGTGTATGAAACCCAGAACGCCCTTATTATTATTATTATTATTATTATTATTATTATTATTATTATTATTATTATTATTATTATTATTATTATTGTATATTGTGTCAACAATTCAAACAATACACACCACCATAACCAAACAACAAAGTTTTTCCAGTCCCATTGCATACTCCAAGATTATATAAAAAAAACAGACACATCAATTTCATCTATAAAAACATACTGAATGCTAGCTTAATTAGGCAATTCAGATCTTTCATCTTTCCTTATATATAGTACCAGTAGTACTACTACCCATGCAAAGGTCTAGTGACATAACAGAAACCCACAACTTACTTTAAAAAACCCTAGCCCTGACTCTGACCCTAGCTAGCTTTCTTTTACTATGAATAGTTATAGTTAATCAAACATTTTAATAAGTAAAAAGCAGATTAAGGTTTTGAGGTGGTGGGCTGGTGAAGAACATCTGTTTTGAGATCATCTGTGGTGGTGAGTGGGAATAGTTGTAGGGTTTTGGGTGGTACCCTTGGAGTTGTACCATGATGTTCCATCAGCATCATTGTCATAAGTGGGCAATCACACATTAGTTTGCAGCTTTGGTTATTTTCAGATGGGATATCCACCTTCCAGTTGTTCATCATTGGTTTGCTATTTGATACATCTTCAACTCCACCAACCTATTCACATGTTACATAATAAAAGTATTAGGCAACATTGGCGGATTTTGAAAAAAAAAAGTTGGGGCGGACTTAATGCATATACAAATTTTCAATAAAAAAATCTGTGGAGTCAGGCCTGGTATGGCCCAAGCGAAGCTCCACGGGAAATTTAATAGTATGTGTGCAAAAATTAACCCATATTAAACAGTCTACATAATTGTTGATAAAAATTATGTGTACAAGAATTAATTAAGGGTCATGATTTCTTTGTTTTCATTCTTATGCAATATTATTATTCCTTACTTCGGTTTCTTTTTAAAGATGCAACTTTTTAGAAAAGAAAGGGAGTGTATTTATACCCTCAAAATGAAATTAAACAAAAACCGGACTAATCCAAATGAAATCAAGAAACGCTAAAAGTTCCATATAAACTTTTCTAGTTGTATATATATGCATAATATATGTATATGTGTATATATACATGAACACAACTATATTATCAGGGAACCCCTGCAAATTTAACCACCTTACAAAAGGTTTGAAAGTTTTATATATAAATATATAATACATGAAAAAAAAAGAAATAATATTAACGTAGGGTCTAGGGACGGTGAGATGAGGATAAACCCATCTACGGGTGTACAAATAGTAACTTGTTTTGTTATCGAGCCAAGCCGGCTTGATTTGTAATCGAGCCGATCTCGAGCTAGGGGTCTTGGCTCGATGGCTGTTAGCTCGACTCGTAGCTCGATAAACATATGTTTTATGTACTTATAATTAATACTTAATAATAGTATTAATAATATATGTTTGAAATTTTGAATCATAGTATATGTTTTTTTTAAATTGAAAATAGTATTTCCATATTATTATACCCTTGTGTCTAAAATCAAGTGTCTAAAATCAAGTAACCGATATTTAATATTAATATTAATAATAATATATTAAGGAAAGATAATATTTTCTTGTTTTTAACACAATATGTTTAAAAAAATCAAGATGGATCGTTGAGCCTCGAGCTGGCTCAAGTTTTTTCGAGTCGAGCTCGAGCCCACCTTGGCTCGGCTCGGCCTGACTCGTTTACACCCTCTATTCCACGAAAACGAAAGTAAGAACGATAAAAAGTATAGTAAGTAATATAAGATGAAAAATAAGTGTGTGTATATATAATATAATGGTGTTAATGAAGCCACCTTAAAGATAAATAATTTGTAATAAAAGAATTTGAATAAAACAATTACCGGATGAAGAGGAAGAAACGGATGATCGTGGTGAGTAGGAGGATAAAGACGATGTTGCTGGTATAACGCCATTAATTTCTTTCGAAGTTTTTGACGGTCACGAGCTTTATGATTTTGGAACCAATAGAAGACATTTTTGCCTTGAATTTTGCCATAAACCGATAATCTTGAAACAATTTGTTGTATTTGTGTTGCAGTTGGTGTTTTAAGGCCACCTCCATACATCCCTTCTAATAACATTACCTGCTCTGGTGTTGGACACCACCTGCTACCACCGTTTGGCATTGTTCTTGATCGATCTCTTAACTTTTGGATTATTGTTTATGGTTTATTGTGTTTGTTTGTGTGTAAGATTTGAAGAGGTATTTATAGAGGTTGATTAGTTGAACGAGTGAAGTGACAATTAAGAGAGTGGATGATGTCATGTCCTTTTCGACAAATAAAGAAAAATGGATTGGATTGGATGCACCCATGCAACCATTGTTTTTGTTATAGGTTTATGCATGGATCGATCCTAATATTGGCACACCTCTAAAATTATCTTCACACCCCTTTTATGTAGCAGTATTGCTATGTGTGTTATATATGGTTAAAAAAATAATAATATTTATATGTGTCATATAACACTATAGAATGCTTAAAACTTTGATAAAACCGATAAATATGGAATATTTGTTTGATAAAACCTTTTATGTAGCAGTATTGCTATATGTGTTACTAGCTTATACCCCGGGAGCGTCATGAGTTGAGAAATCTAAGTAAAGTAAATAAAATTAGAAGTATCTAAACTATAAAAATGACATCTATGTATCAACTTACATTAGATACTTTAAAAAAAAAATACCAGAAGATCCATTTCACCTTACAACATCAACACCTAAAACATAATATTAAGATCTCAAGCACTTCAAGAGGACATAGATTGTTTAGCACCAATACATTCAGTCAAAGGTCTTTAACTGCATACAATAAGAGTTGAGCTATTTTAGAATATGGTAGAAAAAGAAAACATAGCAATTACCTGTTGGAGAGCGTCTCGGGTTGAAATATCTAATATGACATAATAAAATATCTAATATGACAACATAATTAATGACTTGCCAATATATGATTAATAAATATTATTATTATTATTATTATTATTATTATTTTTATTTTAAACAAATCTCTGTCATAAGTTATCATATTTTAATATAAAAAAAGGCAATTGGGTCGGGTATCACCTAATCCCAAGCCCGACCCAAACCCACAATTTTTTTAAACTAATTCCAAACCTGACACAATACCTGTTGGATTACAAAAAATAGTCGTTTTTTTTTCTCCGTTTTTTATATAGCACTATGGTACTCGTTGGAAAGATAATAAAACGCTCGTTAATTTGGTGTAATTTTTTTCTTTAAAAAATCTCGTGTATAAAAGATATTAACGTTTAAAAGTTATGGGAGGAAACATTAGAGATAAAAATCTAATTTTGTTTTTAAATTTTAAATTATTATTTTCTTAAAATAAAGGCATTGCCACATGATGTGACACATGGCACACTCAATAAAGAGAATACCCTCTTTGAATGCCATGTCATTAAAATGGTTTTGGTTTATTAAATGTATAGATTATTATTTATTATTATTTATTATTATTCAGTAAATGACGATTGAGAAGATGATGATCTACCGGATCTAGCAACCGAAGATTTAATCACTTTCATATTTAGCCGAAAACGGGAAGGAGGCAAGGGATCCTTTGTCTCTTGCTGTATCAACCGACGGACGCAGCTCACCTTTTTGCTGATGGTCTGGGTCGTCGGTGTCGTCATTGGAGAAAACAGGATGCAGGCAAGAGATCCTTTGTCTTCTGTTCTATCCACCGACGGCCGCAACTCACATTTTTGCTGATGCTGTGTGGGTCGTTGGTGTCGTCATTGGCGAAAACGGGATGCAGGCAAGAGATCCTTTGTCTTATGTTCTATCCACCGACGGCCGCAACTCACATTTTTGCTGACGCTATGTGGGTCGTCGATGTTTTTACTCTATCAACCGACGGTCGTAGCTCACATATTTGCTGATGCTACGTGGCTCGTCGGTAATTTTGTATGTAGAACCGCCTTCTATGTGTTATAGGAGGTTGGTCTTAGTTATTAAGGTTAATAGCGTCGGTAATTTTGTATGTAGAACCGCCTCCTATATCTTATAAAACTCGATTTCAGTTATTTACGTTTGTGTTGTTTATTTACCCTGATGGATACAAACTATCAATCTATTTAGTAAACATATAATATTATCGAATGCACTGAAAAACAACGATCAATTGATTTAGTAAATAAAACACTTATCAAATGCTTTAAAAAACAACAATGAATCGATTTAATTAATAAAACACTTATCGAACGCACTGAAAAAAAAACCGATCAATCGATTTAGTAATAAATACTATTTTCCAATTCACTGAAAAACAAAAATCAATCGATTTGGTATATTAAACTATTTTCGCATTCATCGAAATGCATCGATCAATCGATGTAGGAAATAAAACACTTTTTGAAAACACCGAAATGCATCGATCAATCGATTTAGGAAATAAACCACTTTTCGAATAAACAGATCAAACTCAACAAAACAAAGTAAACATCTTCAAAACCTAACAAAACAAGATAAACAAAAAAAAAAGAAAAAGAAAAACGAACACGCCTTGTATCGGTAACAAAAATTGAAATTTTTTATCAAATAGTATTGAGATGAATAAAACTAATTTTTTTTGTGATTTTTTAGATTTTTAGAAGTTAGTTTAGTATTTTTAATAATTTATAAAAGATAACAAAAAAAAGAAAAAAAAAACCTTGGTATGTCTCGTATAGCCTAATACTTGTCATATAACTGGCTCGTATTGCATCTGATACTGGGCTTGAACTCAATACGAGACCCATTATATGTCTTGTATTGGGCTATACGAGACATACCAAGGTTTTTTTCTTTTTTATCTTTTATAAATTATTAAAAATACTAAATTAACTTTAAAAAATCTAAAAAATTAGTTTTATTCATCTCACTACTATTTGATAAAAAAAATCAGTTTCTGTTACCGATACGAGGTGTGTTCAGTTTTTTGGTTTTGTTTAGCTTGTTTTGAAAGGTTTTGAAGATGTTTGCTTTGTTTTGTTGAGTTTGATCCGTTTATCCGAAAAGTGTTTTATTTCCTGAATCGATTTATCGATGCATTTCGGTGTTTTTGAAAAGTGTTTTATTTCCTAAATCGATTGATCGATGCATTTCGGTGTTTAGTTTATTTTGTTAGGTTTAGCTAAACAAAACAAAAGGCCGAACACGGCTCGTATTGGTAACAAAAATTCAATTTTTTTTATCAAATTTTATTTAAATGAATAAAACTATTTTTTTTATTTTTTTAGATTTTTTAAAAATTAAATTAGTATTTTTGATTATTTATAAAAAAAAACAAAACCTTTGTATGTCTCCTATAGTCCAATACGAGACATATAACAGGCCTCGTATTGGGGTTGATACTGGGCTTGAACTCAATACTTGAGCCTAATATGTCTCGTATTGGTCTATACGAGGCATATCAAGACCCATATCAGTCCCAATATGAGGGCCAGATCTAGCAAACGAACAACACAAACACACACACACAATCAAACACACACTCAGTGGTGGATGTACAGGGCATTAAGGTATTATTTTGTTTTTATGTTTTCACACATATTAGGTTAGATCTAGGTTAGATTAGTTGATTGAATAGGTTAGATCTAGGTTAGATTATTGAATTTGGGGCTGATTTGGGGCTTTTGACCTGGGTTTGTTCTTGAATGATGAATGAATATGCCTCATACAGGGCTATACGAGGCATATTCATTCATAGTTTTTTTTTTAATTTTATTAATCTTTTACATTAATAATAACAGTAATAACTAATTATATGCAGATTTTTTTATTAAAAATATTTTTTTTTAAAATAATCCAATATGGCGGATATGTTTAATGATGACGACCCGGACTTTGACGGGGATGAGGAAGGGGGAGTGGGACCACCACCACCGGTTGACCCACTTCTGGGTCACCCGTACTTGGAGTTTCCTCCCGACAACTTGGCGTGGCGTTGCTGTCGGAAGCTTAGGAGGATGCAGGTATCACTATTATTAATTAATATTATTATGTATTATTATTATTTGTTATTATTATTGTTATTATTACCATCATGCAGGTCGCGGCTCACAAATCCGTTTGTTATGCTGCGTTGGAGGAGTTTGCTGAGCTGGCCCGGGCACATGATATCATCGGCGTTGATATGCCCAGGAGCCGTGTTTTTTAGAGTGCGCATGCTCTGATGTTTCGGGAGCTGACCATGGAGTTCCTGTCTTCCTTTACTTTCACCCCACGACCAGCAAATCGACGCGACTTCTTTCGTCGAGATCATATTTCGTCTTTCCCTGCAGACATTCCATATGTCCCTGCGCGAGTTCGCGTGGCGCTTGGGGTTTTACACGGAGCCTGAGATGCGTACCGCATTATATCGAGTTGGTATACGCGCGACGTCTAAGGCTACGTTGCTTGGGTTTTGGGCGGTCATAGCTCCTGGTCACCGGTTTCAGAAGGATAAGGGCAGGGTGACGGCCATTCGTGACCCCCTCTACCGATATATGCACCGGCTGAACGCTACGTCGATCCAGCCACACCTAGCCTCCCGCGAGTGATGCACAAGGACAAACCTCTTTTATCTTTATTGTCTATTATATCAGAGGTCGTGTGCACTCACGCGTTGTATGGCGGACTGGTTTGCCTCCACATTCCACCGTCAGCAGCAGGGAAATTTATACGGCGGTGCGTATGTTACCATCCTCGCTCGGCACTTGGGGCTTCTCCCAGATGGTGACCCCCACTTGCGACCTCCGATCCAGCCATCTCATTTGGATCGTAGGACACTCATCGGCATGCGCGCTACGTGCAAGTTCCCTGTGATGGGTGTACGATTTAAGGATGCCCATGGACAACCTTTTGTGCCAGAGGAGTTACCGGAGGTCATCCCACATTATCCTTGGGATTTTGACGAGGATATGATGGACGATGTGGACGGTCCGTTTGAGGCTGATCTGGAGCCAGAGGTAGAGTATGACCCGGGGCCTCTAGAGTCGCCTAAGTACCAAGCTCACGTTACCCGGGGGCCTCTCGTGAGGTTGTAGAGAGGATGCGCCGTATGGAGCGTGGTATCTGGGATCTGCATTGCGGTCAAGACGAGCTGCATCGTGGTCAGGACGCTATTCTTGACTGGTTGAGGTGGTTGGCTGAGTCGGAGGCAGAGAGGAGAGATGCAGCAGGTTTACCGGCCAGACCACCACCAGCGCCACATGGGGTAGATGACGCAGATCATTAGTAGCTTTTTATTTTCTATGCTTGAGTTATTTTGTATGTATTCAGTAGTGTTATGACTTCTTTTGTATGAACTGGTTGTTTGATACGTATGCATTCAGCTTCAGTGATTTATGTTTGTGATGTTTATTTACTGTTGTTAATAGTTCTTGATCAGTTATTCAGTTACAACCAGGTTCAGTTATATATGTTTGTGATGTTTATTTGTGTTTGTATTTTATATACAATTACCGGTTTCAATGTCACCAAAACTATTTAAAAAAATATTTAAAAAACAAATCCAACTTTTTATTCAAAATTGACAAAGTGTAAACAAGAAGCTTAAACCAAGAACAAATTTCTTCTAGACTTAATTCTCAAAAAATAATTTAAAATACACCGTCAAAGGCTGAAAATTAAAAAGATTCATAACTGTTTCCTGATATGTATAATTGTTAAAAATCAAAACTATTTAAAAAACAAATCCAACTGTTTATTCAAAATTAACAAAGTGTAAACAAGAAGCTTAAACCAAGAACAATTTTTTTCTAGACTTAATTCTCAAAAAAGTTTAAAATACACCGTTAAAGGCTGAAAATTAAAAAGATTCATAACTGTTTCACGATATGTATAATTGTTAAAAATCAAAACTATTTAAAAAAATTATTTAAAAAACAAACCCAACTATTTATTCAAAATTGACAAAGTGTAAACAAGAAGCTTAAACCAAGAACAAATTTCTTCTAGACTTAATTCTCAAAAAAATTTAAAATACACTGTCAAAGGCTGCTCAGTTATGGATCGACGGTCAGACCGGCGCTAACGGAGTTCATTTGTCGTAAATGTCACTTGACGCATGATGTGGTACGACCACCGCCACATCTACATGGTGAATCATATGTACATTCCAGGGGTTTGTGTCCAATGCAAGGATCCTCAAATGCGGTATGCGCGTTAAATTTCATTAAGTAATACATTCTTTATTCGACATTAAACTTGTTGTTGAGGTCCACCAAGGGTCTTCGAATTGCTCCAACGTAACTTGCACCAGCTTGAGATATGAGTTTGATTAGCTTAAATCTCTCTGATCCATGGTATCCACTAACCATAGCGATAAGGAGATCCATAATTCGAACAAGGAGATGAACTACTGCTCAGTTATGGATCGACAGTCGGACCGACGCTAACGGAGTTCGTTTGTCGTAAATGTCACTTGACGCAGGATGTCACTCCGACCACAATAATATTTATCACCAATGATGAACGGTGACAAGTTCCGCTTCCATCATCAGTAAACCGATTATTAAACGAGATATGCGACCAGAAAGTTCTACCACACCCAGACATCGCTGCCCGTAGATCTCTTTCGAAGATCACCGAAGAGTCTGCTATTGACATATTGAGATGAGTCAGTTTAACTTCGAAAAGTATATTTAATATAAGTAGTTACATTGTTTGGATGGTTAATAAGTACGGGTCGTCGGTTGCTTGTTCTAACGGTCGAGCGGAGAGTGTTCGTTCATCGCCGCAATATCCGTTGTATTACATCGCATCGCTGCCCGTAGATCTCTTTCGAAGATTACCGAAGAGTCTCCTATTGACGTATTGAGACGAGTTTGTTCAAATTTGATGTTAGGATCTGAGTTTGATTGTTTTGATTTGTTTATATAAAAGATGTGATGAACGAAGTGAATATAAATGGAAAGTGCAGCCGGATGATAAACTATAAATCAAAACAAGAGAATAATTGTTTTTAATCAAATGATTTCATTAATTGAATGATTACAATATTACAAGTACTCCCCCTCAGCCAGATCACTCTGTGATTGTTTGTCTAAGAGAATGTTTTGAGTGATGAATAGAACAGTACAAGCACTGTTCTATTTATAGACAAATCTAAGCCACTGATGATCTAAGCTGACTTCACCTAAGACAGTGACCTCTAACAGAATAACAACATAAAACATCTGTCAAATACAAACTACTGTTACATTGTAAAACACTGTAAGGTAAACTGCTGTTGGGGAAAACTCTGATGCTCTTGTATCATCTGTTGGAGCCTAAGTGCTGTTGGCTCCAACAGACCTTTAGTCTTCAGCACTTTAGTCATCAGTTGTTCTTTATCAGACCTTTAGTCAGCAGTTGTTCTCTAGCAGTTTTTTGCAGCAACAGTTGTTTCCAACAGTTGTTGAGTACAGTAGATGTTAGGGTCAACAGTCTTTTGGGAGAAGTATCTTGTAAATGCTGTTTATTTCTAAGGATCAACTGAGTAGTATATTTTGGCTTTCCAATCACCTGTTCTTCTCTAGGTCAGCAGACCCAACAATCTGTCACACCCTCGAATTTTCACTGCGGGGTTTATACCGCGAGGCGCATGACAAGCCAGGATCCCATAGCCATAAGTCACATGAACGACTCTAAATGCCCAACCATTTAGTTCGTTATTGTAAAAAAAAAACCAAGTTTTAAAGTTTTAACCAAACCAATAACAGTATAGCGGAAGCGAATGAAAAATAGTAAATAAAGTCTGCGCAAAACACCGCGCCCAAAACCAAAGGAATAGTAAATGTGCAAAATAGTTTAATGTTTAAGACCCATGAAATGATGCATGACCTAACTGTGCTCCGTTCCTAGTTACCTGCAAAAGCATGCTATCGTGTGTCAACATAAAGCTGGTGAGTTCACAAAGTAAAGTAATTTAATATGCAAATGCGCTGGTTTCCAAAAAAAACCACGTAAGTAAAGTAATAACGTAGGTCCTCCAGACCAAAAAGTTAAAGAGTTGTCAGTTTAAGTGTGTCAGGGGTAGCTAGCCCACTCAATGTAACTAAACAAGATTAATGGGAAACCTTCAGGAAAATAGTTATTTGCCTCAATGACTGGCGTCTATCAACACCAGTCGGAAATTGTGGTCAGAAGTTCATGCCCGTGCCTCAAGCACCTCAGACATGAGGTTGCTGCATCAACCTAATAGCGCTATCAACTAATACCCCGTTCGCCTCCAGCGATTAACCCAATAATATGCAAGGACTTTCAATGATAGAGTGTTTAGATTACAAAGGACCAATAAATTTTAAACTGACCGAAAACCCGATCCACACAAGGAATCGTAAAACCGACCCACACAAGGAGTCCATACCTGAGTAGTCCCAAATGGACTAGAAAATGTTTACCAAAGTTGTCTCTAATCCGAGACGCATGCTTTTGAGAAAAAGAGTAGTGAAACTCACCTTAACGTGCAAGCAAAAGAAATCCGAACCGCAAGTAAAGTATGCTACCGACACCCTAATAATAGTGTCACTAAGTGAGTATAGGCGTAATATCATCACACCATATAACTCGTTTGTCCAAGGCGTTTTAAACGTTCAAAAGTGTGTATGTGACGCCTAGTGATTCTACATGCAATAGTAAGCCCTACGGACTCGTTGGTGAATGTGTTGATTAAAATTAGTCTTGACGTTCCATATGAGTCTTATACAAGTATACGTTCAGTTACACATCAATTTCATACAACCTAAGACCTCAATTAATCACATAAGCACATAATACACAATCTGTGTTTTCAGGACAGATTGTGCGCCATCAAAACGAATTTATTTAAAATAGTAAATCAGTGAGTTAACTTCCCAAATGTTTACTGAATTTTCTTTGGGATTCACTTAACAACACCATATTTTTGTTTTGTCTTAAATCCAAACACAAAAATAATTAAAATTCGTCTAATACAGCTAGGTTCAGAAAACCTTCCTAACAGGTCAGTTTGGTAGATAAATTCCCAAAAATTGTGTATTCCTCCAAACGAGATGAATCCACTTGCAAAACTCATATAACTCCAATATTAACCTTCTGTAAAAATTTCAAAACCCAACTCTTTATAAAACTTGAGTTATGATGTTTCAAATTTGACTCAGTTAGATACCCGAAATTCTGACCTGACCTATTTTCAATGAAAATTCCAAAAACGACTCAACCGACGTCCAAAACACTCGATTTTACCCATTATGAAAAGCTAAGACCAAGTGTGACTCAACCATGCAAAGAAAATACCAAAATCATTATGTTAAGACCGTGTTACAGCTCCTACAAGTTCGTCTAATCATTCTGTCCAGATTTTAGTTTCGCCTAAATCATACTTTAATCGACTACCGTGTGCATAAAAACAATCAACAAGCATCAATCATCATTACCAAACATCCCTAATACTTATTATGATCAGATTCTACTACTAAACATGCAAAGATCACAACTTTAAAGACCAAAACATCAATAACTTGCGCAACAAGTATCCTATGATGTTACTAATCGTTTATTTTTATGTTTGATCCGTTTAATCTTCAAAAACTTCATGTTTTAATGATTGTTAAAAACTTTCATACCTGGACAAACTTTGTTACATGATTTTTATAACAAAAACACAAGATAAAAGCGTAAGGAATCAAAGATTATACCCTTGGCTCTTCGATTCGATCAACCGTGCGCCTTTGGAGCTTCCCAATTGATGATCTTGAGCCTTAGCAGGAGCTTTAGGGTTAATATTTCGTGTGGGGCAGTAAGGGGGCGATTAGGGTTGAGTTTAGGGGTTGCATGGGGGTTAAGGATGCTTAAATAGGAGTTTAAGGCGGTTTAGACCCGTCAGTCACCTTCGAGCGGCCGCTCGGGCCCTGTAAGCGGCCGCTCACAGGCCCGAGGCCCACGTGATTGTCCCGTTTCGTCACCCGACGCGTTATCCTTCGACGTTTTCACTATTTCGGACCGTAACAAGTGCAACCCCATGCGTTAAGGCCCTAATCAACCTCATGCTCCACTTTTAGTGATTTTTATTAACGTATTCGGTTTAGGTTCACACAATCACGTATGGTTTTCACATAAGTTCATCAAATATCACAGAGACACATAAGTTCATTATTCACCAACGTCCGAGGTTCACTAATCATGTAACCAGATATTAACTCACAACAATGCACGTGTGTCCTATCTAGCTAACCCTAGTTAAGTATAATGCAAGGAACGTAACTAGAGTTTAGTTAAAGTGAGAACATGAATTTGCGGGGTATCACATCATCCCCAAGTTGAAAAGAATTTCGTCCTGAAATTCAGCAAGTAAACAGTAAAGCGAGCTAGAAAAGTGTACGCTTGGTTCCCGGATGTCACATCATCCCCAAGTTGAAAGGAATTTCGCCCCGAAATTCACTTTGAGCGAGCTGCTTTATGTTCGACATTTGATCTATGCACAGGTTCAGGTTCAGTAAAGAGGTGTGGGTATTTGAGCCGCATCTGATCTCTGCGCTCCCACGTGTATTCCGGTCCTAGACGGGAATTCCACCGTACCTTAACAATGGGTATAGTGCTTTGCCTGAGTTTCTTGACGCCCAGCTCAAGAATCTCCACTGGTTCTTCCACGAACTGTAGCTGATCGTCCACCTGGATCTCCTCCAGTGGCACTACCAGTGTCGTGTCTGATAAGCATTTCTTCAAGTTCGAGACGTGGAATACATTGTGCACTCCACTGAGTTCATCTGGTAGGTTTAGCTGGTAAGCTACCAGACCAATCCTTTTAACAATCTCAAAAGGTCCAACGTATCGTGGGTTCAACTTCCCACGTTTCCCAAAGCGTACCACTCCTTTCCAAGGTGACACCTTTAACAAAACCTTGTCCCCAACTTGGAACTCCAAAGGTTTTCTACGTTTATCAGCATAACTTTTCTGTCGATCCCGAGCAGCAGCCATCCGGTTTCTAATTTGCACTATCTTCTCAGAAGTTTCGTGCACGAGTTCGGGACCTGTTAGTTGGCTATCCCCAACCTCAGTCCAACAGATGGGAGACCTACACTTGCGCCCGTAAAGTGCCTCAAAAGGCGCACACTGTATCGAAGTGTGATAACTGTTGTTGTAAGAGAATTCGATCAAGGGCAAGTGCTTATCCCAATTATTGCCAAAGTCCACCACGCACGCTCGTAGCAGATCCTCTAATGTTTGGATGGTACGTTCGCTCTGTCCATCCGTCTGCGGGTGATAGGCTGTGCTCATATCAAGACGAGTTCCTAAGGCTTCTTGGAGAGTAGTCCAGAAACGAGAAGTGAATCGCCCATCGCGATCAGATATAATGGAAGTAGGCACCCCATGCCTAGAGACTATCTCCTTGATGTAAAGGTTTGCCAGTTTTTGCAATGAATTCGTTTCCTTGATTGCCAGGAAGTGGGCCGATTTGGTTAAACGGTCCACGATAACCCAAATCATGTTATGGCCCGTTGGCGTTCTAGGAAGCTTTGTAATAAAATCCATGGAAATCCCATCCCATTTCCACATTGGAATTTCTGGTTGTTGGAGTAGGCCTGAAGGTTTTTGATATTCAATCTTAACCTTCGCACAAGTCAAGCACTTACTAACATAAGTGGCTATCTCAGCTTCCATGTTTGGCCACCAGTAAAGAGTCTTAAGATCTTGGTACATCTTGTCCGAACCAGGATGCACCGAATAGCGAGAGGTATGTGCTTCATCAAGCACCAGTTGTCTGAGATCCCCAAATCGTGGTATCCAGACTCGATCCATGAAGTACTGTAGACCATCCGTTTTTAGTTCCAAGTGCTTATCAGCACCATGTAGGGTCTCAAGCCCGATGTTTCCATCTTTCAAGGCCTCACCCTGGGTTTCACGTATCTTATCAGGAAGATTAGAATGGATGGTGAGTTGTAAGGCTCGCACCCTTCTGGGTTTTGTTTCCTTTCGACTGAGGGCATCGGCTGCTACGTTAGCCTTCCCTGGATGATACTTAATGGCACAGTCATAATCATTCAAAAGTTCAACCCAGCGACGTTGTCGTATATTCAGCACCTTCTGATCAAATATATGCTGAAGGCTCTTGTGATCAGTGAAAATTGTGCACTTCGTTCCATAGAGGTAGTGTCTCCAGATTTTGAGAGCGAAAACCACCGCTCCCAGTTCCAAATCGTGAGTGGGGTAATTCTTCTCATGGACCTTTAGTTGCCGCGATGAATATGCAATTACTTTATCACGTTGCATCAGTACGCACCCTAAGCCTTGGATAGACGCATCACAGTACACTACAAAGTCCTCTGTACCCTCAGGCAACGATAGTATCGGTGCACTACAAAGTTTGGACTTTAGTAGCTGAAAGGCAGATTCTTGGGCATCTCCCCACTTATAAGTAATACCTTTCTGTGTTAGGGCGGTGAGAGGTTGAGCGATCTTAGAAAATCCCTCAATAAATCTACGATAGTATCCCGCGAGACCAAGAAATTGGCGCACTTCAGTAGGGGTCCTAGGAGCCTCCCACTTTTTGATAGCGTCAATCTTGGCTGGGTCAACATGTATTCCTGCCTCGTTGACCACATGCCCAAGGAATTGGACTTCTCGAATCCAAAAATCACATTTAGAAAACTTCGCATACAGCTGCTCATTCCTCAGTAGTTCTAAGATTAACCGCAGGTGCTGCTCGTGCTCCTCCCTGCTCTTGGAATAGATCAATATGTCATCTATGAATACTATGACAAATTTGTCCAAGTAAGGCTTGCACACAGGGTTCATTAGATCCATGAACACCGCCGGTGCATTAGTTAGCCCAAATGGCATAACCAAAAACTCATAATGTCCATAACGGGTTCGAAACGCTGTTTTCGCCACATCCTCTTCTCGGACTCTCAGCTGATGGTACCCTGACCTCAAGTCAATCTTAGAGTAAAAGCTCGATCCTTGCAGTTGGTCGAACAAGTCATCAATACGAGGCAAAGGATAACGGTTCTTAATCGTTACCTTGTTCAATTCCCGATAATCTATGCACATGCGAAAGCTCCCATCTTTCTTCTTAACAAACAGAACTGGAGCTCTCCATGGCGAAGAACTGGGCCTAATGAAACCCCTATCCAATAGCTCTTGGAGTTGGGTAGATAGTTCTTGAAGCTCCCCTGGTGCTAAACGGTACGGTGCGCGTGCAACTGGCGCTGCTCCAGGTGCAAGGTCAATCTGGAACTCCACTTGACGAACGGGTGGGAGTCCAGGTAATTCCTCTGGGAAGACATCTTGGAAGTCTCGAACCACTGGGATGTCCTCAATTCTAGTTTCAGTTTTAGCTCGAGTATCAGATATGTTAGCCAAAATGGCCGGACAGCCCTTGCGAATACACTTCTGGGCCTTCAGATAGGAGATGATGCCCACCATGGCACCACCTCGATCACCCTGTATGGATAAAAGTTCTCCACTTGGGAGGGGAATGCGAACAATTTTCTCCTGACAGAGAATTTCCGCGTGTTGCTTGGACAACCAGTCCATGCCAACCACGAGATCAAAGCTACCTAGGGTGATAGGTAAGAGGTTGATGGCAAACAATTGCCCGTTCAACTCGAGCTTACAGTCACGATGTATATGGGTTACCTCGACAGGCTTCCCATCAGCCAGTTCAATAGAGTATGGGGTATCTAGAAGAGTAGGAACCATCCCTAATTGTTTACTAAGTTTTGATGAAACAAAACTATAGTCCGCACCAGTATCATATAAAATGGAAGCAAGAGTGTCGTTCAAGGAACACGTACCCGTCACGACGTTGTTATCGGTCCTAGCCTCCCCAGAGCCAATCACGAATGCTCTACCACGAGCCCCATTGTTGTTGTTCCCGTTGTTGTTGTTGTTCCCAGCATTGGTGGTGGTGTTGTTTCCAGTCCTATTACCACCACCGTTGTTGGTGTTACCACTGTTGTTGCCATTACCATTACCGTTACCATTCAGTTGTGGGCAGTTCCTCTTGAAATGATTTTCACTCCCACATTGGTAACAACCTTTACCACCACTCTGTTGTTGCCCCTGCTGTGCAGCTGGCGGATTTCCCGGGATAAAACACCCTGCAGTCCTTCTGCTTATGACCCATCTTGCCGCATCGTTCACACTTATTGTTGCTACACGCCCCAGTGTGATGCCTAACACACCTGTTGCACTTAGGTAAAGTCCCCTCATAACCTCCCTGGTTGTTGTTGCGATTGTTACCACTGCCATGGCTGTCATGTTTCTTATTCTGTTGCTGCTGCTGACTGCCATTCCCTGGGGGTTTGCCAGATGTATTCTCCCACTTCCTCTTGTTATCATTAGTTCCAGAAGATGAAGTACCACGAGGAGGTAACACCCCCTCTTCCACCTTCTGATCAGTCAGTTGATGAGTCATCCTAATAACCTGCTGGATGGTATTGAGGTTAGCAGCAGTGACCATGCTTTTGATCTGGGGCACCAAGCCCTTGATATACAACTCAATCCTCTTGTAGGGCGAGTTGGAGTAATTTGGGCACATTGCCGCCAGTTCATGCGATCTGGTGGTGTATTTCTCAATCTCCGATCCCACCATCTTTAGATTGAGATACTCAGTTTCTAACTTCTGGATTTCGTCTCGAGGACAGTATTCCTCCTTCATCAGTTCCTTAAAATCTGCCCAAGGTGTTGCGTTAGCCACTTCCACACCTAGCATCTGCATTTGAGAGTTCCACCAGGTTAATGCAAAGTTCTCGAGGGTAGCAGTGGCATACTTCACCCTGTTAGCTGGTGGACAGTTACACATAGCGAAGCAAGATTCCAGTTTTTCGAACCACCGCAGTAGTCCGACAGCCCCTTCTGATCCACCAAAGTTATGAGGCTTGCAGTCCATGAAGGACTTGTAGGTTTAGGCTGGAGGGTGATGTCCAGGTTGACCTGAGTGTAAAAGCGAAGGAACCACGAATGAATAAAAGAGCGTAACGTTGGAGCATAGAGGAAAGTTTAAAGCAAGATTGAGTTACCAGCTTGAAAAGCTGCGAGGGCTTCCACCACCCTGTCATTGATAAGTGCATTCAACTCCGCTTGAGTCATGTTGATGTTGCCTCTCCCGTGTCCTCTTCCCGCCATAGTAATTCTACATTTACACTATACTCATGAGAAAACAATAATATGTCCCACATACAATCGTTCACACAGTACAAGTAAACTAGAATATAAATAACATGCGCGAGAATAGAATAAAGAATTTAAGTAATAGTAGTAAATAAGAATCCAACCACAAAACAAAGAATCCTCAAGTCTCACAACGTTAGGGAGAAACAAAAGTCATAATAATAAAATATGAATACTAAAAAAAATATAAAAAGAAATCAGTCGTTGTCGTGATCCATGGAGATGCATGAGCCCTCATCCTCGCTCTCATCCTCAATCTCTATCTCCAATGGCTCCTCCTCCTCAGGCTCAAACTCTTCCTCGAGCGCCGCATCCAATGCTGCCTCGAGGTCATCAAATCCCCCAACTGCAGGCTCTTCCTCGGGATCCTCCTCTGGATCTTCCTCTGGATCCTCCTCTGGCTCTACCTCTGGTTCTGCACCATTATGAGCTAGAGCTTCCTCAAGCTTGTTACTGACCAGGGTCAACTCCTCCCTTAACAGTGCTGTCTCTTGAATAGCAATCGATCTCTCGTGCCTATCCTCTGCAGCTTCCCTTTCAACCCTTTCCAATTTACTATTGGTCTTTTCCAATTCACCAAACAAGTGGTCGATCTCTCTTTCCATGCACTTAATAGCTCCATCGACATTCTGCCTCCAAGACTGAAATTGCCTCACGGCATTATAGGCATTCTCTAGTTCTGTATGTACGTGTCTAACCATCCCTGCCAGAGACCTCTCCAATGAGTCAATAATGGGAGGGACCTGAGCTGGCACTCCGTACCCTACAACCCACGAATGCAACATATTTGTGAACCACACCCAGCGATTCGTGTTCTCCTCCGGGTTCCCTGTCTGAGCTGGTTGTTCGTACGGGTTCAAAGACGTGTTTTGCGAACTTCCAAGAGGGCGATAAGAAGAGTAATTACGATGAGCGGGGTTAGTCATGTTTTCCTGCAATACGTTAGATCAGTATACGTATCCAAGAAATAGCTAGTAGTGTGCTGAGAATAGTGAGCGTACTAATACTTATGCTATGATGATTATAGTCTAGATGCAAATCCTAGTTCACTATAAACCTGGCTCTGATACCAATCTGTCACACCCTCGAATTTCCACTGCGGGTTTATACCGCGAGGCGCATGACAAGCCAGGATCCCATAGCCATAAGTCACATGAACGACTCTAAATGCCCAACCATTTAGTTCGTTATTGTAAAAAAAAACCAAGTTTTAAAGTTTTAACCAAACCAATAACAGTATAGCGGAAGCGAATGAAAAATAGTTAATAAAGTCTGCGCAAAACACCGCGCCCAAAACCAAAGGAATAGTAAATGTGCAAAATAGTTTAATGTTTAAGACCCATGAAATGATGCATGACCTAACTGTGCTCCGTTCCTAGTTACCTGCAAAAGCATGCTATCGTGTGTCAACATAAAGCTGGTGAGTTCACAAAGTAAAGTAATTTAATATGCAAATGCGCTGGTTTCCAAAAAAAAAAACCACGTAAGTAAAGTAATAACGTAGGTCCTCCAGACCAAAAAGTTAAAGAGTTGTCAGTTTAAGTGTGTCAGGGGTAGCTAGCCCACTCAATGTAACTAAACAAGATTATTGGGAAACCTTCAGGAAAATAGTTATTTGCCTCAATGACTGGCGTCTATCAACACCAGTCGGAAATTGTGGTCAGAAGTTCATGCCCGTGCCTCAAGCACCTCAGACATGAGGTTGCTGCATCAACCTAATAGCGCTATCAACTAATACCCCGTTCGCCTCCAGCGATTAACCCAATAATATGCAAGGACTTTCAATGATAGAGTGTTTAGATTACAAAGGACCAATAAGTTTTAAACTGACCGAAAACCCGATCCACACAAGGAATCGTAAAACCGACCCACACAAGGAGTCCATACCTGAGTAGTCCCAAATGGACTAGAAAATGTTTACCAAAGTTGTCTCTAATCCGAGACGCATGCTTTTGAGAAAAAGAGTAGTGAAACTCACCTTAACGTGCAAGCAAAAGAAATCCGAACCGCAAGTAAAGTATGCTACCGACACCCTAATAATAGTGTCACTAAGTGAGTATAGGCGTAATATCATCACACCATATAACTCGTTTGTCCAATGCGTTTTAAACGTTCAAAAGTGTGTATGTGACGCCTAGTGATTCTACATGCAATAGTAAGCCCTACGGACTCGTTGGTGAATGTGTTGATTAAAATTAGTCTTGACGTTCCATATGTGTCTTATACAAGTATACGTTCAGTTACACATCAATTTCATACAACCTAAGACCTCAAATAATCACATAAGCACATAATACACAATCTGTGTTTTCAGGACAGATTGTGTGCCATCAAAACGAATTTATTTAAAATAGTAAATCAGTGAGTTAACTTCCCAAATGTTTACTGAATTTTCTTTGGGATTCACTTAACAACACCATATTTTTGTTTTGTCTTAAATCCAAACACAAAAATAATTAAAATTCGTCTAATACAGCTAGGTTCAGAAAACTTTCCTAACAGGTCAGTTTGGTAGATAAATTCCCAAAAATTGTGTATTCCTCCAAACGGGATGAATCCACTTGGAAAACTTATATAACTCCAATATTAACCTTCTGTAAAAATTTCAAAACCCAACTCTTTATAAAACTTGAGTTATGATGTTTCAAATTTGACTCAGTTAGATACCCGAAATTCTGACCTGACCTATTTTCAATGAAAATTCCAAAAACGACTCAACCGACGTCCAAAACACTCGATTTTACCCATTATGAAAAGCTAAGACCAAGTGTGACTCAACCATGCAAAGAAAATACCAAAATCATTATGTTAAGACCGTGTTACAGCTCCTACAAGTTCGTCTAATCATTCTGTCCAGATTTTAGTTTCGCCTAAATCATACTTTAATCGACTACCGTGTGCATAAAAACAATCAAAAAGCATCAATCATCATTACCAAACATCCCTAATACTTATTATGATCAGATTCTACTACTAAACATGCAAAGATCACAACTTTAAAGACCAAAACATCAATAACTTGCGCAACAAGTATCCTATGATGTTACTAATCGTTTATTTTTATGTTTGATCCGTTTAATCTTCAAAAACTTCATGTTTTAATGATTGTTAAAAACTTTCAGACCTGGACAAACTTTGTTACATGATTTTTATAACAAAAACACAAGATAAAAGCGTAAGGAATCAAAGATTATACCCTTGGCTCTTCGATTCGATCAACCGTGCGCCTTTGGAGCTTCCCAATTGATGATCTTGAGCCTTAGCAGGAGCTTTAGGGTTAATATTTCGTGTGGGGCAGTAAGGGGGCGATTAGGGTTGAGTTTAGGGGTTGCATGGGGGTTAAGGATGCTTAAATAGGAGTTTAAGGCGGTTTAGACCCGCCAGTCACCTTCGAGCGGCCGCTCGGGCCCTGTGAGCGGCCGCTCACAGGCCCGAGGCCCACGTGATTGTCCCGTTTCGTCACCCGACGCGTTATCCTTCGACGTTTTCGCTATTTCGGACCGTAACAAGTGCAACCCCATGCGTTAAGGCCCTAATCAACCTCATGCTCCACTTTTAGTGATTTTTATTAACGTATTCGGTTTAGGTTCACACAATCACGTATGGTTTTCACATAAGTTCATCAAATATCACAGAGACACATAAGTTCATTATTCACCAACGTCCGAGGTTCACTAATCATGTAACCAGATATTAACTCACAACAATGCACGTGTGTCCTATCTAGCTAACCTTAGTTAAGTATAATGCAAGGAACGTAACTAGAGTTTAGTTAAAGTGAGAACCTGAATTTGCGGGGTATCACACAATCTCCCCCAAGAAAAGATGATGCCAAAACTAGGCTTTATTCTTGATCTTTATTCCTCATCAGACTTTCTCTAATTTGACCTTTGAATTGTAACTCAAAGTTCAATGAGTAGAGGTCTTCAACATCTCTTTCAAGCTCAAGGTTCAACAGTGTTTGGAGGTCATCTGCACACAGGCCATATGCATCATCCATGCTTAGCCTTTGAGCTTCTCCATCTGATCTGAGCAGAGTCATTCATGGGTGTCTTTGTTGACCTTCCATTTTAGAATTTTTGAATCAGAGGATTTGTTGAGATGTAATTTTATTCTGGATGAGTTTGGTGATGGAGGTCTCCCAATGAGTTCTCTGAGTTTTTCAGAAGTGGGATCAGAGAAATAATGTATTTGATTGAAGAGGCCCTCCTTTATAAAAGTATCAGCAAACTTCTTCTGATCTTCTTCAGACATTTCTTGTCACACCCTCAAAATCCACTTGCGGAGTTTTACCGCGAGGCGCATGACAAACCAGGATCCAAACCAACGATCACAATAAACAAGTCTAAATGAACATATGCAATTTAAGAAAACATAGTTGAAAATCCCCAATTACAGCGGAAGCTTATTCAAAACATAATCCAAAATAAACCAAGTGTTCAACGTTTGAAAAACCATGAAACTCTAACTAGACGCCGTGCAGACGCGTGCGCCCTAGTTCCATTGTGCTACCTTAGCGACCTGAGAAAACATGTAAAAGTTTACGTCAGCACAAAAATGCTGGTGAGTTTACAGGTTTTGTAATCCAAGTACCAAGTTCAACCTGTCCATACTATAACAAATCGAAAACCAAAGTACGCTAGCTAGGCGTATGTTTTGTTACTATCACGATTGGAAAACCATTACTAACTCGCAAACCAGATGTCGTGCCCGATGTAGTAACCTGTTGTTCCTGTTTGAGACAATATGCACCCGCCGACCCTCCAAGTCGACGAGCGGGGTTGGTCACTCCCAATAGCGCTATTCACATTTCCCCGTTGTGCAAACCCGCACATTCATGGTTCCCCCCGGGACTTCCAAAGATCGTATAGTAAACAATAGAAACCCATAGTATGACAGTAGTTACCAAACATAAGTTTTAACACATGTTTTCTCCCCCGAAAAGTGAAACCAGTTAAAAGAGGGGCCGTAAACTCACCTTAAGTTGCGTTACTCCGTAACACGAATAAACTCAGCAGCTATGCTAGTCCCGTAAAGCGGCGACCTAACATATGACAGTTACAAGTACTTAGACTAATAACCCGCAGGTTAGTTAGTCCCTAGATGTCCAGACCATAACCAAGTTCGTTTGAAAACACCGTGACTGTTTAACTGACCCAATGTACAAGACTCGACATCCCATTGGTGACCCGAGACTCCCCGTGTTATGCTTACGCTCTCAAACATACAATCATGCATTCACGCTTTAACATACGTTAACGTCCAACAAGTTATAGCACGTAGTTCACGTATCACATAATTAAATCCAAACATATGTTACCAAGTTATTAGATATGTTACGGGGTTCCTAGCATGTTCCTAGATGTCAAATCGGGTATCGGAATGCTAATTTACACTTACAGCAGCAGTACACGCGATTAGGAAAAGTCAACTAGCATTTAGGTTGGTCAACTGGCATTTAGGAAGGCTAATTGCATGTAATATAGGCATTTAGGGTCATAAGACATGTAAATCTTGAGTTTACATGCGATTAGGGCTATAAGACATGTATTTCAGGACTTAACTAGCATTTAGGATCACAATTGCATGTAATAGAGGCAATTAGCCCCCAATTGCATGGTATATAGGCGATTAGGGCCTCTTTATAGGTGATTGGCCTCCTAATCGCCTATAACATAGGCGATTAGGGTTGCTAATCGCCAATAACCCAGCTGTTCCGGTTTTTCGCGCGTTTAACACTCCAAATCAGATCCAGAACGCGTATAATCATCCAATATCAATCCAACAACTATACCAAACATGTTTAAACCAAAATCCTTCGTTTAAACTCGTATTATCAGCCCTGCATGCAACCATGTAATCCAAACACAATACACATAGCATGAAACATCACATTAACATGCATAACTATAACCCTAATGAACAATTACTCAGATTTCATTAACATGATATCATTATTATTCTGAAAATAACCTAATAACATGTTAATCATCCATCTTAAATCATAAAAACCCTAGCTTTTAATCATAAACACACATAACACATGTATGATAGATAGAATCCGATTAACAACACCTATTAACGATTTTCAGAAAGCTTATTTGTTTTAGAACAGGTCTGGACCATTAGGGATTTAATAAAAACGTTAATAAAGATTGTATGGATGGAAACCACACCTTAGATTTGTGAAAGATTGATTAAATAAGCTTGAAACCTTGTGTTTTGATCAAAAATCACGTTCCAGAGGTTGTGTGTGTGTTGGGGCGGGTTATGGGACGAATAGGGTTGATGTTATGAAGTTTAGGAGGTCAAGTATTGTATTTATAGTCGTTTTTAGTCGTCCAGCACGTAACACGCGATTGTGCAGCAGCTATACGCGATTAGCATTGCTAATCGCATGACATTTCATGCATTTAGGGCTAATCGCCTATCATTTCATGCGAGTAGCCCCCTAATCGCATGAAATGATCCCCAAATGCATACCCTATAGGCGATTAGCCTCCCCTAATCGCCTATAGGGGCTGGTTCTGTGTATTTTGCGCGTTAAACCCCGTTTTAACATATGTTAACACATTTTCACATACCGACAAGTCACATAATGATTGTAAACACATAACACTTGCAAAAAAACATATTCACACTCGTTCACCAATTCCCGGGACTCGAGACTTGTATGTTCCCTATGCTCTGACGATTCTACGAATCGTCACCACTTGTACACTTGGTTAAGGACTGACATCTAATGAACCTCTAGACTCACATCCGATGATCCTCTATACTGAACTAACAGTTCCCGAACCATAACACGACTTAACTAACCTAGTTAAGTACAATATACGCGTGACTCGCTAAGGTAGACTTTCATCTAGACAACGTTGTTAACCAGAAATTGCCGGGTGTCACATCATCCCCACGTTAAAAGAATTTTCGTCCCGAAAATTGCACAAGTACCAAAAGGAATGACGAAGAAACAAATAAAAGATAGAAACCAAAAGAGAGATTTACCCGAGTTGTCACATCATCCCCACGTTAAAAGGAATCTCGCCCCGAGATTCATTCAGCTGCAGTGGAGACATATCTCGATTCGAACGCTTCCTTAGGAAAGAGATGAGGATATTTAGACTTCATCTGATCCTCCCGTTCCCAAGTGTACTCTGGTCCCCGGTTCGAGTTCCAGCGAACCTTCACAATGCGAATCTTGCTATGACGTAGGCTACGAATCTTGTAATCCAGAATCTCCACAGGTTCTTCCACAATCCGAAGACGATCATCAACCTTGATCTCTTCCAGTGGAACGATGAGAGACTCGTCAGCCAGACACTTCTTTAAGTTGGACACATGGAAGACGTTATGTACGTTACCGAGCTCCGTCGGTAAATCAAGACGATATGCCACCGGTCCAATCCGTTCCAGGATCGTAAATGGACCGACATACCGAGGGTTGAGTTTGCCACGCTTCCCAAAGCGTATGACGCCCTTCCACGGTGAGACTTTCAGAAGTACCTTGTCATCAACTTGGAATTCCAATGGTTTGCGACGTTGATCAGCATAACTCTTTTGCCGATCCCGTGCCGCTGCCAACCGGTTACGAATCTGTACGATCTTTTCCGAAGTTTCGTACACTAGTTCAGGCCCAGTGAGTTGACTCTCACCCACCTCAGCCCAACAAAGAGGAGAACGACATTTCCGCCCGTACAGTGCCTCGAACGGAGCCGCCTTGATACTCGTGTGATAACTGTTGTTGTATGAGAATTCTACTAACGGTAAATGAGCTTCCCAACCCTTGCCAAAATCGATCACACATGCCCGCAGCATGTCTTCTAAAGTTTGAATCGTACGTTCACTCTGACCGTCAGTCTGTGGGTGATAAGCTGTACTCATGTCTAGCTGGGTACCCAAAGCCTTGTGCAAAGACTTCCAGAAGTGAGAAGTAAAGTGGGAATCACGATCCGAAATAATAGAAACCGGCACCCCGTGCTTAGAAACAACTTCCTTCAGATAAAGACGAGCCAAACGATCCATGGTGTCGGTCTCTTTAATAGCGAGAAAATGGGCTGATTTCGTCAACCGATCAACAATCACCCATATCTTGTCATTCCCGCTCGGTGACTTAGGAAGTTGCGTGACAAAATCCATGGTAATCCGTTCCCATTTCCACTCCGGAATTTCAGGTTGTTGCAAGAGACCCGACGGTTTCTGGTATTCCACCTTGACCTTAGCACAGGTCAAGCATTTGCTCACGTATGAGGCTATATCCGACCTCATGTTTGGCCACCAGTAAAGCACCTTCAGATCTTGGTACATCTTATCCGAACCAGGATGAATAGAATACCGGGACTTATGAGCCTCATCTAAAACAAGCTCCCGAAGTCCCCCGAATAAAGGAACCCATATGCGTTCTGCGAAGTAGTGCAGGCCATCAGACCTTCGCTCGAGGTGTTTGTCGGCACCGTGCATAGTCTCAGCTTTAAGGTTTTCCTCCTTCAAAGCTTCTAACTGGGCAGAACGGAGTTGGTCAGGTAGCGAGGAGTGAATGGTGAGTTGCAACGCCCGAACGCGACGAGGTTTAGTTGATTCCTTCCTGCTCAAGGCGTCTGCTACAACATTCGCCTTGCCAGGATGGTACTTAATGGCGCAATCATAGTCGTTCAGGAGTTCAATCCAACGACGCTGTCGTATGTTCAAATGTTGTTGGTCGAAAATATGTTGAAGACTCTTGTGATCGGTGTAGATGGTGCATTTGGTACCGTACAAATAATGTCTCCAAATTTTCAACGCGAATACCACTGCACCCAACTCCAAGTCATGGGTGGTGTAGTTCTTCTCGTGCACCTTGAGTTGACGAGAAGCATACGCAATCACTTTCTCGCGTTGCATCAACACGCAACCGAGACCATGAATAGAAGCATCACAGTAAACAACGAAATCATCAGGGCCTTCAGGTAAGGACAAAATAGGAGCAGAACAAAGTTTAGATTTCAGTTCTTGAAATGCCGACTCTTGTGGTTCACCCCAGTCAAATTTTCTATCCTTCTGAGTAAGAGTGGTCAGGGGTTGAGCGATCTTCGAGAACCCCATAATGAAACGACGATAATAGCCCGCAAGGCCTAGAAATAGCTGCACCTCAGTTGGCGTCTTTGGTGCTCCCCAGTCCTTGATCGCTTCGATCTTAGCTGGATCGACATGAATTCCTAGTTCATTAACCACATGTCCTAAGAACTGAACTTCGCGTAACCAAAAGTCACACTTTGAGAACTTGGCGTAAAGTTGTTCCCGTCGCAAGAGTTCCAAAACCAAACGCAGGTGTTCCTCGTGTTCAGTCTTGTTCTTGGAGTAAATCAGGATGTCATCAATAAACACAATGACGAACTTGTCAAGATATGGCTTGCAAACGCGGTTCATCAAGTCCATGAAAACCGCCGGTGCGTTCGTGAGACCGAAAGGCATGACCAAGAATTCGAAATGGCCATAACGTGTACGAAAGGCAGTCTTTGCAACGTCAGCTTCCCTTACGTGCAACTGGTGATAACCGGACCTCAAATCAATCTTAGAGTAATAGCTAGAACCCTGGAGTTGGTCGAATAGATCATCAATACGTGGAAGAGGATAACGGTTCTTGACGGTCAATTTGTTCAGTTCTCTGTAGTCCACACACAATCGGAAACTTCCATCCTTCTTCTTGACGAATAGAATCGGGGCTCCCCAAGGGGAAGAACTCGGTCTGATGAAACCCTTGTCCAAGAGTTCCTGTAACTGACTAGATAATTCCTGCATCTCAGGAGGTGCAAGACGGTAGGGGGCCCGAGCAATAGGAGCAGCCCCTGGTACAAGATCAATACCGAACTCAACCTGACGATGGGGAGGAAGACCAGATAAATCATCGGGAAAAACATCAGGAAACTCGCGTACAACAGGAATATCGTCGATCTTCTTCTCATCGCTAGAGGAAACAGATAAAAGTGCCAAAACGGCCGAGTAACCCTTTCGAAGATACTTAAGGGCTTTCATGCTAGAGATGATATTTAGCGGAACACCACCCTTGATACCGTACACAGAAAGGAATTCTCCATCAGGGAGAGGAATCCGAATAATCTTGTCGTAACAAACGATCTCCGCGCGATACAAGGACAACCAATCCATGCCTACAACAACGTCAAAACTACCCAAAGGTACTGGCATAAGGTCGATGGGAAAAGACAAACCCGACAACTCTAGTTGACACTCCTGAAGGATACAAGTAGCTTCAATCTTTTTACCGTCAGCCAACTCAATAATATACTTAGCCTCTAATGGTATGGGTACTACATCTAGCAGTCGACTAACTTCCATGGATACAAAACTCTTGTCGGCACCAGAATCAAATAAAACACTAACAGAGCGATTATTGAGAAGGAACGTACCGGTAACTGTGTCAGGATCCTGTCTAGCCTCAGCGGCTCCAATGACGAAGGCGCGTGCATTCCTGCCGCCGCCCCCGTTGTTCCCGTTACCGTTGTTCCCGCCCTGCTTCAGTTTCGGGCAATCCTTCTTGTAATGCCCAGTCTCACCACAGTTGTAACATCCTTGTCTTCCCGCAGTTCCTTGAGCAGCAGGAGCCGGGGTATTGCTTGGGGCCTGGGTCGATGGAAGTGTAGCCCGACAATCTTTAGCAAAATGCCCAATTCGCTGGCAGCGATGGCAACGATTACTGTCGCAGTTCCCTTGATGATGACGCCCACACTTGTTGCATTTAGGCAGTTTCCCCGCATAACCACCCTGTTTGTTACCCGAAGAAGAAGAACCCCCGCTATCGAATCTCTTACCCTGTTGTGCTGGTGCAGATCCTTTCCCTTCATTATCCCACTTGCGCTTGTTGTTCTCTGGGGCCTTGACAGTCGAACCCTTAGCAGGCAAAATACCCTCATTCACCTTTAAGTTCGTCATCCTATGAGCCGATCGGACCACCTCTGAGTATGTAGGATGATTTCCCGCAGCCACTAACCCTGCGATTTCTGGTACTAACCCCGAAATATAGTGTTCGATCCTCCTGTATTCTGGTACATGCAGATCGGGACACAGCACTGCCAACTCATTACGCCTCACAGTATACTTCTCAATTTCAGACCCAAACATCTTGAGGTTCCACACTTCGTGCTCTAACTTCTGCACCTCTTCCCTTGGACAGTACTCACGCTTCAACAGTTGAACAAAGTTTTCCCAAGGCATAGCATACGCCTCCCCAATACCCATATTCTGGGTGATGTTATTCCACCAGGTCAAAGCAACATCCTGGAATAACGCAGCAGCATACTTAACTCGATCCTCTGGTAGACAGTTACACATCAGAAACACTGACTCCACCGTTTCCAACCACCTGAGTAAGCTCACCGCACCCTCAGTGCCAGAGAATTCCTGGGGCTTACAGTCCCGAAACATCTTATAGGTACACATGGGTGGGGTGGGTTAACAGGACCACCTGAAATAAAATGCGTGAGAAAACACGACGAATGTAAACAAGGTTCACCAATGAGGCAAAAATGGATAAATCAACTTACCACCACCATTGTGCCCTAACTGAAAGGCAGCTTGTAGCAAGTTGTTCAGATCTTCCTGTGATAGGTTAACACCTCCACGACCACCAGCACCACCGCGACCACCACCACGTCCACCATTGCGACCACCTCCACGTCCTCCTCGTACTCCAGACATGATTCTGGCAGAAAGAACGAGAAAATTTAGTTTCGCAGATAATGATAACCACTAACGTTCACAAGATCAAAGCTAGATCCAATCCAGGACTATCCCTTCAAACCCAGAGCTCACTAGGGCTTCCATGCATTTCGGTTTATGATTTTGTGTGCACCCAAAATGATAAACCGCTCTACATGGTCCTCCAAGTGTTCTTCTAGTTCAAAGTTCAAATCACCGAACATAGACTCTTAGCTATACACCGTAATACTACGGTAGTTTATGGCAAGTGTTTCTATTGGAGTATGAAAGGGAGATGTCCGAGCCTTGGACAAATCTCAAGAGTACACGATTTACCCCAATACACCACACTGCCTAGAAAGCAAGTAACTCGACCTAGGATAGAACGGATGATGTAACATAGAAAGATCAGATGATTTAGAGACACCCCGACAGCCCATACGTAATCCATCAAAATGTTTAGTACTATGTGATCGTCTAGTGTGTGCGACTCGGCTATAGACTAGACTCTACATGCAGTCCTAGTTCACTATAACCATTGGCTCTGATACCAATCTGTCACACCCTCAAAATCCACTTGCGGAGTTTTACCGCGAGGCGCATGACAAACCAGGATCCAAACCAACGATCACAATAAACAAGTCTAAATGAACATATGCAATTTAAGAAAACATAGTTGAAAATCCCCAATTACAGCGGAAGCTTATTCAAAACATAATCCAAAATAAACCAAGTGTTCAACGTTTGAAAAACCATGCAACTCTAACTAGACGCCGTGCAGACGCGTGCGCCCTAGTTCCATTGTGCTACCTTAGCGACCTGAGAAAACATGTAAAAGTTTACGTCAGCACAAAAATGCTGGTGAGTTTTACAGGTTTTGTAATCCAAGTACCAAGTTCAACCTGTCCATACTATAACAAATCGAAAACCAAAGTACGCTAGCTAGGCGTATGTTTTGTTACTATCACGATTGGAAAACCATTACTAACTCGCAAACTAGATGTCGTGCCCGATGTAGTAACCTGTTGTTCCTGTTTGAGACAATATGCACCCGCCGACCCTCCAAGTCGACGAGCGGGGTTGGTCACTCCCAATAGCGCTATTCACATTTCCCCGTTGTGCAAACCCGCACATTCATGGTTCCCCCCGGGACTTCCAAAGATCGTATAGTAAACAACAGAAACCCATAGTATGACAGTAGTTACCAAACATAAGTTTTAACACATGTTTTCTCTCCCGAAAAGTGAAACCAGTTAAAAGAGGGGTCGTAAACTCACCTTAAGTTGCGTTACTCCGTAACACGAATAAACTCAGCAGCTATGCTAGTCCCGTAAAGCGGCGACCTAACATATGACAGTTACAAGTACTTAGACTAATAACCCGCAGGTTAGTTAGTCCCTAGATGTCCAGACCATAACCAAGTTCGTTTGAAAACACCGTGAATGTTTAACTGACCCAATGTACAAGACTCGACATCCCATTGGTGACCCGAGACTCCCCGTGTTATGCTTACGCTCTCAAACATACAATCATGCATTCACACTTTAACATACGTTAACGTCCAACAAGTTATAGCACGTAGTTCACGTATCACATAATTAAATCCAAACATATGTTACCAAGTTATTAGATATGTTACGGGGTTCCTAGCATGTTCCTAGATGTCAAATCGGGTATCGGAATGCTAATTTACACTTACAGCAGCAGTACACGCGATTAGGAAAAGTCAACTAGCATTTAGGTTGGTCAACTGGCATTTAGGAAGGCTAATTGCATGTAATATAGGCATTTAGGGTCATAAGACATGTAAATCTTGAGTTTACATGCGATTAGGGCTATAAGACATGTATTTCAGGACTTAACTAGCATTTAGGATCACAATTGCATGTAACAGAGGCAATTAGCCCCCAATTGCATGGTATATAGGCGATTAGGGCCTCTTTATAGGCGATTGGCCTCCTAATCGCCTATAACATAGGCGATTAGGGTTGCTAATCGCCAATAACCCAGCTGTTCCGGTTTTTCGCGCGTTTAACACTCCAAATCAGATCCAGAACGCGTATAATCATCCAATATCAATCCAACAACTATACCAAACATGTTTAAACCAAAATCCTTCGTTTAACCTCGTATTATCAGCCCTGCATGCAACCATGTAATCCAAACACAATACACATAGCATGAAACATCACATTAACATGCATAACTATAACCCTAATGAACAATTACTCAGATTTCATTAACATGATATCATTATTATTCTGAAAATAACCTAATAACATGTTAATCATCCATCTTAAATCATAAAAACCCTAGCTTTTAATCATAAACACACATAACACATGTATGATAGATAGAATCCGATTAACAACACCTATTAACGATTTTCAGAAAGCTTATTTGTTTTAGAACAGGTCTGGACCATTAGGGATTTAATAAAAACGTTAATAGAGATTGTATGGATGGAAACCACACCTTAGATTTGTGAAAGATTGATGAAATAAGCTTGAAACCTTGTGTTTTGATCAAAAATCACGTTCCAGAGGTGTGTGTGTGTGTGTTAGGGCGGGTTATGGGACGACTAGGGTTGATGTTATGAAGTTTAGGAGGTCAAGTATTGTATTTATAGTCGTTTTTAGTCGTCCAGCACGTAACACGCGATTGTGCAGCAGCTATACGCGATTAGCATTGCTAATCGCATGACATTTCATGCATTTAGGGCTAATCGCCTATCATTTCATGCGAGTAGCCCCCTAATCGCATGAAATGATCCCCAAATGCATACCCTATAGGCGATTAGCCTCCCCTAATCGCCTATAGGGGCTGGTTCTGTGTATTTTGCGCGTTAAACCCCGTTTTAACATATGTTAACACATTTTCACATACCGACAAGTCACATAATGATTGTAAACACATAACACTTGCAAACAAACATATTCACACTCGTTCACCAATTCCCGGGACTCGAGACTTGTATGTTCCCTATGCTCTGACGATTCTACGAATCGTCACCACTTGTACACTTGGTTAAGGACTGACATCTAATGAACCTCTAGACTCACATCCGATGATCCTCTATACTGAACTAACAGTTCCCGAACCATAACACGACTTAACTAACCCAGTTAAGTACAATATACGCGTGACTCGCTAAGGTAGACTTTCATCTAGACAACGTTGTTAACCAGAAATTGCCGGGTGTCACATTTCTTTCTTCTTTTTGAATTGTCTTCTTGCTGCAGCAGATAGATCAGAAGTATCAAGTAGGCTGTCTAATGTAAAAGCCTGTTGAGGTCTCTTCATCAAGGGTTCATCAGAGTAGACAGGTTTTCTGGGCAAGGTAGGGTCTTTCTTCCTGTTTTCTTCCAATTTCTTGTAAGTTTCAAGTAGCCTCAGCTCTGACCATCTTGCAACGGACTTCATCTCCCCATAGTCTGCAGCCACAATCTCTTGTCTCATTTTTCTGAATTTTAAGGCTCTGGCTGGATCTCTGGCTTTACTGAAATCTGTTGCAGAGACCTTAGTTTGGGGATTCTTGGTCATATCCTCAATTCTTATGAGTTCTTCTCTGAGAGCATGAGTGGTCCAGCCTGCAAACTGTTTCCTGTTTGCTTTGTGAGGCATGGTTGCCAAGATCTGTTCAAGAAGTGATTCCATAACCTCCCTTTCCATGTCACTGCTGAGAGGCATGGTAGACATGGAGTTGCTCAGGGTCTTAGCAAAATCTTCTATCCTTCTCAGTTTGCTTAGATCTGCTGAATGAATGCCCTGAACACTCCTGTCATCTTTCCCTTTGCATTTCTCTTTGATGATAGCATCTGCCTGTTCAGCCTTGTATTTAAGATATGTGTCTATGTTTAAGGGAACAAGAAAATTTGGAAGGGATGGGAAAGATCTTTCAGATGGTTGTTCAGTATTGTAGAAGGATTGCATTTCCCCCTTGAGTAGATCAAGTTCAAGTGGATACTGAACAACCAATGGTGTAATGGTTGGTGGTGATCTATGGGATGTGAATTGTGAAGTATGTGGTGAGAATGATGAAAATGGTATGGCTGATATAGGTGTAGATTGTGTGGTTGAAGTAGTAGGTGGTGATGTGTGAATGTTTTCATCTTGTACAACAAAGGTAGATTTTCTCTTCCTTCTGTACAAGATTTTTGGTGATGGTGGTGTTGCAGCAGTGGTTGTTTTAACATCTATTGGCACTTTTGTAGAACCAGCAGATGTTTGGGATTTGGGTGGTAGAGTGGTTGTAGGTGGTGTATTGATGGTTGTGGTAGTAGGTTCAGTGGTTGGTTTGGTGGTTGTAGTGGTAGGTTCAGATGTTGTGGTGGTATCAGTGGTTTTGGTGGCAGCAGTGGTTTTGGTAGCAGTGGTTTTAGCAACAAGTTTGGATGGTGGTTGTCTGACATGTTTGGCAGGCATTTTCTTCCTTTTAGAGGAACCCATATCTTCAACTTCTTGTTGTTGTTCTTTATTCAATTGCACCAAAAACTCTGCTTTAACTTCCCAAGTATCAGCCCTCTTTTGCTTTTCCTCAGCAGCCTTTTCAGCTTTTTCATTAGCAGAGGTATCAACTTCCTTTGCTTTGCTGGTTTTGGCAGTTTCAGTAGTAGCAGAGGTTTGAACATTTGGTTGTTGTTGTTGTTGTTGTTGTGGTGCTGTATGGGTAGACCCTGGTTTGTTGGCAGACTTTGATTTTCCCTTTTGTGAGGGTGGACAACCAAAAGGATCTAGTTTTAGCAATCTATCCCTGCCACTCTCCCCCTTTTTGGCATCATCAGCAGTGAAGTCATCATCATCTTCATCTCTGAGAATTGTGGTAGGAGCAGAGCCAGTGGTCTTCAGCAAACGATCTTTAATGGCTTTAATGTCAGCTTAGGTATCTTTGTACCTAGCATCCACCATAGTTCTGATTTCAGCCATGTATGTTTCATGTGTCTGATCTGCTAGTTTTCTGTGAGCTATGATGATGGGAGAAACAGATTTCCATAGCTTACTAGCAATATCAGCTGTGGATGGTTGACTCTTGGTGAGAGTAGCCAATGATCCCAATATTGTCTTGATATCTGATTTGATATCAGCAACAGAGGTTTCTATTGACTGTACTCTGGCCGTCAATTCCTGGTATTTTAACCCATCACCTAAGTTAATAAGATCATCTGGATTCCTACCAGTGGTAGTTGTAACTGGTTCAGTCCTAGGAGGTGAGTCCAAAGGATGAGAACCAGATGCCCCTTTTTCTTGGTTCTAGGGACTTCCAACTGATTTTGGGGACACTATAGTGGCCTCATCAGTTGTTGCCTTCAAGGAAGTCTTAGCTATGTAACCACTGTCCTGTTGTGAGACAATGGTCTCTACATCAGTAGTGGCTGCTTCACTTGAAAACTCACCTAGAGTTTCATTGAACTCTAGGGGTGTAACCTCCTCTTCTGCTTGTGGGATGGCTGATTGATTTTCCTCAGTCCCAGTCACTTGTGGAGGTGTACTCTCATTGATGGGTGAAGGAGAGGAACTGGGATTGTCCTGAGTTTTATCAATAGCCTCAAACAGAGGTTGCATAGTTGGAGGGACATGTTTTGGTGAAGGTGGAGGAGTGAAAAGAGAATTAGTCCTGGGAGAGGGCTGGTGAACATATGGCCAAATGACTCATATGTATCATGATGTGTTTCCCTTTGGCTTACAACATGATCCTTTTGTGAGGATGCATGAGGAGTTTGTTCAGGTTGAGATATATCCATCTGTTGTGAGGAAGTAACCACAGTGGTTTCTTGTTGCTTTTGTGTTGCAACAGGGTTTTCCTCTGGTATCTCATCTTCCAGAGGCCCCCTTTTGAGTTTAGTGGTGGTTTTTGTGGATGGACGTTTTCTTTTGGAGGTGGCTGGTGTGGGTTTCACAGCACTGGATGTAGTGCCATGATCACCAGGAGCAGTGGGCTCAACAATAGAGGTTTGGACAACAGTTGTTGTCTTAGTCCTCTTTGTTTGTGTTTTGGAAACTTTTGACACTTTTTCTTGGGTAGTTGAACCCAACATTCTTGTGAAAGTTTCATCAGTTAGACTCTTCATTTGAACAGAGTCACCCTTTTTAAAAAAAATTTCTGGTAAAACCTTTTGTAGAATTACACTCAAAATTCTTGGGTAAATCAGAAAAGCATTATTAGACCTAGACTTTATGACTTTCACATTTGATACTAAGTCCATAAACAGTCCCTGGGATAAATTGAAGTCAGAGTCTGACAACATAGCATATCCCAAGTACTGAATCCTTAATGGGATTTCATTGAAGGAAGTGGACTTAGCAGAGACACAGAGAAGGAGGGTATGAAAGAAAAATTTCATGACTGGTGGGAAAAACTTTTTGAAAAGAGTTGACCTAGTCATTTGTGCATCATAACCTCTTTCCTGAAACTCTGTGTGAAGCTCTGCCTTAGGGAAATAGTCTTAACGTGACAGGTCATTGAGTGAGAAGGTTGTGGATATCAGTCCAGGGGTAATGGCAATACTTGTCTCTCCAATTTTTGAGATAATGGATGTAGTCTTTTTGTCTTGAAGAAGAAACTCAGTATTCAACCAAAATTCTTGGAGGGTATCAAGATAAATAGGAGCATCGGTGGTTAGGATTGTCAGGTATTTGGAGTTTAAGATGATGTCGATGGTGGAATGGAATGGAACGTTTTCATCTGTTTTTACCAGATATGGGAGATAATTGTGGGTGGCTTTAGCTTGAAGATCCATTGTAATGGATTCCGAGTGTGAGAGTGAGTGGAATTGGAGTAAGGGTTTGAGGATGAAGAAGGCGGTTTCAGTATTTTGAATACAATGAGACAGTGTAACGACTGTTGTGGTAAAACAGGGTTTTTATAGGCTCTGGTGAAACCGCTGATGTGGCCAAAACTCTGCTTTTGGGAGCAGACGTGGCAAACATCTGGTGGAATACAGCTGTTGCCAAAGGTCTGATGCAAACAGCTGTTGTCTTACCAAAGTGCTGATGCTAACAACACTTGTTTATATATATATATATATATATGTTGTTTAAACCATGTTTAGCATACCAATTCTAGAATTCAGATTTGTGAAGGTAGATGTGTCTAAAGCTTTTGTCAACACATCTGCCAACTGATCCTCTGTTGGAACATGGTGTTGAGAAATCAAACCTTTTTCATAGCTATCTCTGACAAAATGATGTCTGATGTCTATGTGCTTTGTGGTTGAGTGAGAAACTGGATTTTTGATGATATTTTCAGCAGCTTGACTGTCCAACATGAGTGGAGTCTTTAGTGCAGTTATCCCAAAATCCAGCAGTTGATTTTGAAGCCACATGAGTTAGGCTGTACAGCTTGCAGCAGCAATGTATTCAGCCTCAGCTTTTGAAGTTGAAACAACTGCTTGCTTTTTGCTTTGCCATGAGACTAAGGCATTCCCTAGAAACTGGCACCCTCCTGATGTAGACTTCCTTGTGGTGTGGCAGCCAACAAAATCACTATCTGAATAACCTGAAAGCTCAATGTTTCCATTAGCAGGATACCAGATACCAAGTGTGGGAGCACCTTTTAGGTATCTAAATATCCTTTTCACAGCAATAAGGTTTGACTTTCTGGGTGAAGCCTGGGATCTAGCACAAACACATGTGGCAAACCATAATGTCTGGCCTAGATGCAGTTAAGTACAATAAAGACCCAATCATGCATCTGTAATGTGTCTGGTCAACCAGTTCATCCTTGTCATCAATAGTGAGTAGCTTGACTGTACTCATGGGTGTACTACATGGCTTACAGTCATTCATCTCAAATCTAGTTAACAAATTTTTCACATATTTGTTTTGATGAATGAATGTGCCATTTTGCAGTTGCTTTACTTGGAGACCAAGGAAGCACTAAAGTTCACCCATAGCACTCATTTCAAACTCTGCTATCATGAGTTCCCTAAACTCTTCACACATTTTGTTACATGTGGATCCAAATATGATGTCATCCACATATATTTGAACAATCATTAAGTCTTTCCCTCTCCATTTTAAAAATAAGGTTTTATCAATTTTACCTCTTGTGAAACCAATGGATAAGAGAAAGGTGGAAAGAGTTTCATACCAGGCCCTAGGTGCTTGCTTAAGTCCATACAAGGCTTTGTTAAGCTTGTAGACATAATCAGGATGGAATGTGTCTTCAAAACCAGGTGGTTGACATACATAGACCTCCTCCTGAATTTTGCCATATAGGAATGCTCATTTGATGTCCATCTGATACACCTTGATGTTGTGGTTGACAGCAAAGGCTAGGAAGAGTCTGATAGCTTCTAACGTAGCTACATGAGCAAAGGTTTCATCATAGTCTATCCCTTCTTCTTGTCTGAAGCCTTGAACCACAAGCCTGACTTTATTCTTGACAACTATACCCCTTTCATCAGTTTTATTTTTGAAGACCCACTTTGTGCCAATTGGACAAACATCCTTAGGCAGTGGTACAAGTTCCCATACTTGTTGTCTTTTAAACTGAAGGAGCTCTTCCTGCATGGCTTCTACCCAACAGTTGTCTTTTAGTGCCTCTTGGTACTTGACAGGTTGTGTGAGAGATAGAAAGCCTGCAAAAAGACAGATATTTGAGGATTGGCTTCTTGTGAGCACACCCTCTCTGATGTTGCCAATGATTTGATCTAGTGGATGAGCTCTTAGGTAGATTAGATCTCCCTGATATGATATGATGGCATTTTGAGGTGAAGGACAGAGGTTTGGTGACTCTGTTGATGTAACATCTGTTTGCACTTCTGTAGTGCCAACAGATGTTTGAAATGGAGGTGGGGGAATGGGTCCAAGTGGTGTAAAACTGGACTGACTTTTGTCAACAGAGGTTTGACTTTTGTCAACAGATGATTGATCAGTGGATGTAATACGTGAAGCAGTGGTTTGAGGGTAGGACTGGCCAACAGTGGCTGACTCAGCTGTGATAGAGTTTTGCCAGGTGTTTTGAACAACTGCTTCCTCTGATGCAGAATAGACTTTATAGTGACTTGGGATCACAACATCTGTTCTGTAATCTTGTTGTGGAGATTGTGAAATACCTGCACTGTTAGTTTTGACAGTAATATCTTTAAATTTGAATTTATCTAAATCAAACAACTCAGCAGGATTTGCTGGGATTTTTAAGGATGAAAGTTCATTTAACTTTACATTCAGAGTTTCTTCTATTGTCCTGGTCCTTGTGTTAAACACTTTATAGGCCTTGGCAGTAGAAGAATATCCCTGAAAATATCCACAATCTACTTTGGCTGCAAATTTTGAAATGGCATCTTTAAGATTTAAAATGAAACATGGGCAGCCAAAGATTTTCAAAAATGAGATTAATGGTTTGATTTTGAACAAAATTTCATAAGCAGTCTTTTGATGTCTTGGGTTGATTAAAACTCTATTTTGAACATAGCAAGCAGTGTTTACAGCTTCTGCCCAGAAGGACAGTGGCAAACCAGAATCTGCTAGCATGGTTCTTGCAGTTTCAATGAGAGTTCTATTTTTCCTCTCAACCACCCCATTTTGCTCTGGTGTTCTTGGGATGCTGTACTGCCTCACAATCCCTTTTGACACATAGAAATCATCTAACTCCTTATTTTTAAACTCTGTTCCATTGTCACTTCTAAAGACTTTTACTGGCAAGTCATATTGTTTTTCAACTTTGGTGACAAAGTCCTTCAAGATACCTGCAGTCTCATCCTTAGAGTGTAAAAAGTAAGTCCATGTAAACCTAGAAAAATCATCAACTATGACAAGACAGAATTTCTTTCTTCTTAGACTTATGATTTTAACTGGGCCAAACAAATCCATGTGCAACAATTGTAGACATTGACTTGTTTTGGACTCATCAATGGATTTGTAAGAGCTTTTATGTTGTTTTCCTTTTAAGCAGGAAACACAATGCTCATCACATTTGAATTCTTTTGATGGTAAACCTCTGACAAGGCTTTGTTTGGAGAGTGAGTTGATAGTTTGAAGGTTGGTGTGACCCAGTCTCCTATGCCACAATTCTGTCTCTTTTGTGGAGGAAGCAGAAAACAGACAGACATTTGCCATAGGATTATCCTTCAACATATCAACTACATACACATTGCCACTCCTATGAGCAACAAGTTGTGCTTTGCTCTCAGCAATGATGGTATCAATCTTTTTCACCACTTCTGGCCCAATAATCTTACAAGTTTTCTTAGTGAAGAATAAGCCATACCCTTTGTCACTCATTTGTGATACACTAAGAAAATTTAATTTAAGATTATCAATAAGATTGACATTTTCAAACTTGAGTTTCCCAGCCTGAACAGTCCCTGAACCCAACACCTTACCTTTAGAATCATTACCAAAGGATATATCACCCCCTCCATGAGCTAAGAAGTCCAGAAGAAGGGCTCTACATCCTGTCATGTGCCTGGAGCCTCCACTATCTACATACCAAAGGCTATCTAAGCATGCAGAAGCTCCCTGCACATCAGTAATTTATTAGTTTTGGTGAGTGTCCAAAGCCAACGGCTTTGGATGGGTCCACAGACTTTTCAGCCTCAAGCTTAGGAAGATGATCAGTGGTTTGAACTAGTTTTTGAATCAAGTTCAACAACTGTTGCTGACCATTTGCCAGTGTTTGGATGTCAACACTTGGTGCAACAGTTGTTTGATCACTTCCTGACAGATGATAGTACCCATAGGGATTTCTGTTCACTTTTAGTTTAGAAGGCCTCTTGGGTTCTTCATAAACATGTGGCAGATTATGACAAGGTGGTTGTCCATATTCTCTTGGGTACTTGTTTGTGGGTGGAGCATCTGTTACTTGAACATCCCTGGAAGCAGATGTTTCTAACTTTTTGGTAACAGATGTTTGAACTGGAGCAAAAGTCTGTTTGGGCTTTCCTTTTGAAGTACTCACCACCTGATTTGCAAGAGTTTTAGCCTTGTATTCTTGTATTTTGACATCAAAATTTTTAAGATACAGGCACTCTTTGGTTTTGTGATTCTTTTTACCACATATTGAGCATGTGGTCTTTGAATCACACACAGTTGTTCCTTTGTTGATATCATATGCTTTTAGAAGAAAACAGTTTTTAGTGACATGATTCTTCTTTTCACAGAAATCACAGAACAAGTGAACAGACTTTTCTTTCTTTTTCCCTTTTTCAGTCTTCTTTTCAACAGATGTTTGATCATCAGTTGGAAGATCTATCAAGGGAATGACCTTTTCCTGGGGTGCTTTCTTACCATCAGGGTTTTGAATTGAACTGGTTTGAAGTTCTCAAGAGTACCACACTCATCAGACCAAATAGGTTTAAATTCATATTTTTCAAGTTCAGTGAATGATGAGGAACCTTCTGGTTTTTCAAGAACAATTTTCTTGCCATTAGGTTCAGTGATTTTAATCTCTTGACCCTTCAAATTAGTTGGTACTACCTCAACAAGCTTTTGATCCCTTTTGTTAGTTTTTCAAAAGCCGGAGTAGTGGTTTCAAAACCAAACCCAAACTTCGCATGACTTTTGGTTTGTTTGTTGAGGAGCATCTCAAAACCTTTACATGATTCCACCTATTTCTGACATTCAACTTGGGTGGACTCAAGCTCACTTTTGCAACTATGATATTTAGTTATCATAGTTTGGAGCTGGTCTTTGGTTATAGTTGCTTCATGTTTTAAGCTGCTTATTTCAGATTCTTTTTCAGTCAAATTTGATTTTAACTCTTTTGAAATTTTCTCAAATTTAACTTCATCATCTAAAATTTTCTTCCTAAGGTTTTCATTTACCTCTGTAATGTTAGCAAATGCTATTACACATTTGTCAGAACACAAATCTTTAAGGATTTGAGGAGATACCTTAGCAGCAGCCATCAATGCACAATCACACTTGCACTCACAATCATCAGATGCACCCCAGGGATCTGAGAGACTCACAACCTCTTCTTCAGATTTTTCACCTGCAACTACCTCATCAACAATATCATCAGTCATAACAACAGATTCAGTTACCACCTCCTCAGACTCAACCTCTTCTACCATAGCCATGAAACAGAAATTTTCTGGTTCATTTTCATCTTTGGCAACTAGTGCAAAATTTTCATCTGTCAACTCATCTGGTAGACTGCTCCAATCAACAAAGCCTTGTGTGAAGAAACTCTGTTGACTGGTCTCTGCAGGGGCAGAGGGTGGAGCAGCTGTCATTGGTACTTATGCCTAAGCAACAGGTGTTTGCACATAGTGGATCTGAGGAACAGTGGTTTGGACATACTGGACAGGAACAGTGTTTGAGGACTGTGCAAAATGAGCAGTGTTTTGCACATTTGGTCCAGGGGTATTATGGGAAACTTGATAAGTGTTGGTCTGAGGCCTCTGATTTGGATAGGTAATCATAGGTGTACCATGTTGACTCCTACATTCCCTAGCAAAATGACCAAGTCTATGACATTAGTAACACTTAATCTTTGATTTATCCAACCCCACTTTTGACCTGCTAGTTAACCCTGGAAACCTTCTCCCAGTTTTCTTGTAAAAATTGTTAGTTCTTACACTGAGAAGGGCCAATTGGTGCATAATGTCCATTTCTTCCAAATCATCAGGGTCAAAGTATTTTAAGTCATCATACTCAAAGGATATGTTATCAGATGCCTGGATATCACCACCACTTGTTGTAAAAGCATAGTTTGGTGAATAAGAATCAAAGTTAAAACTTGAGTTAAAACCTGAAGTCATGTCAATGAAATGATCATAACTCTGATCCTTACTATTACCAGGCACCTCATCATGACCCAGAAGTGCTGTATTACCAAATACATAGTCATCAGACACTTTTTCAGAGTCCTGGAGCTTCTTTTTCTAGTTAAGCTCTCTCTCATAGGTCAAGAGCTTACCATGAAGCTGGGTTAGTGATAGGTCCTTGAATCCAATTGAGTTTCTCATAACTATAGCAATAGTGTCCCATTTATCTGGTAGTGATCTTAAAAACCTATGGTTCAAAGTTGAATGAGGGTAAGTTAGACCAACCAGTTTTAGTTCACTAATGAGACAGTTAAACCTCTCAAATTGTTGAGTTAATGACTCTCCCTTAACATGACTGAATGTTTCATATTGTTGGTTAAGTATTTCACGGTTGTTTTCAATAACCTCTTCAGTCCCACCAAATTGTTCTTTCAGTGCATCCCACAACTCCTTTGCATTGTTACAGTGTAACAGCCCAGCATAGATGTCATTTGGTAGAGCCATGGCCACAATACTGAAGGCCTTGGCATCTAACTCAATCTTTTGGAAATCCTGGTCGGAGTAGTTTTCAAGTTTCTTAGGCTCCTAAACCTTGGGATCTTCGGTACTCGGCACCATCGGAACATGTGGTCCGAAGATAACCGACTTCCAATACCCAGTGTTCTGTTGAGCTAGAACATGGCTCATCCGACGTTGCCAGATATTGTATTCAGATCTGAAAAGCATCGGTGGCTTGTTGTTCGTGCCAGTGTTGTGTGGATCGTGATTGATTGAAGCCATTCTCTGATTTTTCGAAAACAAAGTCTGTTTACAAACGGTTGAATCGAAAATAAACTATTACTCTGTTTTCAATCCGACAAACAAACGATATCAATAATTGTGAGCTGATCTGTTTATTTTAAATTGATTGGTTAGATCGAATTTAATTGACCAAGCTCTGATACCAATTGTTAGGATCCGAGTTTGATTGTTTTGATTTTTTTATATAAAAGATGTGATGAACGAAGTGAATATAAATGGAAAGTGCAGCGGAATGATAAAATATAAATCAAAACAAGAGAATAATTGTTTTTAATCGAATGCTTTCATTAATTGAAAGATTACAATATTAAAAGTACTCCACCTCAGCCTGATCACTCTGTGATTGTTTGTCTTAGAGAATGTTTCGAGTGATGAATAGAACAGTATAAGCAGTTTTCTATTTATAGACAAATCTAAACCACTGATGATCTTAGCTGACGTCACCTAAGACAGTAACCTCTAACAGAATAACAACATAAAACATCTGTCAAATACAAACTACTGTTACATTGTAAAACACTGTAAGGTAAACTGCTGTTGGGGAAAACTCTGATGGTCTTGTATCATCTGTTGGAGCTAAGTGTTGTTGGCTCCAACAGACCTTTAGTCTTCAGCACTTTAGTCATCAGTTGTTCTTCATCAAACCTTTAGTTAGCAGTTGTTCTCTAGCAGTTGTTTATCTAGCAGTCCTTTGCAGCAACAATTGTTTCCAACAGTTGTTGAGTACAACGGATGTTAGGGTCAACAGCCTTTTGGGAGAAGTATCTTGTAAATGCTGTTTATTTCTAAGGATCAACTGAGTAGTATATTTTGGCTTTCCAATCATCTGTTCTTCTCCAGGTCAGCAGACCCAACATTTGAAAAGTATATATAATATAATTAGTTACATTGTTTGGATGGTTAATAAGTATGGATAGTCGGTTGCTTGTTCTAACGGTCAAGCGGAGAGTGTTCGTTCATCACCGCATTATCCGTTGTCTTACATCGATGTCCGTAGATCTCTTTCGAAGATCACTGAAGAGTCTGCTATTGACGTATTGAGACCAGTCAATTCAACTTCGAAAAGTATATATAATATAAGTAGTTACATTGTTTGGATAGTTAATAAGTACGGATCGTCGGTTGCTTGTTCTAGCGGTTAAGCGGGGAGTGTTCATTCATCGCCGCATTATCCGTTGTCTTACATTGCTGCCCGTAGATCTCTTTCAAAGATCACCGAAGAGTCTTCTATTGACTTATTGAGACGAGTCAGTTTAACTTCGAAAAGTGTATATATATATATATATATATATATATAGTGTAAGTATCCATGGAAAACCCACTATTAGGTGAAAACCGTGAAAAGTCTGACTTCCCGAGCTGTTTAGGGCCTAAAAATTTTAGGTCATGTAATATACATAATTCTAAGCATTTTGAGCCAAAAAAATCAAAAAAGCGCCATGCGGTGTTTTTAAAAATAAATAAAGTTTTCGGGTAACACATGTTACACGAAAATTACACATGTTATTTTCGTGTAATATGTGTTACCCGAAAACTTTTTTTTTTAAAACCGGCGTTTTTTTGATTTTTTTGCTCAAAATGCTTAGAATTATGTATATTACAAGCCCTAAAATTTTCAAGCCTTAAAAAGCTCGGGAAGTCAGAGTTTCCACGGTTTTCACCATAATGGTGGGTTTTTCATAGAACCATGCGGAGAGTGTTCGTTCATCGCCACATTATCCGTTGTCTTACATCGCTACCCGTAGATCTCTTTCGAAGATCACCGAAGAGTCTGCTATTGACATATTGAGACGAGTCAGTTCAACTTCGAAAAGTATATATAATATAAGTAGTTACATTGTTTGGATGGTTAATAAGTACGGATCGTCGGTTGCTTGTTCCAACGGTCAAGCAGAGAGTGTTCGAGGATTCATGTTTTGGTATTTTTAATTATTTAGAAACAATAATATTGTAATGAAAAAATTCTCCTCGTATTGCCCTCGTAAAAAAAGTAATAAAAAAAAAAACTCCTCGTATTGCCCAATATTTGGAATATCAGACCCACATACTTGACCAAACCCTAAGTTTGAAAATTAAAAAGTAAACTTTATATGCCTCGTATTGGCTTATATGAGGCGAATGGGTTCGAGTTTGCAGACTGATATTCCCTTGAAGTCAATGTACAGTTTTTGTGTTACATGTGCCTCTTATAAACCTATACAAGGCATATTCATGGTGTCTAAATAGATTTTAAGGGTGTTAAATAGAATCAAATAGAAAGAGTCTTAATAAAAGTGGTATAAAAATGTATATACATCGCACTATTTAAAGTCAATATATCAAAATATTAAAAAATTCAGAAAGGTTAAACAATTTGATTGATGGATCATTTTCCGATAGCAGGGGGTAATCTAAAGCCTAACCTAGACATATTACTTACATACCTATGCTATATACCTTATCTTCACCCGTATACTACAGTATACATGCCTCTCTCGTTCTACTCGTTTTCATTTATTATAGTATATCCTTTATGGAAATATAAAATACATCTCCTTAAACAAAAGTTGTTGCTTCGTACCACACAAAATATATATAACTAGTCGGTCAGCATTGGTTAGCTTTGTTACGATACCACCACTTGATACAGCAACCGAAAGAAAAGAAAAGATAAATACATAAAGTCATGATATACCTAAAAGCATATGACACGGAACGAAAGCGCGATAAAAATGCTAGATACATTCTAGCAAGTGTGTAGGAGAAAATTCTAAAATTTTAATGGGATAAAGTTTAATATAATATCAAAAGTTTTCCTAAACATTGCAAATGAACCATTATTTACTAGCCTACACATTAAGAGGTAGCATTTGACTGAGTTTTAAAAAAAATAAATGGAGTAACCTGGAGTAATTGGTGCCAGTTCACATGTGTATTTTAAACTTTAAATGTTTGTATGCTAAACTGCTATTTGTTTTGGTACAGTACAGAAATAAAAATAACCTAGATTAATAAATATTCATAACATTGGAGTACATATTTCCTTATTAATGTCTTTGTTTTTGCTCAAATAATTCACTATCACAATCCTAATTGCGTTGTTAACATTTGGTTGGAGAATGAAGTCTGGAGATTTGGAATTTGAATGAATTCTTTTAAATTCTTCGACTAAAAGAATTCAGTTTTCCTTATAGATTCCAAAGACACCAAACCAATAGAAATGAAGGCGGTGTTTGTTTTTTCTACAGGAAAAGGTCTGCAGTCTGCGGACCACATCTGCAAATATCTGTAGGAGAAGAGGTGGACCAAAAGTCTGCAGTCTGCAAGAAGAAGACTGTTTATTTGTTAACGTCTACAGGCTGCTAAAATAAACTGATTTTTTACAGTAGTCTAATGGTGGACCGTGTGGACCATGGTGGTAGTGGTGGTGGACGGTGGACGGTGGTGGTGGTGGACGGTGGTGGTGGTGGACGGTCGTGGTGGTGGTGGACCGTGGTGGGGGTGGTGGACCGTGGTGGTGGTGGACCGTGGTAGTGGTGGGCGGTGGTGGTGGACGGTGGTGGTGGTGGTGAGGAGAAGATAAAAGGAGAATACCTTTGAAGACCTTAGAAGATATTGGAACAAGTATGCACCGAGAAGATGTTAGGAAGACATTTTTGAGTGAAAGGTCTTCCAAAAAAACAAACAATCTATATACCTCAAACGTCTGCGTGCGTCTGTACGACGCAAACAAAAGAAGTCAGAAATGCTTTTAAGCAAAAAACAAACAGCCCCAAAGTGTCTCACTCTTTACCCCCCCCCCCCCCTACATACCTCAAACGTCTGCGTGCGTCTGTACGACGCAGACAAAAAAAGTCAGAAATGCTTTTAAGCAAAAAACAAACAGCCCCAAAGTGTCTCACCAACTTGGTTCCGTTAGTTGTTCATATAAATGAATTTAAAAATATTATATATTGTCACCAACAAGAATCAACCCTGGTACTTATTTCATATAAGAAAAGGCATTAACTACTAGACCCCTTCATCATTCTTGTTTATGGGTTCACCTATATTTTATTAATGGGCTCAGTTCTGATTTTTATATGGGTTTTCTACCAAAATAACTATACTCAGTGGGTTCGGATGAACCCGCACCCATCTCCTTAAAGGTGCATGCTCACATAGAAGAAATGTAGCGGGTTCTCACAAACCTGAGACCTCCCTCTAAGTAGCACGTATATCTATATTAAATTTGGTCATTTTTGGTCATTTGATATTTGTAAAATGGTTAATTTCAACCGAACTAATTGGTAGCAAAACATGTTATGAGTCAAACCAGATTGTCATTTTTAAAAATGTCTCATCTTGTCCTGCTCCTTTTTCACTAAAAAAACATGTTCCTAAAAATTTAACACAAGTAAAAGTGTAAAACATTATTCTAATAGCATGTCAATATATGTTTTATTTAATACTAGATTATACCCCGGGAGCGTCCCGGGTTGAAAAATTTAATATGATATATCAATTTTACATATGAAATAGACTGATGTATAATTCTAATGTTAATATCTAACCTAAAACAAATTAACAATGTACAACTCCAATGCTAACACCTAACCTAAAAGAATGTAGAACTTTAATGTAACTCTAATATTAACACCTATCCTAAAGACTAAACAAATGTACAACTCTAACATACTAATATTGATACTTAACTTAAAACAACGTATAACTCTATTAACCTATTCGGCTCTGGTTGAAAAAATACATGATTAATGATTTACCTGAACACTTTGTGTTTTTTTCCTGTATAACAAAATCCACAAAAAAATTTCTCCGTTTTTTATATAGCAATATGGTACTCGTTGGAAAGATCATAAAACGCTCGTTAATTTGGTGTAATTTTTTTCTTTAAAAAATCTCGTATATTAAAGATATTAACGTTTAAAAATTATTGGAGGAAACATGAGGGTGAAAAATCCAATTTTGTTTTTAAATTATTTTTTTCCTAAAATATCTCAATGCCACATTGGATGACACATGACACACTCAAATAAGAGAATGCCAGTGTCATGTCATTAAAATGGCTTTGGTTTAGGTTTATTACATGTATAGATTTTTGGTAAGGCAATAAAAACAGTGAGATAAGAAAGATAAATAACAAATTTGTCTAGTCCTAATGCCGACAGAAATCTTGTCCCAACCACCGAATAAAAGCCCCAGGTAATGTCACTTTTACATATATGTTTTGTATTTATTATATATGTTTGTGAATGTTAAAATTTTTAATTGGCTATTTCAATTCAGTTTCTTAATTCTTTTATAAGTTGGTATTAAAATGGGAGTTCTGTATGATTTTAAATTATTTTTCTTAATACCTCGTTTACAAATTGCCTTTCCTTAATCCTTATAACAATATTGGTTGCTTTCTATAGCAGCATGAGTGTTGTAAATGATTCGAACTTTTAGCTATACTTAAGTGGTGGAAGTTATAGGGAGAGATAAGGTACAAATACTTATTAACATAGAAAGTGTAGGAATGATCCATAGACATTAGATTTAGGTGATGGCATGATGGTAATTATCAACGTTAATCATGATCGGCTTAAACAAACCATGGGTAGATTAGGAATAAAACGTTCAAAACTTTTTTTTTTAGTTCAACAGAGGCTAAATCGAAAACTTCTTTTCCAACGATTACTAAACGTTTATACATTTCTGAAGAACAGACAATCAAATACACCAAATAAAAAACCGATTACTGAACGTAAATGAACAACAGTACAAAAAAAACGATTATAGAGAATCAATCCAAAAAAACAGAGCAAGGTTACTGAACGTAAACGAAGAAGATGAAATGTATAAACGTAACTGAATGCTCTGATTTCAAAAACCCACCACTTGAATCATGCTCTGTTTTTATAAAAAAAAATAGACCATGATATTAAAGATAAAGTGAGAGATGATGCGTTGTTTTTGTCCATTCATTATAAACGCACACACCTCAATATTTAAACGCACATTTAATTAAAAACAAACGCACGTTGAATAATATTTAAACCCACCTCACATAAATACAAACGCACATTATATATTTATATTAAAATTGAATGAACGAGCGTCCAAAAATGACTAAACGCGCGTCTATTATATATCATTTCATCCCTTGTTTTTGTTTTTCTTTTGCTTTTTGGTTTCACAGCTTAATTCCAAGTGTTTCTACTTTAATAATAAAAATAACGCTCATGATGCTGATAATAGTCCCAAAAAACTTGCGAGTACAAAATCTCCTACACTATCTTCGACAGAGTTCTTGAAAGGAAAAAAGGATCATACCAAGGATTTGACCACGGAAAAAGGTCAAAAATTATCATTGGTCAAAGGGAATGTTTCAAGATTATTAGTTTTCAGAATGGAAATTCCAGCAAAACAGAGTACCAAAGTCAACAGACTTGTTCACACAAATCAAGCAACCAGAACCAGAAAGAGAGGAAGAAAAAGTGCATGATGATGATGACTTGGTTGATATTAATTGTCAAGTGGTGAGCTTGATTTACAAACTTTGCAAAAAGAAATCAAAATAAACGCATATGTATAAACGCACGCTTGTGTATATAAAATACCCATGTATATATAAACGCACGTTAAAATATTTGATGGATGTTTATAAACACATGTTTAGTAGGTTGGTTACATGCTGTAGGTTCCAAATCATTGTTTTGAGACCTCCCATCGTTCGATGGCAAAAATCCAATTATATGCTAACATGTACAGTTCATCCGCAAATGTTTGATTTAACAATTTTGTCATTGAAACCAAAAACAGGTCTAATTTAAATATTATTATTATTATTTTGTTGGGGTTGGAGATGATGGGAGGAGTGGGAGGAGATGACGGTGGCGATACGGTGTTTTTCAGATGAGTCACCGGAAGGGGAGGAGTGGGAGGAGATGACGGTGGCAATACGGTAGGAAACAAAAAGTCTAAACTACCCTTTTAATCAACCGGGATTGAGTTTATTAACCCTAACTATGGTTTACAGGTGTCATCATATTGTGGCGTCCTACACTTCCTATGTTAAGAAACTTTCTATAGTATACTTTCTCGGAAGTTATTTAATGCAATTAGTAATTACATTTTTTTTTAACTAAATGAATTCTCTTTTTCATTTCTAAAACTTGTAAAGTTACATCAAAATAGAAGGTAAACGGACAACAAGTTACGCCGTCACCCCTTTCTAAATTCCAAAGAACAAACATGAATACATATTCATTGTTGTTTAGCTAAATGAAGGGATGTATGATTCAATCATTTATGTTATTAAACGTTTGGCAATTTGTTCAGTTAATTATTTCTTACTTTTATTTCAATTTTGCCTAAATCCAAATACTTTTTTTTAAGGCGAATTTTCTATGTTGTGGCAGAGATCATCACAACCCTTAAGAAGGGGAGTCCCCTAGCCACTCTCCAATGATCAGACTATGTTGTCTTAACCGGGCCCACGCTGACACGAGAGTGGCCGGCCCACAAGCGAGTCGAGGCTGCGCATAAGGGGCACTAAGGCTCCCACCCGGAAAATTTCCCGTCACCTGCCACTTGACAGATGTTGCACCCTCCACAAGAGGCAAACCTCTCTGGAGTAAATGCACGGTAGTAGAAAACCGAGGGGCCATCAGAATCGAACATGGCACCTACAAGTAGGCTAGTTTCGACCATCACTTGGCAATACCCCCAAATGGAGCTTATGGGAATCGAACTCAAAGTCTCCCAAAGGAGATTTGAGCCGACAACCATTGAGTCATAAGTGGGGTTCCATATACCTTTGATTAATAATATTAAATCATAATTCTCTCGTTTATCTCTCCTATTAAATAATATAAATCATAATTTTTTGTTACTATTTTATTTATTCAATATTTCTTTTCTCAATTGTTTCTTTATATTTTTTTATTTATTAATAATTATTTATATTTTATTGATATAAACTTGTGATACACAAGTTTCAAACCAGTATTATACACACAAAGATAAAAAAAAAAAAAAAGATTAAGGTATAAAAGGTAGTAATTAATGAGAGGCACTTGTGTCACATTTTTTTAAAGGCTTAGTTCAGTGGAAATTCTTGTACAACCCTAACTTAACGGTTCCAAGTTCGAATCCCTACCCACACACCGGTGTCCTCTTTGCCTAAGCTCAAACCGCTACGAGAAATTTTTGTGGTGTGCATGAATTGAACCTGTGACCTACCCCCAGGATGGGAACCCCTAAGGGAAAACCCACCTTACTTGTGTCACATGATACACTCATTTTCCTCTCTTTGAGTTGAGGTCATGCTTCCCACTCCCCCACTCTCCCATCCTTCATCCTCGATATATGGGGTGGTGATCCCGCTCTCCCTTATTACCTCTATTTCTCGCATCTGCTCTCTTGCTCCTTTCCTTTGTTCTTTCTCTACGGAAGTTCCCTCGTCTCCATCCCGCATATCATTCCACATTGTCTCCACCATATCCCAATTTCCATCACCATGCTCCCTTCCTGCATCATCTTTGATGCGTTCCATCTACCCTCATCGGCATACCCTCTCTTACTTTCCATGTTATGTTCCATTTATTTTTTTTCCGTGACCCTTTTTTACAATAATCAATTATAGGAGAATGATCAACCACTTTTTATTCATAATTCATATACTATATATATATACACAATGAAGAAAGACATAACCTACAAAATATTAAATACTAATAACAACTTTGACTATGACCTTGACCAAGACTTTGACTATGACTTTCACATAGAAATACATATCCAAAATGGATGACCTTGGAATAAGTCCAATCTTGTATAGAAGTAGATAATGTTGTTTGAGCAAGAGAAGAAGTTGATAAAGTTGAAGATGTAAAGAAAGATTAAGTTGATTAAGTCGATGAATCAAGAGAAAATACACTTTGTGTTTTTTTTTTAATATTGCAGGTGAAGAATATGAAAAAAAAAAAAAAAGAATTTGGTGCATCTCTTATATAGATGAAATAGAGATGGTTAAAAGCCATAAAAGAGAAATAGAGAAGAATGATTAGAAGGTAAATGGAATTGGTGATAGACGATTAGAGGTAGAGTTTGTAACTCCCGCTCCTCTCACCACCAATATTGTCCGCTTTGCCCTCCCAGAGCTCACGGATTTGTTTTTGGGTGCCCGGTGGAAACTTCCCAGGAGGTCACCCATCCTGAAACTGCTCCCACCTGAGCACGCTTAACTGTGGAGTTCTCCTCTCATCCACTAACATTAAGCCCCAAAACGCGTTGGTGATTTAAGAGGCAAGACATTACTTATGAACCAAGGATAGGCACAACGAGTTAGCTGTGATGTGCCCCGGTTTGGCTACACCGGAGTACCGGAGGATTGAGCACTACGTTGCTGGGTTGGTGCCGGAGATTGCTGGGCTTGTTGCCGCTGCTGATCACACTACTATGTTGGCCACTGTTCGGGCAGCTCACAAGCTGACCAACATGAAGGTTGCGGAGGGCGTTCTACCTCCGAGGGGTGCTGCTGTGAAAGCCCCTGCGGACAACAAGAGGAAATGGGAGAGTGCTGGAAAGAGCGCTGGTTCGTCCCAGCCACAGGCGAAGAAGCAAGAGGTTGTGGGAGCATCATCCGAGCAGAGGTCTGGGGGATATACTGGGAAACTCCCGAAGTGCGGTGTGTGTGGATTTCATCATACGGGTGATTGTGAGAAGTTTCGTTGTCGTCGGTGCCAGCGTCTTGGTCATCATGCTAAGGACTGTAGGGCCACTCTTCAGCTACAACCGGCACAGGTCACTACTGCTACTACCACTGCTACTGCTCCTCAGGGGAGGCAGGGATGTTATCACTGTGGAGAGACTGGACACTTCAAGCGAGATTGCCCAAAGTTGAATCAAGCTGGAACAGGGACTGCTGGTGGTGCTGGGAACAACGAGGGTGGTGGTCGAACTACTCGTGGTCATGTTTATGTCATTGGCGCTAGAGAGAACCAGGAGGATCCTGATACTGTTACTCGTGAGTATTCTTTTCTTGACTCTCGTTATACTCGTATTTATTTCCATTTACATTGTTTGGCGTTTCGTATTAATCATGTGCATTCAGTCTTATCATCTTGCATACATGGTCTGATGTGGGTCCCTGGAGATGCTACTTGGACAGTACCGGTTTGTCGTCTATACCGATCACAGTAGTTTCCAGTAGGCCTTCGATCAGGGGGAGGATTCGTTGTTTTACATTCAACTTGGGGAGGGCGGTTACCCGGCTTGGAGTATCTGTTGATATCATCTCTCGTTCGTGGTTATCATTTCGGTTGTCTTCTGGGAAACGTTACTTGGGTTAGGTTGACACTCATCGCTGTCGAAGAGTGAATCTCGGGCGAGATTCCTTTCAACAGGGGGATGATGTGACGACCGGGAAAATTTTTCTCTTTATCGCTTCGTTCTCTTTGACTTCGGGAAATTTTCGGGACGAAAATTCTTTCAACAGGGGGATGATGTGACACCCGGCACGTTTAGGTTAACATTTTATAAAACACATAAGTCTACCTTAGCGAAAAACGTTTTCAAACATACTTAACTAGGTAAGTTGAGTCGTTACGATGGTTCCGGGAATCATCGAAAGTCGTTACAATGATCCACGGGATCATTGGGAGTCGGTCCATAACCACGTGAACACGAATAGGTGATCTGTAGAATCGCCGGGTTTAACGCACACACGTAAATCTTGGGTCCCGGGAATTGGTGATCGGGCGGGAACGTGTTATTTATCATGCATTATATGTTGGTAATCATTATGTGACTTGTCGGTATGTGGAAACGTGTTTACATATGTTAAAATAGGGTTTAACGCGCCAAAAACCCGGACACATAGGCTATAGGCGATTAGGCTATGTGTGATAGCCTAATCGCCACTTTGATAGGCGAGTAGGGAGACAGTAGGGGCGAATAGGGGCTATTCGCATGAAGCTTCATGCGAATAGCAGCCCTAATCGCCTATACTGCTGCGTACTCGCCTGAACTGCTCCGAACGATTAAAAACGCCTATAAATACCACCCTTGACCTCCAAAACATCATTTATGCTACCCTAACCGTCCCATAACCTATCTCAACCTACAAACACCCTCTGGAACCTATTTTTACATCAAAACAACCATTTCCAAGCTTATTCCATCATCTCCTCTTGAATACAAGGTGTGTTCTTCAAACCCAAACCTTTAAATGATTATGTTTTACTCCCTAAAAGTCCAGACCTGACTTATAAATGTTTTTGTCTTTGAAAATCCATTTAAAACCGTTTTTAAACAAACCCACACCTTTACATGTGTTATATGTGTTATATGTGATTAAAGATAGAATTTTTAGGATTAAATCATGGTTGTTTTTGTGTTATTATGATGTTTACGGCTGTTACAAGTTAGTATGATGATGTCCTAGGAGTTTGAATGGTTTTGGTTGTGTATTAAGGATACTTGATGTTTTGACCCATTTGAGGGATTATGGATGATTAAGGATGTTATGAGGTGTGTTGTTGATTGTTTGATGTTAGGGTTTGCTCTAGGGTGATGCTAGAACAGTAGGATGCTATCGGACAACGTGGTTACGTGATTTAATCTGAATAATTGCTATTTAGGGCAAGTTCTTGCATGTTGATGTGATGTTTACATGCTAAGTTACTATTTTGGGAAAACGCTCGCATTCGGAACTGTTAGAACGATGAAAACTTAGGGGTTTTGCTTGAAATATGTTTGTTAATGTGTTAGGATGATTATTGGGTGTTTTTACATGTTTCGGATCTGATTTGGAGTGTTCGGCGCGCGAAATTTCACTACAGAACTGCAGAGGCGAGTAGGATCCTACTCGCATGAGGCTTCAGGCGAGTAGGCTCCTAAATGCCTAATGTTCAGGCGAATACAAACCCTAATCGCCTATATATAGGCGAATAGAGGCCTATTCACCTCAACTACTAGCATTTACAATCCTAAATGCTTAATGTTTAGGCATTTACAATCCTAAATGCTAGTTTGATTCCTAAATGCTACTTTAACTAGTGATTACAATCCTAAATGCTTAATGTTTAGGCATTTACAATCCTAAATGCTAGTTTGATTCCTAATCGCGTATAATGCTGCTGTATGTATATTTTAACATCCCAGAACATGATTTGACGCCTAGGAACATGATAGGAACCCCGGGATACACCCAATGACTTAGTAACACGTGTTCGAACCTGTTTACGCGTTAATCGGACATTATGCTAGATAGGGTGAATGTTTGCGCATGCTAAGTGTTTAATTGCATAAGTTGCATTATATCTTGCTTTCGGCTAACACGTGGGATGTCGGGTCAACAATGGGATGCCGGGTATTGTCTGGGTTGGTCGGTTTAACGTTTAAACATGTTTTCAACATACACGGTCACGGTCTGGACAACTTGGGGACTGATTAGCCTTCGGGTTAGTAGTCATCACACTTATGTAAACTCATTGATAGGTCGTCATTAAGTTGGGTCATCATACACGTGTTGGGATTCTAAATATCCGAAGGCGCACTCTAAGGTGAGTTTCACGGCCCCACTTTTTTACTGGTTTTACATTTTCGGGGGAGAAAACATGCTGTGTTCTTTAAACGTGTTTCAACTACGTTTTCATAAAAGGCGATTCAACTAAGTTTTCATAAAAGGTGTGTCAACTACGTTTTGGTATTCATGAATTCATTGGGTTTGGAGTATTCATTATGTTTTCACGTATTCATTATATTTTAGAGTATTCATTATATTACTATGCGATCTTTGGAAGTCCCGGGGAGAACCATGAATGTGCGGGGATGCACAACGGGGGAAATGTGGATAGCGCTATTTGGGCTTGACCCGCCCCACTCGTCGACTGGAGGTTGGACGGGTGCATGTTGTCTCTTAGGTATTTAGTATTCAGTATTCAATATGCAGTATTCAGTATTCATTCGGGCACGTATTCAGTATTCACAGTATTCGAGTCCAGTAATGGTTTTCCAATCGCAGTAGTAACAGGTATTCATATGTTTTGCATGCATGTGGTCTGGATTGACCATGGTTATTCAGTTGGAGTCGATTCATACTTGGATTTTCACTTGGAGTTGGTATACATTTGGAGTCGGTATTCATTAAAAACCTGTGAACTCACCGGCATTATTTGCTGACGTTTTTAGCATGTTTGTCTCAGGTCGCTAAGGTAGTAGTTGTCGATAGGCGCACGGAGTCTCACGGCGTCTAGGATTCATGTGCATCTCATTTAGTATTTTCAGACTTTCGTACCTTTGACTTAGTGTTGTAATAAAGTTTACGCTTCCGCAGCGATGGATCATTTATAAAAACTTAATGGTTTGTTTATGTCATTTTTACGCTTCATATAGTGTCGTTTATTGTGACCGTTGACTTGGATCCTGGTATGTCACGCGCCTCGCGGTAAAACCCCGCACGTGGAAATTTGAGGGTGTGACAGAGTTGGCCCGAAACATATAGATTGTGGCACAAAAAAGATTTTAGGTTTTGCAATACCAAGCAGAAGAAGAATATTATTTAAGGTGGGGGTGGGTAATCTATTTTTGAGATAAGTGGCGGTGGTGAAAGCAAAACGCTAAAATTTTATAGGCATTTTAGCATGAGAGAGTAGTGATAGGCCGGTTTCGACAATGTGGCGATGACGTCGTTCGGCATAGCCATTGTGTTCAGGTGTGTGAGGAGGAGAGGTGAGATGAAAAATGCCACAAGAGGTTAGGTGAGAGGATAGTTTGATGTATTCTCCACCATTGTGTGAAAATAATTGTTTGATTTTGGTTTTGAAAAAATTTCTCAACAAGGTTTTGAAATCGAATGAAAGTATTAAGAGAGTCCGATTTATGTTTTAATGGATAAATCCAAATGTATTTTGTGAAATGGTCAACAAAAAATATGTAGTATTTGTAACCATCAAAAGATGTAATTGGAGATGACCAAACACCGGAAAAGATTAATTCTAGAGGTGTATTAGAAGTTAAAGAGGATGAATGAAATGGATGTTTGTGACTTTTATTGATGCAGCAAGAATTGCATGATTCATGCTTGCTAGAAATAAATGAAGCAAAGGAAGCTAAGTGTTGTAAAACACGGAAATTTGGATGTCCTAGGCGGTGATGCCATGAAGAGTTGTTGGTGGTTTGCAGGTAAAAAGCTTGAGGAGACTTAGTTGATGAGAGTTCATAAAGACCATGATTAGTGATTCTCCGAATAATGGTTCGGCGGGTGGGAAAGTCTTTGATGACAAAAAAAAAAGAAGAGAAAAATAAGATTAGTATGCTGTTATCAAGGCATAAGCGAGAGATAGATATGATGTTACGAGAGATAGAAGGAACACAAAGAACATTTTTAAGAACAATGGGAACATTAGAAAAATAAAGAGTCATGGTGCCAATGTGTTACAACCTTCACCCTTCACTTTTCATAAATGTGCATAATTGGTCCCTCAACTATCTCAAAATTTTCATTTTTAACCCCCGTATTTTAATAGGACCAAAAGTCACAATTTAATAAAACTTATAATTTTTATAAGTAAAAGTATGCACGTTTTATACTCGCATCTACACCCGAGCACGTATGTTTCAAACCTTGATACTCAAAACCCTTAATTTCCAGTCTTAAAACAACTTAGAAACCGAAGGAAACAAGTTCGGAACTTAAAATTAATTAAATTAGAAAAATTGATTTTTTTTAGCTCTCGCGACCGCGGAAGGAATGGTAAACCTCTCCGCGGTACACGGAGAAATATAGTTAAAGTCCCAGTCAAACATGTCACTTTTAGTCCATGGTCACATGTGGCCTTTAATTCGAGTCAAAACTCATCTTTATGAGGAAGACTAAAGACCATAAGTTTCACTAATGGTCAATTTCCATTTAATGGCTTTTATGTCAAGAATTCATCACAAACTAGTATAAAATCCCACTTATGACCCTTTACCATTGCACCTCTAAATCGATCATTCTACTTCGATTAAACACTATCACACCCTCTCCTCTTTTAGTCTATCACCTCTGCACACGAAGCCCCAATTTTCATCTCATATTCATGTCGAATTGGAAGCTTATTTCTTGGTTTTATTTCGATTTTGTTTCTTCATTTTGAGTTACCAAATTCATGAGTTTTTCTAATTCTTTTTGCATTTTGATTCATTATTATCAGTAGAACAATGGCCCTCTACTTGTTATATCGATTATAGTCTCTAAGAGCTTCGATTGGATTCTAAGGTGTTAGGATGTATTTGGGTATTTTTCAATTATATTAACTTGTAAACTTTTAAAATTTATAACTCGTTGGTTATTGATCCAAAAATCATGAAATTCGGTATGATGGCTTATATGATCATTTAGAAATTTTAGAATCAGTTTTGGGATTTTTAGCCACGGATTAATATTTTTAATTAATTTATGATGATTTAATCTTAGTTAATTCATAATGAACTATTGGTAGCACTTTTGGTTATGAAAATTTATAGAAAAATGTTTCATTATGCTAAGATAATTATCATGACATTTTCCCACCAATTTTAACACGGATTCCTATGTTGTTTCATTCTTATTTGTTAAATATATTTTATACAAATAATATTTATACTAAATCTATTTTAATCTCAAAAATCCTATAAAATTGATTTTTTGTTTTCTAAGTCAGTAGGATTGAGATTTCACAAAAAACTTTTATTTTCAAAAGTGTTTTATATTTATGAATTATGTTATTTTTAATAATGATTAATTCATATAAAGTTGTAAATAAATAATTTTGACATCAAAACTGGTGGAAGTGTATATAAATATGTTAGGATAATTATCATATCAAATTACTTTTGTTTTAAAACATTTTTGTATTTTAACTAAACTTTATTTGTTGATTTAGTTTTATACAATTAAGAATCTTAAATTTATTTTATATATTTTCTGAATAAAATATATTATTTCAACCTTGGAAAATATTTGTGATCGAGAAAATAAACTCAAGATATTATTTTCATAAGACGTGGTAGCAACCTTAATAGTTTGTATTTTTTTCGCCATTATTATTATTACTTAAAAATCCCAAATATAGTCGTAACATCCTAAGTGCCTTAGAATAAGAACCCTAGAATTTATTAAGCTTATATAATTATTTTGGGATACTCTTTTGGGGCTATTAATGTACACTATGACTAAATGTTATTCTTTCACTAAATGCAGTCCTCATGTGTGTTTGCTTTATGTTAATTTGTGTGTGTATGACTTGTCAAAATCATTAACCTTTGAGGGCTTGACATTTCAATAAATAGTACTATGGTATATACCCCCTTGTTGACTTACGTGTTTGAGTTAAGTCCTTGGTCATTGTTATGTGATTCATTATACTCAAAAATGGTTTTCAAAGTGGTTGTTCTATTCTTGATTCTTGATACTTGATTCTTAGGGTTGATTTTGAACGGATATTACTTATTACATAATTGCAAATGGTACCGCACATGAATTGCTAAACACTTTTATTACTATATATTTATTCAAATCAGGGTATGCTCACCAATACATTATATGTGTTGGCAAAATTATTTTGTACATGTTTCAGGTTATTTTGAGATGTTCTTTTTAAGCTTTTGGATTTATATTTAGGCTTGTCTTGATTGTATTTCAGTTTGACTTGACACTTTAGAATCATTGTATCTTCATATTTCATTTCAATGTAATAAACTATTTATTCAATATATCAGTATTTACACTTTAGTACCATGAGCTATTGAACAATCGTCACTACGTGGCACCTCGATGATTCCGCCATCGGTCGGGGTGTTACACAATGTGAGTAATTTTAAGGGACGAACCATCACCGATGATAAGTTCCCCAATAACACCGTATGGCCTATGCATATAGAGTGCACTAAGATCATTGGTAATGCGGTGAGAAGCACCACTATCTTTTAGCCATGATAAATCAGAATCCACAGTTGGGTGTGTTGCCATCATGTGTGCTTGTGGTTTAGTTTGGGTGTTGTTTTGGTTGTAAGTTGGAGGGATGATAGTAGGGTGAGTTTTCTTAAAGTTTGAGCAGGAGGATAGTGAGTGGCCCTTAGTGAAACACCATTGACAGTTGCCTAGAAAGGGGCACTTATTTGCAGCGGTAGTGGGTGTGAGAAGCAGGCCAAGGTTGTTGTTAGGTGATCGTGAAGACCACGGTTTAGAAGAATGCTGGTGAATAACATTATCAGCAGAAGACATGGTAAGAAAATAGTGGGACGATGAAGAAGAAAGTTTAGGTTTTGTAAAACCTGGCTGATACCATATGTTGGTGGTGAAATCTTCAGGATAGCACTAACCTATATTTTCTGTAGCATCCTCAGGATACTGAAGGACTGGTCAGGCTTCAGGATGTAACAACATTCTGACCTATATGCATCCTGAGGATAGACTAACAAACTATCTTATTGTTATATGAATGCAGGATGATTTTACCTCATATTCTATGAGTAACATCCTCAGGGTGCTAAAGGACTAAGCAGGGTTCAGGATGTAACAGTGTTCTCACCTCTATGCATCCTGAGGATGGACTAACGAATTATCTTATTATGATATTATTGCAGGTACACTTAATCAATATTAAGGCTTGTAACTCCTCCCTAACGGCTATATTGACTCATTTAAGTCAGAGGAGCTGATCATTGAAGAGCTATGCATGTGGAACAAGTCCAAGCTCAAAGAAGAAGTCAAACTTGTAACCGACAAGCATTAAATATAGGAGAGAAAGGAGAAAACAACCATATAACAACTATATTCAGTTGAAACAACTGCTACAACGATCATATTCAGTTGAAACAACACAACGGTCACCTGAAATAGTCCACAAGATCATTAAACACGGCGGATATCATGGGATTCATTATTTACTTTCGTGTAACTATAAATAGGAGTGATCAAACGAGTCTAGGACACTTCTTCTCACTTGCTTAACACTTCATAGAACACCTGATACTCTCTACACACACAACACTCATATTGTAATCTTAGATACTCGTTCATCACCTATCCAAAGTTGTACTATTTTTACCTTATTAATATTAACAAACAAGGCAGGGGCTTAGACTCCTCCCGAGGTTTTGTGCCGACGATCTACATTGATCAAGGGCTTTCCTCGTACATCGAGTGTCTTTCCTTCATTGCATTACATTTACATTCATTGATTTTTGCCTATTTCATCATTCTGTCAGACGGTTACATTCTCAAGATATAACTGTCCATCCTTACCAGTTTCTTTGCCATCCTGAGCATAATTGTCATACTGTTATTTCTTTATTATATTAAACTGCTATTTTCAGAATACAACTGAGTATTTAACATATTCTACACATTTAGCACTCTAACTCACTTTTACTAATTTGGAATACAAAATTATTTCTACTATGTAATCTTTGACCAAAACAATTTGGCGCCCACCGTGGGTCAAGTGGTGCTATTTTAACAAAAAACTTTGTTAAAACTTTTTCTCGATTAACTCATTTTATAGATCTTGACAACTATGTCTTCCTCCCAGAAATCTGTGTCTTCTTCCACACCATCCACAACCTCTGCCAAAATTGTGACTCTACCACCTTCTCCTACCTTTCCCAAGAGTTCTGCACAAATTACCAGGATTGTTGTTCCTAATACTGCTAAATCTGGGATGGCAACATCTGGATCCAACCTTCCTGTTTTCGTGTCAATGATGAGCTCCTTTCCATGTTTGCAATGGTGAAGGATCAAATAAAGCAACAACAGGATACCAACCAGATGCTGATGAGAGAAATGCAATCTCTAGAAAACATCCTCAAAGAGACCGGTTGAAGACATGAGGACACCATTGCAGCCTAGAGTGTTGGATTTCAATTCTGGCATCTCTGGGGGCATTCATTAAGGAGATTTCATCCCCATGAGCACTGGATTCTCTACACCAGAAACTGTTTCAGCACCCAGGATGGCAACAACCAGAGATGCGGGATACACTGCCGAGCCATCTCGAGGATATGCTGTGGAGCCATCTCGAGGATATACCACCGAACCATCCCGAGGATACAACAATGGTAACAATATAAGTTCTAGTACTTTTGCTACTAACGATGTTGCTTCTTTGCAGGATACATGTATAAGTCCACAGTTGACAAGAGAGCTTCAGAAAATCAAGGATATGGTGTCTAGTGTGCCAGGGATAATACAGCCTATCCCTGAGGTATCTTCAGCATGTCACAGGGTGTCTCGCTTTGTGTGATGTTGAGATTCCAAAGAGATTCCAGACTCCAAGCATGAAGCCTTATGATGGATCTACTGATCCTGGAGAGCATGTAGCACAATACAGGGAAAGGATTGAAATAAACCCCATTCCAGCAAACTTGAAAGAAGCATGCTTATGCAAAGGATTTGGTTCTAGCCTCACCGGTTCAGCCTTAAAATGGCTACTAAGTGTTCCTCCCTATTCTATTACTTTTTTTTACTCATTTAGTTAACATGTTTAACAATCAATTTTCTTGCAGTCGAACATTTGAACGTTTGACAAGTGATTTGTAGAGGGTGACACAGCCACGGGGAGAATCATTAAGGAATATATCACAAGGTTTGGGAAGGAAGCACTTGACATCCCAAACCTAGATGTCACAACAGCAGTGCAAGCCTTCAAGATGGGACTACAGAAGGGTTCGCCTTTCTATAAAGAATCGGTGATGAACCCTTGTAGGAATCTCGATGATGTTCGGAATAGAACTTTAAGGTTCATCCGTCTTGAAGATGACAAGAAGATACATGAGAGGATAGAGGCATCCTCAAGATACAACGATGCCAATCGGAAGTCCACTTCCACATACGAACCTTACAAACATGAACCATATGCTAGACCTGATAATTAAAAGTTCAATGTGATTGAGGATGATGATGAAGAAGATTGAAGATTGTCCTAAACTGTCAGAGTATTGTTATTCTGTGGATGTAACAGGTTTAATGAACGCTATGAAGGATCTTGGAGACAAAGCAAGATGGCCAAGGAAAGATAACAAGTCAGGGTGGAAGGACAAATCCAAATGGTGTGCTTTGAAAAAAGAATTAGCATATCTCCTAAGCAAGGGCCATATTAAGGATCTACTGGGCAGAAAGAAGTCAAAGATTCATAATAGCACTGGCATTCCAGAAAGGGAAGCATCTCCATCCAAGGATGCTGGCATCATTAAATTTATTTCAAGAGGATAGAGAAAATGTTCTAGAGCGTCACCATGATGGTTTGGTCATTACTTTATATCTTGCTAACGATTTTGTTCGTAGGATATTAATAGATGAGGGGAGTTCAGCTAACATAATACAGCTAGAAGCCCTCAGAAGGATGAACATCCTGAGACCGATATAGTGGCTAGATCATCCGTCTTGGTTGGCTTCAGTGGGGAGTCATCAAAGTCAACAGTGACCAACAAGAAGCAAAGGATTGGTACACAACGTCAATGAAGGCTTCATCCCAGTCGAAACAAGCATAGAAATTAAAGCAAGATGCATAGTGCCATCCTCAAGATGTCAAAGCGCATTCGACCAAGATGTCAAATCAGTCTGCCTCGATGAAAACAACAAGGATATCACTGTGCAGATTGGTAAGAACATTCCTAACTATATTGAACAATCTCTAATTTCATTTTTAATGTAGGAGCAACATAACAAAGGTTGGTCAACATGATGTTCAAAGAAAAGACTAGGGACACAATGGAAGTCTACATCGACGACATGGTAGTGAAGTCCAAGAAAGCTGAAGACCATCTTCAGGATCTCAAAGGAGCCTTTGACATCCTGGATGCTTATAATATGAAATTGAATCCTGCCAAATGCAACTTTGGAGTTGGTACTGGCAAGTTTCTTGGATACTTAATAACCAAGAGAGGAATAAAAGCCAGCCCTGAACAAATAAAGGCCATCTTTGATCTTAAATCCCCAAAAAAATATCAAGGATGTACAAAGGATAACAGGCAGGATAGCAGCCTTAAACAGATTCATTTCGAAGTCCTCAGATAAGTGTAAAGAATTCTACGACATCCTGAGGAAAAATAGTAAATTCGACTGGAGACAGAGACACGAGGAAGCATTGACGAAGCTAAAAGAGTATCTAGCAGCAGCTCCACTCCTGATGAAGCCTGAGGATGGAGAACCTCTAAAGCTATACCTTGCAGTTTCTGGGAATGCTATAAGTGCAGTATTGGTAAGAGACTTCGAGGGGGAACAACATCATGTCTACTATGTAAGTCAAAGGCACATAATTTTACTGACCACTTAGCCATTCTACCTGACATTTTTGGTTTTCTAAGTACATTTTTAATGGGATAGTTAGTTTGTACGAGCCTAGAAATGCAATCAAATCTCAGGCTCTAACAGATTTTGTGGCTGATTTCAGTAGTGACATCTTGAGTAAAGTAGAATCTGAAGTACAACAATTAAAGAAACTTTGGAAAATGGATTTTGTATACTGACGGTGCTTCAAATGCAAATGGAACAGGTTTAGGAATACTACTAAAATCGCCACAAGGGGACAAAATACCCCATGCTATTAGATGTGCATTTCAGACAACCAATAATGAGGCAGAATATGAAGCTCTCATTGTTGGTTTGCAACTTGCTAAAGACATGCATATTATTAATATAGAAGTATTTGTTGATTCTTTATTGATTGCTAATCATTTTAATGGATCTTATGTAGTAAAGGGTCAAAAATTAGCTCTTTATCTCGAAAAAGTTAAAATTTTAATGGATCTTATGCAGTAAAGGGTCAAAAATGAGCTCTTTATCTCGAAAAAGTTAAAAATTTATCAACTTCTTTTGTAGAATTTTCACTAACACAGGTACCTAGGGAAGAAAATGCTGAAGCTAATGCCTTAGCAAACCTGGGGTCCTCCCTTAATCTACCAGAAGGGTCCAAGATTCCCATCATCCACATTCTGAAACCAGCAATTGAAGAGTGGCATCCTGAGGATAACCAGGCACATCCTGAGGATAAAACAGTCCATCCTAAGCATATCATTGTTTTAGCCACTCAGGCACAAGACGATTCATCATGGATAACTCTCATAATAAGATATTTACAAGAAGATGTCATTCCTGATGAAGAAAACCCAAAGTCTTTTAGGATGAAGGTATCTAAATTTACAATTATAGACAATATTTTGTATAGAAAATCTCTTGCAAGTCCATATTTGAGGTGCCTCAACAAGGATGAAGCAAACGAGGTGCTCAAGGACATCCACGAAGGAGACTGTGGAAATCATACAGGAGTAAGATCTCTCTACTCGAAGACTTTGAGGACGGGATACTATTGGCCTACTATGGAAAAGGATGCCATATTCCGAAAAGTGTGATCCATTCCAAAGACATAGCAACATCCTTCACCAGCCTGCTGAACCACTACATCCCATTATTTCACCATGGCCCTTCATGAAATGGGGGATGGACATAGTAGGAAAACTACCCAAAGCTTCCGAAGGAAAGGTATTCATGCTAGTAATGACAGACTACTTCTCAAAATGGATTGAAGCTGAAGCATTTGTGCAAGTCAGAGATAAAGAAGTGGTCTCATTCATAAAAAGAAATATCCTAACAAGATTTGGAGTGCCATCTGAGATTATTTGTGACAATGGTTCTCAATTCATTAGCAAAAGAACAACTGACTTTTGTAAGACTTGGGGGATCAAGATGGTGACTTCAACACCAGTCCATCCTCAAGCTAATGGACAAGCAGAATCTTCAAACAAAATCATCGTCAACAATTTAAAGAAGAATCTTGGGGAAAAGAAAGGGAAATGGGAAGAAGAACTTCCATTTGTACTCTGGGCTGATATGACTACTTCTAAGAATGCTACTGGTCAGACACCTTTCTCCTTGGTCTTTGGAACAGAAGCAATGCTGCCAACAGAGATGGTCATGCCTACAGCAAGGAAACATCTTCAGGATGCAACTACCAATTTCGAAGCATTACTACAAGATTTGGAAACTGTGGATGAACTCAAGGATGCTGCTAAAGTAAGAATGGCAGCATATCAACTAAGGATTGCTAAAGCCTACAACAAGAATATTAGGATAAGAAGATTTCAAGAAGGTGACTTGGTATTAAGAAAAGCCTTCCAAAACAGAACAAAACCAAGCGATGGTAAGCTAGCTCCCAAGTGGGAAGGTCCATACTTGATCGATTCTGAAGCTGGTAAAGGAGCATATTGGTTATCAACAATGGAAGGAGAAATTCTACCAAGGGCTTGGAATGAAATTCACTTAAAATACTACCATGCCTAGGGATACATGTGACTGATCTCTCTGGAAGAGAAACCATGGTCCAAATCACAGGTGGGATGAAGGTGAAAGCTGATAGAGATGAATCATCTCCATATGTAAGTACTTATCCTTTATCTATTTTGATTGATTATATTTTTACTAAACATGGTCTAGAAATAGTCCATCCTGAGAATTTTGCAGTACCATCCTGAAGATGGAATGCTTAGAAGACTAGGGGGTTGGCCACCCTCTCCCCCGTTAAGGTGTCTGACACATTCCTAAGGTTTAAAGGTTTTCACCTTTCACATTGGGTTAGCAACCCTCGCCTGGAGCGCACGACGCCCATGTATATTCTCGGGATGGTGGGACCAGTCCATGTAAAAGTGGCTGACAATTTCATTATCTTTAAGATATACGATGGAGCTCTTAAGGTTTAAACATTTTTCAATGTCTCTTTCTCGTATTTGGTCTAGTCACCAGAGCCTTGTCGCCAGTTTTTCCTAAGGGCCTTGTCGCTAGTTTTTCCTAAGGGCCTTGTCGCCAGTTATTCCTAAGGGCCTTGTCGCCAGTTATCCTTAAGATGTTACATATTGGTCTTGTCACGAAGATATTATAAAAGAGGGCTTGACCCCAGTTTATTTGAGGCCTAGTCGCCAGTATAATAACAATGTTTGCCTTTATACAGGTTATTGTTAAAGTTTATTCTTGAAAAAGGATAGAAACTCAAAGTTTATCTTAAATATATTACACTGGGGACATCCTCAGAATAATAAAGACCATCCTGAGGATGACAAAGGAAGAAGAACCGGGGACATCCTTAGGATGTCAGGAGTAACTTTATCACACTATGAAGACTAAATGATGAAAGAAGACGAAAGTAATATTTGTATTATTCCTTTATACTTGATATTTGTTGATGTTTGCAGGATATCAAAAGAATCAAAAAAGGAACACAAGGATATAGTGTCAAAAACAGTTACCATATTATTTATAGCCAAAATTTGATGCCAAACCTAGGCTTCATCCAAAACCAGGACCCATCCACCGGGGGTCGACAATCCAGGTCAGAAGAAGATTTAGGGCTTCGTCTTGAAACCAAGATCCATCCACCCCAAACCTTACAATGTTCTAAACTATTACATGCCAAAATAAAACTGTTCGAAATTGTTTCAACCATAGGCTACCATAATCACTACCACAAAAGATTTAAAAAAGTAGGTTCCAGCCTAGTCATTATATCCTTCACCACCTCAGCCACCTTAGCTTTAGCTTCCTTCACCTTCGCATCCTCAAGCTCCTTGGGTGCATCCTTGGGATCAACATCAGGGATAGGCTCATAAACCACCTCTTTACCACCTAAACTCCTGATCTTCTCCTGCCATGCCTCAATATCCCAATAATCTTGTTTGAAGTCAGGATCCTTAGCCTGCGATGCCATCCTCATCCTAGCATGGAGAACAGAAACCGTGGCAGATGTCATGGGCCGTTGCCTATTGATGTGTGAAAATGTGTATCAAATAAATTCGGGTCAAGTTTTAAAAATGGAAAAACCCGCTGAACCACACACTAACGGCAAGTGCACCGGTCGCAGTGTAGCAGAGCAAGTAAGTCCGGAATATCGATCCGTGGACACAATGTGGCGTCTCTCGGTACTAGACCTCTATCGACTCCTAGCCTAGTAAATTGGATTTTTGTGATTTGTATATTAATTAATTACTAAATTAAATAAACTAAAAGGCTTAAATTAAAAGATAAAAGAGGATCACTAAGGAGGAAATCAAAGATGGGAAAGGCAACCACCTAGGTATCGAATCCTACTAATGAAATTGGAACTGGCCCGGCTTTGGAAACTATGTTGGCAATCAGGATCTTATAATATTCACCCCTAGTATCCTAGTGGCTCCCGGATCATTTACCAAGACTGACCGAAAAGGAATCCTAAAGGCTACTAATCTCATTGATTGGTTAGATCACCTCTCGGTCTCACTAACTATGCTAAAGTACTCGCTAGACTGGTTTAGATTTCTCACTCTCCAATCACAATACACCCTAAAGTGCAAGGAGTAACCTGTAAAGTCAATCTATGACACAGATAAGCAAATAATACTAGAGAACCTAGGAAAACCTGATCTCTCAGCGTTTCTAGCCTAAACCTCTAGCACCAAAGACAAATCTGACTACCTATCACCTCTCGGTCTCAAGAGTAGGAAGAATACTAATTACCTCTAAACTCTCAATTAATGTTCCTATGGAATTTAGGCCTAAAACCATAAAGTAAATTACAAGCACAAAGCAAGTAATTCTAACAAGCATCCAAACATGAAAGACATTCACTAAGACACCCGTGGAAGATTAAAAGATCATAAATTAGTAAAAAGTACGCACACACATCATAGAATCATAAACAAGTTTCTTACTAAAACATAAATCCAACTATAAAATTCAAATCCGAAACAAAAACCAAAATCAAATAGTCATCATCTTCAACCTAGGTGGCCACTAATGTTTAGCCAATAATAATCACGGAAAAAGATAAAAACATAGGTTCAAAATAAAACATAGTCATGGTACTAATATTTAAGAACACAAAGTAAATAAATATAAACCTAAAACTTGTAATGATCGAACCCGTAGCCTTCAATCTTGATCCAAGCCTTCCTCCCCTCTAATTTATTTAGACGTTGCTGTGGTGACCTTGTGCGGCTCTGAATCTGTTCTTTCTCTATGATGATGTCTGACTTCGTTGTCTATTCTCCTTCAAAAATATGTATGCCGCCCGAAAAATAATTTTCCAATATGATATGCAAGTCTTCGTAATAATCCTCCCAAAATATAATGCACCTAATAACCTAAATTTCCAATAATAGAAAATTGGGCTTTGACATTTTTTATTGTTTTGTTAAGGCCACAAAGATGTCAAGCCATGAGACTATTAGTCTCATTTTTCTTTATTTTTTAACTCTTTTATTATTATTATTATTAGAAGGTAGTATGCTTCAAGATCGCTTCTCGGGTGTTTCTTGCTCGACCAAAATTCCTCGTTTACGCTCCAACGACCATGACCACCTGCTCTCAAGTGTTCGTGTCCCGATTAGAAATCATTCGTTTTGAGCTCATTTTCCACGAACACCTATATAATAATAAAATACATAAATACATAATAAAAACGACATGAAATGACTAAAAACCTGATCAAATAATATACAAAATACATAGGAAATTAGATGTGTTTTGCAACACATCAAACATCCCCACACTTAAAACTTTTGCGTCCCGAAAAAGAATTATACAAAATCCCAGACAACAATTTCAACAAAGCACTTAACAAAAACGATAGCATCAAACAAGGTCAAAAGCAGGCTACGAAATCAACAAGCATAGCGGTTTCACAAGACTTACATCGTTCAAAAGGCTGACTAGTCAAGATGATACAATTTTAAAAACAAGGCCTACCTAGTCAAGCTTCACTTACCTTCAAGCAACCGACTATGCACCTGTAAGCACCCCTCACAATATCACTCATCTCTCGGTTATATATTTATTTGGAGTGAATCTCTCAAAACCGAACTATGAAGCAAAATTATAATAAGCTTGTACGTCAATCAAATCTCCACCTAATTGCTAACACTAACACAAATCAAGAGGACTTTGAAATGGTAGGTAAGGGTTAAAGGTAGGAAATTTTTGGGAAAAATTGGCTAAAAAGAAAAAATGAGAGATGTACCGAATAAACAATGAACATATAAACTCTAACTCTTTGGTCTTCTTGACCCACAACCTTTATTCTTTTTTTTTCTTTTCTCTCACTTTTTCATATATCTTTTTTTTTCTTTCAGTTTTTTTTTTTTTTTTTTTTTTTTTTTTTTTTTTTTTTGGTCAGCTACTCTTTATGCTGATTTTTTCTGTCAGCTAATCTTGATGCTGATATATTTTTTTTTCTTTTTCATATTATATAAATATATACAATCCGGTAATCAATATAAAATAAAATGGGTGACAAACGAAAGGTTTAGGCTCAAAGTGGTTTCTAAAGGTAAAAAATGGTGAAACTGGTCAAATAACAAAAACAAACGAAAAGGCTAAACAAAAATGGGTAATCCTAATGCCTCTATCATATTTGTGTCAAGTCCAAGCTTAAGGTCTCAAAATGCATCAAAACGCACAAGTTCTAAAATAATGCAACAAAGTCGGTATATCACACATGAAACGAAATAGTGAATATTTATATATAATATTTAAAGGCTCAAAACTCACTGTCATGTGGAAATAAGGGTTACCGATGCTAGCAAGTGCAAAACCAGTTAACCATCCAGCTTGATCCACTATCCCAAGCACCCCAAACATTTTATTTCAGAAAAACAACTCTGTCAAGCCTACTATCCCGCAACTTAAAGAAACATATGCTAAGACCCGTAAACCAGACAATCGACCCCGCTTTTAACCGACGTATTACATTGAAAAGGCTCGTTTACTACGCGCAAAAAGGATCGGGACTAACACAAAACCAACTTTTTTTTTTTTTGTGTTTTTTTTATAATAATTTTTTTTGTTTAAATTTTTCTTTTTGTTTTTTTATGACTCAACCTACAACTAAGCGAAATAAAAACGAAGTTTCCCATCCCCACACTTAGAAAGACACAGTGTCCTCAATGTGTTCCAGGATACAACGCAGACTAAAAATAAAAATGCAAAAATAAAGAAGAACGAAAAAAAATGTGACAACAAAATAAATGGAACGAACTCCCCTGGAATATGAGGTGATAGCTCGCAGAAAGTGTCCCGTCCGTCCATCATCTACAGCCGTATAGCATTTCCTTCGCGGCCATAGTCGGAATCCTGCAAAAATAAACTAAAAAGAAAATGAAAGTAAAATGACTCATGACAAGTGAGATGCCTGTTTACAAAAAATAAATTTAAGATCGACCCCACCCGAATGGAGATTGAGTACGGGCGGGGGAGATCCAACAGTGAAAAGGGCCAAGGCAATCTCACACGACTCGATAAACTAAAAAAAAATAACTATATATAAAAAAATAAAGAATGAAAATAAAATAAAATAAAAATATACCTAGTGAATAATGATACAAAATTCTACACTTGGGTTTTAACCCAAGTTCAATCAGGTGGCTTCTCTTTTATCCACCCTTTATCCAACCCGTTTAATTCAGATCGTTCACCATTGTTCGTCAAAAAATGAATGGGGAATCTAGAATAACGTTTGAAAAATTCAAACGGGTCAGACCACCTATTCTTACACTTACCTGGACCAAACCTGATATGTGTCATATGATGAGGTGTGTGGTCCATGTGACTGTGAACCCTCTCCCGTGATGGTGGCGGCACGGGCCGACAATCCTGAATGTGACAAGGTGGTTTGATCTTCTTCTTTATTACCATCTCTTCCTCTTCTTCCTCGTTTGGTGTATTGATCTTCGTTGTTGGTATCCCTGCAAGTAAAGTTTCCAAAAATAATAGATCGCCAACATGGTCAAATTCTCCTTCTTCGAGAGTTGGTAAATTATCCAACTCATCACCAAACTCTTCTTCCCAAGACGGCACATTTATATCTTCTTCATCCCCGTCTTGTCTTCCATCTCACTTCTTTCTTCAATCAACCCGACGTCTTCTTCAACCTCATTACCACTCCAAAAATCATCTTCAATGGGTTCTTGTTGGACCGGAGGTGGGACTTCTTCGTCCATTATCGTCTCCGGTTCTGGAGTGATATCAAATGGCTGTAAGTATGGATTTTCCCCCTCATACCAATTTACAAAGATCCTTGGTACTGAAGAGGCAAGAAAACTATCAGCCTCCCTCAAAATAGGCATATAGTGATTTTGCATTTGTGTGTAGATGCCTTCTTCATTGTAACCAGCCTGGTCGCGCTCTCTTATGTAGTCTGCTACAGTCTTTCTTCCACTAGCATCTGGCATCCTAAAAATCTCACTGTAAACAGACACTAAACAAACAGATCACGGCCACCAGATAGAGAAAATATATAAAAATAAATAAATAAATAAAAATAAAGAGAAGAAAAATAAATAAAAATATCTACAAAATGACTAGATCCCCGACTCGGGCCGTCCTCGAAAGCGCACTGTGTCCCCGGCAACGGCGCCAAAAACTTGATGTGTGAAAATGTGTATCAAATAAATTCGGGTCAAGTTTTAAAAATGGAAAAACCCGCTGAACCACACACTAACGGCAAGTGCACCGGTCGCAGTGTAGCAGAGCAAGTAAGTCCGGAATATCGATCCGTGGACACAATGTGGCGTCTCTCGGTACTAGACCTCTATCGACTCCTAGCCTAGTAAATTGGATTTTTGTGATTTGTATATTAATTAATTACTAAATTAAATAAACTAAAAGGCTTAAATTAAAAGATAAAAGAGGATCACTAAGGAGGAAATCAAAGATGGGAAAGGCAACCACCTAGGTATCGAATCCTACTAATGAAATTGGAACTGGCCCGGCTTTGGAAACTATGTTGGCAATCAGGATCTTATAATATTCACCCCTAGTATCCTAGTGGCTCCCGGATCATTTACCAAGACTGACCGAAAAGGAATCCTAAAGGCTACTAATCTCATTGATTGGTTAGATCACCTCTCGGTCTCACTAACTATGCTAAAGTACTCGCTAGACTGGTTTAGATTTCTCACTCTCCAATCACAATACACCCTAAAGTGCAAGGAGTAACCTGTAAAGTCAATCTATGACACAGATAAGCAAATAATACTAGAGAACCTAGGAAAACCTGATCTCTCAGCGTTTCTAGCCTAAACCTCTAGCACCAAAGACAAATCTGACTACCTATCACCTCTCGGTCTCAAGAGTAGGAAGAATACTAATTACCTCTAAACTCTCAATTAATGTTCCTATGGAATTTAGGCCTAAAACCATAAAGTAAATTACAAGCACAAAGCAAGTAATTCTAACAAGCATCCAAACATGAAAGACATTCACTAAGACACCCGTGGAAGATTAAAAGATCATAAATTAGTAAAAAGTACGCACACACATCATAGAATCATAAACAAGTTTCTTACTAAAACATAAATCCAACTATAAAATTCAAATCCGAAACAAAAACCAAAATCAAATAGTCATCATCTTCAACCTAGGTGGCCACTAATGTTTAGCCAATAATAATCACGGAAAAAGATAAAAACATAGGTTCAAAATAAAACATAGTCATGGTACTAATATTTAAGAACACAAAGTAAATAAATATAAACCTAAAACTTGTAATGATCGAACCCGTAGCCTTCAATCTTGATCCAAGCCTTCCTCCCCTCTAATTTATTTAGACGTTGCTGTGGTGACCTTGTGCGGCTCTGAATCTGTTCTTTCTCTATGATGATGTCTGACTTCGTTGTCTATTCTCCTTCAAAAATATGTATGCCGCCCGAAAAATAATTTTCCAATATGATATGCAAGTCTTCGTAATAATCCTCCCAAAATATAATGCACCTAATAACCTAAATTTCCAATAATAGAAAATTGGGCTTTGACATTTTTTATTGTTTTGTTAAGGCCACAAAGATGTCAAGCCATGAGACTATTAGTCTCATTTTTCTTTATTTTTTAACTCTTTTATTATTATTATTATTAGAAGGTAGTATGCTTCAAGATCGCTTCTCGGGTGTTTCTTGCTCGACCAAAATTCCTCGTTTACGCTCCAACGACCATGACCACCTGCTCTCAAGTGTTCGTGTCCCGATTAGAAATCATTCGTTTTGAGCTCATTTTCCACGAACACCTATATAATAATAAAATACATAAATACATAATAAAAACGACATGAAATGACTAAAAACCTGATCAAATAATATACAAAATACATAGGAAATTAGATGTGTTTTGCAACACATCACCTATACTCCTCCATCTCCTTTTCATGCCCTAGAAAAGCCTTGGCCTACTCACATTTCACAAGTTTTCACCTTGCCCAACTTTTTCTCGAGATGCTTGCTCTTTTCTTGAGCAATCTTCTTCATATCTTTCAGGCTGGCCTTGGTGTCATTCATCTCTTTGGCTATCTCATCCACAGACTTCATCAGATATTCGTGTCCCTACAAGAGAAAAAGAATAGGTAAGTATTTTATCTTTAATATTTGTATAAATATGTTATGCCATCTTCAGGATAGCATCATACCTGAAGAAGTGAACTGGGAAATCTTGCCCAAGACATCCTCGAAATTGAGACTCTCAAAGGAGTAGTCTCTTGGGCTGAGGTAGAGGCATTAGCATTCTTCCTCTTCTTAGAGGATGCAGGTGCCCTTGACATAGTAGGAGGAGAAGGACTAGTCATCTTGGAGCTGGATGGCGAATTGATCTTGGTTGCCTTAACATCCTGACTGTCAATATCATCAAGGTCGAAGAAGGTGGATTTCTTTGCTGAATATAGTAAAGAACTACAGGTTTAGATAGGTTCTAGCTGAGACAGGTAAGCTTTGTACCTGATAATGGAATCGGTCAGAGGAGGAGCAAGTTTGGCAAGTTAAGCACTTGTCACACAAAATTTTCATTAAACATCCTAAATAATCTTTACCACTTTTTAGCCTAGACATAGGGATATCATCCCCAAAATGAATGGAATCCCTCTTCGCAAAAAATAACTTTGATTTCCAAGACCTGTAAGACTTAACGACATTAGGCAGGAAATGAGGATCTTTATAAGCTAAAGAACATAACGGTTGGAACCATGAGTTTTCAACTTACACACGTAAGACAGGTCACCAATCTGAAGATTGATACCATGATTCTCGATGATCTTATTACAGACCATCAGGATCCTCCAAACCTCAGGCATAGCCTGGGCATAGGCCATCCCAATTATATCAAAGAACTCTTTGATGAACGAGAGAATGGATATCTTAAACCCAGGTGGAAAGGCAGGTACATGAAGCAGATCCATATAGAGGATGCAAAATCACTCTCCCCTTTCTGGTCATATGGCCAGAACACAGTTAATTCAGGGAAAGCCCCTGAGTTATTAATAGAAAGGATATCTTTGTCTATGAATCTTTCGTAACAGGTTTTATTGTATAAAGTCCTTATGGACTCCTATACTTCCTGCAGCCCTTGTTGATTTTTTTACCCATCCTGAAAATTCTTTGTACAAAAAGTTCGAAGATTGGTAAAAACAGAGAAAAACAGAGAAGAAAGAAGAAATTACCTTTCTGATAATCCTGTTGTGATTATAAAGGAAGGATTGAAGTCTAGATATAGACAGTGAAAGGTGATAAGGTGTAATGGTCATCCCTAAATCATCGACCAAAATATAGTTGTTGATATCCTATTAGATGTCTAATCATCCTCAGAAGATAAGCATCAGAATTAAAAATATTATAACCGTTAAGATATTTACGGTAACATATTTTTGGGGACAATTGTTGGTGGTGAAATCTTCAGGATAGCACTAACCTATATTTTCTGTAGCATCCTCAGATACTGAAGGACTGGTCAGGCTTCAGGATGTAACAACATTCTGACCTATGTGCATCCTGAGGATAGACCAACGAACTATCTTATTGTTATATGAATGCAGGATGATTTTACCTCATATTCTCTGAGTAACATCCTCAGGATGCTAAAGGACTAAGCAGGGTTCAGGATGTAATAGTGTTCTCACCTCTGTGCATCCTGAGGATGGACTAACGAATTATCTTATTATGATATTATTGCAGGTACACTTAATCAATATTAAGGCTTGTAACTCCTCCATAACGGCTATATTGACTCATTTAAGTCAGAGGAGCTGATCATTGAAGAGCTATGCATGTGGAACAAGTCCAAGCTCAAAGAAGAAGTCAAACTTGTAACCGACAAGCATTAAATATAGGAGAGAAAGGAGGAAACAACCATATAACAACTATATTCAGTTGAAACAACTGCTACAACGGTCATATTCAGTTGAAACAACACAACGGTCACCTGAAATAGTCCACAAGATCATTAAACACGGCGGATATCATGGGATTCATTATTTACTTTCGTGTAACTATAAATAGGGGGTGATCAAACGAGTATATGACACTTCTTTTCACTTGCTTAACACTTCATAGAACACCTGATACTCTCTACACACACAACACTCATATTGTAATCTTAGATACTCGTTCATCACCTATCCAAAGTTGTACTATTTTTACCTTATTAATATTAACAAACAAGGCAGGGGCTTAGACTCCTCCCGAGGTTTTGTGCCGGCGATCTACATTGATCAAGGGCTTTCCTCGTACATCGAGTGTCTTTCCTTTATTGCATTACATTTACATTCATTGATTTTTGCTTATTTCCTCATTCTGTCAGACAGTTACATCCTCAGGATATAACTGTCCATCCTGACCAGTTTCTTTGCCATCCTAAGCATAGTTGTCATACTGTTATTTCTTTATTATATTAAACTGCTATTTTCAGAATACAACTGAGAATTTAACATATTCTACACATTTAGCACTCTACCTCACTTTTACTAATTTGGAATACAAAATTATTTCTACTAGGTAATTTTTGACCAAAATACCGTATGAAAGTATCAAAGTGTAATAGTGTGAGGTAGATAGAGCATGTTGAGGGGATGAGCTCGGAGTTTTGAAGATGTTGGTAGTCATGTGAGTTTTAGAGATGTTGGAAAGATGATTAAAATGGTAGGGGATGTTTTAAATAATTTTAGAGTGGTGGTGATCACGGAATAGTTGAAGAAAGGGAACTTTAGGTAGATATGGTGGGGATCACAATAGCCTGAAAAGAAATCTGGAGGTAATGAGCGACGGTTCCCATGTTGATAGGATCAAGAGTTTTCTCGTTGGAGATAATGCTCTGATATCATATAAGAGAATTTGTTGCATCTCTAATATCAATTTTGTATTGTCCACAGGGAGACTCCCTTACAAAGTAAGTTTTGTCTAAACATCATAGGAAGCGATAAGAATGCACTTCGTGTACGTTCTTAGTTTGTATAGACGAGGGTATTTAACTCAAGCATTTATGGGTTAATAAGGGGGGTTGGGCAATGGTGTCTCAATTCGGTTTTGGGTGGATTGTTGGGTTGGGAATGAACCTTTGAAGACTAATTATCCTGAACTGTTCGCATTAGAAGTTGATAAAGAGTGTACTGTTGCCGATAGGCTGTAGATGGATGGGGGCATGGGTTGGCTGCTGGAACTGGAAAAGGTCGATGATACAGGAAGCCGAACAAAATCAGCTGCAGGAACTGACGAACATGCTGCAGAACGTGGGGTTGTCTTCATCAGCAGACAAGTGGAAACGACTACTGGAAGTGGACGGATCGTTTTCAGTCAAATCGTGTAGAAATTTAATGTCCAGTACGGCGGTTCCTTATTATCCTTTCGAGTGGTCTAAGTGGGTTCCTAAGAAAGTTAATGTAATGGTATGGCGGGCGGAACAAGGAAGACTTGCAACACGGGACGGTTTAAAGCGAAGAAACATTCTACGTGGGGCGGAAACATGGGGACTTTGTGATGATGTTACTGAAACAGCAACACATCTCTTCACCTCATGTTTCGTGGCGTGCAACATTTGGAATAAGGTTAGTGAATGGTGCAACATACAGCCCATCTTTGCATTTTCTGTCCGAGACTTACTAAACGTACACAAGGCAAACGGATTGGGTCGGGTCAAGAAAAAGGCGGTCCAAGCAATAGTTCTCACAACATGTTGGGTAGTGTGGAAGAGCAGAAACGAAAAAATCTTTAATGGGAAAAGAGCATCGCTAGAACATATACTAGGTGACATCAAAACATTATCATATGCATGGGTGCGGAGCCGTGGAAAATTAGGACATATTGACTGGGATAGCTGGAAAAAATTCCAGTTTTAGCTAGATAATTTGTGCTTGGGTGTAACCTGGGTTTGTAATTGGGTGAATGTTGGGCTGTATTCTGGACTCTTAATAGCATCTTGCTTATTAGAGTATTGTAAATATGTTTTGGGATTGGAATAAAAATTAAAGATGTTTACGGCAAAAAAAAAAAATAAATAAAAAAAAATGGATGAGGGTATTTACGTCTATTTATGCATACAAAATGCACAAACTTACTGAGTTTGTGATACCATATAACTAATGTGATACCATATAACTATGATGTTATAATAGTATATATAACCGCACAATTATAAAGGTAAAGCCAAAAAATTATATATAAACATGGTAAACCAACACAATTTCACAAAATGGATTATAGTTTTTTTTTATTATCATTAAAAAGTAAACAAACACTATCATAGATGTTAAAGAGAATAAAAATCACGATTTTATTAAAAATCTCGCCACGTCTTTGTTATTTTTATTTGCGTCGTGATATAATATTTTTTTCGAAACCAAGTTACACGTAGTAATGTCTAAGTGATCAAAACACATACATATTATCAAAACTACCTTGTTGAGGTTTTATTATAAAGTGACACTTTATGCCCTTTTGTTACATGTTGTTACGACATGCTTATTTATATTTACATTTTGATAAAAAATGATTGTTTTTTTTGTATTTACCATGACGAACCAATGATAACGTCCGTTGCCGTGACAACCGAACCGGTTCTGACCGAATAACATCGGTAGTAGCACTATGGGAAGCGGTATCAATATAAGTTTTTATTGGTTTTGATCTGAGAAAATTGCAGTTTTCGTCCCTGTGGTTTGCACTATGGGAGGGTATAAGAGTCATTTCACCCAAAAAAATTAAGGGTATATTAGTCAATTTACCCAAAAACTAACGAAACAACTAACGATGTTAGTCTCAGGGACGTAAAGTGTTAGAAAATGAAACCACAGGTACTCAAGGTGTTAAGCCTGGGCTGAACCTGTTAGTTTAGGAAAACCACAGGGACGAAAACTGAAATTTTCTCTTTTGATCTATATAAAACATGTGTCGATATTCTCTTGGGCATTTCTATTTCTTTTGCTATACCGAACGCCGATATTGTTAACGGTAACAAACCAAACCAATACAGACCGAATGCACGCCGCAACACGCAGGTGTTTGAAACTAGTTCAGGTACATTCGTTAAACTTCTTTTTATTTATCCTTTTAAATAAACTAAGACAGAAAAATTAAATTTTTTAACGAACAAATTTATTGTTCGTATATGTTGCCATGTTGGGACGGTGGTTTAGTTGTTTATAGCCTAGTCCTAGTGGGGACACATATGTATTTGGTTTGATCACATGTCATATATTCCCCAACAACCCTAATAAACGAGGCCCCAAGTTGACTGTTTCATTTCATGATGGCCAACATTTTAACTGTCGAAACGGGCCCACTTTGGGGCCCATTTAACAATATTGAACCCCAGCTACCAATCTAGAGACTACATATTACAGTGTTCATTTTTTACTTATTGTATACTAGCTTATACTTCGGGAGCGTCCCGGGTTGAGAAATCTAAGTAAAGTGAATAAAATTAGAAGTATCTAAACTATAAAAATGACATCTAGGTATCAACTTACATTAGATACTTTAAAAAAAAATATATACCAAAAGATCCATTTCACCTTACAACATCAACACCTAAAACAGAATATTAAGATCCCAAGCACTTCAAGGGGACAAAGATTGTTTAGCACCAATACATTCAGTCAAAGGTCTTTAACTGCATACAATAAGATTTAAGCTATTTCAGAATATGGTAGAAAAAGAAAACATAGCAATTACCTGTTGGATAGCGTCCCAGGTTGAAATATCTAATATGACATAATAAAATATCTAATATGACAACATAATTAATGACTTGCCAATATATGATTAATGAATATTATTATTATTATTATTATTATTATTATTATTATTTTAAACAAATCTCTGCCATAAGTTATCATATTTTAATATAAAAAAAGGGTAATTGGGTCGGGTATCACCTAATCCCAGGCCCGACCCAAACCCACAATTTTTTTTAAACTAATATATCCCGGGAGCGTCCCGGGTTGAGAAATCTAATTTGAAATATCAATTTTACACCTGAAATAGACTGATGCGTTTTATAGTTATATGTAGGAAAGCTTCGGGTAGCACTTAACCTAAAACAATTAACAATGTATCTTCAATGTTAGTGCATAACCTTAAACACTGTATAACTCCAATATTAAAACCTAACCTAAAACAATGTACAACTCCAATGCTAACACATGTTGTAAATAAAAAATCATATTTACTGGTTTGAACATAACTAATGACTTGCCTATACATGATTAATGAATAATCTGAACACTTTGTGTTTTTTTCCTGTATGAACAAAACCACACAAAAAAATAGTCGTTTTTTTCTCCGTTTTTTATGTAGCACTATGGTACCCGTTGGAAAGATAATAAAACGCTCGTTAATTTGGTGTAATTTTTTTCTTTATAAAATCTCGTATATAAAAGATATTAACGTTTAAAAATTATGGGAGAAAACGTTAAAGATAAAAATCTAATTTTGTTTTTAAATTTTAAATTATTATTTTCCTAAAATAAAGCCCTTGCCACATGGGATGACACATGACACACTCAATGAAGAGAATACCCTCTTTGTGTGCCATGTCATTAAAATGGCTTTGGTTTATTATATGTATAGATTTTCCAAACCGAGAGGTAATTTATATTAACCCATGGAATGTAACCAAGAAGATTTAATATAAAAATAATTTCAGGTAGAAAAACTATACGAATAGTATAAACTCGTTTATCATTTCAGAACTTTTCGGGATAAACAAATCTAATATAAAGTGACAAAATGTGTGTACCGTAAAAGGAATAGACAATTTTTTCAGATTTTTTTAAGGATCAACACTCAATGACTCTTAAACCTACTTCTAATTCCATGTGTGCACCTCTTACTTGTGTGGAGTCTCTGTACAACTTTGTCATTTTTTCAAAACACTCTAAAGTTACTATGTGAACTTGAAGTAAAAAGACAACCAAATTGGTTTCAAATGATATGTAATTGATGATGATAGGCGATTCTAATATGCAAAATGAGCATATGTGAAAAAATGACATGCATGTTCAATCTTTATTATGGACTAGTGGGCTTGCCCGCACGTTGTTGCGGGACACAATGACAATCATATATTAAAAGGACCAAGTAAGCCTTAAGTAATTTTAACCGTTTTCATTCACAAATTCTGTGTGTTTATGTTCAGTTTATACCCGGAACGTCATTTTTTATGTTGTGAATGTACTTTGAATCTGTTTATCGATAAATATGAAGGCCTTAATGTTTTGATGTGATTACAAATGGGGAAAGGGAATATGATAACTACATTCAGATAACTATTACTTAGTAATTCACATCCATGAAGATACAATACCATTATTTCACAATAGTGTATATTTTTATTGAAAAATTACAATTATTTATTAAAAAGATATGAAATGTAACATCAAGTTACTGTCACATGAGGGCTATATCCAAGATTATACTTCGCCAAGCAAATATTTGTTGTCATGTCAATGTTAAGGACTCTGGCTTCTTGTCTTGTAATCCACATATTCACTTGTTAAATGAATAACAAGTGTGAACCAAAAATCAAATGTCACACATATCTGAAATAGAAGTCTCAGTTAACAAATAAAAAAAACTGAAAACTTAAGTGTCGATGATGATCTGATACAATTTTAAGATTGTATGCATATGATTGCCAAACATTGTTGCCACTAATGAAACAAAGAAGCATATAGCTTGCAACTAAATGAGAAAACCTATGTTTTTTTAAAGAAAAAAAAATTAAAAACAGGGTGGATAACAAAAATAGCACTGCTATTTCAGGGAGCAAATTCTCCTCGATCTCTAAATAACTCCGGCAAGTGATAACAAAAATAGCAAACTGATTCCACTACCTTTTCAAGTATAGATATTTCCCTTTTGTTGTTTTTAGATGAATTATAAAAATGAGGTTGGAGAAAAACTAAATGCATAGATGATAACTTTTTTTTTTTTTTTTGTCGTGATAGCATGAAAAACGCACTCTATCTCTCATTAGCATCCTTCACACCAGAGCACCATAAGCAAACAAACTAAAATGGTAAAACTAAAACTTTTAATTTGAAAAATGGTACACTGCCATATGAATTAACATTAACATACATTAATACACAATATTAAGAAAATGCCCAAGGGTGGCATTTTGAACATTATTATGTGAAATGGGCTTTTCATTTACCAAAACAGAAATGGGTCAAAAAGTTGAGCTGTTAAAAAGCACCATAAGATATAAAATTGTATTAAATTGTTTAGTAATTAAAATGTTACAACGAATATAGAAATATGCATCCCAACAACCAAATACAAACACAAAGAATTGTAAACACAATACATAACCATACAAACAAAAAGAATCCACCACTTCAGTAATCCGTTATATTGAATGTTGATATTCAGGCTTTCGGTTTCAGAATCTTCGATGTCTCCAAGGTGAAATCCGGATCTTCCTTACCAAAATGCCGATAAGCAGCCGTTTTCTAATACCTATAATTCCCACCTCGTGTAAGATCAGGATTAATAACCATCATACCCGGCCTGAAACCAAAATTCTCCTTGATCAAAGCAAGGATATCACTATCCGGAGTGGTACCAGTTTTATACGTGTCAACAAACACAGACAATGGTTCAGCCACACCAATGGCGTAAGAAACCTACACAATGCACCTGTGCGCGAGCCCAGACGCCACTACACTCTTAGTAGCCTGCCTAACAATATAAGCAGCACTTCTGTCCACTTTAGTTGGGTCTTTCCCCGAGAAAGCACCACCACTGTGAGCCCCTACCACCATAGGTATCAATGATGATCTTTCTACCCGTTACTAAGAGGGGATAACTGGCTTAATCACATGCTCCATAAAATCAGCGGCTATTTGTTCGTTAGTCACAGTTTCGTCGTGTTGGGTCCGGAACATCACTGGGAATACTGATCTCACCGAATGCTTTTGCCTTTGGATCAATGGGCCTTCCTCGGTCTTTCTTTACGAGTAGTGAGCGACAAATCTTCAAAGATCAGTTACATCAGCCATGTCATTCTTGCACAAACCGCATGCGCTTCTGTTCATTTAGAAACAAACTACACACTATATAAGAAACGATGTTGGTATGTACATACCTCAACTCAAAAACCTGCTCATTATAAAAACTTTTGTAACTATCTATATCAATGAAGCAGTTTCTTTTTCATGTTTCGGCTCAATATTAGACACCTCATCTCGAAGATAGACATGAAAATATTTAAATGACAAATGTATTTATTTCCTAGTAAACTTCCCAACCATCTTCAAGATGTAATCCCAGCTGATGTGGACAAGATGGACTAATGTTGATTGACTATGTTTCCTTGGATCCCCTGCACCATACAACTTTCATACGCTGAAAAAATATAAACCTGGTTAACTAAACCTGGTTAAAAAAAAAAAAAGATGTCATTATAACTTTGTATACCTTTAATGGCCCAATAATTCAGCATAGATGTTATTACAACTTTGTATGCGTGAATGTTGTTGATTTAAGAATTTATCATGCTGAAAACACATCTTATGCAATGTAGAATCTGAAGAGTTATTTGACAATGTTTATTACCAACTAATGCTGTCATTTTCATGACAAAATCCAGTGCCTGACACCAAGAACAAACTCAGGTACATGTCTGATGAATTTTGTTGTTTTTTTTGTTATATCATGTGTTTTTTCATGTTGAAAGTTTTCATTGCATATTAAAGGATCGAAGGATCAAATTACCTAGGATCCAATACAGAAGTCGTGGGTGAAAATTAAATTTGTCAGCAGCAGATCAAACGTCGGATTTCCAACGGACTTTGAATTATCAGACAAAGAAGCAAAAGCCTGTTAAAGCACAAATAGAAACAAACATTGTAACTAACCAAAATCGAAATTCGAATTATCAGACAAAGAAGCAAATAAAACCTGTTAAAACAAAAATCGAAACAAACCTACCATAATCGAATCCAAAATAAGTATCGAAACAAACATCGTAGCAATTTGGAGATTTGCATGAAACAAACATAAAACCCGATTGAATCATATAAAAGGGGGATTCAATTACGAATTGAATGATTAATTAGTAACAAAAGTTCTCTGATTAAAAGGGAACGTTCATAATCCAAGGGCTTCTTTCTCCGATTATATCCAAAATCCATCAAGATGCGACGACGGAGACGGTTATCTGAACAATGATGAAGGTTTATAGATTATTCTTGAGATTTGTATAGCCTTATTGAAGGGAAGTTTGAGAAGATGAAAGGATACGTGGTGAAGGCTAATTAAATTCATTAAATTCAACATTTAAATGGGAATTGAAGAAATCAATGAAATGATCTGTATTGATGAAGAGTGTAGAAGCCAAACCATCGAAGGGTAGGGATGGAAAGAGGAGGGTAGTAGTGTAAAAGTGTTTTGATATTGCAAAGGATGGAGTGGGTGAAATGTCTATATTACCCCTCTAAGTGTCTTAATTGTCACTAACATTCCTATAATGCCCTTAAATGTGTTGCTTAAATATGTTGTACATGTTGCTTCTTAAGTTGTACGAAAATGAAAATTACCATGATGGCCATCACTCCTCCTTTATAATGTATTATAGATATACAATCGATCACATTGGGTGGCACATAATAAAACAATATTTTACCAAACTGACTACATTTATGAACATATATGTAGTTAGTTGGTTCTTATATATAATAGTAGGTTCAAAAACATATATACTATCTTAACATGATTCGTGACTTGCATAGATATAATTAATAGATTACCTAAACACAAACACAGTGAATACCTGTACAAAGCCATCATGGCCACAACCTCAATTTTAAATAAAAAGAAAACTTTGGCCAAAGTAAGTTGTATGACAAAGTAAAAAAAATAGAAGCAATCATCTAAAAACTAACTCAAAGCATAGTATTAAGGTATAAAAATAAGCTACACTTTGGTATTTTTTTCCCAGTTCTCTAAATATATAATATATAAATAATTTAAAACATAAGAGCAACCAAAACTAAATTGCCTATTGAGTTCAAAATATGACTTTAACATAAAAACACACAAATGACAGCTTAGAAAAACACAATGGACAGAAGAAAACACAATGCACAGTACAAAAAAAAAACACAATATTCAAAGAAAAAACACAGCCTGTAGCAAAACACATAATAAACAGATGAATAGAACACAATGAGCAGATGAAATAACGCAATGTGTTTTTTCTTCTGCAGATTTGTATTTGTTTTACTGTATTATCCATTGTGTTTTTTTTGTGCATGAACAAACCCCATTAAAAAGTTATTTTTTTTTTGTATAACACTACGGTACTTGTAAAAAAGATAATAGAATGCTCGTTAATTTGGTGTAACTTCTTTTAAAAAAATATACACAAAATTTTTGACGTTTAAAAATCGTGAGAAAAGTACATATGCTAATATGCTATGTACATGAGAGAGAAAAAATCAATTTTAATTGTTTTGGAGAGAATTCAAGGATGAGGATGGCCTCACCAAGTGTCATGTGTTCCACCCATATTACTTTATTACACACACACACACACACACACACACACACATATATATATATATATATATATATATATATATATATATATAGTGCTAGGTTATTTTCAGAAGAGGGTTTTAGTGCAAAAATTGCGAGAAAAACCTAAATCTTAATTTTTATTAGTAATGGTTCATATATTTTTGAAGTTTTTACTTTTTATATATCACTGTTTATGGTATATTTACAAAAACCCATAAAATAATGCAATCAAATGGTTTTTTAAGGTTTAAACTCTTTCCTACACACGTGTTATATTATGCGTATGTAATGTTCCTGCACAAAATTTGACATGTGTAGGTTATATAAATTAATGAAATTACTTTATATACTTGTTTTATTTTCAAGATATATAGACGAATAAACAACACATTTCAACAATTTTCTTATATTTTTATTTTAAAAAAATGATAAAAATGAATTATTTATCTTCTTCTCGCACTAAAACATCTTCTGAAATGAACCATCCCCTATCATATATATATATATATATATATATATATATATATATATATGTATGTATGTAGGGGGAGAATGAGGTTAGCGTACAAATGTTATATTTCATGAGAAGTGTATGAATAATTAAGAATTGATATGTAGGCAACATTTTTTACACTTACTCATGATGTTTTGAATTATTTAGGCTAAATAATAACATCAAACATATCAATTAAAAACGCGAAAACAGTTTATTATAGACTTAAATCTTAAAACAAATACTAAGAACCTGTGTTTTAAACTGTTATGTTTTAGTTGTGTTTTAAATTGTAGAAGTAGGTTTTAAATTCACGTCTAAATCTAAATCATGATGTCTACATGTGAATTCTTAATCTTCTCACGAAATATGGTATTTGAACTTGAACCTGTAACTATATATAGATAGATACTATCATTATTTTTCAACTTGTGATAAATAAGTCAATATGTAACCACTCTAAGAATACATATTTTTTTATATATAGCTAGTTTATCCCTTTGGATCTTTTCAAGATAGAAAAATCTAATATAAAGTGATAAAATGTTGTATCATAAAAAGAATAGGTCGTTGTTTCAAAATTCTTAGCAAAAGAAGAATTTTTAAAGGATCAACACTCAATAACTTATAAAACATACTTCTAATTCTACGTGTGCACCTCTTGCTCGAGTGAAGTCTTTGTACATCTTTGTCGCTTCCTCAATACACTCTAAAGCTGCGATGTAAACCTGGAAAAAAATAGCCGAATTGGTATTAAATGATATGTCATAATGATGATGATAGGCGATTCTGATGTGTAAAGTGAACATATTTTAAAGAATGACATGCCCGTTGAATCTTTATTATGATATACAATCGATCACCTTTGGTGATACCGAATAAAAAATTAATAGCTAAGCAGTGAAAATCCATTTTGAAGATAAATTAAAATGTTGTAACTACTATCAACTAAAAAGATTGTAGGATAGTAACTTTTCATGTCTCCAAACTACTTTCTCTACCCATACATAATTTAAGTATCTATTTCAATAATAACCACATGTAGTCGATTTCAAAGCACATACATTAAAAACGATAACAGGCGTGCATGGTGGGGTGATTAATAATCACTTATCAGCTAGAGATTTACCTAATGTACAATAATCATAGGCTATATCTATCTGGGTTGGAAAACTTTATAATCAATGTTCCTAGCAATACTAATCAAAATACAAAAAAAAAAGTAGATTCTTATGCATGTACCAAACTAACTAAATCAGTTAATATTTATGTAGTTACCTGGTGTTTATATGTAATAGTAGGTTCAAAAACATACATACATAATATCATAAGATGATTTGTGACTTTTATAGACATAATTAATATATTGCCTGAACACAAACACAATGAATACTTGTACAAAGCCATCATGGCCACAACCTCAACTTAAAAAAAAATGTTTATTGGGTACACCTGACACAAAACTCATCGCGTATCTTTCGAGTATCTACTAATCAATTACATTTAGTAGTATCACATTAAAAATATATTAAATAACTACGATGTATGTAAAAAATACCACAAAGCATATATGATAGAAATAGAGTATGCTAATAATTGTTATATATATATATAGTAAAGAGTTGGCTAAAAAGTCCATTTTTCCTAAGAAGTGAAGAAGTCTATGTAGGCATTGTGTTTTAAATTTTTGGAGAAATGTTTTATATTCTTTTGGTATTGTGTTATATAGAAGAAAAATAAAATTAACAATTTAAAACACAATCAAATGTATTCTAAGCATTAAATCTAAAACACGATGCGAAGAAATATAATCTGTGTGTTATAAAGATAATCAATGTGTTTTTATAATTTAATGCATATAATCCATTTAATTATGTTTTAATTTGTTACTTTTGTTGTTTTTCCATATTATACAATACCAAAAAACTATAAAACATTATCCTAAAATTTAAAATACAATGCCTACATAAACTTCTTACATTTCTTAGGAAAACTAGACTTTTTACACGGACCATACCCTATATATATATATATATATGGGATGGTTCAATAGAAAACTCATTTTATTGAGAGAACTCGAGAACTAAATAATAACCATTTGTCACACCCTCAGATTTCCACGTGCGGGTTTTACCGCGAGGCGCATGACACACCAGGATCCAAGTCAACGGTCACAATAAACAACACTATATGCTACGTAAAAAAAATGACAATATCAAACCATTAAGTTTTTCATAAATGATCCAACGCTGCGGAAGCGCAAAACTTCGTTACAACATGAAATCAAAAGTACGAAAGTCTGAAAATACTAAATGAGATGCACATGAATCCTAGACGCCGTGAGACTCCGTGCGCCTATCGACAGCTGCTACCTTAGCGCCTGAGACAAACATGCTAAAAACGTCAGCAAATAATGCCGGTGAGTTCACAGGTTTTTAAGTAAAACGTTTCACGAACTTTTGAAAGACCATCATGATACTACCGACCGATGAAAACACTCGTTAAATGTTTGAACTCCATAACGAACCTCCCAAACGAACTATCGCCCACCGCAGTTAACGAACTACCATCCCATGGTCAACGAACTACTTTACCATAGCTAACGAACTACCATCCCATGGTCAACGAACTACTATAACATAGCTAACGAACTACCACATAGAGGCTAACGAACTACCGCACCACGGCTAACGAACTGCCACAACATAGGCCATATGATACAGAACATACATGAACACCTTGAACCCAAATGAACACTCCCAAAACGTAGTGAATACATGAGTACCCAAAAACATAGTTGTCACGCCTTTTAGGAAAACACATTTGACACACGTTAAAGAACACAACATGTTTTCTCCCCCGAAATCGTAAAACCAGTAAAAGAGTGGGGCCGTGAAACTCACCTTAGAGTGCGTCTTCCGATAACTAGAATTCCAACACGTGTATGATAATCCCGACTAATGACAACCTATCAATGAGTTTACATAAGTCTGATGACTATTAACCCGAAGGCTAACTAGTCCCCGATTGTCCAGATCTTGACTACGTGTGTTAAAAAGTGTGTTTAAACGTTAACCGGACATCCCAGACCGACCCGACATCCCGTTGGTGACCCATTACATCAATTAGTCATGCACATAAGTTTAACACATAAGTTTCAAGCACAAAACACTTAGTTTGCATCAAAAATCTCATTTTAGAAATCGTAGGGTCGAATGTAGCTCTAAGTGGTCGAATGAGGCTTTAAACGGTCGAATGTGGCTACCTTCTCCCCTTTTCTCCCTCCTTCGCCCATTTGTAATACGTTCGACCATTTAATAACCAGGTTCGACCCTGGAGTCCCTCCTTCGCACCATCGACCGGTCGAAGGAGGCCAGGTTCGCCCCTGTTGTGCAATTTTCCCTAAAAACGCTTCAAACACATTCAAAACGACTCGAAACATCATCAATCACAGCAGTCAAGCATGGATAACTTATCCCTACAAAACCCTACCGATTTTACACCAAAATCTAGTCGTTTTACAAGTTTCCCAAAATAGTAAATTATGGAGATGTCACATCATCATGCATGCAATCTTTACCCAATTAGGAAACTTTATGAAATCAATCAATAATCAATCTTAATATACTCAGATTATCATGAACAATAAATCCCCCAATCATCCTTATCACTATCATCATGAACAAGCCCTAGATCTAACCCAAAATCCCCAAAATGGATAAAACATCATCAATAATCAATTGTAACCTATCTCAATCATAAAACATCATCAACAACAGTCCTAGATCATTGTTATAACATTTATACAGCAATCAATCATCAAACAATACATAACATCACATAAAACACCATTAACACATGTTAGTTTGTATGAAAACTCATTGTTTATGAATAGGTTTTGTTTAGAAAGACATTAGGAAGGTTTTTATCCATGAAAACATGTTTGTATCAGATCTGGACTCTTGGGGTTTAATAAAAACGAATTGAAATGCTTTAAAAATGATTTAGAATGAAGAACACACCTTTGATCTTTATGTAGAAGATGTTTGTAGGTTAGATTATAGAAAACAAGGGCAAAAACTCCTTCCCCAATGTTTAAAGTTGCTAGAGAGTGTTTTGAGACGGTTAGGGTTTGTGAAATGGTGAAAAATGACAAAGTGTGGTATTTATACTCTGTCCACATTCGCCCCTTTTTAATGGGCGAATGAGCCCTCCTTCGACCCTTCTCAGGGTCGAATGAGTCCTTCTGTGGTCGAAGGAAATCCTTTCCATCCCAGTTCCCAGGTTCGCCCCTTTACATGGGTCGAACCAAAGCAATTTATCTCCTTCGACCATTCGAAGTGGTCGAACCAGAGCCCCTTTTTAACTAGTTTTCCAGTTTGTCGTGTTTAACGCATTCTAACACATCTTAACACATGAGCATGCAACCTTGGTCTATGTTTATCATATTTAAGCATGGATAATTATCTACACATCATTTAAACATACCTATGTATATAATCCACCACACGACCCATAATCTCCATACATACTCAATCGGTTTATGTAATTCACCAACAACGGGACTCGTATCGTGTGTGTGTGTGTGTGACTAACCCAATGATCTCCCGAATCCTTGAACCCTGGACAATACGGACTATGTTCCGACTCTACTGACCCCGTCAAGTATGTTTAATAAACGTTTTTCGCTAAGGTAGACTTATGTGTTCATAAAGTGTTGACCCAAACATGCCGGGTGTCACACCATTGATCTTAGTAAATAAATGGTTGTGATTAAATGAAATAAAACAACAACAAATAGATGGGTAACAAGGAAGGGTATTTTAGGGAATTATAAAAAGATTTTACTAATCCTTTCATCATTTCAAAATCTTCACAAAAGAAAACCATTCATTTTCCTTCTCTTTGTCTATCTACCCAAATGATGAAAACCTAGGGCTTGTTCAATCACGAGTTTATCAATCATTCAAATAACATGATAACCATCAAACAATCGATTATATGCATCAAATAATCGATTATATGCATCAAATGTACTGATCCATCAAACAATCGTTCGTCAACATCAGGTATCGTCGTATTATTTGTATTATCTATGTCACACACGCACTGAGATGATTTGCCCTCGTATTACATTGATTAATTAGGCGTTTTGTGTAAAAAAAAAAAAGAAAAGAAAACACTATACCATTAACTAATGTTTCAATGTGTTGTATGTGAAATAAGTTAAATGGTAGTTTCGAACGATATTGTGATCTGTCATGTGTAATACATGGTTAAGTGAACTGTATGATATGTATTGCACGAATGTTATAGTTGTACGATTGATATGTGCATATATTGTATGATATGTATTACACATACGTAATAGTATTGTTATGTTTGTAGTGTATTATACATATGTAATATAGCACTGTTATGTTTGCGGTGTACAACACACGTGTGTATTAGGCATGTGTACTAGTACCGTTAGTGTTAAATGAGATTATGTTTCCGTGTGACCGATTTAACTATATTCCACATGTGTATTATGACTGTTGTAGCTAATGTTATTTGTGAATAGGCCTTGTATGCAATGTATTGCACACGTGTGATAATTGTGAAATGTATTACACATGTGTGTTAATCTAGTTGGTGATAGTTAGTATTTACACAAGGTTAGGCTTTGTTTGTTATGTGTTGCGCATTTGTGATAGATGTAATTGTAGTTCACATGTGTAATATGATTGTTTATGCTAATGTTAACAGTGATCAGGCTTTGTAAGCAATGTATTGCACATGTGTGATAATTATGCCATGTATTTCACATGTGTGATAATATTATTTGTGATAGTTAGTGTTAAGTTAGACTGATGTGCTTGTCATATGTTTCACGTATGAGATATCTGTAATTGTATTTCACATGTGTGGTAGTCTTGTTTTAGTTGATATTTAATGTAGATAGGCTTTGTATGCAATGTACTACACCTATGTTATAATTGTTTAATGTATTACACATATGTGATAATTTAATTTGTGATTGTTAATGTTAAAATGATATAATGTTTTGTTTGTCATGTGTTGCCATATGTTATTGTTGTAACTATATTCGACATGTGTAATGCGACTATTATAACCAATGTTAAATGTGAACAGTATTTCACATAGTGTAATGCTATAGGGAAGGAGTGGGTTTGGCTGACACTCCATTGTGTGGAGGAGCTGATGAAGTGATACTAGGGCTATTGAGATCGATTAGCAGCCATGAATATTAAACTAGGCTAAGGGAACCTTAGATTAGTGTAGATGCACATATTGCGACTAATGCTATTGAATTGCAAATTACAAAATGTTTTGTTTATGGTCAAATGGTCGAATGTGGGTTTTAGGATGGTCGAAGGTAGATTCAGAAGGTCGAAGGTACACTGGGAGGTCGAAGGAAGTTTTGTTATAATGTACGTCCATATTCGACCATAGTATTTGGTCGAACCTGCACATTCGACCAAGTCTTTTGGGCGAATGTGCAGGTCTATATAAGGTCGAATCAATTTTTGAATGTTAACTTTTGGTCATTTGTTTTCCCTCCCAGTGTGTGTTTCTCCCTAGGGTTATTATTTAACTTTTGGTCATTTGTTTTCCCTCCCAGTGTGTGTTTCTCCCTAGGGTTATTATTGAGTCTGTAACCGAGTTTAATCATTATAAACAACATTTTGAAGTGTAATTGATTATCTAATTGAATGAAATGATTATGTTTATGATGATGTCTGTGTTTTGCTAGTTTTATTATCATTTTGTGATCAATTCAGGGATTCCGTACCTGAATTGAACTTGTTTGATCATTATCTTTGTTGATTAGCCGGTCCTTCGCTCATACAAAGTGGTATCAGAGCCATTTGGATCAAACAACCACAAATTGATAATATTACAGCTGATTTGGACCCAATTTTGATCAAAACTTTCTGTTTTTCATTGAACAACTGAATTTGGTGGTAAATTGATTGATTTGAACTTGTTTTCATGGATAAAATTCAAAATTCTCTTTGTTAAACTTGTTCCAAATCCAATCCGAAGAAAAACCTGCATAAGATCATCAAATTTCACCAAACATTTGAAAATTTTTGATCAAAATAACTAATTTTCAAAGTATAACCGTTTTTCAAAATGAAAGGGTCGAACCTAGGGAGATTTGGTCGACAGTAGGATTTTTAGGTCGAACCAGGGATTATTTGGTCGAACGTGGAGTTATTTTTGGTCGAACCTAGAAAGTTTTAGTGTGTTGTTTTTCATTTGACCTTAATTGGTACATTCGACCAATCGGGTGGTCGAATGTGGGTTTAAACGGTCGAAAGTGAACTGAGTCTGTTATTTTCTACATTCGAACCTTGTCAAACGGTCAAACCTGGACTAATTTGTACATTCGACCACACGATTCTTTCAAAGGGTCGAACGTAGAAACTGTTGTGAAAATTTTCTAATCGTTTCGTGTTTTATCATTTTCAGTTCGATATGTGGAACTTTCCTACAACACCACGACCTAATACAACACCACAATAGCAGACAACCATGGATCCTTGGTCGGTAGCCGCTCAGAAGTCTAGTCAACCATCCCAACCGATTAACTATATGGTGATGACTAGTTCTATGCCCAACAAGTTACAAAACCACAACCACGACCGATGGCTGATTACTGGGGAGTAGCAGCAGCGGCGGTACACTCTCAGACTACAAACGCGATTTCGACACTTATTCAAGACTTATCTTCAGGTAGTGGGAGTCGTCCACCAAAGTTGATGGAAATGGTAGATTACAACACTTGGAAGACCAAGTTCAAGATACATCTTGAGGGAATGGGATTAGAAGCTTGGCAAAATGATTGCTAAGGGCTATGTTGCTCCGATCTTGGAGAACACGGGTGAGCCGATTTCGTTAGAAAGTCTTGCTGAGGATGGGAGAAAGAAGTTCGTGGTGGAAAAGAAGGCGTTTTCCCAACTGTCCCAGGCCATTAACACTGATCTCTTACATCAGTTTGGGTCTTGCACTACTTCTAAACAATTGTGGGACATGCTAAGGAATCGTCATGATGGGAATGAGAAGACAAGGAAGTTGAGAATGGAGGAATTAAGAATAGAGTTTGAGAACTTCAGCTATATGGGAAATGAGACGTTGAAGGAGTTGATTCCGAGGTTTTGTCACTTATTGACTGAGCTTTCAAGCTATGAGATTAACATACCGATGTCTGAGCTGGTGGACAAGTTTGCTGATGCGTTGCCACCATACTGGAATCAACACATCGAGGTACTTAAGGAAAAAGATGCGTATCAATATTGGACCATCAATGAGTTTATCCAGAAGCTAGAAAACAAAGAGATGGAAGAAAAGAGGAAGGCTAAAAGAGCTCAAGTTCCTCAGAACCCAGAGCTATACCATGGTGGTACATCTTCATCTCTAGCAAGTTCAAGTTCTAGTTCTAATGTTGCTCCACACATTGCGTGCGTGTCAAGCATTGTTGAACCACCCAAAACCCCCCATCAATTACCTTGCTCAAACTTCATCTTATACCTCACCATCATATCCTACTACTACTTATATTCCACCATTTTCGCCAATGCAACAAGCTGCTTGTTATTCTGCAAGTTTAAACCACCCTCAACAACAATCCTATATTTCTCAAATGAATCAAACCCAAATGAACCAAACTCAACCTAATCAGAGCCCAATTGTGCTGGAGACTTCGAACTTGAACAATGTTACTGTTGAGATTGCACAGCAACATGTAGCATTGGTTTCTGCTATGGTAGCTTCTTATAACGGGTTGGTTGCTAGTCAAATTGGTAACAACAATCTAACCAGTGAGAACTATGCACAAATTGACAAAGAAGAGATGGAGCTCATTGTCATCCAGTGGGCATTTGCTAGCGTTATGAGGAGAGCGACTGAATTCATTGATAAGACTGGCAGAACTGATCTTTCTACTTCTCCAAACACCACATATGGCTTTAACAAAGCCAAAGTGACATGTTTTAATTGTGGTGGGAAAGGTCACTAGATGATGATATCGATCAACTGCTTGCTGAAGCTGATTTTCTGATGACACGCAAATCATGCATGGTGGATGATGCTTGTACCAGAATCGATTATTCTAAATTCTTTGCTGGTAAGGAAGCACACTTTGCACTGATGGCGATGACAGAACCTCTAAAGCAGGTTAGTTCTGAATCTAATCTTGATATGAATAGTGAGAGGTATTGTGGTGCATGCGATAGATTGACAGAGGATAATAAGCAACTCAGGGTTCAGCTTGAGAGTGCTAAGATCAACTGTCAATCGTATCAGAAAGAAGCACGAGAATTTAATAGAGTGCTTGATGGTTACAAGAAAGACATTTCAGAACTTAAAAAGACTTTATCTTTGAAACAATTAGCCATTAACAACTATCTCAATGATTTAGAAAATACAAAACTTGAAATGGCTACCATCAAGTGCTTTGCAGAAAAGGTCAACAAGAAACTTGAGAGTTATAAGCACATTGCATATGTTGTTGATCATATCATTGAGGAGCCTTCATAGTCAAGTAGTGCAAACTACAAGGCAGTCCCATCTCCAGTGTTATTTGAAAACCATACTTTGCATTCAATAACACCGGAGAGCTCAGTTAAGTCTGACTCGACATCGGATGATGAGTCGAACACCTCCAGTGTGGGAGACCCAAATTCTGATGTTCGACCTATTTTGGGACTAAACAATGAAGGTGTAGTTGCTGTAACTGATGATTCCGACTCTGAGGATGACAAATCTGAGAAGGTGTGTGATATTCCTGCTGAAAATCACATAATTACTAATGAACCTGTGTCACCATCTCAGATTGTGCATCCCATGGCTAACGCTCATCGAGCGAATCAATCAGTTAAGCCTGTTGAGAAAAACAATCAAAGTGACAAACCCGTCAAAATTTTCTATCGGATGATTGGATCTGATAAGATAATTTCTGACGAGGAATATCCAATCAAGTTTGCCAATTACTCCAAGATTGAGAAAATTTGGCAGGAGAGTACCATTTGGTTCCCAAAGCATGAGCGAACAAATGATGTACCTCCAGAGGTTTTAGAAAGAATTTACTTGGATATTCCAAAAGAACCGAAGGTTCATGTCACAGAATTTATCAAGCCAAAGAATAAGGCTAACAATTTTCTTGAGCCGACTTACTCCAAGGACCCAGCTCCTGAGAGTCTTAGAAGGAAGTGTGTGGAGGATCAATATCCTATCACTACATATGCTAAGTCGAACGCCAAGAACAACTTTGAGGAATACCGTGCGTGTTATAAATGCGGGGAGAGAGGGCATTTACTTGCTCACTGCCCGTATGTTAGGCACAAAAGGCACGAGGTGGAAATGAAGCTAAATCATCAACGTCCAGTCGATAATCAATGTTATCCACAACAACGTGTTGTCCCTCAACAAGCACATTTTTACAATCAAAATTATTTTTATCAAAGAAGGGATAATCATTCGATGACATATGACCGTCGTAACCGGATAGCCATTGAAAAACCGCTTAAGAAACCGGTGGTGAACACAACTGTTGACAAGAAAAAGGTTCCTGTAAAACCTGCGGTCAAACCAACAGTTGGACCTGTCTCTGTTAAATCTGAGAAGGTAACCAAGAAAGTTTCCTTTAAGGACGAAGTAAAGAAACTGGTTGAGACCCCAAAATCTCAAATCCGGATCTTGAAACGTTCGGAACAGTATTGGTCACCAAAGGGTTCTCAAGGTGCTTCATCTTCACAAGTAAATGAGAATGTGAGAGCTGAAACTGAAAAAGATTTAATTGATCAGAAAAAGATCAATTCAAATCAATCTGTCTGTGAGAAAGAATCTTTGAAACTCAAAGTTCAAAGACCCAAGACCAAGCAGGCTTGGGTCCCCCGAAAAAATCTAATCTTTTACTTAATATGTGCAGGGAGCTTCAGCTGGCCCTGTGAGCAGTCTTTGGATTGTTGATAGTGGAGCTTCTGGTCACATGACAGGGGATTTATCGCTACTGTTTGATATCAGAAATATTAATGGAGGATACGTAGCGTTTGCTGGGAATAAAGGTGGATACATTACCATGGAGGGTAGTGTAAGTAATGGGATAGTGAGTTTTGAGAAGATTTCATACGTGAAGCAAATCGATTATAATCTGCTCAGTGTCAGTCAGATCTGTGATAAGCAGTTTTCGGTATTCTTTGATGACAAATCTTGCTATATACTCAAGCCGGGATTTGTTTTACCAAAAGAGTGGGTTATGCTAAAAGCACCGAGAGTGAACAATTTGTACATTCTCGATATGTCAAAAGCTATGACTACACAAGGCCAAGTCACGTGTTTCCTCTCCAAGGCTACTGAAAAAGAATCAATCATGTGGCATAGGAGGATGGGACACATTCACCTTCGAAAGATGAATCATTTGGTGAAGAATGAACTTGTCACAGGCGTGAATGTTAAACATTTTCATTTAAATGACAAGTGTGTGAGTTGCAAGAAAGGTAAGCAGCACAAGCAATCCCATAAGCCAAAGAAAGTCAATTCAGTTGAACTACCACTTGAGCGTTTGCACATGGATCTGTTCGGACCGGTCAAGCGTAAAAGTCATGCTGGTGAATTGTACTGTCTTGTGGTTACAGATGACTATTCCAGATTTTCATGGGTTATGTGCCTGCATCATAAGAGCGACACGTTTGATAATTTGAAAGTTCTATTCACTCGATTGGAAAATGTCTATGGTCTTAAGATCAAGAGAATTAGGAGTGATAATGGGACGGAGTTTAAGAATGCACAAATGGAAGCTCTTTGTGAAAACAAAGGAATTCATCATGAATACAGTGTTACGTATACCCCTCAACAGAATGGTGTCGCAGAACGCAAAAACAGGACTCTAATTAAAACGGCAAGAACAATGCTTGCAGACTCCAATCTTCCAGTAATGTTCTGGAACGAAGCTATTTACGCATCTTGTTATACTCTCAATCGTGTTTTAACGGTGAAGAAGTTTGGCAAAACTTCTTATGAGCTGTTGAATCGACGAAAGCCGAATTTAGAGTATCTAGAACCGTTTGGAGCTCCGTGTAAAATGCTTAATCCATCTGAGAAGTTCGCACCAAAGGCTGAAAAAGGATTCTTTGCTGGATATGCAACCCCGCTCAAACGGGTATTCAACAAACGAACTCGTCAGGTCAAGGAGTGGGCTAACGTTGAAGTTCAGAGATATACTCAAAATGTACAGGGTAGCGGTCCAGACTGGATGTTTGATTACAAGGATTTCTTTGAATCATTCAATCTAGATAGCTTAGTTGAAGAGGCTGTATTACGATTATATTACGAGGTCGAAAACGCAGTGACATCACCGTTGGTGCGTCCGATCACCGTAAACCCTCAAACAGCTTCTAATGATACCAACGCTCCTGTAGCTGAAGAAGAGGTATTTCAGGAAGTTTCCACAACTCTTAATTCATCGGAATCTGAAGATGACGATGATGTTACAAGTGAAGCTATTCCAGATAGTGCTACAGTGACACCACCAGTGAACCCAAATCCAAATGTTGCTTCATCATAGAACTTGGGTAATGATTTGGTTTCGACAGAGAATTTAACTACTCAGACGGGAGTGCAAGTACCTGATTATCCGGAATCTCGGATACATCGAATTCACCCGCTCGAGCAAGTTATTGGTGATCCTGGTAGCAGTGTGATGACGAGAGGTCAACTGAGGAATGCAAACTCACCAGAAAACCTTGGCGCTCTTGCTTTATATGCCAAAATTCAAAAATCAGGTTTTCAAAATGACTGGTCTTTTGCTTGTTATGTTTCGCAGGTCGAGCCGCGGACATACAAGGATGCTCTTTTGGATGACGCTTGGGTAGAGGCTATGCAGGAGGAGTTATTACAGTTTCAGAAACTTGGAGTGTGGACACTGACAAATTTACCTCCAGGACGGAAAAAGATAGGAAGAAAATGGGTGTTCAAATGTAAGAAAGATGACAGAGGAGTGATTGTTAGGAATAAAGCTCTATTGGTCGTACAAGGCTTTCATCAAGTTGAAGGAATCGATTATAACGAGATTTATGCACCGGTTGCACGCTTAGAAGCTATCCGCATGTTTCTGGCATTTGCATCGTATAAGAAATTCAAGGTGTATCAAATGGACGTTAAAAGCACGTTTCTTTATGGTGTGGTCAAGGAGGAAGTTTACGTAGGTCAACCACCAGGCTTTGAGGATCCTATTCACCGGGATAAGGTCTACATTCTAACAAAGCTACAACTGATCGCCCTCTCATGTGGCCTTCATCAGACTCTGGTACACCACTATTTATTGGCCTCGTTGTGTCAATCACTTGTACCTTTCGCATATGAGATTTTGCAGATGCTAGCACATGAGAGACATTAGGAGCAGTAACTCGTTTCTGTGTTGAATAAGCATATCTTTTCATGGACTGCGGAGCAATGTATCTTGGATGTTTCTGTAAGTCAAACAGTTAGAAAACAAACATAAAGACATTATATTATCCAAATTTGTTATTAGTACCTTTTTATTTGTAGCAACTTCTTTTAAAGACTTAGAAGCATTTTTCAATCCCAGGGCTTGTAATTGTTTTTCGTTCTCTAGAATATTCAACCTTCTACTCTTTTCATAAGCATTCATAGGGCTTTGGCCTTGCATGCTTTTATCTTCCATTAGTAGTGTACACAACAAAGAAAAATTCTTATCAGATCAAGTTATCAAGACCTTTTGGATAAAGATGACTATAAAATAGCAAGTAAACAATCAGAACGTAGCAACACACACTTTGACCTAAACCAATTAAATAAGCGAGATATGCCTATCAAAAAAGATAAAAAATAAATAAAGAAAGAAAACATAAAAACACTCCTTCCCACTTAAGTGCATTATAGAAATCCCATCCAATCTTAACCTTCAATCAAGCACCATAGTACTAATAAACATAAAAACACTCCTATCAAAAAGATAAGCAAAAACCTACAAATTCAAAAGGATTAATATAAAGTGAATGCTTTAGTAATATATATGTGTATTAAGATAACTTATTAGGATAAATACGTTTCTTGAAAATATAAATAGAATAATATTACTTACCAGTGGAGTTGTTTCAAGAAGGGATTTTATTTAGTACAAAAGACGAAACTTCGCTTAGCTATAACAATTCAGGATCATGACAGCCCAACAAATAAGACAAACACCATTGAAAAATGCAAATATAAAGAAAATCACACAAAATTAAAAACTTGCAGTAGAAACTTCTCGAACCAAACTGGAAATAAATAGAAAAGAAATCAGGTATACTGATTGAATGGACCTGTATTTACAAAAATGATTAAAGAACGAGGATGACTTCCACCAGATCTGCTAATTGATAGATTCATTTAGCGGTGATCAACATAGAGAACAAACTCTGGTGACCAATTGGGTTGGGAGAAGTGAGCATATTAGGGTTAAGGAAGGGAAGTTAATTTGGGTTTGGGCAATCAAGATATTAGAGGAAGCGGGAACTAAATTAAGAAGACTTTAGAATTTTTTATACAAATCAAATGATCAAAAGAATGGGAGGGACTTTTGATATTCACGAAGTATTAAAATTTTTGAAATTCTTATCATTCATTTATTTGATTTGTTTAATTTTTTTATCAGCGAACAACTGTGTGGCAACCACCCTTGCGGGGCGCCGTGCCCAAAAATCGACTACTCGACCTCTAGCAGCCGTCGCCTTCTCCCGATGCGCGGAAACCCGAGCCCCACCCGCCCGAAGGCACGACAGTGTTATAGAACTCGGTAAAACCTCGCTGCCCGTCAGATTCGAACCGGCGCCACCCGTATTCGATCTTCACCCGGATACCAAACCATAAATGATGGAAGTGAGGATCGAACCTTTGATCACATAGGTGAAACAAAAGTCATTCCACCACTCCACCAATTTGGATGGATTTGTGTAATTAACCAATATTTATTTAAACTTTAGAACTAGTGATTCTAAAAAAAAACATCTAAAATTCTAAAAATTTATCGAGACTGAATTTCAATCCTGAATATATAACGAAAAATTTGAGACTAAATTTCAGTCACAAATAAGTTGTCACAATACAAGGATTTGGAGATAAATTAATCGAGACTGAATTTCAATCCAGAAAATGTAATGAAAAATTGCACAAGTGTGTCAGGTTATTTGGGACTGAAATTTAGTCTCGATAAATTTATCTCCAAATCCTTGTATTGTGACAAATTATTTGGAACTAAAATTTAGTCTCAAATATTGTGCCAAAATTTTTAGCGACTGATTATTAGTCACTAACATGAGTCACATAAAATCAGTCCTTAATGTTATTAGCAACTGACAAATCAGTCCTAGATATTATCTATTCAAGACTGATATATCAGTCCCCACTAGTTTAGTCTCTAATGGTCACTTTTTTTGTAGTGCACCCTGTCTCAACTCAACTTAGCTCGTTTACAACTCAACGTGCCTAACTCAAACTGTGAGAACATGATGTAAAAAAAAAATAACAATGGGATGATTAAAAAAAAATCTAATCTGGATACTATTTTTACATGTTTTTTATTATATTAGGTTTTAAATCAATGAGAGACGCAATATTAGGATTAAATCAATAATGTTTTTTATTATTTTTTTATAGAATATAGATTGATAAATGGATAAAGTTTATTAATAACCATAGAAAAACAATATTACTATTATCGATTTGATATAAAGAAAGCGAAACGAATAAATTAAGCGCTATAAAGGTTAAAGTTATAAGACCCATGTGTCAAGTGTCCTATTAAGTTATGTTCTTATATGACTTCTACTAGAAACGGTCCTATAACATCAAACATTTATGACTTAACTACAAAGTGTCGTATTAAGTTATGTTATAATAGGACCCCCAGTGATCAAGTGATCAAGTGTCCTATTACATTACCACATAATAGGACACCCACAACTAAATGTCTTATAAATTACTTTATTAGGATCTACATTTTAAGGGTCTTATTAAGTTATATGATAATAGGACCCCAAAGAATCATCCATCCTATTAAATAACTTTTTAGGACACTGGTTTAGTAGCGTATATTATAAAAGGACCCCAAAAGTTCTTTCGTCCTATTAAATAGTTTTTTAGGACCCCATTTTACAAGCGTCCCACACAAAAGGTCCTTAAAAGCCCTTTTTGTTGTAGTGAATGAACCATTTTCAATGCATTTTATGCTATAATTTTGATACATTTTTTTCTGCAGTTTTGACCTATTTCGACTGCAGTTTTGGCACATTATTGATGTTGTTTTTTCTGCAATTTTTGACCCATTTCGAGACATTTTTGTTGCAGCTTATGACCTATTTCAGTTGAAGTTTTGACACATTTTGCTGTAGTATTTAACACATTTTAGCACTAACTTGGCTGCAGTTTTTAACACATTTCGTCACATTTTTGCTGCAGCTTTGGCACATTTTGATGCAGTTTTTTAACACATTTTGACACTTTTTTTGCTGCAGTTTTTAACACATTTTGGCACATTTTTTATGCAGTTTTTGGCTGCAGTTTATGACCCATTTCGGGTGCAGTTTTGACACATTTTGCTGTCGTTTTTAACACATTTCGCATTTTTTTGCTGCAACTTTTAACACATTCGGCACCTTTTTTACGGCAGTTTTTAAACACATTTTTAACAAATACCAAATCAGACAACTTTATGTAAGTGATAAGTGATAAATACAATAACATAAAACCATCAAATTGATTACATACCAAAAAGACATGTTCATAACCTAATACCATAAAACCATGTTCATAACAAACATAACCCAAAAGATATGTTCATATCATACATCATCCAAAAGACGTGTTCATAACGTATTATTACTAATTAGCCCCATTATATTGTGATAGCCTCTGCAAGTTCTCCTAGTGTGGCCTCTATGACCACACTTGTCACATGCTACAGTATTATCCGATACTTTAGGTACCCAATAAGTAGTTCCACAAGGAGTTATATAGACATAATTGAATAGACGACCTGCATTTCAAAAAATTTTATTAGTATTGTTGTTTACAGTGAACATGTGCACAAATTATAAAACATGTAGAATAAAAAATACAGTAAACGCAAAAATAATGTAGTGCACATGTACTGATTGAATGGACCTGTATTTACAAAAATGATTAAAGAACGAGGATGACTTCCACCAGATCTGCTAATTGATAGATTCATTTAGCGGTGATCAACATAGAGAACAAACTCTGGTGACCAATTGGGTTGGGAGAAGTGAGCATATTAGGGTTAAGGAAGGGAAGTTAATTTGGGTTTGGGCAATCAAGATATTAGAGGAAGCGGGAACTAAATTAAGAAGACTTTAGAATTTTTTATACAAATCAAATGATCAAAAGAATGGGAGGGACTTTTGATATTCACGAAGTATTAAAATTTTTGAAATTCTTATCATTCATTTATTTGATTTGTTTAATTTTTTTATCAGCGAACAACTGTGTGGCAACCACCCTTGCGGGGCGCCGTGCCCAAAAATTGACTACTCGACCTCTAGCAGCCGTCGCCTTCTCCCGATGCGCGGAAACCCGAGCCCCACCCGCCCGAAGGCACGACAGTGTTATAGAACTCGGTAAAACCTCGCTGCCCGTCAGATTCGAACCGGCGCCACCCGTATTCGATCTTCACCCGGATACCAAACCATAAATGATGGAAGTGAGGATCGAACCTTTGATCACATAGGTGAAACAAAAGTCATTCCACCACTCCACCAATTTGGATGGATTTGTGTAATTAACCAATATTTATTTAAACTTTAGAACTAGTGATTCTAAAAAAAACATCTAAAATTCTAAAAATTTATCGAGACTGAATTTCAATCCTGAATATATAACGAAAAATTTGAGACTAAATTTCAGTCACAAATAAGTTGTCACAATACAAGGATTTGGAGATAAATTAATCGAGACTGAATTTCAATCCAGAAAATGTAAGGAAAAATTGCACAAGTGTGTCAGGTTATTTGGGACTGAAATTTAGTCTCGATAAATTTATCTCCAAATCCTTGTATTGTGACAAATTATTTGGAACTAAAATTTAGTCTCAAATATTGTGCCAAAATTTTTAGCGACTGATTATTAGTCACTAACATGAGTCACATAAAATCAGTCCTTAATGTTATTAGCAACTGACAAATCAGTCCTAGATATTATCTATTCAAGACTGATATATCAGTCCCCACTAGTTTAGTCTCTAATGGTCACTTTTTTTGTAGTGCACCCTGTCTCAACTCAACTTAGCTCGTTTACAACTCAACGTGCCTAACTCAAACTGTGAGAACATGATGTAAAAAAAAATAACAATGGGATGATTAAAAAAAATCTAATCTGGATACTATTTTTACATGTTTTTTATTATATTAGGTTTTAAATCAATGAGAGACGCAATATTAGGATTAAATCAATAATGTTTTTTATTATTTTTTTTATAGAATATAGATTGATAAATGGATAAAGTTTATTAATAACCATAGAAAAACAATATTACTATTATCGATTTGATATAAAGAAAGCGAAACGAATAAATTAAGCGTCCTATAAAGGTTAAAGTTATAAGACCCATGTGTCAAGTGTCCTATTAAGTTATGTTCTTATATGACTTCTACTAGAAACGGTCCTATAACATCAAACATTTATGACTTAACTACAAAGTGTCGTATTAAGTTATGTTATAATAGGACCCCCAGTGATCAAGTGTCCTATTACATTACCACATAATAGGACACCCACAACTAAATGTCTTATAAATTACTTTATTAGGATCTACATTTTAAGGGTCTTATTAAGTTATATGATAATAGGACCCCAAAGAATCATCCATCCTATTAAATAACTTTTTAGGACACTGGTTTAGTAGCGTATATTATAAAAGGACCCCAAAAGTTCATTCGTCCTATTAAATAGTTTTTTAGGACCCCATTTTACAAGCGTCCCACACAAAAGGTCCTTAAAAGCCCTTTTTGTTGTAGTGAATGAACCATTTTCAATGCATTTTATGCTATAATTTTGATACATTTTTTTCTGCAGTTTTGACCTATTTCGACTGCAGTTTTGGCACATTATTGATGTTGTTTTTTCTGCAATTTTTGACCCATTTCGAGACATTTTTGTTGCAGCTTATGACCTATTTCAGTTGAAGTTTTGACACATTTTGTTGTAGTATTTAACACATTTTAGCACTAACTTGGCTGCAGTTTTTTAACACATTTCGTCACATTTTTGCTGCAGCTTTGGCACATTTTGATGCAGTTTTTTAACACATTTTGACACTTTTTTTGCTGCAGTTTTTAACAAATTTTGGCACATTTTTTATGCAGTTTTTGGCTGCAGTTTATGACCCATTTCGGGTGCAGTTTTGACACATTTTGCTGTCGTTTTTAACACATTTCGCATTTTTTTGCTGCAACTTTTAACACATTCGGCACCTTTTTTACGGCAGTTTTTAAACACATTTTTAACAAATACCAAATCAGACAACTTTATGTAAGTGATAAGTGATAAATACAATAACATAAAACCATCAAATTGATTACATACCAAAAAGACATGTTCATAACCTAATACCATAAAACCATGTTCATAACAAACATAACCCAAAAGATATGTTCATATCATACATCATCCAAAAGACGTGTTCATAACGTATTATTACTAATTAGCCCCATTATATTGTGATAGCCTCTGCAAGTTCTCCTAGTGTGGCCTCTATGACCACACTTGTCACATGCTACAGTATTATCCGATACTTTAGGTACCCAATAAGTAGTTCCACAAGGAGTTATATAGACATAATTGAATAGACGACCTGCATTTCAAAAAATTGTATTAGTATTGTTGTTTACAGTGAACATGTGCACAAATTATAAAACATGTAGAATAAAAAATACAGTAAACGCAAAAATAATGTAGTGCACATGTACGATACTTAAATTTTGAACACATACCTCTATGTTGTGTAAAAAATACAACAGAAACAAACCGAATGTATTGCACATGTACAATACGTCAATTTAAGAACACATACATATTGTGTAAAAAAATATAGCAAACGCAATCGGAATATAGTGCACATGTGCAATACGTAAATGTTAAAAAACATATACATCTATGTTGTGTAAAACATTAGTAAACATAAATTGGATGTAGTGCACATGTGCAGTATGAAAATTCAAGAACAGGTACCTCTATGTTCAATGCCAGAAAGCTTTGTATCATCTGAAGTGGAATTAACACAGCTCGAAGAAGCAATGTTTGATGTCGATTTTGCATTATCGCCTAACAAGATAGCTAGGTTTTTTTTTCCTCGATTAACCTTTATATATGATAGATAGTCCATATTTATCACATAGTTGTTTGAATTTGATGAAGAAGTTGGATCTAAATAACTACAACCATACAATTAATCGATACATACACAAATATGTAAGATTAAAAATAATAGTAATAACCTTCGATTGTCATTAATAATAGAGGAAGATGCAAAATTCATATGTTGATTCGATTACAGAATAGATGAAACGATGAATCAAGGTATACGATCATATGAAAGATGTTCTTCAATGGTCTAATGATCTGCACGTTAGAATAACTAGGGGTTCTTCGTAGTTTTGGGGTTGTATATCAGTTAATGAGGTTTGATGAAATATTTGACAAAAATACCCCTATACTTAAGGAGTTCTCGAGTTCTCTCCCTAACTTTTATTGTTTTTCTATATAGCACAATACCAAAATAATATAAAACATTTCTCCTAAAATTTAAAACACAATGCATATATAGAATTCTTACATTTCTTAGGAAAAATGGACTTTTTACACAACTCCTTACCTATATATATATATATATATATATATATATATATATATATATATATATAGGATGGTTATCTTGAGAACACTAATATCATGAGAACCGTGAGAACAAATAAAAAGTTCAATCAACATCATTTTTTAATACATACCTCGTTTTAATTAAAATGCAACATTAAAAATATGAAATTTCTTATCAAATAACATGTCTTTTCTTGCAAAAACACTCTAAAATTAACTTTTTACATATGTGTAAATGAAATAGTTTACACATGTAAAAACGGTAAATTTACACATGTGTATAAACAATTTATTTTCGCATACGTTTAAATTTTTTACGTGTAAATTGTGTTTTTGAGATTGTATTTTAATAATAAAGATAAGTGTATAAAGAAATTTTGAATTTGAATGTGATGGTGTCCTCGCGGTTCGCACGAAATATATGTGTTCTTAAATTAACTTCCGATTAAAGTAAATCCTAAACTAAAATCTTTGTTGCTAATGAGTCCCAAAATTAGCAGGTTTTATATACATGTTTTCACTTAATTATCAACCAAATTCATGTTTTTATCTTGGTATTATCACGGTTTGTTTCCTTTTGATGATAATTGCAGGTATTGAAGGTGAAAAGTGAAAAGAAGTGAAAACCAGCATAAAAGACAAGGATTTGAAGACTTTCAGAGCTGATCCAGACGAAGCACGACCGCGCTCAAGATTGTGCATGGCCGTGCACTTATCCCAGGTTGACTAGTCAGCATTTCCAAGTCAGCAGGAGACAAAATTGAGCTTTTCTGATGTCGGGCGTGCCCCACATGGTGGCACGGGCGTGCTTTAATGAAGCGTGTTCTCCAAGGCTTAAACCGACCAAAACTGACAAGACGGTTATCCATTTCAGTCAGCACGGGCGTGCCCCACATAATGGCACGGGCGTGCCAGCCCTTGTACAGACAATTCTGCGCGAAAGGACTCTGAAACAGTACGTGCTGTTGAGCAGGGGCGTGCCAGACCTGTTTTGCCTATAAATAGAGGTCTCCACTCCACATTTTGGGCATCCCTTTTCACTCGAGTTTCTCTCACACTTCAACCATCTTTGGGGTCTTGCAAGTGACCTTTGGAGCTTGGGATCACTCCATAAACACTTGTTGATTGAGAGTTGAGAGAGAGAGATAACTAAAACTCACCCAAATCACCCTCTTTAATCCCAAATACACTCACTACTATGTGTTCCTTCAACACCCAATATACTGTGCAAGTTGTAAAGCCAATGGTTTGGCTAGATTAGTTGAGTGTTTCTAGGGTGAAGACTTATCTTGGTATGTGTTATATAGTTTTTATTTGTTAAGTGGTTTTGTGTTCTTGTTTAATTCTTTTCACTTAAAACTTTGTTTGATGAATTAACTAACTAATTAATTAGTCTTTGGTCTTGTGGGTGTCATGACAGGAAGTGGGAGGACTTAAGAGTGTACCCATGGTGTGTAACAACCCATGCACTCTTAAGCTAACCTAATCCCGCGAGTAGTGATTAACCCATTTGTTGGTAGAAATATATACATTTAGTGGCTTAATCCTCTACTATCAAAGATCTCACTTAGGGTCGGTACGATCTTTATACGCGGTCCTAGTGATAAGTCAAGCCTTAATTGTGCAACTTAGCTTCATTGTCTATGTGAAAGCTTTGGCGCAAGTTAAGGTTTGGTGAACCCGTGTTGAGAGAAAACAGTCTTTATTTTCCCTCATCATTATACTGCCGCACAGTTAATGGTAGACCACTCACTTTTTAAATGGTTAATTGGTTCAAGTAAAGGATGCATGTGTTCTGGTTAGTCACGACTCTTTTAAGATATCAAGTGGTTTCTTGATCGATCATGCTCCGGCCACCGACAAGTTGTCCACAAAGGTTTTAAGTGATTAGATGTCTTTATTGCAACACTGGGAGGTGGATCATTCGGGGTTGGTATACACAGTCTTGAGTAGTCCGTCTGTCATTGTTGAGAGGTGAGCTTACCGGTTCGGGAGACCCTCGCATTAAAACAAGAACACAGCTTGTCTTGTGAAAATAGTCACCTCTGGGGAATGCTGTAGCAACTCCATGTTAAGCATAAGTGCGCACTTGTTCACACCACTTAACTGAATAACTACTATTAATCACTCCCAAGATTAAGTTGGATCCCAAAGCAAAACTTTGTTTGGTATTGATTTTTACTCTGGTCGCTCTCGTTCTCTTTCTTTATTTTATTTTATCTTTCTTTTTTATTGAAGAAACTTAGGGCTGAGTAGGGGAAGCCGTATCTTAGGGTTCGATACTCGGTACTTGCTATAGTCTATACTAAGCCCGATAGGTCCACTTGCCTATCGTGTGGGTTTAGAATAATCAGCAGATATCGTTTTATTTTTATAAATTTAAAACTTCGATAAGTGTCTTAATTTAAAGGTCTCATTTAATTACCCTTTTTCACTGAGTCTTGACACTTCCTTCGGGAAAGTGTTAGTTTTAAAAAGGACGTTTAAAAAGACCTAATCCACACGAAATCAGCTGCCACACCACCGTAAATAGGTGACACTCGAGCTAATGTATTTGAACCCCCTTTGTTAGTGATTAGCCTGCATTGGCCTACGATGTTAGTGAGAGGTGAAATTAATGATTCACACGTTGTCAATTGAAGGGGTAATATCATTTAAAAGATTTCAAGTGGGTGTAGTTGGGGTTATATGTACCAATAATGTATTTGAACCCCCTTTGTCAGTGAGATTTGTGTAGTTGACACAATCGATGAACATTACCCACCCACGTAATGATACTAGTGAAGAGAGCTAAGTCATTTGTGATGTATTGATGAAACGGGATCTCAAATTGCTATATATATTTTCGCAATTGGGTCATAAAATAATTAGGAAATTAAACATGAAAAATACTAAATGCTTTTGTTTGGAATGTTGCAGATGTACTCTTTTAATCTCGATCAACTTCGTTGGTTCATTCCATACCGAAACAAATCCATTACAGTAACTTCCCGAAATGGTTTCGAATCTTGAAAAAACGTTCTCAAGTTAGAAAATAAGTTACATGTTCATGATTCTGATGAAGTTTCATTCCTCATGTTGCCTACGATGTCTGAAAAGATTAAGATGGAATTTGAATACTTGTATGCTTGCAACATCATTTGCGAATTGAAATAAAGGTTCAAATAGATCTTAATTTGCGCTTCGAGATTCTGAAAGAGTTGAAGTGTGGCATAAAGTGTGGGGCTGACGTGGGCTCTCACATTGATAGAATATAGGGGTTTTTTTTTTTTTTTTTTTTACAGATTTGCAAAGTTGGGTTCTCAACTGAGTGAGGACATGGCAATTGATTTTACATTTTTCATTGCTGATCCAATACGAAAAGTTTGTTAAGGACTACTGTAACATCAGGCCTCTTTCACCACTAATATTGTCTGCTTTGCCACCGATGGGTTGCTCATTTAGGAGGTCACAGATTTGTTTTTGGTTACTTTGGTGGAGACTTCCAAGAAGATCCCTCATCCTGGTACTACTCCCACCTAAGCACGCTTAACTCTGGAGTTTTTATATGCTAAGCCCAAACCCGTTGGTGGTTTAAGAGGCATTGGATTACTTATGAACCAAGGATCTCCTGTGTACACGACCGATCTGGGATTTGCCTATGGTATCAAATTGGTCAATGTTTAATCTTCTCGGTAGTCAGTATCCTTACAACCAACCACCCTCCCTTAGGGACTTATCATTCTCGATGAGCTTTTCCCCACCATCCCGAATGACATAGGAGTGATTCTGATACCATTTGTAACATCTGGACCCTATCACCACCTCTAATATCATCCAATATTGTCCGTTTTGCCTACTAGAAGCTCAGGGATTTGTTTTCGGTTGCTCGAGTGAAAATTCCAACGTGGTCACTCATCCTGATACTGTGACACCCAGGAAAATCCCACATCGGCCGTGGCCAGGAGAGATCCTTGGTTCATAAATAATGTCTTGCCTCTTAAATCACCAACGCGTTTTGGGGCTTAATGTGTTAGATTACCTCGCGGTCTCACTAACATAACTCAACGAATCCTAAGGGACGTGTAAAGCTCATCGGTATGTAGGGTATGTAGTTCGGATCACATCATGGTCCCTCCTCACTAAGAATGCTAAGGTACTCACAAACTAGATCACCTCCTGGTCTCACTAATCACAATACACTTGAAGATGTAAAGGATTGGATTGGTTGTGAATCTAGGATTCTAAGACATGCTAAGAAAGGATTACCTCGCACTCACCTTAATCCAACACCTAAAGAACTAGACAACCCGACACTCTATCACCTCCTGGTCACAAGAATGGCAGAACAACAAGTTGGATCAACTCACGTATTAGCTCCTAATGGTTTACTACATCTAGCATAACAACAAGACAATCACAAATACCATGTAAGCGATTAATGTCTCAGTATAATCAATGCATCATAAGATACATAAGATTGTGAGGCTTAAATCGAAAGAGAACCATATAAGGAGATGAATGATCAAGGGTTGATGAAAGTAAATTATTCATAAGGAAGGCTATAGTCGCATAGGAAAAGTACCAATAGTTTTGAGGTACATGTGTGTGAAAGAGTAAGACCAAAGCAATCCTAGGCATATGGTGGATTTTATACTAATTCACTTCGTTTGGTTGGGGATTATATGGACACGAAATAGTGTAAGAATCGCCCGAGTAACTATGAAATCAGGTCATTAAAACCTAGGCGAGTTTAAGAGCATTGTCAAACTCTACATGTTTAATGGTGCAGAAAATTAACTTTCCAACATTAGGTCTAAAGTAGCGGAATGAGTCAGTTTCTTTAGAACGATGAGCCAAAGGATACATCCAAGTGATTAAAATAAATCATCAATGTGTGTAGTAATGGTACATAGAACCTGAAACAATGGAAGATGGACCTTGTATATCACAATGAATAATATTACCATGGGACAAAAATGGATAAAAAGGTAATTTAGTATATTTTGAAATATTGCAAGTATTAAGATTGTTTTCCAAGTGTTTATTAAAAACACTAGAAAACGAAAAATGTGGCAAAGCTAATACGATGGATGATTAATATGAGATGCCACAATGCATGTAAGAGAGGAGTAGCTGAAAGTGAGTACAGCTAGTTTGGTGTACGCAAAATATGGTGAAGGATTTGTCTAGCCAGAGTCTAAACAGATAAGCCAAAATGTTAGAAAAATAACAATCGTAGGGTTACCAATGATGAGTTGAGTAAACAAGATTAAAGACAAACTAATTTAAGGTGTGAATTTTTCTGTGCATGGTAAATATAAGTGGGAATGGGGCGCTACCCGTTTTCCTCACGGGTACCCAACTACCAGCACGGTAACACCGGTAGTGGTTCCGTGGCCTTTTTCCTTGAGTTTTCTCATGGGTTGAAAACCGTTTTTTGTTTTGATTTCATTTAATTTAATTATTTCATTTTTTTAAACCATTTAATGTTTTTATTTTCAATTAAATTAAAACATAATTAAATAAAAAACATAAAACAAAAACATAAAACATAATTTTATTAATATTAAACATAAATAAAAAAAAAGCATAATGTGACACCAGTCAATGATCCAGGTCAACATCCGTACACATTTTACTTGTTATTGTCATTTAATGTGCATAATTAGACATTTCTACACACACTATACCCCCCCCCCAGTTTGGTAAAGCATGAGTTATTGAAGAAACTCAATAGATTATCCGTTTATGCATACAACACCCGGACTATACAAGACAATTGGTGTTGAACAGTCAAGCCAATCACACGCTCAACAGAGAGCAACTGGATACCCGATTAACACACAAGTAAAAAATAACAATACATGTAACAATGTTCAAGTGGACAGCTACATAGTCCACTCGAACCCGAACAATCACAAAGTATTTTATGAGGTTACCACTCACACAATTCATGAAACACACCCAAAGAAAAAACGTATGTTATCATTTGATGTAATACTCCATAACATAGGATAACCCCTCCCTAACACATGTATTCACATTAGCTTGATCACAAATAATATCTTATGTTAACATCCAATAACTTGTGTTCATGGACCCGAAACCCGTAAAAATAATACTTGTTAATATCGTCATCGAGCACCTTTAAATTCTAGCCGGACACATGACAATGTTGTCACCTAAATAGATATTCCTATATCAATTACCACTAGAGTTTATCAACACAAATCACACATATATGTTTATGTAAGGATACAATCGGCCGCATACATCTATTCATGTCCACAACACCACATTCATTTTCTCACAAACCATATGATGAACAAACTACATCTATACATTTATACATATATACTCGTATGGACATATACATATGATCAAGGACCACATCATGAAACCCATGCATATAAACTTATGTATCTACCAAACTTCACCTCCTTTTCCTTCACTTCCTTCGGCCGAGACAAACAAACACACACACACTCACTTGTCTCTTTCAAAGGAATATCCATAATTAACACCTTTCAAGCATAAAACAACATTACACATGCCTTCTTTGGAAATGATACTAACCCAAATTAGATGATCCTTCCCTTGTCTTACATTCGGCCGAAAACAAGACCCAAGGCAATCTCATGTCTCTTTCAACTTGGTTGTCTACCCTTACACTAGTATAACAAGAACAACTAACCTCCCTACCTTCCCAAGGTCAACACCCTCCATATTTGTCAAACACCAATCGAAACTATGGAGGCTTAGGGAACTATCACTATCACCATGTATAGACAAATTATGCCATAATGTGTAGTCCATATAACACTTTCCATACAAACCCATCGGCCGATTCACCTACACCTCTATGCACATGATGTAATCGACCAACATGATGATGATGTGATGACAACTTATACCAAAGAGGGTAAGAAGCCAAACCATGATGCAAATTCCAACACAAGACAAACACCCTCATTCTTGATTGATCTTCCTATCCATCGGCCTTACACGAACTCATGCATCCACCCTTGAAAACCACTACAACCGAGAAGATTAGGCCTTCTATAATTGTTTTGTCACCACTCTAATCAATATCCTATACAAGGAGCTCCCTTGTCACTCCAAGATCCACACAACCCCCTACCTCCCAACACTCTCTCAACCGAAACCAAACACCCATATACAAGCCTCCATCAAACAAGAATTTGTGTACTCAAGGTTCAAGGATCGGGTTGTCTTCGTGAAAGTATAAGTGGTGCAAGCAATCGGCTCTCACATTGCTACAACTAGGTAAGATGATCAACTACTACCTCACTTTGCTTTAGACTTACTCGACCAACATTGATCACCTGACCCCGACCTTTTAACCTCCATGAATTCGGCCCTATATCCCACAAAGTTAGTTATTTCTATAGGCATTATATGATTGTTATTGATTAATTCCGAACACTAGTCACGCACATACATTTACTTGCATGATCACATCAAGCAAAACCTCCATACACGAGATGTAAATCGACCTAGACAATGCACCCACAACTTGGACAAAGCTTTAAAAGCAACACACGACTTGATTAATCGAACTAGGAATCAGTTTTGTAAAAAAACTCACAATTTGTACATACCCGAAACTAATGCATATTTTGAAGGTAGTCACATTCGGTTTTCATCAAAAATACACCAACACACATGGTAATGTTTCGATTATACTTCGGTAAAAATTGATCAGCCGCTTTTGATCCACTAAGAAATCGGAATTGAAGTCCATATCATGCCAAGGATTCGGCCACTATATAATAACATGTGTTAAAAAGACCATAACATATGCTAATACAATTTTGGGCTTTATAAAGGCTTAAACATATGTTTAAACCTTGGTTTTACTATAATAAAAAAAAACCACACGTGTTTGATTTGGATTAAATCATAACCATGACGACACGTAGGGTCCACTTTGATTCACTTTAAATACGTTTTCACTATAAAATGTTCAAAACCGTACCTTTACAAAAGTACACATGAACTTAGTAATGATTATCACATGCACAAATATGGCCCACATTTAACCAACACAAGGGTCCACAAGTCGAGTGAACAACGTGTATGATAAACGATAAGAACGTATAACTTACTATATTCTTGACAATCATAGGGTACTGATTGTCGGGATAGTAACCATTCTACCTTTCAGCTTTTCCAGACCACATCTACAGTTACTAGGTGAGTTTCACGACCCTGTTTTACCGTTTTCCATTTTGGGGGATAAACATGCTTTAGTTCTAGTATATTTCAATTGATGTGTTATTCTATCGTGACTACCATGTGGAACTCATGGATTGCACATTAATCATTCGCTTAGCTAGCCTATGATTGGTCGTATACGAATTTCACGAGCACTTTACATAGTACTTTAAAACCTGTGAACTCACAGAAATTATGTTGACAAATCTTTTATGCATGTTTTTCAGGTAACCAGTCATGCGGAGTAGAGACTTAAGGGCTAGGTTTGAGCTTATGCTCAGTGGTACCATTATGGATTTGGTTGTGTCATTTATATGATATCTTGGTGTGTGAGCCATGTGATTTCAGACAATATCTTATTTTCAGACAATGTTGTGATATTTTAATAATTTATGACATCATCCATCCTTCGATGGTATCTATTTAAATTAAATCTTGTGTGTTGCTCAAACCTTGTGCTTGAAAACCTTTTGAATCACATCCCCATGTGATAGGATTGGGTACTAAACCGACAACTGGTCATACCCAAACCCGGTCTTAAGAGCTACGCGGAAGGAAGCTATGCGCGGACAATGGCACACACATATCACACACGGTCAAAAACCATGCACTAATCAAGGAGAAGAATTAGTGCGGGTTGGGGTAAAGGCAGTAACCGTTCCATCATTTCCTTATATGTAGCTCTCCATAACTACTTTACTAACATAGCCAAGGGTAGTGGAGACAACCCTAATCAGGCCTCGGCCCATTACGATTAGGGTTTAGGGTAATGGTGGCATACGTCCACCTCTATATAAGGGATCATATCCCTAATGGAGGGGACACTTTTTTGCTAACCCAAAGAGCTATCACTGATAGTATCCCCATTCACCCACGTTTTTGTTATAAACTACTACCACGTGTAGTCGTCTCCCTACCCGAATTCTATTTGTTTGCAGGTCAGTCCAATCCATAAACCACAAGTGAAGGATTATCTCTGTGGAATAGAATAGTCTCATTATCCCTACAACAACCATAACGCGGTCCCCAGCAACATGGGAAAGGGGAAACAGCCTGTATGGTCCAGAATTTCAGGCGCAGCAGACAAATATTCCTCTACGCAGGATGCGCGCAATTCTGACTCTAAGGGATCGCATGATCAGAAAGGGCACCATAGAAAGAATTATGACTGGACCCCGTTGTCCAAGACACCTTCCGAAGTCTTGAAGACGGAGCAGATTCAATTCCTAAAGCCGCGGGAATTGAGTCGTGACAGAAGGAACGTTGATAATTCTAAGTATTGTGAGTATCATGAAGATGATGGGCACTTAACAGACAACTGTTATAGCCTTAAAATGGAAATCGAAAACGCAATCAAGTCTGGACAGTTAGCCCATCTAGTGAAGAACATGCGGAAGAAGCCAAGAGAACATGAGAATGAAGGCAAGCCCTCCCAGAAAAAGATCCGTAATCTAAACGCACATCATGTTTATCATACTCCGCGTCACCATTGCAACACGACTCACCGAGGTTATCATAACAAAAAGAGCATTCACTGTCGTCAAGGACGACTCCTGGAAAGAGGCAGACGTCATCATGCCAATGGTGAAGGGAGGAGCCTCCTTGACAGCTTTGCTAACCATTACGGGGGTTGTGGGTCATTATCGCACAAGGTATATGTTCTTAGATAACGGCAGTAGCACCGACATCATGTACCAGCAATGCTTAGACCAGCTGGATGAAGAAGATAAAGCAAGATTAATCCCGGTGACGGAACCTATCTTAGGATTCATTCATGAGATGATAATTCCGTTGGGTATGCTCACGTTCCGGTCACACTTTCGGATGGAAAGCATTCGCGAACGGAAATATGTGACTTTATGGTACTACCCATCAATTCGTCACATGACGTCTTGCTAGGACGGGAAGGCTTAGCAAAGTTTAATTGCAATGCATCTACGCCACATCAAATGGCGGGTTTTCCTACCCGATCCGGCGTAGCATTCATACGTGGAAACAAGAACTGTCACACCACTGATGCGCAGAAACCCGCAAAAATGATGAAACCAACTGTCTGAACTGAACCAAAAAAATGGGTTACTAACCCTAAATTCCCGGAACAGACATTTGTCATTGGCCCTGCAATCTTTGACTCCATCCGCAATCACTTAAAACACCTTCTCACGAAGAACATGGACGTCTTCGCTTTTCAACCAGCGGACATGTTAGGCATCCCGCGTCACATTGCGGAACATAAACTCAATGTCTACAAGACAGTTGAACCAATAGTCCAAAAGAAGCGCAGTATAGGGCCGGAGAAAACAGAGGCCATGAACGAACAAGTGACTGAACTGTTAAAGGCAGGGATTCTGCGCAAAAGCTGATATCAAACATGGGTGGCTAACCCGGTCATGGTGGGAAAGTCGAATGGCAGTTGGCGCATATCTGTGGATTACAAAGATCTGAACAAGGCTTTCCCTAAAGACTGCTACCCATTGCCAGAGATAGATTTAAAAGTCGACACATTGGCACCATTCAGGTTCAAATGCTTCCTCGATGCTTACAAAGGGTATCACCAGATCCAAATGGCCAAGGAAGATGAAGATAAAACAACATTCCACACTGACATGGGAACCTTCTGCTATACAAAGATGCCATTTGGACTCAAGAACGCCGGGGCTACGTATCAACGTCTGATGGACACGACGTTTGTCAAACAGATCGGTGTTAACTTAGAGGTCTACGTGGATGACCTTGTTATCAAAAGTAGAGAGGAAGACCAAATGTTGGAAGACATTCAGAAGATCTTTGAACATCTTTGAAGCGTTCGAATGAAACTGAATCCAAGCAAGCGTTCCTTCGGGATGGAAGAAGGAAAGTTTTTGGGAGTCATAGTCACTAATGATGGGTTCCGCGCTAACCCGAAAAAAATTCAAGCAATCGAACGCATGCCGTCTCCGTCAGCTGTGAAAGAGATCCAAACATTAATGGGATGGCTGGTAGCTTTGAATCTTTTTTAGTCAAACTACGCATCCAAGTCATTTCCTTTTGTTGACATGCTGAAAAACTGCCTGAAAAAATCTAACTTTAAGTGGACCGCGGAAGCGGAAAAGGCTTTCCAGGAAATGAAAGATTGTTTAAGTAATCAGCCAACACTTACTGCACCTTTGTCGGAAGAACCGCTAACACTTTACTTGTCTGTCATGGACAAAGCGGTCGGCGCAGTTCTGATGGTTGACAGGAAAGGGGTGTAGACCCCAATCTACTATGTCACCCGAACGCTTCTTGATGCAGAAACGCGTTACTCCACTATGGAAAAACTTGTTCTAGCACTGGTACATGCTTCAAGAAGGCTGCGCAGATACTTCCAGGGTTACCCCATCAATGTTTTAACCGATTTTTGCATCAACGACATCTTGCGCAAGCCGCAACTTTCGGGAAGATTGGCCAGGTGGGCCATCGAGCTAGGCGAACATTCGATCACTTACAAAGCGAGGCCTTCATTCAAAGGGCAGATCTTAGCGGACTTTGTCATAGAGGTCCCCGCAGACAAGATCCAGGAATGCCAAATTGAAGCATCATCAAGTTCAACCCTAGTGGACGCATCACAAACGTGGGAACTATTTACTGATGGTGCATGTAATGATGAAGGCGCGGGTGCGGAGTTACGTCTAATAACCCCGGAAGGCAAAGAGTTCACCTACGCCATACGGCTTGACTTCCCGACCACCTATAATGAAGCAGAGTATGAAGCTCTTTTGGCGGGACTGCGCATAGCCAAGAAGATTGGGGCTCAGCACGTAGATGCCTACGTTGATTCTATGTTGGTAGCAAACCACATAGATGATTCTTATGAAGCCAGAGAGCCTTCAATTATCTTATACTTGGAGCACACCAAAGAACTAATGTGTAGTTTCAGCTATTGCAAAGTGAATCATGTTAGACGTAGTTAGAACAAGCCAACGGACGCATTGAGCAAGATGGCTTCAACAGTTTTCGACCACATAGCCAAGGATGTGCGGGTTGAGGTGTTAAATCACCCATCCGTACCTCAAAGACAAGTAAACGTGATCCAAACGGGTAAAGCCTCTTGGATAGCTCCTATCATGGCCTATTTGACCAACGGGAATCTCCTAACCAATCGAGCAGAGGCCCGCAACCTACAAAACAAGGCATTGCATTATCAAGTTATCGAGGGCATCCTATACCGGCACTCGTATCTAGGGCCACTGTTACGCTGTGTCGACTCCGCAGAAGCCACATACTTAATAAAGGATATACACGAGGGCTCCTGCGGACTACACACTGGTCCAAGAATGGTAGTAGCCAAACTAATGAATGCAGGTTACTATTGGCCCGACATGCATATGGACGCAGTTGCTGAACTGCGGAAGTGTGATGCCTGTCAGCGACACGCACCAGGGACACTTAAACCAAAAAACAACCTGGTACCGGTGACGGTCGCTTGGCCCTTTTAGAAGTGGGCTATCGACTTGGTGGGACCTTTTCCCACGGCACCCGGCAACATAAAATATCTGGTGGTAGCGATTGATTACTTCACCAAATGGGTGGAAGCTAAGACTCTGGCTTCGATTGATGGACGTAGCATCAAGAAATTCATATGAGAGTTCATCATCTGTAGGTTTGGCCTGCCACTAGATATTGTAAGTGAGAATGGTACGCAGTTTGCGGACTAACATTTACAGGAATGGCTCGCGTCCATGAGTATAAAATAGATATTTACCTCCGTCACTCATCCTAAAGGCAATGGTCAGGTAGAGCGTGCTAACCGAAGCATTGTTGAGGGCATAAAGGCCTGATTGGGAACAAAACGTACCGGTTGGGTCGATGAGCTCCCGCATGTTCTATGGGCTCATCACACGTTATCCAAAACCAACAATGGGGAAACATCGTTTAGCCTAACATACGGCACGAAGGTAGTGATACCAGCAGAGGTAAGGTGCCCATCCCCAAGAGTCTTGTTAGCCCAGAAGAATGATAACGATAAAGAGCTGCGAATAAACCAGGATTTGTTAGAAGTGCGTCGGGACATGGCCTCTATCCGCGATGCCAATTACAAGAGACAATTGGAAAAATACTATAACGTGCAAGTCAAACAACACATTTTTCGCGTTGGGGATTACGTATTCCGCAGTAATGAGGCATCCAACGCAAAAAACCCGACAAGCTTGCTCCCAACTGGGAAGTACCCTATAAAATCCAAAAGGTGCTCGGGAAGGGTGCATACACTCTGGAACGTTTGGACGGCACACCAATTCCACACATCTGGAATGCAGCGTAGTTACGCATTTGCTACATTTGAGTTTGTCTATTCTCTAGCTTTGTAATAAAAGCCTATGGCCCATTTCGATTTATGATTCAATAAAAGCATATTTTCATTTTATGGTACTACTCCATTACATGACAAGGCATCAGGGGACAGACACACATTACAAAAGCATCATATACATTCATCTAATATTCAAACATCAGACATACAAAAAGCGGTTCAGACATAACCCATATATTGCATCATCATCATATTGTAACAAAAAACATCATTTTCACATGGAGATACACTTATCTATAGTCTACCAAGCTAAGGCTTTGGGGCATGCTCCCATTTTCCCTCCACTCGGTGAAACTTGTGTTTAGGAGTTTTGGGCACATCCCCAAGGTCTGATAATTTCTTCATCTTCAATGGTAATCCATCAGAGGTTCCATGATCATCCAAAACATCTGGCCTCATGCTTTCTTGGGATAACAAATAGCCACAGTACTCAGCTAGCCGATCAAGAGAATTTGGTGGCATCCCAACATTGAGGGGATGAAGAGACAACTCTGTCATCCCACGCAATGCAGCTTGCTCAGCAGAGCTAAGTTGAGTGGATCGAGGATTGGACGCCATTATTTTTGTAGAAAGAGCAAGAAAATATTCACAGAGAAATTATGGAGCATGATTAGCTACAATTTACTATATATAGAAAGTAAAGTACAAGGAATTCATTACCATTAATGGCAAAGCACTCGATTAAGCTAGGGAGGGGTGACATGTGTCACATCAAAAGGCTGACAGGAGCCGTCAAAACTGTCACTTCCACAGTAGAACGTGTCAGCCACAATCTGACACAGGTGACTCGTATCACAGTTGACATCAGCCCATGATTACATCGCGCACAACAAATCAGGACTAAAAATGCAAAGGCACATGATTACGATCATCAACACAAAATCACAAAGATCTAAAGATGTTCAAAACATTACAAACCAACAAGGAAAGTTAATTGTTCAAATACAACTAGCTGAAATCAATAACATCAAGATAATGATCTACATCATCAACATTGGACACTCCTCCTTGAGTACTATCGCCAGCACCTGCGGAAGAAGATGCACCAACCCCGCTAGCCTTTGCAGCCTGCCTCTCTTCTTCTTCTTTGAGGGCTTTTTCTTCAAGCTCCGCACCTAGCCGGTCTGAATCCTCGAAATATGCACGGAGATCCCCAACAGGGTCGTTTGTCTTCAAGCATTTGCCCACCAAGTCAAACACTTCGAAGGAAAGTAATTCAAACTCTTCCTGCGCCTACAACTTTTCTGCTTCATAGGGCTGGTTGTAATGCGCGCATTCTTCAATCTTCTTTTCAGCTGCGTGATGGTGAAAACCTTCATTGAATCCCAACTGAAGACCATGCTTCATGGCAGAGCTACCAATCTTCGCAATGACATCTCCAAATTTTGGCTCGTTAAACATAGAGGATTTTTTACACACTATGAACCATGAAATAAAGTGGTTATGAGGATAAGCATCTTACCTTTTACACACCATACCGCATCATCCAGTTCACACGCTCACGCGCATCTAGGGAAACATCTGAGGCATCTTGGAAAGCCTTATGAGTTTGGCCCAAATCCACTTCAAGCTGGGTACGCGAAGATTCTAGCAACACTTTCTCCTCCTCTAACTGGCTCTTCTCTTGGCTAAGGGATTTGGTCTGTGTTTCCACCTCTGAAAGCGCGGATATGGCTTTCAACAAGTCTTCATGCTGCTGGTTAAGCTTCGTTATGGTCTCCGCCAACTCAGCTTGCTTGCCATCACTTGCATTCTGTTTCTCCTCATCGTCCCGGTTAAGTCGACCAATGTCATTCTTCAACTTCTCCACAGAAGCGCGGTAGCGCTCCATCTCTAAGTTGGTCCGCTGACAGGACCCCTTCCAATGCTTTGAGGACTTTGCCTTATCAGCCTTCAGTTTTTTCACCTCTTCCTTAGCTGCGTGAGCCCTTTGCTTATAACGGTCGATTTCTGCCCTGACATCAACACGGGCACGCTGGAATTCCTCTTCTCGTTGCAATAAGGAGCCCTCTGAATCCTTTAGGTTTTCCCAATCACGTATGAACTCGTTCTCACGACGAATAAGGGAACCAAGACTGCTTACTTGCAACACGAGGTTCATAGCAATGTCAGTAAATAAGGATCGACGGTCCACGCTTTCTTGATAATCACACTCGCGGGGAGGAACAGAGAGGGTCACAAACTCTTGAACATCTAACGGGTTCGTAAAGCGAGTAGTCTCCATGATATCCCAACGTGGCTGGGATCCGCATGAATCCCTAGTCACGTCAGAATTTGACTTCGTGTACAACACAGTTGAACTACCAGAGGTTTTCTTGAGGTTGGTTATGTTGACTTTCGAAGCATCGGATACATCGGGCCTTGAAGGATTCTCATCAACTTTACCTTTCTCCACATGACTTTGGTCGGGAGCTTGACTTTTGTCTGAAGTTTGAACTTCAACATTCACATTCAAGGAAGACACATCGTCAACTTTCTTTTTCCCCTTGTCCTTCTCAACACTCTTCTGCACATTCACAGCTTCATCTTGGACCAGCTCCTATCGATCTTGTGCACGCTCTGCATTCATCAACTCTTGATGACTCTCACCAACTTCAACGTTCACAACTTCCTTTTCCACCTGCTTGACTTTTTCTATAATCAGTTGATCAGGGGTAGATGATCTCTCTACATTCAGTGGACCTTGATCATGAGCAGGTAAGGTAGAGGAAGTTCCAGCTGCACGCAATACAAAGACAGAGCAACGTCAGGAACGTGCTTGAAAGAGCAAAACAACATATCACACACAATCTAACTTACCAGACTCTTGATTCACAGTCTTGAAACAGATGGGGTCCCGTTTAGGAGGAGGCTTCATCGTCATCCTCACCTTGGGCCCTTTAGACACAACAGGTGGTTGAAACACATCGACAGGGACGGCGGCAACAGGCTTCTGCGCTCCCGTCTGAACAACCCCCTCTGTTGGCTTGGGAATTTGCACTTGGGATTGTTTAAAGGCCTCTAGCCTCTTCTGGAACAACTCCGCAAGCACACCCTCGGATTGGCGTGCCGGAGAACGTTGTCTGCGGCGTTTGTGCTCGAGATCATCATCTGATTCAGTTGCCTCATCTTCTTCTACAAGTGGGGCGGAGGATGACTCAGTTTTCTTACTATGCTTAGAGCGCTTCCTGTGCTTGGAAGGCCCTATGCCTGCAATTAATGGACCACAACACTTGAGTCATCAACAACGCGGCTATATAATACAAACTCTACTCAATACTAACCCGTACAAGCTTGTTTCTTACGCCCCTGAGAATGCGCCTGTAAGTCTATCACCACTTTCTTACGAGATTGAATCCCTGCCCCTGTCAGAAGGCGCATGATGTCAGTACGCAGGCAACGTACACAACTGTGCACCCTTCGGGCGCAGGTGGTGTTTGTAAAAAGCGATAAGGTATACATTAAGATTAAGGGTTCACTAACCTGTCATAGTGTAGTGCTTCGGAGGATCCACAAGCTGCGGATATAGGAAATTCACACTTAGTCTCTCAATCAACAACCGCGTCCCCTCGGGAACAGTATTATACACAATTCTCGCGCCACCCATTTTCTCAAATAGCTTAAACAATGACATACCTGTCATATACCATGAAACGGTGGGAATTTGTCAAACACATAACCACGCAGAATAGCAAGGATAAAAAGGAAACACATACCTTCCTCCGGAACGCATGGGTCACAACCATCAGGGGTGCTTAACTGGCCCAGCCCCAACATTACCAACACACCCTCCGAGCATTTGTCCATAGCAAGCGGAGTGGCATGCGCGCAAAAGGACTTGTATCACTCTTGATTTTTATAATTTTCCATCGGTGGAAATTCAGCAATCTTCTCCCTCAACCCAATAGTCATCCACTGCAGGGGCATGGGGATGACTCCGTGGTTAACATAAAAAAATTTCTCTTTCCAGTCATACATTGACTTGAGATTTTCCAACACGAGTTGTTTAACCTTCCTACGAGTACCAAGGCTATACCATCCACTCCCACCACGGCCGCTTCTAAAACATAAAATACGTTCAATTTCTTGAACGTAGGCTCCATATCCAGAGACCGGCAGGTTGCTTCAAAATGGATTATATGAAGAAACCTAAACGGAGTCATCTGGGTGGGATGAGCACCACAGGTGAGCAATGTGTTCACCAAGAAATGTGTGGTGGGGAGCCTGAAGCAGCACTTCGTAAAAAACACCTCGTATAAAGCAATCTTACCTTATGTGGCTTGTAATGCAGTCTTCCCTCTGTAGGAAGTTCTGGAGCCCATTCTTTTAGAATTCCGTACTGATCAAGAAATGAAGCAAAAGAACTGGAGTCCCATTTAATGGTAGTCGTGTTAATACTTTTGGAGGTTGTATCATCCTTGGCAGACTCTGACACTTTTGGTTGATTTTGGACACTCTGAGAATCCTGAGACATCGTAAAGAGTTGAAGATATTAGTAAGAAATTGAAAGGGAGAGTTAGAATCACTTGGGAGTCGGAAGAATGATATATGGAATAAGTGGGAAAGTTAGAATTTTGAAATGATTATATAGGGTGTGCAATAAATACATCTGACGTCATGGCACGTGGGCCAAACACCTTTTCAAACATGAGCCTAATCAGAGCAGGACACGTGTCTGACAGAAGACAGTAAGACACCACACGCGCTCCACGCGCCTACGCGCCTGACACAACACAAAACGTGTCTGAAAAGATGCCAACGGTCACCACTCACGTCCCATCACAACTGCCAACACACCCTCACCTTTTCACCTTCGTGGGGAAGTGACAACTGTCCACCACGGATGACTGACTTGTCACATGGGTGCGGAAAGTTGACGTAAATTCATCAACCCCGTTCTCCGCTGCACGCATCCACGCGAGAACACTCTTCCACACTCCGCATCTAAGCACCCGCAAGTCAACGTACAGATCACTTACCCATCTTCACACCCATCAACGGATGAGCTATCATCCTGACTTCATTATTTTTAAGTCCAGCATCCCTCCTCTCTCCTCACAAATTCAGAGATAGAAGACACACTAGACTAGGGGGACTTGATAGGATTGGGTACTAAACCGACGAGTGGTCATACCCAAACTCGGTCTTAAGAGCTACGTAGAAGGAAGCTATGCGTGGACAATGTCACACACGGTCGACAACCATGCACTAATCAAGGAGAAGAATTAGCGCGTCTGGCGGTAAAGGCGGTAACCGTTCCATCATTTGTTTATATGTAGCTCTCCATAACTACTTTACTAATATAGCCAAGGGTAGTGGAGAAAACCCTAATCGGGCCTCGACCCATTACGATTAGGGTTTGGGGTAATGGTGGCATACGCCCACCTCTATATAAAGGATCATATCCATAATGGTGGCATACGCCCACCTCTATGTATCCGCCTTGGCGGGGTGTGACACTTAAACATGACGCAACAATTGCCATACCTCGACATGGTCAAAATTGTTGTCGTATCGAGCCGCATAGTCCACATGCGTGAACTCGATAGCCAACTCAGGATTGATCACTACTAGAAAAATGGGCTATTGTCACCAAAAGTTGCTACCTAGAAAAATGGTAGCAAATTTAGCAACCGATTTTACACCAAAATATGTATTATAAGATAAGGTAGCTAATCGGTTGCAAATTTTGACACTGTTTATTTTTTGTGGTAAATTCGTGAGAAAAATAATAAGAAAGACATAAAAAATAATAATTTAAAAAAAAAAAGAACAAACTTATTGAATTGTGACCACCTTAGCAGTAGCAAATTTAGGGACCCATTTTGAGAATAAATTGCTACCATATTAGCCACGATAAATCATGGCTACTGTCACCAAAATATGCTACCTAGAAAAATGGTAGCAAATTTAGCAACCAATTTTATACCAAAATATGTATTATAAGATAAGGTAACTAATCGGTTGCAAATTTTGACACCATTTATTTTTGGTGGTAAATTCGTGAGAAAAATAATAAGAAAGACTTAAAAAATAATAATTTATATAAAAAAAAAACAAATGAAAGAAACAAAAACACATCTTGTGGATTTTTTTATTCATGTGACCAAAAACACATCTTTTGGAAACCTTTAGCCACACTTTACGAAAAAAAAATGTGTCATTTAGAAGCCACACTTAATGAAAGAAAAAAAATCTAATAACTATAAATATTTTATCGTCAATTAGATCTAATGATGGTCAGTTAGGCCCAAAGACGGTCAGTTAGATTCGATCAGTGTCAGTTAGACCCAATGAAGGTCATTTAGACCCAATAATGGTCAATTAGTTCCGATGTTGGTCAATTAGGCCGTTGATGGTCAATTAGAACCAACGATCGTCAATTAGATCCAATGATGGTAAATTAGATCCAATGACGGTTCATTACACCAATGATGGTCAATTGGATCCAATGATGGTTAATTACACCACTGATGGTCATTTGGATCCAGTAATGGTTAGTTAGGCCCAATGATGGTCAGTTAGATCCAATGATGGTCAGTTAGATCCAATGATGGTCAGTTACACCCAATGACGACTAATTAGATCCAATGATGGTCGGTTAGGCCCAATGATGGTCAGGTAGATCCAATCATTGTCACTTAGACCCAATGATGGTCATTTAGACCCGATGATGGTCAATTAGGCCCAATGATTGTCAATTAGAACCAATGATCGTCAATTAGATCCAATGATGGTCAATTAGATTTAATAATGGTTAATTAGAACCAATGATCGTCAATTAGATCCAATGATAGTTAATTAGATCCAATGATGGTTAATTAAACCAATGACCGTCAATTGGATCCAATGATGGTCATGGAAACTCCTTAATTCAAATTTGACTTCTAGCACTAGAATTGTAACTCACAATTGAATTATGTTATTGTGTAACTTACTTGACCCGTTATTAATTTTTATTAATTCTGACTTCTTAATTCTATTAATTGCTTGTTTTGTAGATTGAAAAGTTGAATTTGGTTATTAAAGAGCTTGTTAAGGAAAAAGATGAAGATAAAGAAAGGTTCGAAGGAATAATTGCGAGCTTGGTGGCTGAAAAAGAAAAATATAATGCAGATAAAGAGGCTATGAACAATAGAATGGGAGAATTTGAAGCTAGGTTAACAGCTATAGGTGGAAAATAGGCTATAAACACTTAGACATGAATATTTTGAAGTTTTTCATGGATAATTTCGGTTATTTGATGTTTTTTTTGTGTTTCTATTAGAGTCTTTTATATGATTTTAAAGTTGGAAAAACTATATCAAATTTGTTTTATATAATTTGAGATTTTGTATTATTTGACTGTTTTATATAATATAGTTTTCTTGAAATGTAATTGAATTAATAAAGAAGGAAAAAAAACCCAATAGAAAAGCTAAATGGTAGCAAATTTTTAATGAAAGTGATGGTTAAATGGTAGCAAATTTTCAATGAAAGTGGTGGCTAAATGGTTGCAAATTTTCATTGAAAATGGTGGCTAAATGGTTGCAAATTTTCAATGAAAGTGGTGGCTAAATGGTAGCAATTTTTCATTGAAAGTAGTGGTTAAATGGTAGCAAATTTTCAATGAAAGTGGTGGCTAAATGGTAGTAAATTCTCAATGAAAGCGGTGACTAAATGGTTGCAGACTAAATGGTACCAAAACGGTTACCAAAAAAGTGTAAATTTTCAATAAAAATGGTGTCTAAATGGTGGCAATATCGGTGGCTAAATGGTACCAAAACAGTAGCAAATGACCTTACTAAAATATTGTAGGAGCGGTGGCAAATATTTTAACCGTTTTTGTGGTGACAAAAATATGGTAGCAAAATACAAAAGTGGTAGCTATTTGGTGACATTAGGGCAACAGAGACGTGTGTTTTTGCTACCACATTCTCGGTTGCAAAATGGTGGCTACAAAGCAATTGCTACCGTTATGTAACCGAAAATGTGGTGACAAAAGCCTAATTTTCTAGTAGTGGATGCCCAGTTGCTCCTTCAAGATGCGGTCGTAGAGGGTGGTCCACCGATCACACTTATTGTTGATATCGGTCCATTTTCGCTGCAGGCTTTCAATGGTGTGGTCGTTGAGACTGACTTGTTGGTTGAAGTCGGCCAAGACACGGTCCCAGAACCGTGTGTCCCCCTCCCCCCTCGAGCCCCACCCCCTAAAGCGTTTGCGTTGTAGAGCAGGATCGTTTTGGGCATCATGAATGCACACCACCAACGTGATTTCTTCTTGCTTGTTCTAGCGCGTCATGTTTGTATTTGAAGAGTATGGGTGTGGGTTTTAACCGTGGGTGTATATGTGAGATTTAACCACGGTCGTGTGGTTTATATACAAAATTCTTGAACGGTTATCAAGTGGAAAATTAAATTTCCCGGCCGTTCGGTAGGATGGTTGGGTAAATGCAATTGAATTTTTTTTTGACCGTCTGCTACCATTTGGCAGCTACGGTATAAATGTTAAATTGAATTTTTTAACCGTTTTTTTATTTGGTAGGAAAAAGTTTAAATATGTAATTATTTATTTAAATGAAAAATAAATAAACGAATCAGTGATGTGTTGCCTTTAAAAAACAGTTTCAGTGAAGTGATGTGATAGTGCAAGATTCGTAGAAATCAGTGAAGTAAAAAAAAACCCATGAAGTGCCCCTCCCCCAAGTTATTATTAAGATAAAAATAAAAACTAAATTGTCTAGATTGGTTTTACAGTTGGGTATTAATTACTGCTTTTAAGAGAGAAAAATCATGATTATAATTTAGTTTAGGGTATGAATGTTGTCGTGCACGGTAAATTCGTTATTCGGAAAATTACTGTCACACTTATGTGCACGTACCAAAGCTTATGATATAGGACGTGTTGAATTTGATGGTTGAAAACAATAATTCCTTTAAGGGCTGTCCTTGAGAATTCAGGTGTGTGGGTCAAGCCACGGAAAATGTGTCTCTTACCCTTAAGCCTTGATGAAATAAATAACGTAAACTGTTTTCTTTAAACGACGATTAAAGTATTACAATAAGTTAATGACATACCGTATTAAGCGAATGGGTAACCGAGGCTGAATGAAGCTTCTTTAACATTCTTTTTAGCCCAAAGCTTCTGAATTAGGTTGGGGAAAATTTTGTTTACTTCTTTTTGCTTTTTTTTTATTTAGTTAAATTAAATGAGTAATGGGATTTTAAACTTGGTAACCAAGAGTTTGACTTACCATTGCAATAGAACATCCATAAAAATAAACTAGCATGTGTTAAATGTTGTCTCATGATAAGATAAGGTTCAGGCCATTAATATGTACCAACCAGTAACCTGACTCATGCATTACTAATAGGGAGTTACTAATAGGAACTTAAATCAAAAGGAGACACCAAAGGTCTTGCCACATAGTTTTATCCCATCATGTGTTAACATGTGTTATTTCTAACATGTTTATCCCATCTCATATGACCTCCCATGTTTTTTGGGAATCAAAATAAACTATACCAAGAGTTTGACTTACCATTACAATAGAACATCCATAAAATAAACTAACATGTGTTAAATGTTGTCACACGATTACATAAGGTTCAGATCAAATAATATGTACCTAACATGTGTTAACATGTGTTATCCCATCTCATGTGACCTCCCATGTTTTTTGGGAATCAATATAAACTGTACCAGGAGTTTGACTTACCATTACAATAGAACATCCAAAAAAAATAAACTAACATGTATTAAATGTTGTCACACGATTACACAATTACCCTTTTTTATAATGGTGTCCATTTTTGAAGTTTTTTTTATGCCTAATGATATTTGAAGATGGACCGGTCGTCTTCTCCGGCGGATCTATCTTCTATGGCCACACCTCCAACCACCCGGAAACTAACCAATTTTACTCCCACATCCGATCATCCAAAAAGAATGTCAAACACTAGTAAATGAATCACTAAAAAATCACAGATAACCAAAAAATAGACTTGAGAAAGAGAGAGAGAGATGTCGGGCGGTCGTCTTCTCCGGCAAACCTATCTTCTCCGGCCACATCTTCAACCACTTTAAAACCCACTTTTGATGGAGGTGGGAGGAGAGATGAGAGAGATGATTGTTACTGGAACCACGATTCACCACCACTATTGTTACCATTCACTAAGAAGATGAAGAAGGAGGAGGGAGGAGAGAAAGATGGATAGAGGAGAAAGATGATTGTTACTTGTCATAAATATGGAACAACACCAAGAAGTTAAAGGATGAGTGAGGAAAGAAGATAGAGACCGTGTTTTTCAAGTAGATGAAGAAAAGGGAAAGAGATGAGAGAGATGGTTGGAGGATTAATGGTGTTTGAGCTTCATTCTTGAAGAAAAAGGAAAGAGAAGAGATAAAGAGGAGAGAGATGACATTCTTGTTGTTTTAAAAGAGGAGAGAGGTTGTTCTTGGGATGTGAGATATGACAAGAAAGGAGGAGAGAGGGTGGACATTGTAACTTTACCAAAGTACCCTTATTTGTACTATATCTATTATAATAAGATTATCTTAAAAAAAGTCTTCTCAATTAATCTCATCCATTGATCAACTCCAATGGATGGATAGGATAAAGTTTTCATGGTTTGCACTCTATGAGTGGGTTTTCATAATATCCATCCCCTATATATATATATATATATATATATATATATATATATATATATATATAGGGTCAAGATCGTGTACAAAGTGGTTTTTTTGTGAGAAGTATTAAAAATTGATACTTATGCATCATTTTTTGAACTTAGTCGTGATGTTTTGGATTGTTTTGCCTATAAAAACACCAAACATAACAATTAAAAACCGAAAACAATGTATTTTAGGCTTAAAACTTAAAACACCATGCTAAGAACATTAGCAGTGTGTTTTAAGCGTTAAGTAGTGTGTTTTAGTTGTTTTTAAAATTTAATGACTATAATACATTGTATTGTGTTTTAGATTGTTGTGTTTGGTGTTTTTCAAGTTAAAACAACCTAAAACATCATTCCTAAATCCAAAACATGATGTCTACATGTCAATTCTTAGTCCTTCTCACACTTCTCACGAAAAATGTACTTTGTACAGGATCCTAAACCTATATATATAGGGGAAGGTTCAATTGAGAACTCATAGTTAGGGAGAGAACTCGAGAACTCCTAATTAAATTAAAAAAAAAATCATAACTCAAAATTTAAGTCAAAAACCAAAAATCTGGTTCGGAGCTTCTCTTTCCCACGTCATCCCGGTTCAGAAAAAAAAAATAAAAAATAAATAAAAAATAGGCGACTTCTAATGCACCTGTGTAGTAAATGTCCGGTTAGCTTTAGGGTTTAGTTTTTGGGTTTAGTTTAGCTTTTAGGGTTAGTTTTTTTTAGTTTAGTTTGTAAGGTTTAGGTTTTGGGGGGTGGGGTGGGTTTAGGTTTTTGGGTAGGGGGTTAGGTTTTTTTGTGGGGGTTAGGTTTTCGGTTGTGACGGGTGGGGCTTAGGTTTTTGGTAGGCGGTGGGTGGGGTAGGTTTAGGTTTTTGGGTGGGGGTGGATGGGTGGTTTAGGTTTTTGGGTAAGCGATTTAGGTTTTTTAGTGAGGGTGGGGGTGGGTGGGGTGGAATTAGGTTTTTGGGTGGGGGTAAGTTGGGGGTAGGTGGTTTAGGCTTTTTGGTTATACTACACATGTGCAGTAGCGTTTTTTAGGTGTGTTTTTTTATTATTTTTTTTTAATTTTTTTTATTTTTTTTCCGAACGGGTATGACGTGGGAAAGAGAAGCTCCGAACTAGTTTTCTATTTTTTTACTTAAATTTTGAGTTATGATTTGTTTATTATATTTTTTTGTATTTAATTAGGAGTTCTCGAGTTCTCTCAATAAAATGAGTTCTCTATTGAACCATCCCCTATATATATATATATATATATATATCTATACTATATTAATAAGCATATAGGAGGGGCAACTTTGGTCATTTGCCAGTTTTAAGAGATTTACAACAGTTTATGCATATTGTACAAGACTAAATGCACAAAAGAAAAAAAATGCGGATGATGGATGATTATTAGGGTTTTAGATCTCAGCTCATTCTTGCTTCTTATCCGCCTCCTCTCTCTTGCGGCGACTCATTAGGGTTTCATGGATTCCTTCACTTTCCAGCGCCTCCCAACCCATTGTTCTTATTTTACCAAGCAGATCTAAGGTTTCAAGACCTAAACAAGCATCGTCATCATCATTTCTTCGATCTAGGGGCCTTCTTGTTTTAGATCTAGGGTTTCAAAACTCGTGCAGCAGCGTCGTCGTCGTCATCATCATCATCAGTTCGTAGTCGTCATCATTACTGGTACGATCTAGGGCTTCTGTTTTCATGCTTTGATATTCAAGTACACTTGTAACCTTTACTTCATTCGACCACAAGTTTACCCACGAGTCTGTCATTCTAATCCTAATGCTTCTTTGACAGTTTCCAATGTACACATACTCCAGATGGTTCATGACCTTACTGTAACTGATCGTTGCTGTCATTTTCAGGTTAATTCCTCTTTTATTTATATATTTATGTTGCTTACTTATTGTTTATAGTTTCCTATTGTGGTGGTTAGTTTTGAAATGTATCTTTGAAGATTTAGAATCTGATAGAATGTTTGATGAATGCACAAAAAGAATGTTAGTTACTATCGATTTTCTATTTCTCATGTGTCTCTTACTACGGATTTTGTATGTAGTATGTTAATAGTGCTAAACATGGATTTGAATTTCACTTTACAAATTTATTCTAATTTACTTCAGTTTTTACTGAATTGTTGTTTTCTTTAATCTAAGTGAACTAAATGGGGATTGTTAATAAATAAAAAAAATGCTTGTTTTTAAAACCGGTTATGCTAGGATAGTGTGGAGGAATGACGGTACTGGTTGATGGTGTTCAATTTGTGTTTTTAGTTCCATTTTAAAGTTGTTGCTCTTATTACATAATGGGCCTTCCATGGTGCAGGGGATACAAGTGGAGAAAAAAAGACGACATTCTTTACCGGCTTCAAAGCAGGACGACATTTTTATTGATAGTTTTTACAGTTTTCGAATTTTAGTTTATGTATGTGGTTGTCTTTATGTATAGGTGGGTGATCGAGAAGAAGTGAGCGAGTACTATCAATGTAGAGGATGCTTCATTGAGCTATTGCCTTTGATGGAAAATCTTCGAGGGTTAGAATGTGCTCATATGGGAAGGAGTAGGACAATAAGGTTGTTGTTCTTCATGTGCTACAATATAATTACTAACTTAGTTTCATATTTGTTTGATTTTATTGAATGCTACTTATCACAAATTTAATATATATACTTTCTTTCTAATAAAATAATTTCTACACTGATTATATGATTTTGATCGGATAACTATTATGACTTATTAAAGAGGTATAAAAATTACTACATATACATATCATATGTTTTTTTAACCAAGTTAAAATATATAATTTTAATATAAAATCCAAACTGAAGTTAATATTTATAGCTGATTTGAGTGATTATTTGATATAGAATTGTAGAGTACTTTAGTTTTAGTAATTATATTTTTAATTGACTTATTATTGTTGATGTTATGGTTCAATTTTAAATGTATTATTGTCTAAGGCTGATTGCTTCTGCGGTTTTGTGTTTTATCGATTTTGGTCTGTTATAGTTTGTGTTTCTTTGTTCTGGAGCTTATCTTTGGACGTTGAAATAACTAGGGTTTGCGATATACCATTATCACTGATTATCTTCATAGCTATCTCATGTATTCACCTATTATCTTCATAGCTGTGAAATGTTGAGGAATTTTGCGTCACACAGGTAACAAGCAGGGCATTCGCCAGCTCACATATCGTTATATGATATAGTATTTATTTTAATAAATCATGCCTCTATTTGTGTTGCTTGCATTTGTTATTTTGGTGATTTTGCTTTGCTTTAAGATATTTTGGCTAATAGTTTTATTCTTTATGATATAGAATCTCAATTATCTTTCAAATAACAAAAGCAACCTGCTTGGCTTATGGGCAAACAAATATCCTTCTAGCTGTAAATTAAGTGAAGGTAAGTTCTTATTGCTTGTTTTTGTTGATGTATTGCTATACAAATGCACAAAATAAGCTTTTTTTTCATTGCTTTACTAATTTATTTCTATGCAAAATCAAAATCAACATAGGCCACAAAAGGCTATGGTGATGGTTCATGGTGATGATAAAGGGCAATTTTGGTCAACCGGACTGTGTACACTCACCGAGTTGTCGCCCGAATTAACAAAGTGGTAAGTCTTTTTCAGACAAAGATATGTAGGTACAATCCATTTCTCATGGCATGCTATGATCCCAACATAAATGATTCAGAGTGTCTATCGTGTAAATAGGGTTATATGGTTGGTTTAATTTATTGGTGTGACTCGGGTATTACTGTTTTGTTTTAAAAGGGAATTACTAGACTTTTAGAAACACGTATAATTGCTGCTATGTTTCATTACTTTGTTTACAATATTAATAAAAATTTATAACTAGACTTTTAGTAAGAAAAGAGTTGGATTACTATCTAATAATATAGTTCTTATATTATCACTAATAGACATACAACTCTTGTATAATCAAATTAGTTATCTATGAAGTTAAAAAATGGACAAAAAAGAAGTAGGTAGACAACCCCACTGACCTTACCTGTATGAAAACTTGTTTCGAGTTTTGACCCGTTACCCAAGATTGCAAACTCTCTGGCTTAAAGTTTCAATTGTGTACTTGGTGTGGTTATCATACTGTTAATGCATCTTACTATGATTTCAGCTTCATCTCAGTGAGCTCTAACAAGGACTTCAAACATTACAAGACCTCAAAATTGATCAATTTCTATAATTGTGATTTGCGCAAGTAAAGCATCATTTCCCACATTAGCATTCATTATTATATGCTTCTTTAGTCTTTTTTGATTATATTGTGTTGTGTTCAGGGCTGGAGTAGCACAATACATAAAAACGAAATGGCGCATGGTTGCTAGAGGCATCTTCATCTCTAATGTGATTTTCAAAACTCACCATTTCGAAACCTTCATCCAGTATACTATAGGTACTTTGCCAATATAATATTCATAAACAAAACTTCATTTCTTAATTGTCTTTGTTTGAGGTATTGGTTATTATAGTTTTAGTTATATTACTGAAGTGCTATGAAAGCAAAATCAGTACAAATTTATAAAACCTTGATGCCAAGATCTGTTGATGCATGCAACATTTCAGAAGTTGACTATTAAAAGTCAAACAGTCTACTTTTGATTTCAAAGTTCAAATCAACTTTATTGATTTTTTTAAAGGAGTTTATACTCGCATCAAGAAGCATAACAAATACCATCCATAAACAAAATAACATATGGGTAGTCATGATGCTTCTGGACTTGTCTTTTAATATATATGATTATCTACTTCTGTTAGATATGCTTACAAAAACCATATCATGTTTTAGGAACGAAGAAGCATGTGGGACTTGAGGGTTTCATCCCATGGCAGCCCGAGTGACACGTCAAATGAGAACGAAGCGACTTATAAACTTTGTATGTCCATACATTTAAATTTTCTTTTAACAACATATATTTTCAGTAGTATATTAGGGAAGTCAATTAGGGAAACACCAGACAATAGTCACCATATATTTGTTGAATTTTATGACGTTAGAGCTGCATAGACGGCTCTAGGGAGGGAAACTGCGGGAAAACGAATAAAATTTAATAAGGTCACTCATGCTCCAATTAGCCTCCTCGATAGGTAATTCTATTTTCTTTAAATAAATTTTCAAAATTGTTACTTACAGGTGATTCAATTTGATGTATTATGTTAAATGGGTCAAATGGGTCGGGTGCATAAAATAGTTAACAAGAAACTGGTCAAATTTGTCATTTTTTGTATAATTCGAGGTTGGATATACAACAAATGTGACTTTTTAGTAACAAATCATTTTTGACATGTTTCAAAGTCAAATTGGATCTTAAAATTACATCTGCAAGCTTAATGTTTTATAACAAAAAAAGTAAGCTATATTAATACCTCAATCTCTTAGGCATGAATGTTTCAATTACCTTTTTATAATTAAAACAAAAACATTAGTCAAATTGGATCTTGAAGTAGGTGACTGAAGCAATCCAAATACTTATTTGATCCTTTAGCTAATATTTGAAATCATCGAATAATGAATGAAGCTAATAAATTATTAATTTAAATAAAATTTTAAAGTGATAAGATCGTAATTTTAGGTGATCTTATTTTGTAATTTTTATTTCATGCTTTTTGGTTGTTGGACATGTAGCTCAGGTGTTTCAAACATAGCCAAACATCCTACTGGGTTTCATTCCCTTGTTGATACTACCATGTTGATACTATTGAGTTTCATTCCTTTGTTGATACTACCATGTTGATACTACTGAGTTTCATTCCCTTGTTGATACTACTGAGTTTCATTCCCTTGTAGCTCAGGTGTTTCAACATAGCCAATCCATTAACACTTATGTCATTTTTTTTTATTATGTAGATAGTTATTGTATTATGATTTAGATCTGTTATATTTATAATAATATACGTTCTTCAATAAGCAATTTTAGGACATGTAAGCATTTGAATATATGTTAGGCTATATATCAGTTTTATGATGACATATCATGAGAAAAATTCATATTTATATTAGATAAATGATACAGATCTAAATGGGTATATTTATATTAGATAAATGATACAAATTTATATTAATAAACAGGTCCAACATATTGTTTTTAGTAAATGGGTCAATTTTATAAGTTTATTGAACGGGTCAAAATTACCATTTTCACTTTGTGGCCCAAATTTACCATAACCAGTTAAAATTAGAGAAATGATACTATGTGAATCCAGTGATATGATTTCTTGGGTTGGGAGTAAACTCCTAATCATTTCCATATTTTTATAGATCAAGGTTGCTGATGTACTCTTAACCTATTGCCAGGGCCGGCTCAACTGTTTTGGAGGCCTAAAGCAAAAGTCTAAAATTTGGGCCCTTTCATTAAAAGAAACTATGCTTTTGTTTATGATTTAAATAAATAATATTATGGTTGTCTGATGCAAATAAGTGCTCGGATTTATGATTATAAAGTGATCCTACAGTAGCCCTGATGAAAAAGACCTTTGAGATCATTATCAGAGCATGAGGGCAAAATACAAAATAACTATTGGTTAATACATTGATATCATAGGCATGATGGTTAATAATCGCTATCTACTACAAACTGGAGGCCCTATAAGAAATGGGGGCCTAAAGCTAGGGCTTTAGTAGCTTTGCACTTCAGCCGGCCCTGCCTATTGCTTAGTTGATTACTTCAACATAAAACCTAATTGTTATGCCGATTCATAATTTTCTTATATTATTCATCTTGCATTTTGGTAGATCGATTTAAGACATCGTTATGGGATTAGTCTTCACTTTTATTACCTGAATTGGCTGCACTCTCCAGGTAAAGAACCTTTTTTTACTGGTAAGAACATGTTACCTTTATTTAAAAAGACATGTTGTAAAGTAGGTGTTAAAGTCTCTCGGTTCTGGTTAAAAAATGGGTAAATAAAGAACATGTTACCTTTATTTAAAAAGACATGTTACCTTTTTTATGTGCGTTGACACTTGATTAAAAGTCAAGAGGCATTTTAGTTCCACTATGTGAAATGTTAATGGATGCACATGTTGCCTAGCTTATTATATGACCCTGATCGATTGCATAATAATGTTTCTTTTTCTCCCTAATTTGTTTTTTTTTTCCATCAAGGGCTTTAAGGCTATATCGGATGGCGGTTGGAGTTGCATATCTGGTTCCAATCAGATTAGTATGTGCTGCTTGCTAAGAGGTTCAAAAGGTACAGAACATTTGATGATGCCTTTTTGTTTATTTATTTTTTGAAGCTTTAAACAACGCAATGGCTCCATCCCATTTGAAAGTGCTAATTATTTAAAGATTTAGCAATTTAATAATACATTATGAGACTCAAAATTGAATAGTTGGCTGTGAACAATCTTTGACCCTTTATTTATGAATGGGTCGAAATGGTTTGTGTTTCATTTAAATTGGATAAAAACTAGCTAAAACAGAATTGGTTCATATAAGTTGAAAAGGCGCCTTTCGGTGGGCAATGCAAAATCAGCTTTGGGCTGCACTTGAGTTTAACTATGAAGTTTCTGACTGAAACTTCTTTTTAAAGTTTAAGCTGACACTTGTAAATGTTGTGAGTTCTTGTTAACTTTAACTTTTGACGAGGCTGAAGACGATCACCACAACTTTTATCCAATCGAGTTCTTAAACTCACTGACGGTCAGCGACTAACATTGGTTTTTTTAGTGTCGATACATGCTCCAATAGAGGAGAAGATACAAGAAAGTCACTAGCCGGTGGTTGTATTGGTCAAACAAGAAGTGATATAAGAAACTCTCAGTATTATATTTGATGAAGAATGGTGGTCGAACCATGTTGACACGTAAATTGTTATTTGTAATTTTCTATGTTGATGACTTATATATTTCTTATTCATGTGTTTGCTTTTTTTAGATTAATATGTTTATGACTGATATGTAACCAAACTTTAAAAGGCTCATGGCATACATAGACCAAACCGATGCTACGCATAAAAACTAATAGAAGTACAATACAATATTTCACGAGAGAATTGAAAAACTAACAAAAACGAGTAACACATTGTAAATTACCGTCGCCGCCGCAACGCGCGGGTTCCCTGCTAGTATATATATATATATATAGGATTCGGATATTTTAAAAACTCCTCTGAGTTGCGAGAACTTGAGAACTCCTCTGTAACACCCCAACCGATGGCGGAAACATCGGGATGTTACGTAGTGATAATCGTTCAGTAGCTCATGGTAATAATAAATTTAATTAATTGATTTAAATAACTTACATACAATTGTTCTACAAGAATTCGTACATCAGATTGAATAAACTATGCACATATCTTCAAGCAATTCTTCAAACAAGTAGAACCTGAAACATGTTAAGTTGAAAATATTTTGGGTCAACAAATGTTGGTGAGAATACATAGGTTTTTGAAAATAATTGATAACATTAGTTGTACAACGTCCAAAGCTGTATGATGATAGAGAATGATACCGACATGTAACAATGCGTCTTTTGTACAACCAAACCTTGTGTCGACTGTTGACTAACTCGCAAGTTAGTTAAATGTTATTACTGTTATCGATCATCCCTGAGTCTACGCGGGGGATGGGTTTGTCAGACCTATAGCGCTATAATCTAAACAGGCGGCTTGATCATTGTTAATGATTGTACTGTGTCTTTTTGTTACAGCCACATGATAGAATGATAGTGTAATTGAATCACAAGTAAGTATGAGTAAATGATAGTATAAAATGTTTAAACATGTTTCACCCCAAAAATGTAAAAGAGAAAAGGGGCTATGTAAACTCACCTTAGCAAATGTTATACTTCTTGAAAAGATGAAATAATAGTGTTGCCCAAATAATGCCAAATATCACCCTATAATAAGGTAGTAAATAAGTCTAAGTCTAATTAGTTTATAAGTGTATCCTAGGGTTTCGATTTGGGGATATCCAATTGTTTAAAATAAAATGTTAATTAAATAAAAGGGAAATTTGACAATTAAATAAAAGAAAGTCTTTTTATAAAATTTGAATTTAGAATGTTCACAATAATGTGTTTGAAGTATAAAAATAGTTTTATAAAATTATTTCTTTAAAAATAGATTTTTAAATCTATTTATTACTAATTGCCAATATATAACTTTAATATTCAAAAATATTAAAATTAAAGTATTTCTATTTTAAAAATCATATTTCTGTTTTAAATATTTAAAAATAAATTGTATAAAATTTTGGTGCAAAAATAATGAAAATTGAATTTATTATGATTTAATTATGATTAAATCTAACAAAAATTGATTAAAAATATAAAATAAATGAGTTTTCAGAAATAAAAATCATTTCAGTAAAGTTTAACATTGTACAAACATAGGATAATTTTTGTAGAATTTAATAAAATTGTTTTGATATTTTAATGAATTTTTATAAATATAATAGCATAAAATTGATTTAATTATTATAAATATTAAATAAATGAATTTTAGGAAAATAAAAATTGTAAATAAAACTTTTAACTCAGATTTAATAAATATAATTTTTTAGAATTTATAAAATAGTTTTAATATTTAAAAACGAATTTATAAGTTTTAAATGTATAATATATATATAATAATGATTTGTAAAAAGAAATGGAATTAAGGAAAAGGGGGGTGTCCAGGCCGGGTCTCGAACCCTGGTGGTCCCTGTTACAAGCAACCATCACAACCACTTGGCCTAGGCCTGTGGTTGTGATGAATCCCGTTCCAATAAAAATATAAACACATGCGAAATCAGTTTTTATCCCCAAATCAAAATTACAAGCCCTAGCTTTTCCAATCGAACAATCCACACATCTTTAACCTGATTAATGTTAGGGCTTTCGATGTGTGTTTGCCGATGAACAAACCCCACAACATTAATTATACTCACAAGGTTGTATTAAGCTTGATTTGCCGGTCACGATAAAAAGTCAAACCACGATCGTTTGACAAGCTTAGATGATGATTCAGAGAGATTGGTGGTTGAGAGAGGTGTATGAACGAGTTTTGAAGGCTCGAGGTTGATCAATTTATATAGGGGATCAATGGGTTGTTCAATTGGCAAGTTTTGACCCGCTGTTTAATGTTTGACGCGTATATGGTTAATTTGTGTATCAATTAACTGCTAATAGACGTGCATCATAGTCATAACAGGCCGGACATCATGCAATGTTGCCAATTATAGCCTAATCACAAGCCAAATTTGATGTTGATTGACATACGCGTAGCACAGTTGACTTTCAAGTCAACTGTGAGGGTTAAATGCAAGGCATATAATAATAACGTATTGTATCAGAAACAAAAACGAAGGCTAGAGTAAGTGGTAAGTGTGTGTGGGTGTGGTGGCTGAGGACTCGGGTTCGAACCCCGGCCTCAGCTCCTTTTTTTTTTTTTTTTAAAAAACAATAGGGTGAGGGTGTTGGGCTTGGTTGGGTGGGCCGGATATCAAATTTTGGATTTGTTTTCAGTTGGGCCGATCTGGGCTGTTTGGGTTGGGTTAAACAATTAAATGAATTTGCATCTAGATTAATGTTATCATTTATTATTATTATTATTATTATTATTATTATTATTATTATTATAAATCTATATATATGTATATGTATGAGTAATTATCATTGTATTAGAGTCCTAGATATCACCAAAAGTAATAAGGCTTGTTTTAAATCCGTAACGTATAATTAATAAATGCGAAATGTTACAGTCTCCCCTACTTTTAGGAACTTCGTCCCGAAGTTAAGAGAAACACTAGGTTTACAATTTGTCAACCACCGGAAACCTTGATAAAATTTCACACTACCTTAACGTACCTGTAAATTCATGATTACGTTCCGGACCGTAATTACCAATTTACCTTACATTAGGGTTTTGCGTCCTTTTATGACTCTACCGATTGTTGAGCAGGTTTGATAGTCTCCACCAGTCGTTGAGCAGGTGGTAGGGCCTCTCCCGACTGTTGGAAGACATGATAACCTCTACCAATCGTTGAGTAGATTGTTTGGTAGTCAACTAATTGTTGTACAAGTAAGTACGTATGATTATAGATATAGCAATTAGTTCACATTCAAACAAGCATGCACACAAATGTTATGGTAATACTTGGATTTATTATTTGAATCAAAAAGTGTTGATACATAGAATCAAAAGCAAACAACATTCAAATGATGGGACCTGCTGTTAAGTAGCTGGAGGGTCTTGATCTCGGTTTAGTTTAGGGCATCGGTTACGGTAGTGATTTGGGTCTCCACATTCATAGCATTGACCATAGTTGTATTGATTAAGGTTAGCAGCTTGAGCAGGGTTGGTGGGTTGGTTGGCATTAGGATTTGGGGTCTCGCGACATGTATTAACTAGATGGCCATACCTACCACAATTGGTGCACAAGCGACACGCTGAAGTAGTGGGATGATGTCGGTTGCATGTGTTACACAATGGATGGTTTCCTGTATAAGGTTTCTTGTTAGAAGCTTGTGGAGTGAGGTTTGCATCAGGATCCCTGGTCTTTCGTTTCTGGTTCTCAGTGGTTACCGCGGCTACAATACTTGCTTTATTGCCTTTCCGAACCAAGGTCCCGTTCTTTACGTGATTATCAGTTAAGGTAGCTGCTAAATGTTTGGCTTCCTCCAAGGTGGCAGGATTCCTTCCCCACACCGTGTCCTGGATTTGCATGGGCAGACCACCGATGTACTTCTCGATGGCTACCGGCAGGGGAGTGACTTTGTGGGGTAACAATAAGCTAAGCTCGTGAAAGCGGGTATTGTAGGCAAGGTTTTCCCCACTATCCTGGGCAAGGGTGTGGAACTCGTCTTCTAATTTCTTGACCTCGTTACGTGGGCAGAACTCATCTTTCATTATCTCCTTGACTTGATCCCACGTCATAGTAAGTGCAACTTCAGCTCCGCGAGTGCGTTTTTCTTCATTCCACCAAGTGAGTGCTCGTTTGTGAAGAACACTCATGGCATAACGGACTTTAAAATTGTTGGGGCACTCACTGTTGATGAAGGTATTCTCGATACCCTCAAACCATTGTAGGAGTCCTGTAGCTCCTTCTTCTCCACTGAATTTTGGGGGATTGCAAGAATTAAAGTGCTTAAGGGTACAGGCTGGAAGTCCATTCCCATTGTGGTGTCCATTTCCATTCCCGTTGCCGTTGCCGTTCCCGTTGCCGTTCAACTGGATGACTTGAGCTAGTAAGTTGGGAACCAGAGTTGCGATTTGCTGCGCCATTTGTTGTGAAATGATTGCAGCCAGTTGGGCATCGACACCATTGTTGTTGTTGTTGTTGTTGTTGTTGTGATGGTTAGTATCGTGGTTGTGGTTGTGATTGTTACTTCCTTCATCATGATTTTCACCACTGTTAAGACGAGCACTGCGACGTGGAGGCATGATCTGTAAGAGACACAGTGAAATGAGTGAGATTATATAAGGAATGTAATCATTTATTCATTACTTAAAACGAATAAACGAAAACGTTGACTTATCAAAGATTCTAAATTCTAATAACATATGAAGACGTGCTTTAGCCTATAAGTGAACACTCATCCCGAGAATTCCCAGGTAGGCATCCGGGTCCCTCGTCTGATTGGGATATATGCGCAATGCCAGCCTAGACAGAAGACTCAGAATACAGGCGTTCACCCTTCCAGATTGCACGTGTTCGTTATTAAAATCTAGAACTTCGATGAGATCTCAAGGTGGTTCAGGTTAAACCTGAGGATTTTGCCTTATTAGTCTAAGAGTGAATCCAGTGATGTAGAGCATCTTCTTGTAAGGATGATAGTAGGGATAAGAAGTAGGAGGGAGATAGAGATTAGCAAGTAAAGAAGCAAGTACTGATTAAGTCCTATGGTTATAGACTAGATTATTTTTCTAATAACCTAATTCCCTATAACCATGGCTCTGATACCAATCTGTAACACCCCAACCGATGGCGGAAACATCGGGATGTTACGTAGTGATAATCGTTCAGTAGCTCATGGTAATAATAAATTTAATTAATTGATTTAAATAACTTACATACAATTGTTCTACAAGAATTCGTACATCAGATTGAATAAACTATGCACATATCTTCAAGCAATTCTTCAAACAAGTAGAACCTGAAACATGTTAAGTTGAAAATATTTTGGGTCAACAAATGTTGGTGAGAATACATAGGTTTTTGAAAATAATTGATAACATTAGTTGTACAACGTCCAAAGCTGTATGATGATAGAGAATGATACCGACATGTAACAATGCGTCTTTTGTACAACCAAACCTTGTGTCGACTGTTAACTAACTCGCAAGTTAGTTAAATGTTATTACTGTTATCGATCATCCCTGAGTCTACGCGGGGGATGGGTTTGTCAGACCTATAGCGCTATAATCTAAACAGGCGGCTTGATCATTGTTAATGATTGTACTGTGTCTTTTTGTTACAGCCACATGATAGAATGATAGTGTAATTGAATCACAAGTAAGTATGAGTAAATGATAGTATAAAATGTTTAAACATGTTTCACCCCAAAAATGTAAAAGAGAAAAGGGGCTATGTAAACTCACCTTAGCAAATGTTATACTTCTTGAAAAGATGAAATAATAGTGTTGCCCAAATAATGCCAAATATCACCCTATAATAAGGTAGTAAATAAGTCTAAGTCTAATTAGTTTATAAGTGTATCCTAGGGTTTCGATTTGGGGATATCCAATTGTTTAAAATAAAATGTTAATTAAATAAAAGGGAAATTTGATAATTAAATAAAAGAAAGTCTTTTTATAAAATTTGAATTTAGAATGTTCACAATAATGTGTTTGAAGTATAAAAATAATTTTATAAAATTATTTCTTTAAAAATAGATTTTTAAATCTATTTATTACTAATTGCCAATATTTAACTTTAATATTCAAAAATATTAAAATTAAAGAATTTCTATTTTAAAAATCATATTTCTGTTTTAAATATTTAAAAATAAATTGTATAAAATTTTGGTGCAAAAATAATGAAAATTGAATTTATTATGATTTAATTATGATTAAATCTAACAAAAATTGATTAAAAATATAAAATAAATGATTTTTCAGAATTAAAAATCATTTCAGTAAAGTTTAACATTGTACAAACATAGGATAATTTTTGTAGAATTTAATAAAATTGTTTTGATATTTTAATGAATTTTTATAAATATAATAGCATAAAATTGATTTAATTATTATAAATATTAAATAAATGAATTTTAGGAAAATAAAAATTGTAAATAAAACTTTTAACTCAGATTTAATAAATATAATTTTTTAGAATTTATAAAATAGTTTTAATATTTAAAAACGAATTTATAAGTTTTAAATGTATAATATATATATAATAATGATTTGTAAAAAGAAATGGAATTAAGGAAAAAGGGGGTGTCCAGGCCGGGTCTCGAACCCTGGTGGTCCCTGTTACAAGCAACCATCACAACCACTTGGCCTAGGCCTGTGGTTGTGATGAATCCCGTTCCAATAAAAATATAAACACATGCGAAATCAGTTTTTATCCCCAAATCAAAATTACAAGCCCTAGCTTTTCCAATCGAACAATCCACACATCTTTAACCTGATTAATGTTAGGGCTTTCGATGTGTGTTTGCCGATGAACAAACCCCACAACATTAATTATACTCACAAGGTTGTATTGAGCTTGATTTGCCGGTCACGATAAAAAGTCAAACCACGATCGTTTGACAAGCTTAGATGATGATTCAGAGAGATTGGTGGTTGAGAGAGGTGTATGAACGAGTTGTGAAGGCTCTAGGTTGATCAATTTATATAGGGGATCAATGGGTTGTTCAATTGGCAAGTTTTGACCCGCTGTTTAATGTTTGACGCGTATATGGTTAATTTGTGTATCAATTAACTGCTAATAGACGTGCATCATAGTCATAACAGGCCGGACATCATGCAATGTTGCCAATTATAGCCTAATCACAAGCCAAATTTGATGTTGATTGACATACGCGTAGCACAGTTGACTTTCAAGTCAACTGTGAGGGTTAAATGCAAGGCATATAATAATAACGTATTGTATCAGAAACAAAAAACGAAGGCTAGAGTAAGTGGTAAGTGTGTGTGGGTGTGGTGGCTGAGGACTCGGGTTCGAACCCCGGCCTCAGCTCCTTTTTTTTTTTTTTTTTTAAAAACAATAGGGTGAGGGTGTTGGGCTTGGTTGGGTGGGCCGGATATCAAATTTTGGATTTGTTTTCAGTTGGGCCGATCTGGGCTGTTTGGGTTGGGTTAAACAATTAAATGAATTTGCATCTAGATTAATGTTATCATTTATTATTATTATTATTATTATTATTATTATTATTATTATTATTATTATAAATATATATATATATGTATATGTATGAGTAATTATCATTGTATTAGAGTCCTAGATATCACCAAAAGTAATAAGGCTTGTTTTAAATCCGTAACGTATAATTAATAAATGCGAAATGTTACATCCTCTAACCCAACAATAGTATGACACATATGCTTGTTAGGATTATTTTATTGAGGGGCATTTGTGTCAATTACCATCTCCCCTACCCCACCCCAACCCACCCACACCCCAACATATCTCATTTATATTCGTTTTTTTTAAATCTGTCTTTTATCACTCTCTCTCTCTCACTTTCTCTCTCTCTCCCTCTCTCTCTCTCTCTCTCTAAAAAACACACACAAACCGACTCTCTCTCTCTCTCTCTTTCTTTCTCTCTCTAAAAAATCAGAAGAACAGGGACGGTATGGGACAATGAACAAGGAGACGATGGTGGGTTTTTTCGAAGGTTTTGAAAGTGGTTTGAAGATGATTGATGATGATGGTGGTGGTGGTGGTGTTTCGATGAACAGAGACGAGGGACAGAGACGATGAACATAGGGTGGTTCAATGGGTGGTGGTAGGGGGTTAGGGGTGATGGTGAATGGTCGTGGGTTTAGGGATCTGACAGATCTGAATGGTTGTGGGTTAAGGGATCTGAACAGATCCTTCGATCTGAACAGGTATATTATTATTATTATTATTATTATTATTATTATTTATTGTAACTGATTTTGTTTTAAATAAATGTAAAATGTGTTGGGGATCTGAAAACAGATTTTGGAGGCGGATGTGTGGTGTTTCGTGGTGGGGTATGGCTGTGGTGGATGACAGGGGGGATGGAGGTGGTTCATGGTGGTTCATGGATGTGGTGGATGATGATGGTGTGGCTTTTCAGGTATATTATTATTATTATTATTTTTTCCTGTTATTATTATTATTTTTATTTTTCTGTTATTATTATTTTTATTTTATGTTATTATTATTATTATTATTATTATTATTATTATTATTATTATTATTATTATTATTATTATTATTATTATTATTATTATTATTATTATTATTATTATTGGGTTCACCAACTTAAACATGGTTTTTAGATTCAGAAAAAAGGTGTGCATCCTTTCTGGGTTGTTCAACTCACTTGTGTTACACCAACGTAAACTGGTTTTTTTGGTTGTTCAATCACTAATGGGTTACCCCAACGTAAACATGGTTTTTTTTGTGCTTTTTGCTTAGCATTCTAATAAACATTTTGGGGTTACACCGACGTAAAATACGTATTATTGTTATTGTTATTATTAAGAAAGTGAGGACCTTCTTACGTGTTACTTTGCGTGATTTTACACCGGGTCAGATCTAGGTTCAAGTCTCGGGGTAACTCTCTAATTTTACACCGATATAAGTACTCATCCCTACTTCAATTGTTAGTGTTAGGTTTATGGTTTTGAAAAACAAATTTAAATATTTTGATGTAGGTGTAGCATTCTGTGATATAGATGAATGCTTACTTGCTACTTTTATGTTTGTATTCAGTGCATTACAAGGAGGTTGAAGTAATGGAATAGTTTTGGATGGCTATATTTGACGATATGGAGGTTGAAGTATCGAGAAGACATTTTGAACTTTTGGAAAGTAATTCAATGTAAGAAAGTAATTAAATGTGGCAAGTAATTGTTTCAAGTTTTGAAAAGTAATTCAATGTAAGAAAACACTGGGTGTAAACACGAGGCACACCAATGTAAATCTGAATGTATAGATGTTTGGTGTTTATTTTTACACCATCGTAATACGAATGATAGATGTTGGATATATAGATGTGAGTAAACACTGGTGTAAATAAGTATAAAGCATACAAAATGATAGATGTTTTGGTTATATAGATGTGAGCAAAAACACTGGTGTAATTATTTACAATAGTGTAAATCACACAAAAATGCATATGACTGGTTATATATGTGTGTGAAAACACTGGTGTAATAATTACACCAGTGTAAAAATGAGAGAGAAGAGAAGACAGAATGTATTTGTTTTAAAAAACAAAATTGGTAAAAAAATAAATAAAAGTTAAAAAAAGCAAAGAAATTAAAATATAAATTTATTTCTCTAACTTAGTGTTTTTACCTTAATACCCCTAATTGTACTTTATCACATTTAAATATTCTTAATATTAATTTAATTACCATACGAAGACAAAAGACATCAAGTTTTAATTTCAACCATTGGATCATCAAGATCAATGGTCCAAATGAGTTCCTATGGTTCTCGCAACTCACATGAGTTTTCAAAGTATCCTAACCCTATATCTATCTATATATATAAAAGAAAACGTATATGCTAACGTGGCGTGCAATGAAGGCCTCAACCTCCCCTTGAGAGTGCCACGTGGCATCATAATTGAAAGATTTTAGTGTTTTTGAACTATTTCCTTTTTTAATTAAAAAAAGAAGATAAACATAAAACCATAAATTAAATTGAGTTATTTTAGGAAAAAAGAATTTAAAAACAAATTTAAAATTTTCTCTCTCATGTTTCCTTCCATAATTTTTAAACGTTTATATCTTTTATATACGGGATTTTTTAAAGAAAAAAATTACACCAAATTAACGAGCGTTTTATTATCTTTCCAACGAGTACCATAGTCCTATATAAAAAACGGAGAAAAATCGACTATTTTTTGTGGGGTTTCGTTCATACAGGAAAAAAACACACAAAGTGTCCATGTTATTCATTAATCATGTTTTTTTCTTTTAAACCAGGTTCTTATCTATGATGTTGAAAATCAGCCCAATCGCCATGTTATTATTAGAATTTTACTAGGTATACTTCATCAAGAGAAGTTAGGAGAAAGAATCGCGCAACACTGCAACACATGGTGTCACCTTATAGCAAGGTTATTTTTTTATTTATTTAATTACAAGAGTAATAATTATTACTATTAGTATTAGTATTATTAGAATGGTTATATTTTTTCAACCCCGTGATGCTCCCGGAAAGAATTGATAGTTGCTGACGTGGCGTTCAATGGTGGCCTCAACCATCTCTTGATTATGCCACGTGGCATAATGAGATGCAATGATTACAACTTCCAACTTAAGTGTTTGTTTAGTTGATTAGGTTAGGAATTATAAGAGCCATTAGAATGTGAGAAATTAGAGAGATGTGATGAGTTTTTTAATAGTTGCAGATTACTAATTATGTTTTAGATTAGGGAATATGAGTTATTACTGATTATAATACTATGAACATGCAATAATTGAGAGATTTTGTGGTTAGTTTTTTTTTGATTGGCGAACAACTGTGTGGCAACCACCCCTGCGGGGCGTCGTGCCCAAGAATCGACTACTCGACCTCCAGCAGCCCCCGCCTTCTCCCGATGCGCGGAAACCCGAGCCCCACCCGCCCGAAGGCACGACAGTGTTATAGAACTCGGTAAAACCTCGCCGCCCGTCAGATTCGAACCGGTGCCACCCGTATTCGATCTTCACCCGGATACCAAACCATAATGTTGGAAGTGAGAATTGAACCCATGATCACCTAAGTGAACATAAGACCACTCCACCACTCCACCACTATGGATGGATAATTTTTTGCAATAGGTTATCACGTAAAATTAAATTTTTCAACCCCGGGACCCTCCCTGGGTAATTAGTTAGTATATATATATATATATATATATAGTGGAAGTATAGACAAGAAACTCTTCCAAATGAAAAAACCCTAGCAAACCCATTCCTTGGTCCATATTAAGCCACATCACCTACTACATAATAATATTCAAAAGGGCAATTTAGTCAATTTTACCACTCCCTTCTCTCTCTTCCTATATATATATGTTTCTCACACCTCTCTCTTCATTTTGTTTTTTTCAAAATTCAAATGCAGATCTAAATCATACCCTCCTCTCTCTCTCTACCATCCTCTATCTTGAACCACCACCACCACAACCACCACCACCGGCCACCACTTGCATCGCTTCCAACCACTAGAACAACCACCATCGTCATCATCTCGTCATAATCATCTCGAAGAACAACTGATGCTCTGTTTCAAACTTTTCGAGTGATGCCCTGTTCAGATTTTAAAGTAGGTAAAATGCAATTTATCTCTCTATCTCTCTCTCTCTCTCTCCTCTTCCCCCTCTTTTCTAGATCTGGAGTTGTAGTTGAGATCTAGATCTGGATCTAATAAATAATAAAACTACAAGATTGTTGTCAAAAAAAAAACTTGTTTGCCAAAAAAAAAATGAATCACGTCAGTGATTCAGTGAAGAAGTTGTTTTCCAAAAAAAATGTTGTAAAAAAATGAATCTTTCTCAAAATAATAATAAAATAATAATAATAATAAGCTATTATGTTTTGGGTTTAGTGAAATAGGTTTTGGGTTTTGCTAGAATAATAATAATAATATTTTTTGGAGATAGTTTTTGGTTGCACACCAAGTGTTTGATCAAATGCTTGAATGAAAAAAAAAACTATTATGTTTTGGGTTTAGTGAAATAGGTTTTGGGTTTTGCTAGAATAATAATAATAATATTTTTTGGAGATAGTTTTTGGTTGCACACCAAGTGTTTGATCAAATGCTTGAATGAAAAAAAAAAAACTTATGTTAACCTTTTTTTTTATTTTTTTTTATTACTATTTTGTTTATGTTAGATTATTATTGGATAGGGGACATGATGTTGATAGATCACATGTGATTAAAATTTTTTGATTATGTGTTTTAGGATCCCAACTAACATGTGTTTTATACACATGTTAGTGATGTGGCTGTGGTACGTGATATTTTTTTTATACACATGTTAGTGATGCTAACACGTGCTAGTATATGCCTAACTAACAGGTGTTAGGGTTCATATTAGTTGGGGAGCCCAACTAACACATGTAAGTATACGCCCTTTCACATGTTAGTGATGCTAACACGTGCTAGTATATGCCTAACTAACAAGTGTTAGGGTTCATATTAGTTGGGGAGCCCAACTAACACATGTAAGTATACGCCCTTTCACATGTTAGTGATGCTAACACATGTTAGTATATACCCAACTAACATGTGTTACGGTTTGTATAACATACGTTATTTCAGTAAAACATATATTTTAGAATACACTAACACATGTCATTGATGTCCCATTATGTGTTTTATAGAGCCCAGCTAACACGTGTTTACTTTTTTTGTAGGTGAAGAGATGTTTTTGAGTTAAAGATGATGATGAGGATCAAGAACGAAGAATAGCTAGATTTTTTCTATGTTTGTTATGATGGTTTGTTTGAAAATTCACAAATAATTATGTTTGTATTAAACGGTTTTTGATATGTTTTAGTGTTGATTGTTACGATCGTTTTTATCATTTCTTAAATAAATACACATTGTATGTGTTCTTTTAATATGTTCTTTTAGTATATGCCTGGTAACACATGTTAGCGATGTCTCACACGAGGTCAGAATTTTTTTTCACAACACTAACGTACGTTAATATTCATGCTGGAAAAAGTGCCATAAAGTAGGAGAGAGGTGACTTGACAAGTGTCAAATCAACCTTTTTAAACCTAGGATTCATAAAATTAAATTTTAAAAAATTAATTCAAGATTACCATATTGCCCTTAATCCTATTTTTTATTATGGTGGCCCACTTGCTTTTGAATATTATATAAGAATTAATTATGGACCATTGATCAATCTTGATCAATGGTCACTAGAGGGTTTCTAGGGTTTTTCCAAAAGATGAGGTTTCCATATTATCCACCCCCTATATATATATATATATATATATATATATATGATGTGCACAAAACTAAAGGAAACAAATAAATTGGAAACTGTGAAGTTTAAAGACTGTGGGCCTAGAAATGTATACGGTCGTGGAAGACACGAATAGAGGTGACTCCTGTCAATGTCATGTCTAAAATAATGGATAGTTTTCTCTGAGAAATATGCACTATTATTATTACCAATATATGTAACCAACGGCACACTACCCTTTTTATTACTACCTTTGTGTCCCACACGGATTCTTTCATTATTATTTTCATCCCAACTATTCCACTATTATAAAATGAAAGAAATTTATCAAATGAATGTACAGCTTTTTACTTTTTTTTTTTTTAAACGACAAATTTCTTCTTCTTATGGGACTTGAATTCATGACCTTCCCTTTAGGTGTTCCTAAAAGCTTTGCTTTTACTATTGGGCCACCAACCTCAATGACGTACAGCTTTTTACTTATGTAACATACTTTTTTTTATATTAATACAAACTTAAACAAAGAGGAAAATTCTTGTACAAATAGTTTTTACAAATAGCCCTTAACGTGAGAAATGAATTTGGGTTTTTTTTTTTTTTCTATATTGTTAAACATTAATTTTAGTACCGAAATATAAAAAAAATTATTGTAGAGTAATTACGTAATTATTGTTGTAGAGTAATTACATAATTACTCTATTGTAAAGTGCTGTAATTACTCTAATGACGTAATTACGCTATTTTTTAAAATTTCTTATATTATTCATCTACAAAACATGTTTAAGCAGATGGAAAAAATTCAAACAAAAGAAAAAAAAAATTCCTGTGTTCGCTTCTAATGTTTAGTAGGTTAAACTCATTTGTATTTGATCGTTACTCCTTAAATAAATATGGTGGTTTATAGGAAGGGCAGTTCGGTATAAAAGAAATGCGGTCCAGTTTATTATCTTAAACACATATGGTGGCTTATTAGAATAACTAGTAGGAATGCCCGCGCGTTGCAGCGGGTGCATCTGTTTTGCCCCTTGTGCATTGTGTTTGTTGGTTATTCGTTATGTTAAAGTAGAAAACAACGATGTATAAAATATATGTTATCAAAAACTGAAACTCATAAGTATATCTTTTGAATATTTTAAATGGGTACATCACAATAGGCCGTACTATTCCTTACAACACCCTTAGATTGGCCCACGTCCTTCGGTGGGACCCTTTTATGTATCTCGAAGGCAAATGAGTATGCCATCGTAGAGCGGTACTTAGCGTAGTGAAGTGGCGTTGTATCTCTTAATGACCATAAGATTGTAGTGGAAGTGATGTAATTACTAAAATGCAGTTTGTAGTGTGCAACATATTTCTATTATTTTAGGGCACCCGCGAGATGCAGCGGAGTCAATAATTTGCATAGATATTCTCGTTTTATGTTAGTTTGACAAGCGTCGTAACAAATATATTGGACCAAACAAATTAGTAATCAATATAGTTAAAACTACCAAATCGACTGATAAGAACTTGTCTTCTTTTGGATATGTAAACAATTGGTGACTTCGTGAGATCAGAAACTTAAATTCTATTCCTAAAAGCTTATAGTAGTGGAGATAACAAAAAAAACATCGAGGAAGATGATGACGTTGATCAAGAAGTATCTCTACCATATTTGCTTATATAAACGTCAAGCCTACATATATCGCTCACTTTAATGAGTTGAAACGTGTCATGGGTTGGGTGTGTTGGCAAACTTCAAGCCTACATATTCATTTGTGTGCAGAAGTGTCACATCATACCATCCTGCAACCACATAAATTTAAAAAGAAGATATATATACATAATATATGATGTAATTTATTTACTATAAACATTGAAAGATATGTAAGTTATGTATGTGAAGAGTCACCACATTATTTATGTACTAAATACATGACAACTATTTATAGACTATAACATTAATACAAACATAATAAAGACATGGAGGTTATGAATGTTCAACGAACACAAGAGCATTGCAAATTTGCAATATAAACATATAATAATAATTTTATAAACTGAACAAAATGACGGAAAATGAGAGTGAAGAAAATCTTACAGATGAACGTTTCTGATCTGCTAACACAGTTCCTCTAAAACGAGCAATAAGCGGTTTCTCTCTCTATATTATAATTTAGCAGTTTCTCTCTCTATATTGTTTTAGTTGTATATATATACTAGTAAATTAACCCGCGCTTCGCAGAGAAGTTAGGAGAAAGAATCGCGCAACACTGCAACACATGGTGTCACCTTATAGCAAGGTTATTTTTTTATTTATTTAATTACAAGAGTAATAATTATTACTATTAGTATTAGTATTATTAGAATGGTTATATTTTTCAACCACGTGATGCTCCCGGAAAGAATTGATAGTTGCTGACGTGGCGTTCAATGGTGGCCTCAACCATCTCTTGATTATGCCACGTGGCATAATGAGATGCAATGATTACAACTTCCAACTTAAGTGTTTGTTTAGTTGATTAGGTTAGGAATTATAAGAGCCATTAGAATGTGAGAAATTAGAGAGATGTGATGAGTTTTTTAATAGTTGCAGATTACTAATTATGTTTTAGATTAGGGAATATGAGTTATTACTGATTATAATACTATGAACATGCAATAATTGAGAGATTTTGTGGTTAGTTTTTTTTTGATCGGCGAACAACTGTGTGGCAACCACCCCTGCGGGGCGTCGTGCCCAAGAATCGACTACTCGACCTCCAGCAGCCCCCGCATTCTCCCGATGCGCGGAAACCCGAGCCCCACCCGCCCGAAGGCACGACAGTGTTATAGAACTCGGTAAAACCTCGCCGCCCGTCAGATTCGAACCGGTGCCACCCGTATTCGATCTTCACCCGGATACCAAACCATAATGTTGGAAGTGAGAATTGAACCCATGATCACCTAAGTGAACATAAGACCACTCCACCACTATGGATGGATAATTTTGGGATAAGATTTTAGGATGTGAGGTATTGGATTATGTTAAATTTACTAATCTACCCTCCTAAGTGTCTTAATTGTCACAACTATGCCAATAATACCCTTAATTTTTTTGCTTAATTATGTTGTACATGTTGCTTTTTAAGTTGTACGGAGGTGAAAATGACTATGTTGTACATCACTCCTCCTTTATAATGTATTATAGATTACTTGATTTTATGGCTAATCAGTTTCATTAAGACGTATTTGTTATTTTGCATTATAGTAAAGTCAGCGGTTGGATTACCTACTCATCCCTGATTCCTTGAATATGGATTCATCCAAACTCATTTGAGCTAATAAATCCAATCATGAATCAAGTTTTTTGCAAGACAAAAAAAAAACAATAAACATGATGAGTTTTGAATGACGAGGGGAAGTGATATATTACTTATAACGGTTGGTTTTAAAGACCTTATGATATTATTACTGTAGTTATTTATATACATATAACCATAAACCAGCGATACAACTTGCTTATGGGAAAAAACATAATCGAATTATCAGTTTCTCAATGGGGTCAGGTATTTTCGGTTATAGTTTAGTTACTCAGTTTATCTGCTCCACTTTAGTTCAAACAAACATAATCAAACGTATATATTTTAGAGAGATACTATATGATTCTATCGGTTTTGGTGTATAACATTAGCTATAGAAGACATACACTGCACGATGAACATAATGTTTTATTTTGAAGATAAAAACTTATATTATATGAATTGAGATAGTATATATACGAGGCTTGGCTTGGCCAGGGCCCTGGCCCACCCAACTTTTTGCCTAGAAGTGTTAAATTTCCTATATTTTTCTGAAAAGTTTTTATGTATTGAATTCGGCCTGCTCAGATTTTTTGAGTCCGGTCCAACCTTATTTAAAAAAAAAACATTAACTAATGCCCACAATTTTATGTGTTGAGTCCACTCCTAAGTCCACAAACAATTACTTAAGCTCACAAACATTACTAAACTATCGGGGTAAAAAAATAACCCATCCTCTAAAAAACAACCGTGAATCATGAATACCTACCACCGCACCTCAAACAAACTCTAACCAGCTAACATGTAAAAAAACAACTCGTGAGTTGTTATTCGATAGAGTAGAGTCGTCGAGGTCAAGCGGGGAGGGCCGTTCATGATGATAGGGGAGACGTGAGACGTGAGACGTCTGAAGAAGAGAGGGGTGTTGGGTTTAATCTGGACATTTTAGTTGGTTTTATATGTTTTTATTAATTAGTATTTTTGTTTATTTCGGTCATGGAGAAGTAGTCTTGACTTGACTAAAGTGAGTGGGATCTGAACGTTGGAAAGTACTTTTTAGTAGGATCGATAGGTTGTTTTATTGTTTGTTTTGACTCCACCTTCTATGGTGTTAGTTAGCTTATATCTCTTGTGTTGGAGTCTATGTATTGTAAGGATATATACAGCTCTCTCATTGGTGAATAAATTCATCATCTTTCTGTAATATATACTTTTCAATAACATTCTTTTTTTTCTACAAATACTCACGAATAAAAGAGTGTTTTGAGTTTTCACTTGGGCCTGAAACCAACATTTGGTATCAGAGCAAGTACATAGGTGATTTAAGCGAGGAATTAATCAGCCTGTTGAAGCAAGCAGGCTAAGAAAGAAGCTGACTTACTAGATCAGCAAGAAAGAGAAAGACAAAGAAAGAAGACCGCAACAACATCGCGAAAAAGAGAAAGAGGAAAATGGATGCCACTGACTAGATCGAAAGAAAGAAAGAAGAACGAAAGAAGTAAGAACCGACATCAAGATTAAGGGTTTGAATGTAGGGGCCAGAGAATGGGTTATCCGCATCATTTGGTTATTGTGATTTGGAAGCAGTCAAGATTGACCTAGTAATGAGGTGAACGTTAGAAGGTTGTTGCGAGAATAAAGGAGATCGTGGGTTATTTCTTTAGCATTTGTTTCTTTAGTTTGCTTATTATAAATAACTTAGAAGCAGGCGGTTATTTTGTACTCTCATTATTAATATATTGTTCACCAGTATGGCAACCGACACTTTTGAAGAAAAAAAACCGTTTTTGCTTTAATCTGGACCGTGCAAACTTGTCGGTTATTTCTGAGATTAAATCTCAGCCACAATAATATGGCAGTTATTCAAGAAATTTGGAGGTTTTCTTTTTGCAGGAGCGGTTTGGGAGTTGCCCCCTTTTCTCGATGCTTTCAATTTTTTCGCAGCAGTTTCTTCCTTCATTTTCTCAACCACGTCGCCTACCTCCACATACAACCTCACTGTTTAATTGAAGATGATGTTGATTTCTGAGATGTCCTCCAACTGTGTCGACCCCCGCTCTGTTTCATTAGCTCTATACCCAAATTTTGTATGTTTAAAAATGCCATGTTCTGCAACAATTCCCTCTTCTATGGGTAGCTTCCCTTTTATCACACTCTTCAACCCCCTTTTGATCTCCCGACCAAGATCGATGTCGACCTTCTACCGGCCAACTGCGTTGCTCGCCTTCCTACCAACAATAGTGCTAACCTTAATTGACCCTCCAATCAAACCGTAGAAGAAGCTGATGCAGGTTAAAATTCAACTTTGTGGCAGTTTCTTTAAAGCTTCGTATGGAGCGATGAATTAGAGAATGTGGTGGAATTTAAGTACCATGGATTTTGTGTAAGGACATTCACTTCGGTTGATTACAATCTTTTGTGTTTTTCCCAATTTTTGTGGTTGTATGAGAAGAATTAAAGCTATTTTTTTAGAATCATGGGAGTTATTCCCTTAATTATGATAATTCAATTGCTTAGTTGAATTCTTTGTTTTCCGATTGTTGGTTACCGGGTTGTCCGTTTACTATTACATTGGTTGTTCATAAGTGTTTTGATGAGGTAATTATCTATCCTTTTTCTTTCACTTTTGCAAAATTGCTTAAAGTGTGGTGATTCACCTTTGACCCGATTGTTTTACAGAATCAATTCAGTAGGGTTCATGAAGGTATTGACCTCAAGATGATCGAACAAATCAAGGTTTAAGGTATCACAGTTTTGCTACGCAAATCTTCATGAATTGAATCTCTTTGAGTAGAATGACATAGATGTATGTGTGTTGATTGTTTTAGCCATGCTTATAACTTAAAAGGTATTTGATCAAATGCCTTATAGTTTATTTTGATATTATTCAATTACTTTCTTTATCGAAACTTGATGTGCCAAGCTTTAGCATGTCTTTATGAATTGAATCTCTTTCCATGTTATTCACGCCAACGGGTCAAAATGGGTACACGCTACATCATTATGTTTTGATTAATACCAGGTTAGATATAACAGTGGTGATCTTTTGGTATTGGTCACTCACAAAGGATCAAAATTTTTGCTTTAGGTTTTCTACAATGAATATAAACTAAGTTACTTGTACAATATCTATTATTTCCTTGCGAAGTATTTGCTTCTGCAAGTAAGTTTTAATTTCCTTTAGTACAATATCTATTCACTTAGCTTACTTTTTTTATTTATCATAGTTATACATGACAGTTGTTTCTCATGTAATATATATTCATAACTTTAAAAAAAAAATTATCCTATTCATAGTTTCATACAATAGTCATCCTAATTTTTTGCATGTCTGACTTTTATTCATGCAGTCTATAGTTGAAATGATAAACATTTATACATTTGCAGGTACTGGACAAACGACATTAATTGCGACTGTTAGCTCATCTCCACGACATTGTGCAAAAACTGTAAGTACCATATTCTTTGGATAAAGGGTGAGCTACCTAGCTTCTGAAAGCTCTCAATTAAAAAGAGCAACAACATTTTCTGAGTTATGGTCTATATTTTTTGGGGCAAATATATAATTCTATAGTATTTTTGATGTATATTTTCAGAAGAAACACCGCGTCCATAGAGACATCATTATGGAGAATGTGTGAAATCAACTACCCACGTTTGTTAAAAACTCTACTGAGAAAGAAGTGGATCTAAGGAGTATAATCCAGTCTGAACTTTTTGGATTAGCAATGAGACAAGTGAGTTCACGTAATCACGTATTATATCTAATTATTTATCGATTGTTAATAATATTAAAAACATGTATCTTTTCATTTCTACCTTTTTAGACAATGGGAAAGGATGTGAAAAGCATATATGTGGAGGATCTTAAAACCACCATGAAACGAGACGAGATATTTAACGTATTGGTGGTTGACTCGATGATGGGTGAAATCGACGTTGACCGGAGAGATTTCTTCCCGTATCTCAAATGGGTCCCGAATAAAAAGTTTGAGAACACGATCCAACAAATGTATATCCGGAGAGAAGCTGTGATGAAGGCTCTTATTAAAGAACATAAAGAACGTATCGCTTCAGGGGAGGTAAATCATAATGGCATTGTAATTATTGATTTATTGGTAGTTAAGATCGCGGTAGAATATTACTAACTCGTCACAAATTCTTGAAAAACAGAAATTGAACAGCTACATTGATTACTTGCTATCAGAAGCACAAACTTTAACTGATCAACAACTACTTATGTTGCTATGGGAGCCTATTATCGACTCATCAGACACCAATATGGTCACTACTGAATGGGCAATATATGAACTTGCAAAAAATCCCAATATTCAGGTTTGTCCTGATCTTTTAACCTAAAACTAACAAATATACTTGTATTAAAAGGTAACCAAGTTCGACCAGTGTTGACTAACCACATTTTATTACCCCCAAAAATAGTCATTTAAGTTGCAAAATAATTGATTAAAGGTAATTACCTAAGCTGGTTTCGGGTACCGTTTTAAAAAAAAAAAGTCAACGGGATCATAATAATGAGACCGCTTTTGATAAATCAAGATTTTGGAACAATATTGGTCACCTTTTTATGCAATTAGCTGATAAAGTGCCATATAACAATGTACATTGTTTACCAAAGTCTGCTGTATAAGGAATGTATCTCCTAATTAACTAATTCAAGCTGTCAGCTAATCTCAAGGAGAGAATCATTCCTCAATCATCTCATTCAACCCTTTCCTTATTTATGTGCATAACTCCCTCCTGTATAGTAATTAGCATCTTCAATTCTTGTGTATAAATACCATTGTAATTATCAGTCATAATACACACGATTTCATAAACTCTATATGGTATCAGAGCTTGCAAAGCTCCTCTGAGCCATTCGATCTTTACCTGTCTTCTTTCTTTTCTGTCAACAACTATGGCAGAAACTAAAATCATTGAAATCACAACACACACTCACTTTCCAATCAAACTCACCTCTCATAACTTTCCCACTTGGAGAAAACAAGTCCTGTCCACGTTAATTGGTCTCGATCTTGATCAATACGTTGATGGACCCACCGAACCACCACCAAAAATTCTGCAAGATAAACCAAACCCTACCTATCGCATCTGGTACCGACAAGACCAAATCCTTCTCGGAGCTCTTCTCGGAAGCTGTGCAGAAACCATTCAGCCCATAGTCACTTCTGCAGTCACCTCTAGGCAGGTCTTTCAACGCCTGACCGACTGCTTTGCTGGAGAATCAAGATCCCGCATCATCTCTCTCAAGGCGAAACTCTCCAAGAATCCCCAAGGTACAAAACCGGTGGCCGAATTCCTTCACGAGATGAAGGCTATTGCTGACGAACTTGCTCTGGCGCAACGCCCCGTTGATGATGAAGACCTCATTGTTCACATCACCAATCAGTTAAATGATGATTACAGGAACCTTGCTGCTGCACTGAAAACGCGGCCTACACCAATCACCTTCTCGGAACTATTTTCTCAACTTGTAGACCATGAAAGGTGGCTTAAAGAAACTGCTCAACCAGCCTCACAGTCGCCTCTTATTTCCACTGTTAACAGCACCTCTAGATACCCTAATCGGTTTCAAAACCGGGCCACTAATGAACCTCGCTATCAGACCAGGCCCAATCAATCTGGGCCCAGGAACAACCGTGGACCTTATACAAATGGCTCAAATAATGGTCCTAGTAATGGTTCAAATAATGGACGTTTTACTCGTAACAATGCTTTTTGTCAATATTGTAATATTCCAGGGCATGATACGAAGGATTGCAGGAAGCTTGCTCGGTTTTTGCAAAGCAACAACATTGTGGTTCCCAAGTCATCTTCAAGTCCGCAAGTTAACTCCTCTATGGCAAGCTCTTCCTCCTCACTCATGTTTGACTCAGGTGCCTCTGACCATGCTGCGCCCGACCACACCGTCATGTACAACCTCTTCGAATACGGGGGACCCGATGAGATCATTCTAGGCAATGGTAATACTCTTCCCATCTCTCATATTGGTCAATCTTCTATTCCCACCCCGTCTCGTTCCTTAAAACTCAATAATATTTTGCTCGTTCCTAAACTTCGAAATTATCTTATTTCGGTTGCCAAGCTTTGCAAAACTAACCAAGTTTCTGTTGAATTCTTTCCCTTTCATTTTGTGGTTAAGGATCTTCGCACGGGGGCGCACCTAATGCGGGGAGTGAACATTAATGACGTTTACTATGCTACTTCCACCACTCATCCATCTCTCAAGCAAGTCAACTCAAGCATCAAGACACCTGCCTCTATCCTTTCATGGCATCACAGATTTGGACACCCGTCAATTCAAGTCCTAAAACGCCTACTAAATAAATTAGGATTTGCTTATAATAATATGTCCAATACTTTGTTTCATTGTGATGCATGCTCCTTAAATAAAAGTCATAAATTACCATTTGGTGAAAATTCTTTTACCGCATCCAAACCTCTTGAACTTGTCTACTCGGACGTTTGGGGGCCGGTTCAAACCTCTAATGACGGCTTCTCATACTATGTAATTTTTGTCGACTTCTACTCCAAATATACCTGGCTATACCCTATTAAAAAGAAATCCGACGTCTCCATATTATTTCCTCAATTTAAAACACTAGTCGAAATTTTTTTTCGCACACCACTAGTGTCCTTATTTTCTGACAATGGCGGAGAGTATATAGGCCTTGCCTCCTATCTTCAACAAAATGGTATTTCCCACTTCACCTCTCCTCCACACACTCCGGAACAAAATGGAGTCGCGGAACGTCGTCATCGACACATTGTTGAAACTGGATTATCTCTCCTTCAATATGCCAAACTACCTCTCCCTTTTTGGTCTCATGCCTTCCAAACCGCGGTGCATCTCATAAACCGCCTTCCCACTCAAATACTAAATTACATAACACCTTTTGAAAAACTTTACAATACACCACCAACCTATACAAAACTCAAACCCTTTGGTTGCTTGTGTTTTCCCTGGCTACGTCCGTATGCCAAATCAAAACTTCATCCTCGGTCCTCAAAATGCATTTTTCTTGGTTACTCATCATCCAAGTCGGCCTACAAGTGCTATGACCCTACTTCTCGTCGTTTATACCATTCCCGACATGTAGAATTTGTTGATCATATATTTCCATTTCACACCACGAGTACACCCCCTACTCCAATACCCAACACTGACTCCTTTATTTCCACTGTTTGCAAAAACAAATGTTCCACCACACCAAAATCAACTACTCCCACTCATACCCCTTCTCCTCCCTCAAACCCTCCTACACCACGTGGCTCCACCTCCTTGCAACAACCAATCCCATGCCCCTTACCTTTTGTCCCATCCACAACTCCTTCTGCCCATTCCTCTCCATCCCACAGTTCCCATCCCAGTGACCCAAACCCACCTTATTCATCTACTACCACACCAACTACCATGCCTACCTCCACAAATGAACCCAACAGTAGCCCTCCTTCTCCTAATATTCCAACACCCACCACCTCAGCTTCCCCATCCGAGCAGCCCCACTCTTCCACTCCTGTACCGGATCAACCCTCTCCCTCCACTGCCTGCCCAAACTCATCACCCTTATCCGAACCGCTACCCTCTCCATCTGCAGCTTCTGCTCGACCACAAAGAAACCGAAAACCAAATCCCAAATACTTCAATCCCCATACAGTTAACAGTACAACTCTCCATCCCTTACCACCTACCCTTGAACCTACTACTCATACTCAAGCATCCAAAGATCCCCTTTGGCGGGCTGCTATGGACTCTGAGTTCAACGCCCTTCTACAAAACCAAACATGGGAACTTGTTCCAGCTACATCCCGTACACCAATTGGCTGTAAATGGGTGTTTCGTATTAAACGACACCCGGATGGGTCAATTGCCAAATACAAAGCTCGCCTTGTCGCGAAAGGGTTCCTTCAACAACATGGTAAGGATTAATTTGACACTTTTAGTCCTGTTACCAAACCAATCACCATCAGGACAATCCTCTCCATTGCACTTAGCAAAAATTGGCCCTTACGTCAATTAGATGTTAATAATGCCTTTCTTCATGGAACACTTCACGAAGATGTCTTCATGATTCAGCCGCCTGGCTATGTGAACCCTCAATTCCCTAACCACATTTGTAAACTCAAAAAAATCCTTATATGGATTAAAACAAGCACCCCGTGCTTGGTACATTGAACTTGCCAATTTTCTACTCCGCTTTGGCTTTCATAAATCCCGGGCCGATGCCTCACTTTTCATCTATCAACATCAAGACATCACATGCTATTTCATGGTTTATGTAGATGATATAGTTCTTACAGGCAATAACAACCAATTTCTTGATACATTTATCAAGGCGTTAAGTTCTAAATTCTCTATAAAAGATCTTGGCATGCTTCATCACTTTTTGGGTGTTGAAGTCATTCCCACGCCAAGTGGCCTTTTCCTATCTCAGCATCGCTACATCCAGGACATACTACAACAATTCAAAATGGATGGAGCGAAAGATGTTACCACTCCTCTCAGTGCAACCGAGCCACTTTCCATCTCTGACTCATCTCCTACAGTTGATGCTACACCATATCGAAAACTTGTAGGATCTCTTCAATATCTAGCCTTCACTCGACCAGATATCTCCTTCGCAATCAATAAACTCTCCCAGTTTATGCATCACCCACGCCAAACACATTGGCAAGCCCTTAAACGGGTCCTTCGTTATCTAAAAGGCACCATTCATCATGGCCTTTTTCTTAACCGGAATTCCTCGCTTGATCTCTCGGCCTTCTCGGATTCGGACTGGGGCGGTATACACGATGCTGGTCGATCTACAACGGCCTATATGCTCTACCTAGGCACCAACATCATTTCATGGAAGTCTACTCGTCAAAAGTCAGTCTCACGATCATCGACTGAAGCCGAATATAAAGCTCTAGCAAACGCGGCTGCAGAAATTACATGGACAAAGAACTTACTACATGAACTTGGTTTACATCTGTCCACAACTCCTACATTGTTCTGTGACAATACAGGTGCCACCTATCTCTGTGCAAATCCCGTCTACCATTCAAGGATGAAACATGTAGCACTTGACTATCACTTTGTTAGGGAACAAATGGCCTCTAATCAGTTACGAGTTCTTCATATTAGCTCTCAAGATCAGTTAGCAGATATGCTCACTAAACCGTTGCCCCGAGCGCCATTTCTACGGAATCGATCCAAGATTGGCGTATCCGACGGATCCTCCATCTTGCGGGGGCGTATAAGGAATGTATCTCCTAATTAACTAATTCAAGCTGTCAGCTAATCTCAAGGAGAGAATCATTCCTCAATCATCTCATTCAACCCTTTCCTTATTTATGTGCATAACTCCCTCCTGTATAGTAATTAGCATCTTCAATTCTTGTGTATAAATACCATTGTAATTATCAGTCATAATACACACGATTTCATAAACTCTATATGCTGCAAGTAAATGAGTTTTGGCTTTGGTCTAATTATGCAACTCGGGATCGTTTGTACCGGGACATCAAAAGTGTTTGCGGGTCAGACAAGATAACAAAAGAACACCTGTCTCAGCTGCCATACATAATAGCTATTTTCCATGAAACCTTAAGAAGGCATAGCCCAGTTCCTATTATTCCAATATGACACGTGCATGAAGACACAATTCTAGGAGGCTACCATGTCCCAGCTGGAACCGAGGTTGACTCTTTAAAAAAATTATCTTTACATCTTTGTTGTGTTTTATTTATGACCGTTATCCAAATTTAAACCAAATATGTGTAACTTGCAGCTCGCGGTAAACATTTACGGATGCCACATGGAGACGAATGTGTGGGAGAATCCTGAGGTATGGGATCCAGAGAGGTTTATGAAGGAGAATGAAACGATCGATTTGCAGAAAACGATGGCGTTTGGAGGTGGAAAAAGAGTGTGTGCAGGTTCTCTTCAAGCTTATAATTTATCATATCACAATTCTAGAAACAGGCAAATAGGAAACATTTGCGTCCCCTTCTGGTACTAAGAGCTAGCGGGATTGATGAGAGGCCAAGAAGTCAAGATTATAAGTCTCACCAACGATACGGACATAACAGAGTCTTGGCAAAGTTTCGCATATTAGATTATTAGTATGGGGGTGGCGACATGGTGGGTGGCAGAAGTTGGCGGTGGCAGCGGTGATGGGTTGGGGTTGGTCGGTGGTGGTGGTTGTGGTGGTCGTTTGTTATACCAATGAAGAAATGGCGAAAAAACTCACAAGCTGAAGCATATTTTTATGAAAGCTATCATGCAAAGACGAGGCGTAGAGAACCAATGGTATGAAATTTACACATTTTTCGTTTTAACCATAGATGGCAAGATTGGCAGCTCGGGTGACCGGTCAAAGCGGGTTCAACTTTGGGCTCGAGTTTGAAAATCAGTCGTATGTCCTCTTGTATCCGGATCAAATTATCATTTTCTGTGACCGGGTCAGATGATCATTTTTGTAAACAAGTCAGCATTGTCTTAGAAAGTGGCTACCTACCAGGTGTTTGATCAATTGCCCCCCCTATTTGATGTTTATTGAAGTTTTAGTTTTCTATAGTTATGGTTGTTTTCTATACTTGGCATCCAGTCTTAGACATTCATTTTAGAAAAGCATTCAAAGATACTATATACTTTTCAAAGGTTATTTTTTGAAAACTTGAAATATATTAGAATTTTGGGAGAAACAGTGGTTAGATGTTGCAATTCCTTTAGTTTAGATCATAAATGAAATGTTCTCACTTTTTTGTGTCAATGTCTACTTCGTCAAATTTTCAGATTAGTACTTTGCAGTTCTATGGGTTTGTTTTCTATCAATCATCATGTGGGGTATGCTGGGATGGGAATTTACAGTCAGTTGTGCTACATGCGGGGCTAGAACAATAATAAGGGTGTAGGACCAGAAGAAACCTTCATGAATGAATGAAAAGAATGTAAGGTTTAAATGCTTATAAGCATGTTACAGTTAATCAACTATGTATGCCCAATTTTTTTGCGTTATCATGGGAGTGATTATGATATGAAAAAACATATAAGATTGCCACAGAGGTAACATCATTTGATCAAAATGTTCATGAGTCAACATTTACTGCTGTAGCAATAAGAAACACGATCACTTTGATGAAAGTTTATCTTATTTTGCCATAATTAATGTAATTGAGTTACATTAGCAATCTAGACTTGCTGTAATAAAGAAAATTACAAGCTTAAATTTTGTGTGAATAGTTTACTTTCTAAGACGAGTCTTTCTACCTATGGATGGACCTATGGAAGAACCCCTTCTTAATACTTTTTATATACACCTTACTATATGCTTTATTGATGATGATTACAAGCTACTTTGGTTGTTATTATAGTCAAAAGTTCTTGTAAAATCACATATAAATATAAAATTAAGCATTTCTCAACGACCATACTAATAAGGGAGGGAGAGGCGCCTCCCATGGAGCATCTGTGGAGCATCTCCACCGCACCAATCGTAGCCATCCACCTAGACCACCACTTGTGAACCCCTCCCATTGGCGGCACCACCCATAAAGCATTCGGGTACACCTCTCTCCTCTGCATCTCTCTCTCTCCTCCTCTGCACACGTGTGGTAGACCACGAAATTTGTACACGGGTTGAAGGAGATTTTCCGTATATAATTAAGCTATAACATATGAGGCCGAAGAGTATTACTAGGCTCTCACGTACATTGATTTCAAACTTATTATGTTTTTTTTATAATTCAAAGAAAGAAAGTCATGTCAATCTCTCTGTCAAGAGGTGCATGGTTTAAATTATGCAAGATGCAAGTATTAGAGTATTTAGAGCTATGTTAGTTTGTCGTTAAAAAACAGTATACACGTTAATGTTGGCCATTCCTTTTTCCTATATCATAAATTTCATTCGTTTTATGAAAGTTTTAAACGAGGATTTCGGAAAATGCTTTAATTTTATCATTCTTCAAATTATTAGTATATCAATTTAATATTATGATATTTTATCATTCTTCATGTTAGGATCTGAGTTTGTTTGTTTTGATTGTTTAACTAAATGATGATAATAATGGAATGAAAGTAGAATGAAAGTGCAGCGGAATAATAAACTGTAAATCAAAACAAGAGAGTAAATGTTTTTCAATCGAATGCTTTCATTAATTAAAAGATTTCAATCGTACAAGTTACTCCCCCTCAGCCTGATCACACAGTTGTTTGTCAGAGAGAATGTTTTGTGTGTGATACAATAGAACAGTACATGCACTGTTCTATTTATAGACTGACTCAAACCACTGATGACCTAGGCTGACGTCACCTAAGACAGTGACCTCTAACAGAATAACAAACTTAAACATCTGCTATACAAACTACTGTTACATTGAAAGCACTGATAGTAAACAGCTGTTAAAGATAAACTCTGATGGTCTTGTATCCACTGCTGGAGCCTAAGTGCTGTTGGTTCCAGCAGTGCTTTGGTCTTCAGTACTTGTATCTGCTGTTGCTCTTCATTAGACCTTTGGTCAGCAGTTGTTCTTCATCAGTTGTTTCCTTAGCAGTTCTTTGTATCAGCAGTTGTTGAGCAGTTGTTTGGATAGAACAGTAGTTAGGGTCAGCAGTCTTTTGGGAGAAGTAAGTTGTAAAGACTGTTTATTCAAGGATCAAATAGATAGCATATTTTGGCTTTCCAATCATCTGTTCTTCTCCAGGTCAGCAGACCCAACAATCTCCCCCTAGAACAGATGATGCCAAAACTCAGCTTTATTCATTGATCTTTATTCCTCATCAGACTTTCTCTGATTTGACCTTTGAATTGTAATTCAAAGTTCAAAGCAAATAGGTCTTCTTCATCTCTTTCCAGATCCAGATTTAGCAGTGCTTGGTGATCTTCTGCACAAAGGCTGTAAGCATCATCCATACTGATCTTCTGAACCTTTCCATCTGACCTGAGCAGTGTCAATTCGTGGTTGTCTTTGTTGACCTTCCACTTTAGAATTTTTGAGTCAGTGGATTTGCTGAGATGAACCTTTATTCTTGATGAGTTGGGTGATGGTGGTCTTCCTATGAGTTCTCTTAGTTTCTCTGTTGTGGGATCAGAGAAATAATGGATTTGATTGAAAAGCCCTTCCTTTATGAATGTGTCAGCAAACTTTCTTTGGTCTTCCTCTGACATCTCCTTCTGCCTTTTGAACTGTCTACTTGCAGCAGCAGTGAGATCAGAGGTTTCAAGTAAGCTGTCTAGGTTGAAAGTCTGTTGGGGTCTCTTCATCATAGGCTCATCATTGTAGACTGGTTTTCTTGGAAGACTGGGATCCTTCTTTCTATTCTCTTCCAGACTTTTATAGGTTTCAACCAATCTAAGCTCTGACCATCTGGAAACAGACCTCATCTCCCCATAATTGGCAGCTACAATCTCCTGCCTCATTCTTTTGAACTTCAAGGCTCTGACTGGGTCTCTGCCTTTGCCAAAATTGGGAATGGAGACTTTGGCTTTGGGATTTTTGGCCATTTCTTCAATTCTGATCAGTTCTTCCCTCAAAGCATGAGTAGTCCAGCCATTGAACTGCTTTTTGTTAGCTTTGTAGGGCTTGGTTGCCATTATCTGTTCAAGTAGGGATTCCCTTACCTCCTTCTCCAGGTCTACACTGAGAGGCATGGTGGACATGGAATTGCTCAGGGTCTTAGCAAAGTCTTCAATCCTTCTGAGTTTGCTAAGCTCTGCTGAATGGATGCCCTGAGCAGTCCTGTCATCCTTCCCTTTGCATTTCTCCCTGATGATGGCATCCACCTGTTCACCCTTGTATTTTAGATAGGTATCAATGTTGAGGGGAACAGGGAAATTTGGGAGAGATGGGAAGGATCTTTCAGAGGGTTGTTCAGTATTATAGAAGGATTGTAATTCCCCCTTGAGTAGATCAAGTTCAAGGGGATACTGAACAACCAATGGTGTAATGGTTGGTGGTGGCCTATGGGTTGTGAATTTGGATGTATGTGGTGAGAATGATGTGAGTGGAATGGCTGTGATGGGAGGAGTGGATTGGGCAGTTGAAATGGTGGTTGGTGATGTGTGTATGTTCTCATCATGCACAACAAAGGTTGATTTTCTCTTCCTTGTGTACATGATTTTTGGTGAAGGTGATTTGGCAGCAGTGGTTGGATTAACATCTGTTGGCCTTTTTGAAGAACCAGCAGATGTTGGAGTTTTGGTTGGTGATGTAGGTTTGGTGGTTGTTGGTTCAGGAGTGTGTGTTGGTTTGGGTATAGTGGTTTCAGTGGTTTGGGTGGCAGTGGTTTCAGTGACAGTGGTTTCAGCAGCAGTGGTTTTATCAACAGAGGTTTGTAACTTAGATGGTGGTTTTCTAACATGCTTGGCAGGTCTTTTCATCCTTTTAGAGGATCCCACATCTTCAGTTTCCCTTTGTTGTTTCTTCTTGAGTTCGATCAATGACTCTGCTTTAACTTCCAAGGTGTCAGCCCTTTGTTGTTTGGACTGAGCAGCCTTTTCAGCTTCTATGTTTGCAGAGTCATCTACTGCCTTATTCTTTTCAGTGGTTTGTGGTGGTGGTGGTGGTGCTTGATGTTGTTGTTGTGGAGCTGATTTGGTAGACTCTGGTTTCTTGGCAGACTTGGCTTGACCTTTTTGAGAAGGTGGGCAACCAAAAGGATCTAATTTTGGTAGCCTATCTCTGCCACTCTCCCCCTTTTTGGCATCATCAGCCGTGAAATCATCATCTGTTTCATCCCTGAGGATGGTGGTAGGGGCAGAGCCAGTAGTCTTCAGCAGATGGTCCTTGATGGCTTTGATGTCAGCATGTGTATCTTTGTACCTTGCATCAACCATATTTCTGATCTCAGCCATGTAGGTTTCATGTGTCTGATCAGCCAATTTCCTGTGAGCTATGATGATGGGGAAACTGATTTCCATAACTCATTGGCTATATCAGTGGTAGATGGTTGACTCTTGGAGAGATCTGCAATTGAGCTTAGGATAAGCTTAACATCAGATTTGATGTCAGCAACAGATGTTTCAATAGCAGAAACTCTGGCCGTCAATTCTTGGTATTTTGACTCATCTCCTAAATTAATAGGATCATCTGAGTCCCTACCAGTGGTAGTTTTATCTGATTCAGGCCTAATAGGTGAATCAGATGCCCCTTTTTCTTGGTACTGGGGACTTCCAACTGTTTTTGGAGACACTATGGTGGCTTCAACAGTTTTTGCCTTCAAGGGAGTCTTAGCTATGAAATCACTGTCCTGATGTGAGACAATGGTCTCTACATCAGTAGTGGCTGCTCCACTTGAAAACTCACCTAGAGTTTCATTGAACCCTGGTGGTGTAACCTCCTCTTCTGTTTGGGGGATAGCAGATTGAATATTCTCAGGCTCAGTCACTTGTTGGAGTATACTCTCAGTGACAGGTGGAAGAGAGGAACTGGGATCTTCCTGAGATTCAATTGCTTCAAACAGGGGTTGCATTGTTTGTGGAACATGTGATGGTGAGAGTGGTGGGGTAAGAAGAGAGTTAGCCCTGGGAGAGGGGCTTGTGAACATATGGTCAAGTGACTCAAATGCATCATGATGTGTGTCCCCTTGGCTTACAACATGATCCTTTTGAGAGGATTCATGAGGAGGTTGGTCAGGTGGAGGTATGTCCAACTGTTGTGAGGAAGTAACAACAGTGGTTTCAGGTTGCTTTTGTTGTGCAACAGAGGTTTCTTCTGGTACCTCAACATCCAGAAGCCTCATTTGTGGTTGAGTGGTGGTTTTTGTGGATGAATGTTTCTTTTTGGAAGTGGCTGGTGTGGGTTTCACAGCACTGGATGTAGTGCCATGATCACCAGGAGCAGTGGGCTCAACAACAGAGGTTTTGACAACAGTTGTTGCCTTTGTCCTCTTTGTTTGTGTTTTAGAAACTTTTGACACTTTTGACACCTTTTCTTGGGTGCTTCCACCCAGCATTCTAGTGAAAGTTTCATCAGTTAAGCTTTTCATTTGCATAGCAGCACCCTTTTTGAAAACTTTTTCAGGTAATAATTTTTGTAAAATTACACTAAGAATTCGTGGGTAAATAAGAAAAGCATTGTTTGACCCAGACTTGACTGCTTTCACATTTGATACCAAGTCCATGAACAATCCCTGGGAAAGATTGAAGTCAGAGTTTGACAACATAGCATATCCCAGATATTGCATCCTTAATGGAATTTCATTAAAGGATGTGGACTTAGCAGAGACACAAAGAAGAAGAGTATGGAAGAAAAATTTCATGACTGGAGGGAAAAACTTTTTGAAAAGAGTTGATCCAGTCATCTGACCATCATACCCTCTTTCTTGGAACTCAGTGTGAAGCTCTGTTTTAGTGAAGGAATCCTTACCTGCCAGGTCATTCAGTGTGAAGGTTGTGGATATGATATCAGGGGTAATAACGATACTGGTTTCTCCAATTTTGGAAATAATGGATGTAGGCTTTTTGTCTTGTAAAAGAAACTCGGCATTCAACCAAAATTCTTGGAGTGTATCCAGATAGATGGGGGCGTTGGCGGTTAGGATGGGTAAGTATTTGGAGTTAAGGAAAATGTCGATTGTGGAGTGAAATGGAGTGTTGTCTTCTGTTTTAATCAGATAGGGGAGACAATTGTGTGTAGCTTTTGCTTGAAGATCCATTGTAATGGATTTCGAAGATGAAAATAACTGAAAATTTATGAAGGGTTTGAGAGTGAAGAAGGCGGTTTACAGTATTTTGAATACAATGAGACAGTGTAACATCTGTTGTGGTAAAACAGGGTTTTTATAGACTCAGTGAAACCGCTGATGTGGCCAAACATCTGCTTATATGAGCAGACGTGGCAATCATCTGATGGATGTAACATCTGGTGGAGAACAGCTGTTTTGGTAAACAACTGATACAAACAGCTGATGGATCCAACCGTTGGTTTTTTTTTTTTTTTTTTTTTTAATATAGTATATATATATATATAGATATATGGACAGTTGTTTTATCTGAACAGAGGTTCTGAAACAGATGTTTCAACTAACAGTTGTTTTATCTGATCAGATGTTTGGAGCAGACTTTTCAACCAACAGTGGAAATGAATGAAACAGTGGTTGTTTTATCTGATCAGATGTTATAAACAGATTTTTTCAACCAAACAGCTATTTAAAGAAAATATTTAATTTCTGAACAATTTTATTTTAAAATTTTATTTGGTTAATCCATGTTTAACATGCCAATTCTGGAAATCAGATTTGTAAAGGTAGATGTGTCTAAAGCTTTTGTTAACACATCTGCCAACTGATCCTCTGTTGGAACATGGTGTAAAGAAATCAAACCTTTTTCATAGCTGTCCCTGACAAAGTGATGTCTTATGTCAATGTGCTTGGTAGTGGAATGAGAGACTGGATTCTTGATGATATTTTCAGCAGCTTGGCTGTCCAACATGAGTGGAGTCCTAAGTGCAGTTATCCCAAAATCCAGTAGTTGATTTTGAAGCCACATCAATTGGGCTGTACAGCTTGCAGCAGCAATATATTCAGCTTCAGCTGTTGAAGTTGAAACAGCTGCCTGCTTTTTGCTTTGCCATGAAACTAAGGCATTCCCTAGAAATTGGCACCCTCCTGAAGTGGATTTTCTTGTGGTGTGACAGCCAGCAAAGTCACTATCTGAAAAACCTGAAAGCTCAATGTTTCCATTAGCAGGATACCAGATACCAAGTGTGGGAGCACCTTTGAGGTATCTGAATATCCTTTTCACAGCAATAAGGTTTGACTTTCTGGGTGAAGCCTGGGATCTGGCACAGACACAGGTAGCAAACATAATGTCTGGCCTAGATGCAGTTAAGTACAATAAAGACCCAATCATACATCTATAATGTGTTTGATCAACCAGTTCATCCTTGTCATCAATAGTGAGCAGCTTGACTGTACTCATGGGTGTGCTACATGGCTTACAATCATTCATCTCAAATCTGGTTAATAAATTTTTGACATATTTGTTTTGGTGAATGAATGTGCCATTTTGCAGTTGTTTCACTTGAAGACCAAGGAAACACTGAAGCTCACCCATGGCACTCATCTCAAACTCTGCTGTCATGAGTTTTCTGAACTCTTCACACATTTGGTTACATGTGGATCCAAAGATGATATCATCCACATATATTTGAACAATCATTAAGTGTTTCCCTTTCCATTTAAGAAATAAAGTTTTGTCAATTTTACCTCTTGTGAAACCAATGGATAAGAGAAATGTGGAAAGAGTTTCATACCAGGCCCTTGGTGCTTGTTTGAGTCCATACAAAGCTTTGTTGAGCTTGTAGACATAGTCATGATGGAATGTGTCTTCAAAACCAGGTGGCTGACATACATAGACCTCCTCCTGAATTTTGCCATAAAGGAAAGCACATTTGATGTCCATCTGATACACCTTTATATTGTGGTTGACAGCAAAGGCTAAAAAGAGTCTGATGGCCTCTAGTCTAGCTACAGGAGCAAAGGTCTCATCATAATCTATTCCTTCTTCTTGTCTGAAGCCTTGAACCACAAGCCTGGCTTTATTCTTGACAACAATACCCCTTTCATCAGTCTTGTTTTTGAAGACCCACTTTGTTCCTATAGGACAAACATCCTTAGGAAGTGGTACAAGCTCCCATACTTGTTGTCTTTTGAACTGAAGGAGTTCTTCTTGCATGGCTTCTACCCAACTGTTGTCTTTCAGTGCCTCTTGGTACTTGACAGGTTGTGTGAGGGATAAGAAACCTGCAAAAAGACAGATATTTGAGGATTGGCTTCTTGTGAGCACTCCCTCTCTGATGTTGCCAATGATCTGGTCTGGTGGATGAGCTCTTAAGTAAATAAGATCTCCTTGATATGGAACAATGGCATTTTGGGGTGATGGACAGAGGTTTGGTGACTCTGTTGGTGTAACATCTGTTGGTACTTCTGTAGTGCCAACAGATGTTTGGAATGGTAGTGGAGGAATGGGTCCAAGTGGTGTGAAACTTGACTGACTTTTGTCAACAGATGATTGACTTTTGTCAACAGATGATAGGTCAGTGGTAGTGAGGGGTGAAACAGAGGTTTGAGGATAGGACTGGCCAACAGTGGTTGACACAGCTGTGGCAGAGTTTGTGGTTACCTTTAGAATCATTACCAAAGGATATATCACCCCCTCCATGAGCCAAGAAGTCCAGAAGTAGGGCTCTACATCCTGTCATGTGCCTGGAACCTCCACTATCTACATACCAAAGACTATCTAAACAAGCAGAAGCTCCCTGCACATCAGTAAATGATTAGTTTTGGTGAGTGTCCAAAGCCAAATTGGCTTTGGATGGATCCTCAGACCTTTCAGACTCAAGTTTTGGAAGGTGATCAGTGGTTTGGACCAATTTTTGAATTAAGGTCAACAACTGCTGCTGACCATTTGCCAGTGCTTGTATGTCAACACTCGGGGCAGCAGTTGTTTGATCACCCCCTGACAGATGATAATACCCATATGGATTTCTGTTCACTCTTGGTTTAGAGGGTCTTTTTGGCTCCTCATAAACATGTGGCAGACTGTGACATGGAGGTTGACCATAACCTCTTGGGTATTTGCTTGTGGGTGGAGCATCTGTTACTTGGACATCTCTAGAAGCAGATGTTTCAAGCCTTTTTGTAACAGATGTTTGGGCAGGTGTGAAGGTCTGTTTGGGCTTTCCTTTTGGAGTACTAACCACAGGGTTTGCAAGAGTTTTTGCTTTGTATTCTTGTATTTTTACATCAAAATTTTTGAGATACAAGCACTCTTTAGTCTTATGATTCTTTTTCCCACATATTGAGCATGTGGCTTTTGAATCACATTCACTTGTTCCTTTGTTGATATCATATGCTTTTAGAAGAAAACAGTTTTTGGTGATATGATTCTTCTTTTCACAGAAATCACAAAACAAGTTAACAGTCTTTTCTTTCTTCTTCCCCTTTTCAGGCTTCTTTTCAGCAGATGTTTGAGCATCTGCTGGAGAATCCTTCAGGGGAATGACTTTTGCCAAGGGAATGACCCTTGCCTGAGGAGCTGTTTTTCCCTCAGGAGTCTTAAAATCAACAGGTTTATAATTCTCAAGAGTATCACACTCATCAGACCAAGTAGGTTTAAATTCATACTTTTCAAGTTCAGCAAAAGATGAGGAACCTTCTGGTTTTTCAAGAACAATTTTCTTACCATTTGGTTCAGTGATTTTAATCTCTTGACCCTGCAGGTTTGTGGGTACTATCTCAACAGACTTTTGATCCTTTGTGTCAGTGTTTTCAAAAGCTGGAGCAGTGGTTGCAAAACCAAAGCCAAACTTCACATGACTTTTGGTTTGTTTGTTGAGTAGCATCTCAAAACCTCTACATGATTCCACCCATTTTTTACATTCAACTTGGGTGGACTCAAGCTCACTTTTACAACTTTGATATTTTGTTATCATAGTTTGGAGCTGGTCTTTGGTAATAGTTGCTTCATGTTTTAGACTGCTAATCTCAGATTCTTTTGCAGTTAAACTTGTTTTCAAATCTTTTGTGAGTTTTTCAAATTTAACTTCATCATCCAAAATTTTCTTTCTAAGGTTTTCATTCACCTCTTTAATGTTAGCAAATGCTATCACACATTTGTCAGAACACAACTCTTTAAGAATTTGAGGAGATACCTTAGCAGCAGCCATCAATGCACAATCACACTTGCACTCACATTCATCAGATGCACCCCAGGGATCTGAGAGATTCACAACCTCTTCTTCAGGTTTCTCACCTGCAACAACTTCACTAACAATATCATCAGTCACAACATCAGATTCATTTACCACTTCCTCAGATTCAATCTCATCAACCATAGCCATGAAACAAAAGTTTTCTGGTTCATTTTCAGCTTTGGCAACCAGTGCAAAATTCTCATCTGTTAGCTCATCAGGTAGACTGCTCCAATCAACAAAGCCTTGTGTAAAGAAGCTCTGTTGACTGGTCTCTGCAGGAGCAGAGGATGGTGCAGCAGTCGTTTGAACAGGTGGTGGAGCAACAGGTGTTTGCACATAATGGATCTGAGGAACAGTGGTTTGGACATACTGGACAGGAACAGTGTTTGAGGACTGTGCAAAATGAGCAGTGTTTTGCACATTTGGTCCAGGGGTATTATAGGAATTCTGATAAATGTTGGTCTGTGGTCTTTGATTTGGATAGGTTATCATAGGTGTACCATGTTGACCCCTACATTCCCTAGCAAAATGACCAAACCTATGACATTTATAACACTTGATCTTTGATTTATCCAACCCCACCTTAGATCTGCCAGTCAACCCTGGAAACCTTCTCCCTGTTTTCTTGTAAAAATTATTAGTTCTTACACTGAGAAGGGCCAATTGGTGCATAATGTCCATTTCTTCCAAATCATCAGGGTCAAAGTATTTCAGGTCATCATACTCAAAGGATATGTTATCAGATGCCTGTATATCACCACCACTTGCTGTGAAAGCATAGTTAGGTGAATAAGAATCAGAGTTAAAACCTGAGTTAAAACCTGAAGTTATGTCAATAAAATGATCATAACTCTGATCCTTTGTGTTTCCAGGCACCTCATCATGACCCAAAAGTGCTGTATTCCCAAACACATAGTCATCAGACACTTTTCCAGAGTCCTGGAGCTTCTTTTTCTGGTTAAGCTCTCTTTCATAGGTCAAGAGCTTACCATGAAGCTGGGTCAGTGATAGGTCTTTAAATCCTATTGAGTTTCTCATAACAATTGCAATAGTGTCCCATTTGTCTGGTAATGATCTTAAAAACCTATGGTTCAAAGTTGAATGAGGGTAAGTAAGACCAACCAATTTTAGTTCACTAATTAAGCAGTTAAATCTCTCAAACTGTTGAGTTAATGACTCTCCTTTGACATGACTGAATGTTTCATATTGTTGGTTAAGTATTTCACGGTTGTTTTCAATAACCTCCTCAGTCCCACCAAACTGCTCTTTCAGTGCATCCCACAACTCCTTTGCACTGTTACAGTGTAACAGCCCAGCATATATATCATTGGGTAGAGCCATGGCCACAATACTGAAGGCCTTAGCATCTAGCTCAATTTTCTGAAAATCCTGGTCGGAGAGTAGTTTTCAAGTTTCTTTGGCTCAAACACTTTGGGATCTTCAGTACTCGGCACAGTCGGAACATGTGGTCCGAAGATAACCGACTTCCAACACCCAGTGTTTTGTTGAGCTAGAACATGGCTCATCCGACGTTGCCAGATATTGTATTCAGATCTGACAAGCATCGGTGGCTTGTTGTTCGTGCCAGTGTTATGTGGATCGTGATTGATAGAAGCCATTCTCTGATTTTTCAAAAACAAAGTCTGTTTAACAACGGTTGAATCGAAATTAAACTATTACTCTGTTTTCAATCAAACTGACAAACGATATCAATAATTGTGAGCTGATTATTAAATTGATTTGTTAGATCGAATTTAATTGACCAAGCTCTGATACCAATTGTTAGGATCTGAGTTTGTTTGTTTTGATTGTTTAACTAAATGATGATAATAATGGAATGAAAGTAGAATGAAAGTGCAGCGGAATAATAAACTGTAAATCAAAACAAGAGAGTAAATGTTTTTCAATCGAATGCTTTCATTAATTAAAAGATTTCAATCGTACAAGTTACTCCCCCTCAGCCTGATCACACAGTTGTTTGTCAGAGAGAATGTTTTGTGTGTGATACAATAGAACAGTACATGCACTGTTCTATTTATAGACTGACTCAAACCACTGATGACCTAGGCTGACGTCACCTAAGACAGTGACCTCTAACAGAATAACAAAACTTAAACATCTGCTATACAAACTACTGTTACATTGAAAGCACTGATAGTAAACAGCTGTTAAAGATAAACTCTGATGGTCTTGTATCCACTGCTGGAGCCTAAGTGCTGTTGGTTCCAGCAGTGCTTTGGTCTTCAGTACTTGTATCTGCTGTTGCTCTTCATCAGACCTTTGGTCAGCAGTTGTTCTTCATCAGTTGTTTCCTTAGCAGTTCTTTGTATCAGCAGTTGTTGAGCAGTTGTTTGGATAGAACAGTAGTTAGGGTCAGCAGTCTTTTGGGAGAAGTAAGTTGTAAAGACTGTTTATTCAAGGATCAAATAGATAGCATATTTTGGCTTTCCAATCATCTGTTCTTCTCCAGGTCAGCAGACCCAACACTTCAAATTGTAGTTGTTTCATGGTTTTTGTTGGCTTTATTCCATGCATATGTACTTCAAATAACACTATATGTTTCTTGCTATCCGTTTATCTATGTCGTTCGTTATTTTCCTTAAAAAAATTCCCGTTTATATACAACAAAGCATAGATGTTAAAATGAACCTACTAAATAACATAATTTGAGTTAATATATAGGTGTAATGTAGGTGTAGTTTGAATGTTCTAAATCATGGGAACCCATATTTGCACAGGTACACTACTATAACGGCTTTCATACAAGTAACATCTTGGGTTGTTTCGTGTAGGGTATTGTTGCTCATGACCAAGAGGATGAGGCTATCGACGCGAAAGAAGAGGTAATGATTTTATTTATATGATTTTAGATATATTATTTTCTAAATGATCTTCATCCGGTGTATGTTTCGTTTAGGGAATTGTTAATAACGAGCAAGAGAGTGAGTTTAGCCAATCTAAGGTATTAGTACAAAATGGTGACAACAATGTGCCTAACTCAACAGTTGTTGGCCATTCAAATGTTAAACAAACAAGATTGAGCTACAAGAAGAGGCTGAGAAATCATGTCGAAAACATGCAATGCGATTCCAAGAAGTAGATCATGTTTGTGTTCAATTATGTTAACCAACTTTCTATGTTTATGTTTCTGACTTTAAAACTACTTGCTATGTTGGTATGTTTTGTGGATTAAGGCAACTTTCGTTTTGTAGGTTTTTGGTATTATATTTAAACTTTTGTAGTAATGTTGGTGTGGTTGGTATTAATGTTGTCACACATTTTGGTTCATACCAAGATATCATATATTTTTTTTAAACAAAACAAATAAATTAGTATTTGTTTTTCAATGGCTGATTTCATAAATAATATATATTAACAAAACTTTTAAAATTGATATACTTTAAGATTATATAGAGATTAGTTATCGACATTCGCTTACTCAAAATAATAACATCAACCCAAATATACTTTCACGCTTTTCTAATCCCCGTTCGAAAACCCGTCCCAGCGGGCGGGTATCTCACTAGTTTTTCTTAAGCAAGAATTATAGGTAATTTGTTATATGTCTTGGGTTGATAACCAATAAGTGGCAGAGGGTTGTTTGACAAATAGGTAATTTGTTATATGTTTTAGGGGTTTTGATTTATAATCTGTACTATATTATTAAAAAAGTTAAGATGACATACCAAGGGTATCTTTACAATTTTCTATATTTTATCACTTTTCTTTCCTAGATACCCCTAGAAGATAATTAACCTTTATATGAAAATGAAACTCACCCAAACTAAATAAACACACGGGATAGCAATATTTTTGAACAAATTTCATATAATGGCGATAAAAGATAATAATTTATGTTACCCCAATGAATAATCTTATCTCAGCTAAACTTGTATGAATTTTAAAACATTGCCATAATAATACTTATATTATAAACCTTTTTCATATATATATGCGTCTACCCGGCGGCAAAATGGACGGATGGTTCGGCTCACGGGCTACATTGGCAAATTTTTAGCTCCTGGGTCAGGTTAGGCAAGTCTATTACAAACTTACAAATCACAACTTTTAATTTCTAAATGGACAATGACCTTCATATGATAGTGTATACAATATCATATTATTACTACATGTTTTTGTCATGTAAATGAACTTTATCATTTAGCAAGGTGTCTTCAATGGCACGGTTATGTAGATATGTAATGATCGGACAACTTACACAAGAGTGATGTTTATGTTCATATTGGTCTGTTACAGTAACATACTTTGGTTTATTAAGATTTGTTCAATAATGAGTACATGGTTTTTTTGGTGAACTACAATCAGTTGTAAGTGGCGGTGCACATTTCTTTTCTTTTCTTTCTACGAATACTTGTTAAAACATAGTGTGCACATTTATATTCTTTTTGCGTAACTCTCGGCAAAAAAACCTAAATATCATAATGTTGTATTGCAACACTTTTGTGGATCCCGCTGCAATGTGTGGATAAACCCACTAGTCTGTTATATCATTTGAGAGGTTTTGATCTGTTATATGATTTGGGTTTTTTTTTTCTTTATATGTTTTGGGGGTTTTAATTTGGGGTTTTTGAGTAGGGGTATGATTTGGAGTTTTGAATAGATATATGATTTTGGGTTTTTATACGTCAAATCAAATACTTGTTTAAAAGAAATTGCTGAAAATTTTGATTCGAAGTATGTAATTGATGAGTTTAAAGAACTTATAAGCAGTTGAGCTCAGTTGTGATACCTTTTCAGGTACTCATTCTTCCTCTTGCATTTTTCATTTATATTTTTGGTTTTTGTGTGTTAAAAAATTGTTTATTTTTTGTGCGCGTTAAAATGGTAATTTGAATTATTGAAGATAAATGGATATTTGTTGTTCTTATTGTTTGACTCGACCGGATCGCCGACCTAAAACTTAGTGGCATGAAAAAAATTAGGTTCTGTGGCTTTCGGTCCAACCTAGTAAAAAGTTCGAGATCTACCACAGTATGTAATTTTTTTTTATTTTTTTTGTAATTTAAAAACATTCATTGAACAACATGCATGATGTCAATTGCCAACAGGGCCGTCTCAAACTTCTTGGGGGTCAAAGCGTATAACAAAATCGGGGTCCTTTTTCATTAAAAAAATTTGTTTTTAATACTATGATCATATATGTTCTATGTGTGTATGCATAATTATATATGAAAACCTCACCGCCGACAATCACAAAGTCCAAATCACTTACATATAATTTATTAATTTTTTAGAATCTAAGTGCATTAGAAGACACAAAGCTCTTGCTTTATTTCAATTTAAAACATTTAAGACACTCTTGATTGTCAACAATATGATGTAATTGTTTTGGTAGTAATTTTTGTTGGAACATTAATAGTTTTCCAGTAGTGATTAGAAAAAAGAGAGACTATTGTAAAAATAATCTGAATGTAAAAAGTGTAAAAAGGATTAAGAGGCTGACATGGCACAAGCCATAAGGCCCTTATGGCGTATTGTTGACTTTTTTCAAGTTTCACCTCAATTTTTTAAACGGCTATAGTTATGACAATGAGGTACGCAAATGAAAGAGGATAAAAACTTGTTTTTAGATGAAAGATAATAAAAAGCTTATTTTTATGCTGTATTTTTTTTAAATAATATCGTATAAAAAAGTTATGAACGTTTAAAAAATGGTGGTGGAACTCCACAATTGTAGGTTATACCTATTTTTATCTTCTACTTTTTTTAGAAACTCCAACGTACATATTCCTCATTTTAATCTCATCCATTGATTCATTTAGATCAAAAGCCTAAAATCTTTCTCATCCTTTTAATGTTAAGATATTTTTACACGATACTTTCTCATTAGAAAATATAAGGATACTAATATAAATGAAGCTTAACATAAAAAAAATATGAGAAGGTATAGGATACAAAGAATCCTTAACGTACAAAGAATAAGAAGCCACTATATTATGCCACTTGTCAAATTAACCAAACCACGATTAAATTAACTAAACCTTAATTAACTTTAATTGCAGTTAAAACCAAAGGCAAATTAGACTTTGTTTATATGTAACTGATTACTACAATCACGTATATATTTTTGTAAACGATTCAATCACATTACGATCATCATAATCACAGCCAATTCGAATTTGAATTATACAACACCAGTCGATCAAACACATTACGATTCAATCACAATACGATCATCATAATCACAGTCAATTCGATTAATTCAGCATGTTCGGTACGTATGATCATAGTCAATTAAATCAGTTTATGTAGAAATAATGTTTAATTGTTGATTTTGTTTATCAGATTTAAACTTATTAGTTGATGATCAGTGTGCTTCTGTTGAGAATTCAATTCTAGATGTCGATAATATTTGTTTTCCATGGTACAACTTCTCATGCTCTGTTTTTTATTCAGTTTTTTCGATCTGTGTTTTAATGTTGATATTTGTAAACATGATGTTTTGGTGGATATTCAGATCTGATTGAAGATGCTAACCAAGATGTGGATATTCATAGTTTGAACCTCATAAACGATTACAGAAGGATTGAAGGTATTTCAATTATGTTTTTGAATATCATATGTATGAGTGCGTTTAAGTAGTATGATGCGTGCATTTAAATATTTCAAACATAGTACTGATCATATAAGAGTGCGTTTTAAGATGATCATAAGTGCGTTTAAAATTTTCAAATTATCATATGTTAACGTGCGTTTGAAGTTTTATATAGTGTGTTTGTTTTTGAAGGTGTTGCATGTGATGTTGATGATCCTCAAGCACATGGTCAAGGTTTTCTTAAGGTATTTAGTGCTTAACAGAACTCTAACTAACTATATCTATCAGTGGATTAACTCTTTAGAAGTTTTGACTTCAGCAGTTATTGTCTTCAGAAGTTATTATTTTAGTTGTTTGTCATCAGAGGTTTGAAGTTACCTCATCAGTAGTTTGCTTTCCTCATCAGTAGTTTGCTTTACTCATCAGTAGTTACCTCATCAGTAGTTTTATCATCTATTTCTTTCATCAGTTGTTTGACTGCTTCATCAGTAGTGCGATACGCGGAGAGAAAGGCCATGATTGATGAAAACATCCAAAGGAGGGTGGTTCAACCCTACCACAAGTTGAACAAGATGACCAGAATGTCGAAGATGAATTTGAAGATAACGAAGAGGTTGAATTAGAAGATTCTGATGATGAGGAGTTGTCTTAGATATGTCTTTGGCTCTGTAAATTTTACTGTGTTTTAACAAGTGCGCCTGAATGTTTAAATCGTGCGTTTATTTTTGTTTGTTTTTTTTCTCAGTTACTTTAAAAGTTTATATAGGTGCGTTTTTTTTTGTAAACTAAGTGCGTTTAAAGATAAATAATAAGTGCGTTCAAAATAGCTAATAGGTGCGTCTATATCATTAATATTAAAATCCATAGAAGTTACAGGACCACCATTACACCACCACCATCACTACTCAAAACAACCACCATAATAAAAAAATAATATATACAAACACAAAAAACCACCACAAAAAACCACCATCAAACAACCCAACCCATCCATCACTTGCCCCCAAGATTGCATTCCTTGCCTTCTGTTTTGTTGCCTTGTTTTCCACTTGCATTTTTCATTATTACATGTACGAACACAATAAAAAAAACATAATCTGTGTATTTTGTCAATTATGTGCGTTTTAATAATACAATAAGTGTGTCCAAAATATTTAAACGTGCGTCTAAATATTATAAACGTGTGTTTGTTTGTTTTGTTTTGTTTCCACCTGTGAACATTAAACGCACGTTATTTTTTAACATATACATAACGTGCGTTTAAATAGAACCTGTTTAACAGTTACTTACCTTCATAATCTAAAACTGTTTTGTAATTCATTTTTTTTCTTTAATTATTCTTTTATTATCAAAATCATTAGTTTCTGTTAATAATGCATGCGTTGATTTGTGATTTTTAATACGATTCGACTGACTTTATCGATTGTATTACAATGCTCTGTTTCTCTTCTTCGTCTGTAACAACATTTTGAATTGATTTAAACGAATGCTTTTTTTATTGTGTAATGATTTTGAACGTTTAATTGAATTGAAACGATGAAAATCAGGTTCAATCGTTGAAAAATTTTGTTTCGATTATGTCTGATGTTTATGATTTAAAAAATATTTAAACGCTTTTTTCCTAATTTACCCCTGGTTAGATTAACCCAAATATGATTAGGGCTGTTAATTACCATCTTGCCACCGCCTAAATCTAATGACTGAGAATGCTTCTTACGCCTTGTACGTTAAGAAGCTTTGTACGTTATCTCTTCCCAAAAAATATTATTGTTTTTATCAACATATTTTAATAAAAAAACATACTGATTGATTTAGGAAACGAAATGATAGTTTATCAGATATATAAACATGATGTAAGTAACCAATACTTATGTCCTTAGGGTATGTGTAATGGGGGCTCTATGGGGCTTTACGGGGAATACGATATTATAAAGTAATAGCATGGACTCCATGGGGCTTTATGGAAAAGGGTTCTAGGATTCATACACCCTATGACATCATGTTTGGGGGGGTATGACATCACATTCTGAGTATGTGGCAGCTTCCTCTTGGTTTGTGATGTGGGCGCCCAGGGTGTATGAATCCTAATTATAGGGTGTGTGGTTCCTAAATACCTATATTCATGCACCCTATGACATCACGTTTGGGGGGTATGACATCACATTCTGAGTATGTGGCAGCTTCCTCTTGGTCTATGATGTGGGCCAGGGTATATGAATCCTAATTATAGGGTGTGTGGTTCCTAAATACCTATGGAAGGGTTCTATAAATAAGGGTGTAGTGAGAAAGGGCTCCATAGGGGTTTATAAATGACTAGCTTTTATCCTGGGAGCGTCCCGGGGTTGAAAAATATAACAATTCTAATAATACTAATAATAATAGTAATAATTATTACCCTTGTAATTAAATAAATAAAAAAATAACCTTGCTATAAGGTGACACCATGTGTTGCAGTGTTGCGCGATTCTTTCTCCTAGCTTCTCTTGATGAAGTATACCTATGCATCTTTAAAAGAGTAAAATTCCAATGAAAGCATGGCGATTGAGCTGAATTTTAACATCGTAGATAAGAACCTGGTTTAAAAGAAAAAACATTATTAATGAATAACCTGAACACTTTGTGTTTTTTTTCCTGTATGAACGAAACCCCACAAAAAATAGTTGTTTTTTCTCCGTTTTTTATATATAACTATGGTACTCGTTGGAAAGATAATAAAACGCTCGTTAGTTTGGTGTAACTTTTTTCTTTAAAAAATATTGTATATAAAAGATATTAACGTTTAAAAATTATGGGAGGAAAATAAAAGAGAAAAATTTAAATTTGTTTTTAAATTCTTTTTTTCATAAAATAACTCAATTTAAATTTAGTAGATTAGGTTTTATATTATTACTAGTTGAAATCCCGTGTTAAAACACGGAAGACTAAATCCAACTAAAGCTGAAAATTCATTCATTGGTGGTTGTGCTTCTGCCTTTGGTAACCACTGATAAATAAAAGAGCTAATTAGAAACCACTGATGATTATCCACGGATGAAGCAAGCAACAAATGATGAAACAAACTTCTGATGACAGCAGTGGTTTGCACTCAACAGATGTTGTCATTAGAAGTTTGCTTCAAAGCAGACCCATTAGTAATAAAACACTCGTTTTTTTCGTTTTTTGTATAACACTATGGTACTCGTTCGAAAGATAATAAAACGCTCGTTAATTTGGTGTAATCTTTTTTCAAAAAAAAATGTCGTTTAAAAAAGTTATTAACATTTAAAAATCATGGGGAAAAGTGTATGTGCCATGCACATGAGAGAAAAAAAATAATTTAATACCAGATGGAGTATCCATGAACCATTTAATTGACCCGGTAAAATGAGCGGAAAAAACTTAAAGGAAGCCCCCATAAGGTGCCATGTGTCCCTCATTAGCTTTCATTTATATATTATAGAAGATTTATTTATTTTTAATTTGCCACATGGCATGACACATGGCACACTCAAAGAGGAGAATGCCTCCTTGAATGCCATGTCATTAAAATGGCTTTCTTAGGCCTCCATTGAATGTCACCTCATCAATATTCAATTCTTTTATTATAAGTTATAGATTATAGATTGGGTAATCATTGCTTAATTATTGTTTTTTTATTTAAATAACAAATATTTAAATAAAAAATGATATTTCATTAAATAATAAAAATTACAAATACTAAAAAAAACTACAAATACTTAAAAAATAGAAATACAAAAAAAGTTACAAATACTAAAATAAAAATTACAAATACTCATAGATTATATTTTGTCTTGATTTGGGCCTTGCATTTCAAACACAGTTCCAACACTTTGCCAATTAGGTGGTCATACGACCTCGTGTAAAACTCAAAGTCGCGTTTAAATTGTCGATCCCTCATAAGCTCGACCACTTCTCGGTTTTCTTGGATACTGTAACGACCCTGGCTGTCGGAGCGGGTCATTGGGTCGGGTTATCGGAGCTACGCAACGGAATACAGGATAATAACAGTCTTGACTCTTCCAGGATCCACGTCATCATATCTATTGGTTACCTGAATACATGCCAAAAATAGTTTCTGTCAACATAAAGTTGGTGAGGTCGTGTATTTTATAAAGCGAATGGCCAGTTCGTTTATTGATAATTCTTTTATATAAAACATTCTTTTATAACACATGCTTTACATATATAACTCTGAAGGGGAAAATATATTCTATTATATCAATTCGATTATATGTCAATTATAATATATTATTCCGATTATATTCTATTAGTTGTCATTCCTATCGATGGTACCACTCTGCTTGTGGTAAATATAATTATTCCTACCCTCTACTCGGGTAAGACTGGTTCTTGTCCTCTACTCGGACAAGAAAGGAAATGGCGATATACCGGTCAGTACTGTCCTTGTCGTTTCTATTATCCCCTTTCTATTATATAACTTCTATTAGTAATCATTTTATTATGTAAAGCATTTCTAGGTTTTCTAATAAATGACATGTATTCCCCCGAAAACACTTTAATAAAACAGTAAAAGTGGGGAGTTCACGATACTCACAGGTTTGCGTTATATCTTCTGCAATCTTCTTATTACAATTATAAGTCATATATATATAGATACATTTTACACGTGGAACTTGTTAGATTGTAATACTTAGGATATATATCATATATACAATTTATACATATTGAATTCGGTATATATTAGATAGTCCTAAACTCGGGGTTTATTATTGACACGACACGGACATCCTATATCTAGCTGGCCATTACAGCTTGGCACTCGTAGCTAATAAAGCTGGCCATTACAGCTTAGCACACGAACCTAAAGAACTCTAGACACGAACTTACCCGGATGATGGTTCGGCAGAGCATATGATTATTAACCCGAGTCTAGTATATCGTTTTATATATCGAATCGTATATATATAAACATATATATAAACATATATATTTTATATATGATTATTATTCTCTTATTATTATTATCAAGTCCGTACGTTATTCGTATTATATATATATTCGTATAATTCTAATAATCCTCGTCTAGATATTGGACCGGGTTCTATTCCGGGTGTTGACCGAGTCATTGAGTTGACTAGGTATCGAGTTCCACTTTCCGATTCGATTAACGGTACCTCGCAATCAACCATAATCATTATATTAATAATAGATTATAAGATTATGACCAATTAATCCAATAGAAATATTCTTACCAAGAGAATAACCGGGTACTCCCCGGGTTATTACCGGAACACAACCAAGATCAATCGGACCTTCGGTAAAAATAATCATCATCATCATTGATTCAACTCCCGAGTTTCCTGATTATATATATACACAACACATAGGTCAGTAACAATAATCAAAGGATAACTATCAATAACCAACTACAATCGGTTCATGAGGAGGAAACCAATCGGGTGTTTCAAGGCTGGAATACCGATTATAAATTGATAACATAAAGGAAGGATGGTTCGGTATCATGTTACTTGGTACACAACAGGAACAAGACTCATTGTTCTTAACCGGACAAGACTCAAGTTGAGGCTCGATAGGTTCCATAACTGAAACAGAAAAGGAACGGTTACAAGGTTTCACGACAGTCACCGATTCCGGTGACTTTTCTCTTCGTCGAACAATCACAACAGAAAGAACAGGTCACGGGTTGAGGGTTGGTTCGACGGTTTATCAAGAACAGATCAGAAATGGAAGGTTGGTACAGATCGGTTGAGGTTTATAAGAGCCCGATTATCGGTTACGCGAACAGAGAGATAAGATTATCGGAATTCATAAGTGAAATATAAAGGTTGTGGTTCGATGTTGGCTGCGGAGACACAGAGAGGGTTATCGGGTAGAAGGAGGGAGATGACCGGAGAAATAAACTTACCGGAGAGGAGGACGGTGGCCGGAGATGGTGACCGGAGACAGCAGCGGAGGCGGCGACGGCCGCCATGGCTGTCCGGTGGAAGGCTTCTTGATCAGAGGATTATCACAGCACACACTTTGTGTGTGTGTGTATTCGATGTACAGAGAGAGAGAGCTGCGAGAGATAAGAGAAGGGTTGTTTATATACCCAATTAGAATAGGGGGTGTTTGGCTACAGGGATAATAGCTGGGACTCGGGTGTTTGGTAACGGTTATAACAGCAGAACAAAAGGCGTTTGGCAACGAGTTTTCTAGCAGATAAGGAACGTTTAACCGAGATAATAAAAATTCAATAATTATTACCTATATAACCGGTTGAAACTGTTGGTCGCGAAATTCGAACTTGAATATTTTATTATGTAATCGGGTGGTCGGGTACGACCCGACCCGTTTAAGAGACCCGTAACACCTCGGGGTGTTACAATCTCCCCCCCCCCCTTAGGAAATTTCGTCCCCGAAATTTGAGTGATCTTGTCCTTTACACCCTTAATCTATAAGGATGTAACAATTAGAACCAAAATATTTGTCAACGAGACATGATAAGTTCTATGGGTTTACGAGAGAAATAATTTGATATCAATCCAATGCTATAATTAATTAGAAATGTCAATCTGTAAGACTACGGCTTGATCATTCTATTAATCACGTTTTAACCTTTCTTGCTATAGTCATATTAATTCAGATACATGGATTATCTGTATTTTTCTGGTATGACTATTAAAGGCTCTTAGTATAGATTGATATTTTCTATAATATTCTTTTTATCTTTTCCTCATTAAGATGAGAAGTAGACCGAATATTATTTCTATATAAATACTTTGAGATTCTAATCGTTTTTCTTCTGAAAGATTTACAAACTTCCAGCAAACATTTCTAGAGTCTCAAATCGATACGATATTCTCATCGTTTGATATTCGGATTCAATTACAATGATGGATTCTATATAGTTCTTAGGAGATAGATACGGAAGTCCCTTCATTATCATGACTTGAATGGGATCCGAGCTACTACCTCTTTTATTCGAACTTTAGAATTTACCATCATTGTAATTCTGATTCTTAAAGAGTAGAAATAATTTCTAGTAACTATCGGATTATTTCTTACAAATTCTATCCTTTCAGTTCTATCTATATCGGTGTAATATGGTTGATCTCTGGGTTAACTCTATTCATGGATATACTTAGAAGGTTTCTCATATCATTAGACGTATCTTATCCGGATTCTAAAGGTACCGGAAAAGACTAATCAAACTTGTTGAATTACACGGTTTCAACAATTTCTTTTCATTATCTTGACCTACCGAAATCAGTTATTGAGATTTTTCTTAAATTATCTATAATAATCTTACTGACTATTTCATTGATGATTGACTGCATTATTTATCGTCAACCATTCCTTCACTTAAGATTCTTATGATAAAGCGCCACTTATTCTTTCTCAAAATCATGATTATCATTCAAAATTCCAAATACTTATTGTATTAACTATTTCTATAAAATTCGTTCTTATTTATATATTCGATCGAAGTCTATACTTTTAGTGTCTGGATACACTTTCAAGTAAATTTATATATTGGCAATCTATCATATGTTCTTAATCCAACTTATTATAAGCGAAGCTTATTTCATCTGGATATTCGTGTAGATAGTTCTTGCCAGAACAGTGATTTCTTAAATTATCTCTCACGAACCTTTAATTCGGGACAGGAAATTCGCCATTCCTTGGGCGGAGAGTTTCACTGGAAAAATGAGCATAATTCTATTCATTTTTTTCGTTTTCACTTCGATTATACCTTGCGAATCTCTACGCGATTCCGCTTGGTATCAATTATATTTCGATATATTCGTTATAAATTATTTTCTTGTGGATAAATCGTTGGATTACACCATTTCCGGTTTCTGAATCCATATAGATTTTTATATGTTATATTCTAAGGATTTAACAATTCTTCCATCACTTCTCTAATTTCAACTTGGTAACACTTTACCATTTTACCAATTTGATTGTACTATAACTCACGTGAGTTTTTATACGAATTGACTGCGAAGATTTGTTCATAGTAGTATATATCCTTTCAAAGATGGCTTGGTGACAAGTGTCCGGATATGCCTTCCTTAAGGGTCCGGATTTCCTTTGTCACAAGGGTTGCACAAAGGACATACAACTATCTTTGGTTGGCAATCAAAAATCAATAACTGATCTCTTTGATTCACAGAATTTAACCGAGCGATGGTTTTTATTCTGCGAACATATTCTTAGTCGTATTTCACGATGAAATTTCAACTAAATTGCCAATGATATGGTCGTATTCTCCGGATACGATACGCTGATAGTTCGGATTTATATTTCTTCTTATTATTATTTTCTTATTATTCCTTTTAATATGTTCGTGACCCAAACATATTATGATCTCGATAAACTCCTACTCGAATGTTCCTGTGCCTGTGGCGTTCATAATTATGTTTGCAACCATAATTACTATTCCACCTCACATAACATTCCAGTATTTGTTTATTTTAATCACAATAGGTATGTGTCCTTTACACATTATTCTGATATTATTTTCTTTATTTTCTCTTTAGATTCGAAATTATATATTCTGGAAGGAAACATGTTGATATGAGTCTAACGAAATAGACTGTCAATCGTTCAAGAATTTGATTGCGTCAAAAGATGTTCAATATAACCATCCAATCTTTTTAATCTTTCTGACTTGTTCGAGTCATAGGATTAAGACGGTACTTATATTGTCGCATAATCGAGCGAGTAAGAATTTGGTTTCTTTAGATAGATTCCAAATTATTTTTGTCATGAGAATTCGAGATAATAATATTTACGTTCAAAATATTACTTAGTTTTTGGAAAGGATCGAAGATGATACATATCTGAAATTTTTATATATACACAAAGATAGATTTAGATTATTAAACGGAATATGTATAATATTTATCGTTTATATCGGAATAATATCGAGGAATTATACAATCAAACATAGATATAAAATTATACTGAAAAGACACTTGGTATATATACGAATACGGATTCGCTTAATAAATCTTCATGAAAATACCATTAAATGCGGTATGAAATATGTTTCGGTAAAATAATATGGTCGTGGTTCAATATGATTTTCATATTTCGAAATAAAAAGAATTTATAGTAACAATATTTAATCAAAATACTTGAATTTCAATAACTGGGTTTCTTATTATGATTCAGAAAATAAAACAAAATAGATTTTCTCAAAATGTTGAGGTCAAACTTTTACTGTTAAATGAATAATTTCGGATAAAACCCAAGATAAATTCTAGGGACTTTTAATAACATAAGAAGTATTAATACTTGTTTTGGATAAAACGAAAATTAATGTATTGATAAATTTTCTTAATCTTACAAATCGAATAAAATGTTTATTTAAAAGCGGTGGTATATATTTTTACTAAAAATTAAAATACTGGTTTAGTATAAAAATAGTAATGACTAAGATAGCTTCAATAAACTAAAGAGTTATACCGAAAAGATTTAAAACGACTTAAGTTATCAAGGAATCTGTCCGATTTCTGATTAAATAATCGAAGGAAATTCTTTAGAAACATAATATTAGTATGTCTCTAGCATATCTGATTTCAACGAAATTTTTGGAATTTACGAAATAAAATAATATTTCTGGAAACTCGATCATAGGAATGTTCAAACTGGAACATAATATTTGTATTTTATTTATAATTATTGGAGCAACCACAAGGTTAATGATCTGAAATCGGATATAAATAGCCACTGAGACTGGAATAATTCAATAAACTTATACGAAGTTTCTTGAATCAACGATGAATGATTTATGTTTATGATCTATAAATATATTTTTCTATATAACCATATATATACTTTTTATAACTTTATTTATTTCTTATTTATTTCTCGATTTACTTTCTGGTTTCTTTTAATATTCTGGTTTTTCTTCTATATTTTTTCTCATTTCTTATAGCCTTAATATCCTGTAAGATTTCCCAGAAATTAGATGTGAATGTAAATTCACAATTGTGTACAAAATTGTCAATTTACCCCACATAATCATTCTAGTAATATCCTGTAGTGGATTTGTTCTGATTTCTAGTATACTATTATATGGTTCTCACCAACTTTATAATGGTTTGGCATTTAGGTACCCAAAAATTTTATCTTCTAATATTCGTTTACTTTATACATATTTATAATCAAAATTTCTTTTAGAAGACATTCTGGTAGATCCTGGATTAGTAAAGACTTCAAGACTGTCATTAAACACCGCTCTGATACCACCTGTAACAACCCTGGCTGTCGGAGCCGGATCGTCGGGTCGGGTTATCGGAGCTACGCAGCGGAATACAGGATAATAACAATCTTGAATCTTCCAGGATCCACGTCATCATATCTGTTGGGTTACCTGAACACATGCCAAAAATAGTTTCTGTCAACATAAAGTTGGTGAGGTCGTGTATTTTATAAAGCGAATGGCCAGTTCGTTTATTGATAATTCTTTTATATAAAACATTCTTTTATAACACATGCTTTACATTTATAATTCTGAAGGGGAAAATATATTCTATTATATCAATTCGATTATATGTCAATTATAATATATTATTCCGATTATATTCTATTAGTTGTCATTCCTATCGATGGTACCACTCTGCTTGTGGTAAATATAATTATTCCTACCCTCTACTCGGGTAAGACTGGTTCTTGTCCTCTACTTGGACAAGAAAGGAAATGGCGATATACCGGTCAGTACTGTCCTTGTCGTTTCTATTATCCCCTTTCTATCATATAACTTCTATTAGTAATCATTTTATTATGTAAAGCATTTCTAGGTTTTCTAATAAATGACATGTATTCCCCCGAAAATACTTTAATAAAACAGTAAAATTGGGAGTTCACGATACTCACAGGTTTGCGTTATATCTTCTGCAATCTTCTTATTATAATTATAAGTCATATATATATAGATACGTTTTACGCGTGGAACTTGTTAGATTGTAATACTTAGGATATATATCATATATACAATTTATACATATAGAATTCGGTATATATTAGATAGTCCTAAACTCGGGGTTTATTATTGACACGACACAGACATCCTATATCTAGCTGGCCATTACAACTTGGCACTCGTAGCTAATAAAGCTGGCCATTACAGCTTGGCACACGAACCTAAAGAACTCTAGACACGAACTTACCCGGATGATGGTTCGGCAGAGCATATTATTATTAACCCGAGTCTAGTATATCGGTTTATATATCGAATCGTATATATATAAACATATATATTTTATATATGATTATTATTCTCTTATTATTATTATCAAGTCCGTACGGTATTCGTATTATATATATATTCGTATAATTCTAATATTCCTCGTCTAGATATTGGACCGGGTTCTATTCCGGGTGTTGACCGAGTCACTGAGTTGACTCGGTATCGAGTTCCACTTTCCGATTCGATTAACGGTACCTCGCAATCAACCATAATCATTATATCAATAATAGATTATAAGATTATGACCAATTAATCCAATAGAAATATTCTTACCAAGAGAATAACCGGGTACTCCCGGGTTATTACCGGAACACAACCAAGATCAATCGGACCTTCGGTAAAAATAATCATCATCATCATTGATTCAACTCCCGAGTTTCCTGATTATATATATACACAACACATAGGCCGGTAACAATAATCAAAGGATAACTATCAATAACCAACTACAATCGGTTCATGAGGAGGAAAGCAATCGGGTGTTTCAAGGCTGGATTACCGATTATAAATTGATAACATAAAGGAAGGATGGTTCGGTATCATGTTATCAGGTACACAACAGGAACAAGACTCATGGTTCTTAACCGAACAAGACTCAAGTTGAGGCTTGATAGGTTCCATAACTGAAACAGAAAAGGAACGGTTACAAGGTTTCACGACAGTCACCGATTCCGGTGACTTTTCTCTTCGTCGAACAATCACAACAGAAAGAACAGGTCACGGGTTGAGGGTTGGTTCGACAGTTTATCAAGAACAGATCAGAAATGGAAGGTTGGTACAGATCGGTTGAGGTTTATAAGAGCCCGATGACAGTCACCATGACTTGGTGACCGTCCGGTTACGCGAACAGAGAGATAAGATTATCGGAATTCATAAGTGAAATATAAAGGTTGTGGTTCGATGTTGGTTGCGGAGACACGGAGAGGGTTATCGGGTAGAAGGAGGGAGATGACCGGAGAAATAAACTTACCGGAGAGGAGGATGGTGGCCGGAGATGGTGACCGGAGACAGCAGCGGAGGCGGCGACGCCGCCATGGCTGTCCGGTGGAAGGCTTCTTGATCAGAGGATTATCACAGCACACACTTTGTGTGTGTGTATTCGATGTACAGAGAGAGAGAGAGCTGCGAGAGATAAGGGAAGGGTTGTTTATATACCCAATTAGAATAGGGGGTGTTTGGCTACAGGGATAATAGCTGGGACTCGGGTGTTTGGTAACGGTTATAACAGCAGAACAAAAGGCGTTTGGCAACGAGTTTTCTAGCAGATAAGGAACGTTTAACCGAGATAATAAAAATTCAATAATTATTACCTATATAACCGGTTGAAACGGTTGGTCGCGAGATTCGAACTTGAATATTTTATTAAGTAATCGGGTGGTGGGTACGACCCGACCCGTTTAAGAGACCCGTAACACCTCGGGGTGTTACAGATACGTTGAGCTCCGAAGTCGTGTATGTCTTGTAGGCATTGGTTCATCTCAAAAAACGTCTGACTCAATTCGTTCACCCGTGACGAAGACTCCGACCGGGCGGCTCGAGCAGCCTTTCGACCGGGCGGACGTGGTAATTGTAACACCCCAACCGATGGCGGAAACATCGAGGTGTCACGTAGTGATGATTGTTCAATAGCTCATGGTACTAAATGAAAGTTGAATAATATTAAGCAATTTACAATTCATTTTACAAGTAAATATTACAAAAGTTGATTAATATAAACTAGGTCCAAAGCTCCTATGTGTTCCAAGACTTGTACAACTTCCAATAGCAAATAAACCTAAAACATGTTAAGTTGGAAAGATGGGGGTCAACTATAAATAGTTGGTGAGAATACATAGGTTTTGCATATAGTAGAAAACAATATGTTGTATAGCAATCATAGTTGAAGTATAATATTGAGTAATGATAGAATATGAGTCCGACATGTAACAATGCGTCTTTTGTACAATCAAACCTTGTGTCGACTGAGACCTAACTCGCAAGTTAGTAAAAGTGTAACTGTTATCGATCATCCCTGAATTTATGCGGGGGGATGGGTTTGTCAGACCTATAGCGCTATAATCTAAACAGGCGGCTTGATCAATGTTAATGATAGTACTGTGTCTTTTTGTTACAGTCAAATGATAGAATGAGTAAATGATAGTGTAGTTGAATTACAAGTTTCAACAATGTAAGAACGAGTAAATGATAGTGTATAAAATGTTTAAACATGTTTCACCCCAAAATGTAAAATAGAAAAAGGGGCTATGTAAACTCACATTGCTTGAACTCGCAAGAAATTACGAGAATCAATGAATTATGCTTGAATCTTATACGCGTTCATCAGCTTGACAATATTTTCTATTGTTGCTCTCTGAATTCATGACAATCTAAGTATAAATATATTTGAGATTAAATTCAATATGGGATTCATTGATTTAATGATTATCCAGCGACGAGGACCCTACAACACTTGACTAGTTATTATAAATAGTTTATAATAGGTTCGTAAATGTATCGAATTAGTTATGTATTCATCTTAAATAATATCTACATCTCAATATAAAATTACATAACTAACAAAGTGACGTTATAAAATTATATTAAAAATATAGGTAACAAATAGCCTTTTTAACTATTTACATTTGAAAAGGTATAGTAATTAATTTATAACAGAAAGTAAGAAAAAAAAATTATCCTTTAATGATGTATAGCATGGATACATAGAAATCAAAATTAGTTCGTATCCAAATTTATTTCTTGCACATTCATAGCCCATTGCACTAAATGAGTTACCATGCCTTAGTTTCATATATGGCTACTTCTTACTATATATGGGTCATTCACTAACTGTACATCTATAGAATTATTTATACAAATCATATTATTAACAAAAAAAAATAAAAAAAATAATTTACATATAGTTTTAAAACAAGTTCAATAGAATCATTTTTCTTAACATAAATATATTTAAGCAGATCATTTTATTAAAACTACAATGGCATTGATCCATAAAGTTTGGTTGGACTAAAAATCAATTTTAACAACTCAATTCGTTATGGGTCCTTAGTCACCGACAATCAATGAATCAAATTTCGAATAAATACTTTCAAAACTGAAGACGAATTTTTCTAACCTAAGATAGAAGTCGAGTAATCATATCGGTAGCAAAAAAAAATTAGTGCAAAAGGCAACAAAGCTGTTGATTCCAATTAATTAGAAACGGGTCACGGCGGTAGCGATGCGTGACGGTGGCTGAACGATGTATGCGGCGGTAGCAAAGGCCGAGATTGGAAGTGGCTAGTCGGTTGCTATTATGATGGTGCTTTTATACAGAAATTGAAGGTGGAGTGGAGTTTAAGGAATGGTTTAAAACGAAAGGTGGTTATATGTATATATACATGTAGTGCCATACAAACGTTAATTTTATTTTTGGTATTGATGACCTCAATTTGTGGGAGTGGTGCGACAATCTTGTAGAAAAAAAATATGAACAAGAATAGGAGCATTAATTGCTCCATATTTTGTGTTGACCATTTCCAAAGATATTCTTATCCCATTTGAATTTATACTATTATTTTTTTTTTTTTAGTCAACGTACATGTATACATCTTGTATGTAATGTTTGGTTTATTTGAATTGTTTTGGTTATGGTTTGAAGTGGTTAAGTCTAAAGTGAACTTTTCATTCTTTAATTTTTTTTTTCAGAATTATTATTATTATTATTATTATTATTATTATTATTATTATTATTAAAATGTTTTGAAATCAATAAGATTTAGACATGGCTAGTCTTGTACAATATAAGTAAAGTGGAAATTTTACTAATTTAATAATTGTGAAAAATACGCGACGTTACAGTAACTCTTCTGCCCCTTCCTCCCATGCAAAAAACACATTTTCTTCGGCGTTTAGGTCAATGTTTCGTGCGTCAGAAGTTGGCGTTTCGGGATCAACCGACTCGGTGGTCTTTGACTTCTTTGAAGGCCTCATATTTCTGGCCCTAGATGAGGAAGTTCCAACCGTCGGGCGAACGTTAGACCATTTTGGAGCAATCTCGTAGCAGCCGCCAAAGCCTCAAGTATTGAAAATTCCCATGTGTGGCTTTATATTTTTCCAAAGCCGCCTCCAAAATCTGCTCGTCGCTTTGTCCGGTTTTCCAACCGTACCGGCAGCGTTGATAAATGGCTTTAAAGTTGGTGCATTTGTTGTTAATATCGCTCCACTTGCCCGACATTGAATCCGTGGCCGGTAGTCATCTCTCCTACCAACGAGACCAAAAAAATATATTCCGGATTCTTTTCCAAAACTCACATTTGTTTTGATAGTTCGCTAAAAAAAACAAACCAAAAAAATATATAAGTGCGCATTGAAAAAAAATACATATAAATTAATATAACATAACAAAATTATATATCTTACAAACAATTGGATCCTTCGAAAACGTCAATCCACGCTCGGGCTAACGCATACAACTCTTCAAAATAAAAAAAAAATTCTTACAAACAATTGGATCCTTCGAAACGTCAATTGACATAGTAGTTTCTAAAATAACTACCCAGCTTCGAAAACCGTCCACCATCTACAAAACAAACCTAATATTAGGGTTTTTTTTTTTACTGATCTCTTAAAAAAAAAAAAAAAAAAAAAAAAAAAACTCAATAAGCTACTATACAATGGTATCGAAGAAGAAATCAGGTATGTGTATAACAAATGGTAAAAGTATTGCATTCAATTATTAGTTGTTTTTTACAATAAGAAATTAATGAACAAAATGGTACTTAACAGGAGTCGAATATGAGAGACGATCAAAGGAGAACAACGATCAACCTGCAAAAAACTTCGAAATCAGGTTTGCTATCAGTTGCTAAGTATCAATAATTGTCCTAGAATTTTGATATTATTATTATGATTTCAAGTACGTTTATATTGCGTTTAAATTTGTGTGGTTTGGGATCATTTTATTACCTACGTCATAAATTGTTACAACTTGCATTTATGAATGTTTGTACTTGTGTTTTAGATTATTATGAGGAATGATTAATAAGCCGTCATAATGTAGATATTTTTTGGTCATAATTAGTTAACTGAAATGATGTACTGACGTTTTCTGTCAGTCGGTTGTGTCAGGCAAATAAAAAATATAAAATATACTACTGTCACTAATCAAAAGCCTATAGTCTATGTATAAAACTTCTTTATAACTCAAGTAGTAGTGAGAGGTCATTCCATTTTAGCTTGCGTTTTTCATCTGTATAGTTTATTTGCTTTTTTTTTTTGAATTTTTTTTTATTTTGAAATGGCAAAACGTTATGTCTCCCTAAGAGAATACCTAGATGAACTTGATGCTGTTGATGCTATGCTTTCATTAAACAATGATGCCACTGTGAATGATCCTTTACCGACAACCATTGTCGTTGAAAGATTAGAAGCATTCAACAACATAAACGAAGTGAAGCAGGGCCAGAGACGTTATGGTTTGGTTTATCACTGTAGAAATAAAAACCATATAATCCATGATGAGGAATGATGAGTAAGAGAATGCTGAAGAACATAAAGAAAATGTGGATGTGCAGATACTCCCTGCTCTAGTAGAGAATGTTGCGCATACAGGGGATGTGCAAAATGAAGCAAATGTATAATTCGATAATAACATCCAAGAAAATGTTAATATTGCAGCAGAACAAGGTGCGGAAAACAACCAAGACGCGGATGTGCTGTACACTCCATCAGAAGTGTTAGCAATGCTTAGCGAGTGATTGTAACAATCATTTTCACATATTTTTGATAAATAAGTTAAATATTTTGTTAGTGATGCAATGCATGAACAAAAATGTATATATATGAACCTATAAGGTAATGTGTAAGTATGTTAAAATGCAAATGATGTTCATATGTGTTTTTCTTTATTATATATAACTTGTGTTTTGTGTGAAAAGAACTTGCGTTTGTTTGTGCCTGAATTTATAACATGTGTTTTGGTATTGGAATGCAATTGAATACCTTTTAATATTAATACTTGCGTTTGTATGTTGTACAACTTGCGTTTAATATATTCCTGTTAAATTATAGATGTTTTCAAAATATGCTATGGTTCTGTTTGTACAAGCTGATGAATTTGAGCAACCAATAAGCACATTGATAAAGAAAAAACAAGTAAAAAGGAAAAGGAAACAAGTTGTGGAATCAGAATCATCTAATGAAGGTGTGAAGATAAAGAAGAAGAAAAAATCAACAGAAAAAAAAAACATGTGGTTATTGATTCATCTTCGTCCGAATATGTGGAATCGTCGAATAAAAAGGGGGAAAAGAGAAAAAAAATGCAAAAAAAGAAAAAAAAACTTCAGAAAAAAGAATAGGAGTAACAAATTTGTTGAGTACATACACACAAGGATAAGCATGAGATGCTCGCCTCTGGAATTTGTGTCAACAATCAAGATATTGTCGGATGAACAGAAAAAAGATGTTAAAAGAATGGGGTTTGAATCAGTTTTGACTATTGACTATGACTCAACTGCAATAGCCTTGGGTTACTGGTTGCTCATGAACTTTGATTATGAAACATGCCAGCTGAATGTGGGTGATCATAAACTTAACATAACATAACAGACGCAACGGTGCATGAGTTGTTTGGAATCCCAATAGGTGAAATATCAGTCAAAGAGAAGAATAGACCAAGGAAAGACTCTGCAAAAACATTTGATGAATTCAAGAATCAATTCCCGACGAGCAAAGTAACTACTAAAAACATCATGGATCTGATAAAAGGCAATCAAAACGGTGGTCGACTATTTAAACTAAATTTTTTGGTGCTCTGGAACACAGTTTTTGGAGAAATAACGAAGTCAAGTACCATAAACCAAATATTCTTGGAAGGCCGAGAATGTTCATATTGATTAATTATTATCGGATTGATTATTGGTAGATCATACGGGTGATGATTAGTATGGATTTTGGCCGATTATTTTCAACAAGATCCTATGTGCTTGGTGTGCACACTGGAAACTATTGACCATTGATTGGTATCATGTTGAACTCCAAGTTATGATCGTGTATTTCACATTATTTTGGTTGTCTATGAATGGGTTGTCATGTTCTTGGGGTCCTTTGTTGTTTGTTGATTTAGTTTAAGACCGATTATTTGGTTTAGTTGGTTATTAGAGTTAGCTGATTATGATTAATGTTTGATTCTGATTTTGTGATCGATTTGAAGGTACGTAGTTGTTTCTAGGCATTAGACCGAACCCAAACTTAGCCATTGTATTCGGCTAAGCTTTGGTTAATCATCACATATTTTTTCGTTCATGTTCATAAGTTCTTATTCGGCTAAGATTGTTTAAAGGGTTCAAGAATGTTCATCAATTGTTCTTATTTGTTCTTGATGATTTAATATAATTCGGATCTTCATATGGTTGAGAAAATGTTTTTTTAGTGAAAATCTTTAGTTTGGTTGGTGATTGGATGGATCATGGATCTCGGATGTTGTAGGCACGCCACTCAATCGGTTGTAAGTTTTCCTTCTCCTTATTATTTTATTCATTAAGTGTTCAATTTCCTCTGTTACTTTTCTATATTGTTCAAATCTTTTTTATAATTAGGTGACTTTGTGTTTTCAAATAATAATTTATTGACATGTGTTTTCATTAACACAACCATATAAACTTAGATTAATGTTATAGATTATACCTAAACCACGATCTTATAGCTCAGTGGTTTTGGAAAATGATATTTACTTTGGCCGCTTGGTTAGGAGTTTGATTCCTGATCCACCGGGTTTTACCGGCTCTTTATCATCATGTCCTCGGGTGGGTAAAGGGTCGGGTTTTCCCCAGAACTGATGGGTGTTACCTACCCAGCAATAAATAAGAATGAGAAAGGAAACTGATGTAAATTAGGAACTCATTAAATTTCCTTATTAGATTTAAATTACTCATTTCCTAAATTTAGTGTAATTTATATTGGTAATAAGGTTAAATTTTGAATTTCAAAATTCAAAATATTTAAATTTGAATTATACAAAATTTCAAATTTTGAGGTTTGGTTAATAATGGTAAGAAATTACACATACTAATTATCCTTTTAATTACACATTCAATAAGATTCAAAGTCTCTACATAAATAGTGTCAACTCTCCAATTAATACATTAATAGATTATATTAATTGTGCTATATTATTTTAATATTAGTTTAGCTTATATTGGTAATCAATTAAATATCGAATTTTGAATTTCAAATTTCAAATTAATGTTCGAAATGTTTAAATTCTAACTTGACAAAATTTGAAATTTTGAATTTTGGGTAATAATTGTAAGAAATTACACATACTAATTATCTTTTTATTTATACAGTTAATATGATTCAAAGTCCCTACATAAGTTGTGTCAACTCTTATTAATACATTAATTGAACCTATTAATTGCCCTATATTATCCTAATATTAGTTTAGCTTATATTGGTAATCAATTAAATAACAAATTATCAATTTCAAATTTCAAATTAAAATTTAAAATATTTAAATACGAATTAAACAAAATTTTGAATTTTGAATTTTGTTTAATAATGGTAAGAAATTACACATACTAATTATGCTTTTAATTACACATTTTGAATGACTTAATCTATTAAAAAAATTAAAATTTCGAATTAAAGTTAATAATGGTAACCATTACAACTATTTATTATCTTTAAATTATGATTTCCTAATATATTTAAAATATAGCAATTAATAATTTTGGTTGTAACTTTCTCAAATTAATTACAAGTAAAAATTAAAATTTTTAAATACTAGAATTTGAAATTATAGATTTCTGTTAAACTTTAAAAATATTTGAATACTAAATATTTTATTTAAATATTTAATCTAAAAAATTTCAATTCAAGATTTATGGTAACATTTAGATTTAGATTTAACTATTGTTAGACCCGTGCTTCGCCGCGGTTTCATCTTACGTGTTTTTCGTCGTGGGTTCATAGTTCGCATTTAACGTTAATACAACGGAGTTATAATGTAAAAAAGTTTTACAAATCTGTGGAAAAGAAAATAATAAATAACAGAAAGGAATGAAAACCAAAGGAGAAAAATAAGAAAAATGAAATAAATGCTTTGGAGAGGCTTGGGCCGAGATTTGAACTTGGGTGGGTAGTGTGGAGTGCCAATAAATTACCATTTGGGCTATATAAACTTTTATTCTTTACTCAAACAAATTTTTTTCATACAAAAAGCAACGTAGGAAGAAAAAAAACAATCCTCACATGACAAATGGTACAGCCACCCAAACTCACCAATCTTAAATTACAACTGTTCACATCAATCGAAATTGTTATATATAGAATTAACACATTTAAAATATTTAATTCAAATTTTTGAATGATTTGAATCTTTCAAATTTTGATTACTAGAATTTGAATTGATAGATTTCAATTAACCTTTATAAATATTCAAATATTAAATGTTTTATTTAAGTATATAATTTCATATTTCGATATCTATAATTTTAATTTTTAAATTTTTTAACATTATAAAAATTCTAAGTTTTGGATAATAATGGTAACAATAAGACTTAATTATAACATTTAATTCAAATTTTGAATTATCTGAATATTTTACAAAATTTCAAACTTTGAATTTTAATTCATAATTGTAACAATTAATCCTACTATGATTATTAAAATAGAGATATTATAATTAGAGATCTATACATCTAATAAACTAAAGTCCATGAGGACACTTGGCACTCCCACATTCATCCTCAATTGTGTAGCCTATCATATTGTGCCAAGTGTCTCATTGTGAGAATTTATAAACTTTTTCATTTAAAAAAAATTAAAAATAGAGTAATAATCTATACATATGGTAACAATTATCACTTACTACTTTCCTAATCTAATTAACCTACTCAATCAATTACCCTCATTCTCTCTCACACGCCAATTATTCTTTCTTCTCGGTGATTCCTCTATCTCCATCCGATCAAAAGCTTCCATCATCATTGTTCATCTTCTTCGTGTATATCATTCAAGGTAACGATTTCTTCATTGTTTTTCATACGATTTCTGTTAAATATCGTTGTTTCTTATAATTATTTACTGATTTAATCGATTTTTATGTTTCTCTGTTTCTTTCTATGTTTCCATCGCCGATCATTCGTCTTCCTCTATCTCTCATTCAAGGTAATCATTTTTTCTACTTTCTTGATACGATTCCTTTTATATATTGTTTTTTTTTTTGTAATTATTTTCAGATTTAAGTGATGAATGATATTAGGTCTTTCTTTTTTCTCTGATCGTCGCCTATTTATATTCTAATATTTCATTCAGATTCTAATATTAAACTTTTATTTTTGTATTGTTGATGGTTTTTAATAATTTTTCAGATTTGGGGCTTTAGGTTTCATCTTTCTTATTTTCTACTATGAGATTATATTGTGACTTTTAAGTTTCAGTGTTTAGGTATTGTTATTTGTTTTCAATGATTAGGTATTATGTTTGTTGTTTTCAAAAATTATGAGATTTTAATAATTTTCAGATTTGTGATATGATCAGTTTCAGTGTTTAGGTATTGTTATTTGTTTTCAATGATTAGGTATTATGTTTGTTGTTTTCAAAAATTATTAGATTTTAATAATTTTCAGATTTGTGATATGATCCTTCATGTTTTCTCAGTAGTAAAAACACGAAAATTTCCCGTGTATTATATATTTCTTCATGATATTATGTTGGCTCGATGATGTTTGTCTTCGGGTGAGGTTGAATGTTCATATGTTCTTCGAGGTGTTCTTGAGGATCATAATATTAGATGAAAGGTAAAAGAATGTTGGATATTTTTTAGTGATTAATCCGCTTAGGAAAGCTATTCGGGTCCGGGTCCTGTTTGTTGATTCGGGTCTCATTTATTAGCATTTTATTTGTTTCCTAAGTTGATGGCTTAAAGTTTGGAAGGATAATTATAAGAATTAATTGTTATAAATGGTGGTTTGAAAAGTCTTGGATGTTAAAAGGAAGGGTCGAGTTTTTTGGTAAGAGATTGATTGATTGTATTATAGGAAAGTTAATAGCACAATTAGTTGTACACTTTCCATATAGTCATAGTCAAATGTATTAACTGCATAGTCAAATGTATTAACTATAATTGCTATAATTATGAATCTTGGTTTGGAAAGTTGTTGAATGGAATTGATGGTGGAATTGGTTTTGTAAAGTTATTGCACTAATTTTAATACATTTTTAAAATTCTGATTTGTTTTTTTAATACTTTTTTATGGCGGTTGCAGGTGTATAACGATTGTGTTGCACCAGTGAGCAACGGTGGAGGCTGTTTGCTCAGGGTAATAGTACTCTGGCAGATTCTTGCATAGACCAATTGGAGTTTATTGTTGCACGGGCACAAAGGATTGGAGATCCAAAATATCAACAGAAGGTACATGATTTTGCTCTTTAGTGTTAACAATTCTTGCATTTTGATATTTATCATGATTTATACAATATTGGAAACATCTAATGTTAATAATTATAATTACCATATCATTAATAACCTTTAAACACAAAATTATTAATCAAATATAAATACATTTATAAATTTACTTTTAAACATTCAAAATCAAAATTTAAAAAATAAAATCGGTTTTTAAAATTAAAGACATTTAAACACAAAATAAATGCTTAATTCTTTGATTTGTCACATTACTATTTTTAGCGTATAATTAGCATTTATCATGATTTACACAATATTGGAAACATCTAATGTTAATAATTATGATTACCATTTCATTAATAACATTTAAACACAAAATTATTAATCATATATAAATATAAATACATTTATAAACAAAGTTAAATTTGAATTTTTTTCATCACACTTAATACGTCTATTTTCAATTGAATTACTTTATTTTCAAACATTCAAAATCAAAATTTTTAAAAAATTACGGTTTTTAAAATTAAAGTCATTTAAACACAAAATAAATGCTTAATTCTTTGATTTGTCACGTTACTATTTTTAGCGTATAATTGACATTTATCATGAGTTACACAATATTGGAAACATCTAATGTTAATAATTATGATTATCATTTCATTAATAACTTTTAAACACAAAATTATTAATCATATATAAATACATTTATAAATTTATTTTTACACATTTAAAATCAAAATTAAAAAAAAAAAACGGTTTTTAAAATTAAAGACATTTAAACACCAAATAAATGCTTAATTATTTGGTTTGTCACATTACTATTTTTAGCATATAAATAACATTTATCATGATTTACACAATATTGGAAACATCTAATGTTAATAATTATGATTACCATTTCATTAATAACATTTAAACACAAAATTATTAATCATATATAAATATAAATACATTTATAAACAAAGTTAAATTTGAATTTTTTTCATCACAATTAATACGTCTATTTTCAATTGAATTACTTTATTTTCAAACATTCAAAATCAAAATTTAAAAATGAATACGGTTTTTAAATTTAAAGACATTTAAACACTAAATAAATCCTTAATTCTTTGATTTGTCACATTACTATTTTTAGCGTATAATTAGCATTTATCGTGAGTTACACAATATTGGAAACATCTAATGTTAATAATTATGATTACCATTTAATTAATAACCTTTAAACATAAAATTATTAATCATATATAAATACATTTATAAATTTATTTTTAAACATTCAAAATCAAAATTTAAAAAAAAAATCCAGTTTTTAAAATTAAAGACATTTAAACACAAAATAAATGCTGAATTATTTCATTTGTCACATTACTATTTTTAGCGTATAAATAGCATCTATAAGGTAATAGTCGGTTAAAATTATTGAGTAATGCTCCTTTTACTTATACATGGGTCACTTTAGATAATGTTCCTTCCTATAAACGGGTCAAATAAGGTAATAGTCGGTTAAAATGTTGTTTTAATGGTGTAGGTTCATGTTTGTTTACTTATAAATTGGTCGATTTGGGTAATGTTCAACTTTTCCAATGGGTCAAATAGGGTAAAAGCCACCAACAGTGTGTTTATGGTGTTTTGATTAGATTGATGTTCCTTTTACTTATACATAGGCCATAGGTGAATTGGGGCAATCTTCCCTTTTCTTAACGGGTCGATTTGGGTAATGTTTGCCTTTTCAAATGTGTCAAATAGAATAAAATGTGCTCGAAGCTTTTTTTAGCGGGTCGATATGGGTAATGCTCATCTTCTCAGACGTGTCAAATTAAATTGTGAAATTTAGGTGGTAGTTAGTTTCTTATTTTTATTTTTATTACTTTCTTATTGTTGAATATGCCATAAGTCTATTTTTAACACATACCATTTAAGTCGCCTTATTCAGGTTGGATTGTATTTAAGAAACCCTGTATTCTCACATGGCCAGCTTTATGTCGCATTGTCAAGAGTTAAAAGCAGGGCAGGCGTGAAGTTACTTATACTGGATGCTGATGGGAAAGTGATGACTAAAACAAAAAATGTTGTTTATAAGGAAATTTTCAGCGATATTTGAATAAATGTGTATTCGTTGCTTTTAAATTTTAATAAACTGTTTCTACTTTATTTTTCTTATACGTTATACTACTCCAAATAATCGTACGTTGGTAAACTGCGTGTCAACGCGGGCAAATATCTAGTTTCCTAATATATTTAAAATTTAACAAATAATAGTTTTAGTTATAAATTTCTCAAATTAGTTACAAGTTAAAATTCAAATTTTGAATACAAGAATTTGAATTGATAGATTTTAGTTAAACTTATAAATATTCAAATATTAAATGTTCTATTTAACTATATAATTTCATATTTTAATATCTATAATGGTAACAATTAGACTTATTTATAACGTTTAATTCGAATTTTGAATGATCTGACTCAAACGGTGTCTTACTTTTAACATTATATCATAAATGTTTTTCACTACTAGTTACTTTTTACTAGATAATACTCCTCAAATACCATCTGATAACAAGATTCCAGTGAAGTTCCAAAGGGAATCATTTACATAAATAGGGGGTTTATCATTTTACAAATTACATTTTGGGGGTATTGGGGGAAAAACTGAAAATGGTGATGTAGAGAACCCATTTGGCGGCATCTAACAAAATAAAGTTGATGCCGCCATTTCATTCATATACATTGATGCCGCCATTTCATTCATATACATTGATGCCGCCAATTGAGTTCTAGGCTTCATTTCTTATATAAGCCCCCTGCCCATTCTCTCCAAACCATTCAGACTACAAACCACAATAAACCCCCCCAATATATGATATAATACTTTTCCTGCAATTGTTCTGGATGGTACGGATTTTTATTGATATTGGGTCGATGTTACATTCACATGGAGTTTTAACTGTTTTCGGCGGGGATGAGTCATGCTTAACAGCATCGTCTGCCGTTTCATCCCCCGCTTGGCATCGCTTTTCTGGGGTCCAAAAAAGCGGTGTCTTTGGATCGGTGTTACATCCACATTAAACTACACCTCTCAATACATCTACACGTGGTATAACACGTGTAGAATGCAACATTGAGGGTTTAGTTTAAAATATTAGAGAGTTATGGATCGTTGGGGGGTATTGGGTCTACCAACGCTGGACATTCCAACGGGCTCTTTAGGCGGGTCTACTTTCCAGGCAAACCCACGCCATCCGGTGTTGATGAATCACATCACGTCATTAGCGACCTGTCCGGCAACGGATGATGCGATTCTTCACCGTACTACTTTCGTATGGCAGGCTGGTTTGAACATTTGGTACCTGTAGATTTGGTACACATATTCAACGGGTAGAACCATGTTCTCCTGGATCAAATTCAGATGGGTTTGAATCTGAATGCGGTCCTGAGTTCCCGCTGACTGGAAAAGAGAAGTTTCTGGGTGCACAACACAAGCTATTGTTGATTTCAACAAAGCAATTGTGATTGAAGGTGCGAAACAGAAACTTAATGAACTATGCAACAAGAAACGGTGGTAGAATATTGGAATAGGTGATCTCGGAAAATATAGTGTGTTGTAAATCCGTAGATTGTATACTTTGAGTGACTAGTTTTGAAAAACAGTTGTTAAATAAATTTGTAATATTTGTTTTAAATAAATCTATCATATTTGTATTATTTGTTTGAGACATTCCAAAAATGGAAAGTCTGTGTGTTATTTGATTTAAATAAATCTATCCCTCCGAGCCGTTTTCGGGCCACCGGGATCAGGCCCCGGAGACCCGAAAACCGCCCGGACTTCGTGCGACGCCCGTGTGTTACCCAAGGGCAACGCGTCCGTCAGTCAGGTTACCTGTTCGGCAAGCCCAGCCAGGCTGCACAGAGGCCCAAAGAGGGCAGCCTGGCCCGTTTTCAACATAGTGTGGGTTTTGAGAAAAACACCTCCGAGCCGTTTTCGGGCCACCGATAAATGATTACGTAATCTTGTTTTAGTGTTTAACGCTTTTATTTGGATTTTAATTTTATAAAGCAAATCAATGTTCGAATCACAGGTGGCTAAACGATTGATATGTTCATATATTTATAAAGCAAACAATAATTAATGTTATAAAAGCAAATCAAAATGTTACAACAAGTAATTATGAACACACTTGAATTCGACAATGTTACTAGTTAAACCAGTCCAGATCGTTTGAGGGTCCCTGATTCTGAAGACGTTCAGATTGCCTCCTGGGTGGTTGGTTGGCGGGTGGTGCTCCTTCATTACCGTACTCGTTATCAGGAAAGAGGTTTAAATTCAGCGTGGTCGATGGTCCTGGCCGGCTTGAAGGTCCTTCATCACACGAATTATGCGGGGCATGGTAATGAAAATCACTAAAAAGGTCGTGATCAAACCGTGGCAACCCCTGTCCAACAGGCGTCACGTAACCCGGTGATGAAGGAAACGCCCAACTATCTCCGATGCCAATTCCGCCTGCACGAAAGTTAGCTAGCGGACCCATCTCCCCCGGTTGACTGCCACCGGACCCACCAACATGACCAGTTCCCTGTACGAATGATCCACCCAATCCAAATGGAGTTCCCATCTGGTCCAATCCACTGTCCATGAATTGCGGGACATATCCCCCGGTCTGATTCTGATTGTTGCTGGCCGCAACAGATGCACGAAACCCAGCGTCATAGTGACTTCCAGCAGCTTGGTCTTCATTTTCCGGCACGTTTTCCGGCACCTGACGGGGAGCGCGTCGCCGGCGCACCCTTTGAGGCCGTGCAGGTGCCGACAAGTCAACGGCGTCCATGGTAAGATGCGTCGGATTTTGTAAGTGTCCGGCATTGTGTGACATCATCATACTGTGAAACGCCGTGTTTTGTATGCGCTCAAGCTGCGTGGCGAATGCCTGAGGATTATTAAAGGCCTCCTGAGATGACCGGTAAATATCACCCATGGCATCCCTCTGCAGCAAACAAAATTTTTAGTTAGAAACACCAAATTGCGAAAATAATTAATGTATGAATTAGGCACGTAAAAATGCTTTACCATCAACTGGATTCTAGCACCGTCATCTTGGAAACCGCCAGCTGGGGCCGGTGCTACACCCGGATTTCCAATAAATGCAACGGTACGCCCCATATACCATTGCATATAACCGGGCTGGGTTGAAGTTGTCCTTATGAGTTCAGAGCGGATAACCGTGTTACGACGGTTATTCTATGCATTGACGTAGGCTTCATGCCTACTCATCCAGTCCGCCCCGTTGTGTCCTTGCCGCCCCAAAGCATGCAGTGTTTCAAGCCGAGCCGTGGGTACTGTAACACCCCAACCGATGGCGGAAACATCGGGATGTCACGTAATGATGATTGTTCAGTAGCTCATGGTGAAAAATAAATTCCATTAAGTGATTTAAATGAATTACATACTATTGTTCTAGAATTTGTACATCAAATTGAATAAAACTATACACATATCTTCAAGCATCAATTCAAATCTTCAAGCAAATAGAACCTGAAACATGTTAAGTTGAAAATGTTTTGGGTCAACAAAAGTTGGTGAGAATTACATAGGTTTTTGATAATTGAGTAAAAATGATGTGCAATTCATGTGTCATGTCAATCTAGTCCATATGTGAGAACATACTAGAAATAAATCGAGTGCATAATCAACCCTGATGACTGTTATAATATGATACATACCATACGCTCATGGTCCACTTGAATATGTTATACGATAACAAACACCCACGCTACCTTTGTAGGAGGCACGTATCCGGGTGGGATTGTCAGTCCAATAGATCTATCAATGTTTACCGCCGGCTTGTACGGAGTTAATGATTATGCTAGAATGGTGCTTACTCTAATCATGTTCAAGACATAATGCAACATAGAAAACACATAGACACATTGATGATTGAATTGCATAAAATGATGTTGTAACATGTTTCACCCCAAAAATGGTGATAAATAGAAAAGGGGCTATGTAAAACTCACCTTGGTAAAATGTTATATCTGTTGAAAAATTGGATAATTGTATTGACCAAATGTATCAAGTATCACCCTAAAATAAGGTAATAAATATGTCTAAGTTTATCAAGTCTACAAATGTATAAGTTCTAGGGCTTCGAATTGGGGATAATTGCTCGTTTGATTAATATTCAAAATATTCGCCAATTGAGGGAAATTTAGTGAATAAATGACCAAAAACTCTTTTTATGAACTTTAAATTTAAAATGGACAAAATATTGTGTTTGAAGTATAGAAATAATTTTTATAAAATTATTTCTTTTAAAATAGATTTTTAAATCTATTTATTACAAATTGCCAACATTTAACTTTAATATCTAAAAATACTAAAATTAAAGAATTATTATTTTAAAAATCATATTTCTGTTCTAAATATTTAGAAATAAATTGTGTAAAATTTTGGTGCAAAAATAATGAAAATTGAATTTATTATGATTTAATTATGATTAAATCTAACAAAAATTGATTAAAAATATAAAATAAATGATTTTTCAGAATTAAAAATCATTTCAGTAAAGTTTAGCTTTATACAAACTCAGGATAATTTTTGTAGAAATTAATAAAATTGTTTTGATATTTTAATGGATTTTTATAAATATAATAGTATAAAATTGATTTAATTATTATAAATATTAAATAAATCAATTTCAGAAAAATAAAAATTGTAGGTGGAACATTTATATGAGATTTGTTAAAAATAATTTTTTTTTAGAATTTATAAAAGGATTTTGATAATTAAAAATGAATTTACAAATTTAATTGTAATATATACATAAATCTGATTTGTTAAAAAAAATGGAAAAGGGACGCCCAAGCCGGGGCTCGAACCCGGGTGCCCTTGTTCACTAGCAACGATCACAACCACTTGGCCTAGGCCTGTGGTTGTGATTTAAGTCTGTTAAAATAAAATAAATACACTAATTTAAATCAGTTTATCCCCAAACTAAGATTTCGAGCCCTAGCTTTTCTAATCAAGGGATTCACACATCAATAACCTGATTAATCTTAGGGTTTTTGATGTGTGAATGCCGATGAACAAAACCCACATAAAACATTAAGCTTACAGTGTTGTATCGTGTTCGATTGCTTGGTCAAGCTTAAAAGTCAAAACGCGATTGTAGTTCAAGAACAGAAGATTATAAGTAGAAATTGGAGATGTAGGAAAGATTAGTGGCGAGTTGTGAAGGTCTGGGTTGGTCCAATTTATAGTGATGGCATCTGGTTCGTATTATTGGCAAGTTTGACTGGGTTTTAAACTATACGCGTAATTTGATAAATTGGGTAACAATTGATGACAATAATCGTGTAATAGACGCGTGATTGGCCGATAATCACGATTCCGAATCAAAACCATGGTTAATTGCACATTAATCAAGCTATTGATTTGGTCAAAAGAGAAGAAAAAGAAAAAGAAAAAAAAAAAAAAACAAGTCTGCTGCTGCTGATGTTCGACGAGGAAGGAAGAAAAGAAGAACAGAAGTGAGCTTAAATACAAATAAAGCTGGGTTCAAAACAATGAGAGTGTGTGTCCCAGATGGTGTGGACGTGTGTGTGGGTGTGAAGGTGGTCCGGTTCGATACCCGGCATAAGCACCATTTTTTTCTTTTTTTAACAGAGTAAGGATGGGAGGAGGTTGGGCTGGGGTCTAGTGGGCTCAGGTCTTGGGCCGATCCCTTGGGCTCAGCAGGCCCATTTCTGAAAACAAGGAAGGGGAAGGGTGGTTGGGTTTGGGCTTTGGTTTGTTGGGTTAAGGAGGTTTAACAAGCTAGTTTTATTTGTATCATTATTATTATTATTATTATTATTATTTTACTATATATATATACATATATTTATATATATATATATAAATTGTGTTAGGGATGGCGTGTGAAGTAAGGCTTTTACGTAGAAAAATTAGGGGAAATTTTTGCGATGTTACAGTCTCCCCTACTTTTAGGAACTTCGTCCCGAAGTTAATAGAAACACTAGGTTTACAATTGATCAACTACCGGAAACCTTGATAAAATTTCACACTACCTTAACGTACCTGTAAATTCATGATTACGTTCCGGACCGTAATTACCAATTTACCTTACATTAGGGTTTTGCGTCTTTTATGACTTTATCGATTGTTGAGCAGGTCTGAAAGTCTCCTCTAGTCGTTGAGCAGGTGGTAGGGCCTTTTCCGACTGTTGGAAAGACATGATGACCTCTACCAATCGTTAAGTAGGTTGTTTGGTAGTCAACTAACTGTCGTACAAGTAAGCAAGTATGATCATAGATATAGCAATCAGTTCTCATTCAGACAAGCATGCACACAGATGTTATGATAATACTTGAATTTATTATTTGATTCAAAAGTGGCAATACATGAAATTAAAGAGAAAGTAGATATTATTCAAATGGTAGAGTTTGCTGTTATGTAGTTGGAGGGTCTCAAGCGGGATTATTTGGAGCATCAAGAGCGTCGGTAGCAGGGATTCGACAAGCATCTGCAAGATGCCCATACCTTTGACAATTGGTGCACTGTCGGCAGGGTACTTGAGTTGGATGGTGATATTGGCAGGTGTCACACTTAGGTAGGTTCCCATTGTATTGTTTCTTGGTGGGTGGGGCAGTGGTGTCTATTGCAAAATTCCTGACCTTGTTCTTCCCGTTGATTGAGGCCTCAGTTTTGATATCAACGGCAGGTTGGGGAGTATCCTTTTTCTTTTCCCCTTTACGAGTCAGGGTTCCTGCCTTCACATGGTTATCTGTTAGGGTGGCAGCCAAACGCTTTGCTTCTTCCAAAGTAGCAGGGTTCCTTCCCCACACTGTGTCTTGAATTTGCATCGGTAAACCACCAATGTATTTTTCGATTGCAATAGGTAAGGGAGTGACCTTGTGGGGTAGCAGTAAGCTAAGTTCGTGAAAACGAGTGTTGTAAGCAAGGTTTTCCCCACTGTCTTGAGCAAGATCATGAAATTCATCTTCCAGTTTCTTGATTTCATTACGTGGACAGAACTCTGCCTTCATAATGTCTTTAGCTTGATCCCAAGTTAAGGCTAGTGCAGCTTCAGCTCCGCGAGTGCGTTTTTCTTCATTCCACCAGGTGAGTGCTCGTTTGTGAAGAACACTCATGGCATAAAGGACTTTAAAGTTGTCGGGGCATTCACTGTTAATGAAGGTATTCTCAATACCCTCGAACCATTGTAGGAGTCCTGTAGCTCCTTCTTCACCACTAAACTTTGGAGGGTTACAAGAATTGAAATGCTTAAGGGTGCAGGCTGGGAGACCATTTCCGTTGTGGTGTCCATTTCCATTCCCGTTGCCGTTGCCGTTCCCGTTGCCGTTCAACTGGATGACTTGAGCTAGTAAGTTGGGAACCAGAGTTGCGATTTGCTGCGCCATTTGTTGAGAAATGATTGCAGCCAGTTGGGCATCGACACCATTGTTGTTGTTGTGGTTAGTGTTATGGTTATGGTTGTGATTGCTACTTCCTTCATCATGATTTTCACCACTGTTAAGACGAGCACTGCGACGTGGAGGCATGATCTGTAAGAGACACAGTGATATGAATGAGGTTATATAAGGAATGTAATCATTTATTCTTGAATAAACGAAAACGTTGACTTATCAAAGATTCCAGATTCTAATAACATATGAAGACATGCTTTAGCCTATAAGTGAACACTCATCCCGAGAATTCCCAGGTAGGCATCCGGGTCCTCGTCTGATTGGGATATATGCGCAATGCCAGCCTAGACAGAAGACTCAGAATACAGGCGTTCACCCTTCCAGATTGCACGTGTTCGTTATTAAAATATAGAACTTCGACGAGATCTCAAGGGGTTCAGGTTAAACCTGAGGATTTTGCCTTATTAGTCTAAGAGTGGATCCAGTGATGGAGGGCAACCTTCTTGTAGGGATGAAAGTAGAGATAAGAAGTAGGAGATAGAGAATAGCAAGCAAAAGAAGCAAGTACTGGTTAAATCCTATGGTTATAGACTAGATTATTTTTCTAATAACCTAATTCCCTATAACCATGGCTCTGATACCAATCTGTAACACCCCAACCGATGGCGGAAACATCGGGATGTCACGTAATGATGATTGTTCAGTAGCTCATGGTGAAAAATAAATTCCATTAAGTGATTTAAATGAATTACATACAATTGTTCTAGAATTTGTACATCAAATTGAATAAAACTATACACATATCTTCAAGCATCAATTCAAATCTTCAAGCAAATAGAACCTGAAACATGTTAAGTTGAAAATGTTTTGGGTCAACAAAAGTTGGTGAGAATTACATAGGTTTTTGATAATTGAGTAAAAATGATGTGCAATTCATGTGTCATGTCAATCTAGTCCATATGTGAGAACATACTAGAAATAAATCGAGTGCATAATCAACCCTGATGACTGTTATAATATGATACATACCATACGCTCATGGTCCACTTGAATATGTTATACGATAACAAACACCCACGCTACCTTTGTAGGAGGCACGTATCCGGGTGGGATTGTCAGTCCAATAGATCTATCAATGTTTACCGCCGGCTTGTACGGAGTTAATGATTATGCTAGAATGGTGCTTACTCTAATCATGTTCAAGACATAATGCAACATAGAAAACACATAGACACATTGATGATTGAATTGCATAAAATGATGTTGTAACATGTTTCACCCCAAAAATGGTGATAAATAGAAAAGGGGCTATGTAAAACTCACCTTGGTAAAATGTTATATCTGTTGAAAAATTGGATAATTGTATTGACCAAATGTATCAAGTATCACCCTAAAATAAGGTAATAAATATGTCTAAGTTTATCAAGTCTACAAATGTATAAGTTCTAGGGCTTCGAATTGGGGATAATTGCTCGTTTGATTAATATTCAAAATATTCGCCAATTGAGGGAAATTTAGTGAATAAATGACCAAAAACTCTTTTTATGAACTTTAAATTTAAAATGGACAAAATATTGTGTTTGAAGTATAGAAATAATTTTTATAAAATTATTTCTTTTAAAATAGATTTTTAAATCTATTTATTACAAATTGCCAACATTTAACTTTAATATCTAAAAATACTAAAATTAAAGAATTATTATTTTAAAAATCATATTTCTGTTCTAAATATTTAGAAATAAATTGTGTAAAATTTTGGTGCAAAAATAATGCAAATTGAATTTATTATGATTTAATTATGATTAAATCTAACAAAAATTGATTAAAAATATAAAATAAATGATTTTTCAGAATTAAAAATCATTTCAGTAAAGTTTAGCTTTATACAAGCTCAGGATAATTTTTGTAGAAATTAATAAAATTGTTTTGATATTTTAATGGATTTTTATAAATATAATAGTATAAAATTGATTTAATTATTATAAATATTAAATAAATCAATTTCAGAAAAATAAAAATTGTAGGTGGAACATTTATATCAGATTTGTTAAAAATAATTTTTTTTTTAGAATTTATAAAAGGATTTTGATAATTAAAAATGAATTTACAAATTTAATTGTAATATATACATAAATCTGATTTGTTAAAAAAAAATGGAAAAGGGACGCCCAAGCCGGGGCTCGAACCCGGGTGCCCTTGTTCACTAGCAACGATCACAACCACTTGGCCTAGGCCTGTGGTTGTGATTTAAGTCTGTTAAAATAAAATAAATACACTAATTTAAATCAGTTTATCCCCAAACTAAGATTTCGAGCCCTAGCTTTTCTAATCAAGGGATTCACACATCAATAACCAGATTAATCTTAGGGTTTTTGATGTGTGAATGCCGATGAACAAAACCCACATAAAACATTAAGCTTACAGTGTTGTATCGTGTTCGATTGCTTGGTCAAGCTTAAAAGTCAAAACGCGATTGTAGTTCAAGAACAGAAGATTATAAGTAGAAATTGGAGATGTAGGAAAGATTAGTGGCGAGTTGTGAAGGTCTGGGTTGGTCCAATTTATAGTGATGGCATCTGGTTCGTATTATTGGCAAGTTTGACTGGGTTTTAAACTATACGCGTAATTTGATAAATTGGGTAACAATTGATGACAATAATCGTGTAATAGACGCGTGATTGGCCGATAATCACGATTCCGAATCAAAACCATGGTTAATTGCACATTAATCAAGCTATTGATTTTGTCAAAAGAGAAAAAAAAAAAAAAAAAAAAAAAAAAAAAAACAAGTCTGTTGCTGCTGATGTTCGACGAGGAAGGAAGAAAAGAAGAACAGAAGTGAGCTTAAATACAAATAAAGCTGGGTTCAAAACAATGAGAGTGTGTGTCCCAGATGGTGTGGACGTGTGTGTGGGTGTGAAGGTGGTCCGGTTCGATACCCGGCATAAGCACCATTTTTTTCTTTTTTTAACAGAGTAAGGATGGGAGGAGGTTGGGCTGGGGTCTAGTGGGCTCAGGTCTTGGGCCGATCCCTTGGGCTCAGCAGGCCCATTTCTGAAAAACAAGGAAGGGGAAGGGTGGTTGGGTTTGGGCTTTGGTTTGTTGGGTTAAGGAGGTTTAACAAGCTAGTTTTATTTGTATCAATATTATTATTATTATTATTATTATTATTATTATTATTATTATTATTTTACTATATATATATATACATATATTTATATATATATATAAATTGTGTTAGGGATGGCGTGTGAAGTAAGGCTTTTACGTAGAAAAATTAGGGGAAATTTTTGCGATGTTACAGGTACGGCTAAGGTTATCTGGGGAGGTATGTACTGGACCATGCCGAATTGCCTCAAAACCCGTTGAGGGTAATGATGCTCAACGATCTCGAAGCATATAAGGGGACAGCAACTCCTCCAGCTTTCCATCCCGTTTGAGCACATTGCCGGTAGTCGGTCCAAAACCGAGTTGTAGGGGGTCCAGTTGAACTAAAAACAAACACTTAAGTCAGTAACAAAACACAATAAATGCATGATTAATACATACAAAAAACTAAAAATAATTACTAACATACCATCTCCTCGTCCAACGATTGTAGCTGTGAACGGTATGCCTTGAGGCAGTGTGTGGCCACCTCCGCGAAGTTTAACCGCCGGTCTCGCCACCTACAAAATTAACATGTTAAAAAACGTGTTCAGAAAAAAAAATACAAAGGGATGCCATGCAGGCAAGTATAATCAAACTGGGATTTGCGATATATACCGAGCCGCTATCGGCAAGTATAATCAAACCGGTTTGAGGGTGGTCGTGGCGCGAGACACCGGATCCTCTCCCATGCCCATACTTGAAGGAGCATCATGGGTCCGGTCACGGCTTTCCTATCCGGCTGGGTGGCATCACAAAGCCGCCTGTATAAACAAGCCAGAACCGCACTGCCCCAGCTATAAGATGCTGTACGGTTCAGGTCTCGTAAAAATTTTAAGTAAAAAACATTTATTCTATTATTATTATTATCAGGGAGTAAGGTGGAACCGATCAAAAAGAAAAGGATTAAACGAGCACGAAAAATGCACTCTTCATCCGTAGCCTCTGCTTCAACAAAGTCCTGCTTTAGTTTATCAAGAATAACAGTACCAAAAACGGACTTGCCGGACATTTGGGCCTCTGTAGGCGTAACACCTAAGAATCGTCGGCACAACGCTATTGCGTCGGCAGTAGACAAATTATCATCTACCCCAGACACAACAGCTCCCTCAATAGGTAACCCCCACAAGACGTTAACATCTTGTAAGGTGACAGTAGCTTCACCAAATGGAAGGTGGAACGTGTGAGTTTCGGGCCTCCATCGTTCCACCAAAGCTGTTGTCAAGGAGTGGTCAACGTATCGATAACCACAATCTATGAGGCCACCAAACCCTGCAGCATCGATAAGGTGACGAACCCGTCCTACAACAGGGTGGTCACGAAGTAACCTCCATATTGCTCTATCGCTACGCTTTACCATCATAACTCTATTGAAGTTTTCCTCGTCTGTGAAAACGTGAAAGGCACGATGTCGATCACGCAGATACAACACATCGTCGTTTAGGGGACCAGGGTGTAGGTTCATGTTTTGATTCATGGTGGGAGGAATTTGGTTGGTATGATTTTTTATAAATTTCAAAGGTTTCAGATGGAGATTGTAGTGTTGATGGTGTGTTCTTGGATGTGGGTGGTGCTCCTTCTTCACCTCAACCTCCATTTTATAACCTTCAAAGCCTGAATTCTTACACTCCCAAGAACACTATTTGCCTATCAAATCATCTGCAACTTACAAGACCATTGCATGCAATGCTAGAGACCTTGTGAGTGTGTCTTATAGGCTGCATGGTTTGCAGGTGAAGACTGATTTTCATTTGCTGGTTTTAATGCATGAAAATGGATTGGCGGGATCATGACGGCAATATTGAAGAACACACCAACTCAATTGGCGGCATCAATGACACCTCAAACCGGATTGGCGGCATCAAGAGGTGATCCCTCCATTTGGGTTGGCGGCATCTAGCTATTTTTTATTGATTCCTCTACTTCAATTGGCGGCATTAGCACACTGACAAAAGACCAACTGATACCGCCAAATGGGTTGGCGGCATCAATTCTATATTTTTTTGATACCGCCAAATGGGTTCTCTACATCACCATTTTCAGTTTTTTCCCCCAATACCCCCCAAATGTAATTTGTAAAATAATAAACCCCCTATTTATGTAAATGATTCGTTCCAAAGGCGTCAATTCCCAATATCCGTATGTTTCGCAAAGATCATCAATAAAAGCCAATGATAGTCTCTATCGAAGGATGGATTGTATTTAGGAGACCCCGTATTCTCACATGGCCAACTTTATGTCGCATTGTCAAGAGTTAAAAATAGGGCATGTGTGAAATTACTTATACTAGATAGTGATTGGAATGTCAAGACTAAAACAAAAAATGTGGTGTATAATAAAATATTTAGTGATATTTGAATAAAATGTGTATTCCTTGATTTTAAATTTCAATAAAATATTTATACTATATTTTGTTTATGGGTTTTACATCTCCAAATAATTGTTAGTTGTTAAACCGCGTGTCCACGCGGGCAATAATCTAGTAGATTAATAAATTGTAAATATACTTTTTCTTGAACAGCTAAATTTATATTCTACTCTTAAATTGTATATATAATTAACTAGTTTTTATCCCAGGAGCGTCCCGGGTTGAAATATGACATAATAAAATATATTATTATTATTATTATTATTATTATTATTTTAAACAAATCTCTGTCATAAGTTATCATATTCAAATATAAAAACAACGAATCTTTACGCCGGGGTATAAATCTAGTGCCATTACAAATGAATTCGGAAGTTTGTAATCGATCATTCTAAAAAGAACTAACATGAAATAAGAAAAAAAAGTTAATTATTGAAATATCGAACGCATTAGTCTAAGGGTTATGTGATGCGTTAAAAAATTCATGGATATATGATTGGGTATATAGTTCGGGTATTTGGGTATGTTGTTTCGAGTAATCGGGTCGGGTATCACCTAATCCCAGACCCGACCCAAACCTACATTTTTTTTAAACTAATCCCAAACCCGACACAATACCTGTCGGGTTACAAAAAATAGTCATTTTTTTCTCCGTTTTTTATATAGCACTATGGTATTCGTTGGAAAGCTAATAAAACGCTCGTTAATTTGGTGTAATTTTTTTCTTTAAAAAATGTCGTATATAAAAGATATTAACGTTTAAAAGTTATGGGAGGAAACATGAGAGAAAAAATAATAAAGTTTTAATATTTAGATTTAGTAGATTAGGTATTTAATAGATTAGGTTAAAAATTATAATAGATTAGGTTAAATCATATTTATTCCTTTTTTTTAATTGGTTTACACTTGCCACATCACATCCTATGTGGCATCTCTTAAAAGAGAGATTGCATAAGAGTATGACATGTAGGATTAATCCCTTTGCAATATATATATACTAGTTTTTATCCCGGGAGCGTCCCGGGTTGAAATATCTAATATAAAATAATAAAATATATTATTATTATTATTATTATTATTATTATTATTTTAAACAAATCTCTGCCATAAGTTATCATATTCAAATATAAAAAAAAAAAGAATCTTTGCGCCGGGGTATAAACCTAGTGCCATTACAAATGAATTCGGAAGTTTGTAATCGATCATTCTAAAAAGAACTAACATGAAATAAGAAAAAAAAGTTAATTATTGAAATATCGAACGCATTAGTCTAAGGGTTATGTGATGCGTTAAAAAATTCATGGGTATATGATCGGGTATGTAGTTCGGGTATTTGGGTATGTTGTTTCGGGTAATCGGGTCGGGTATCACCTAATCCCAGACCCGACCCAAACCCACAATTTTTTTTTAAACTAATCCCAAACCCGACACAATATCTGTCGGGTTACAAAAAATAGTCATTTTTTTCTCCAATTTTTATATAGCACTATGGTACTCGTTGGAAAGATAATAAAACGCTCGTTAATTTGGTGTAATTTTTTTCTTTAAAAAATCTCGTATATAAAAGATATTAACGTTTAAAAGTTATGGGAGGAAACACGAGAGATAAAATAATAAAGGTTTAATATTTATATTTAGTAGATTAGGTATTTAATAGATTAGGTTAAAGATTATAATAGATTAGGTTAAATCATATCTATTTCTTTTTTTTAATTGGTTTAGAGTTGCCACATCATATCTTATGTGGCATCTCTCAAAGGAGAGATTGCATAAGAGTATGACATGTAGGATTAATCCCTTTGCAATATATATATATATATATATATATATATATATACACACAGGGGCAGATTTAGGTTGTAAAGAGTGGGTTCCCGGGAACCCACTCGGTTTGGAAATTTTAGTGTTGATACATATAAAAAATTAGAAGGAACCCATAAGAATAATACAAAAGTAACCCATAATAAATAGATTCAAGGTGTTGCAGTGGTTAAAAGCCTACGTTTTAAGCAAAATGTCCTCGGTTCGAATCCCTTACGCTACATCCAAAGTTTATTTTTTTCGTTTCTTATTTTTTATTTAAAACACACTTTAGGGTTTCATAATTAATAGAAACATAGCTTCTCAGTTCTTGTCTCCTCTTCTCCAACAGCCCCTGCAAACCTCCTCTCCTCCAGACCTCTAGCGACCTTGCCTCCACCCTCTCATCTAGCGACCTTGGTTTCTCATTCAAGTAAGCTTCTATATTTCTTTATTTCTTTAACATATCCCATTTTTTTAATTTAACAAAAAAGAAAGTAAAATAATGAAGTTATAATTATCTTTATCTTTAATTTTAAACTTTTAACCCTTAAGAAATCTTTGTTCATGTAACCACCAACAAAATAGGAGAAAGAACAAAAAAGATGTCTTAATCAATGATACCCACAAAAAGTTACAACCTTAAATAGTTGCTAATCGTTATGTTTTATATGCTAAAATTTAAAAGATGAAACAGAAACAAGATCAAGTTTTATAGTTTAAACATTATTCTTTTGTATATATTAGTATTTTTGGTTGTAAATTTGTAATTTTAGATGCAAGAAAAGTATAAAATTTCTAGTTAACCGTGGTGTCTCCATGTAATCCGGTGAATTCTTGTGTCGTGTTGGGCTCATGTGCCTGACACGACTATAGGGTCGTTCGATGTTTGTGTTCGAGTCAAATTTTCTGGTTTGCGTGGTGTTCAACACGCCAATCCGCGAACATAGTCATTTAACAGCCTACCTGCAATATTATCATCTTTTATCGTTATTTAAGGGCTAATAAGGCCTTTGATTAGTAGTCAAACAAACTACTTTTAGTCCAGTTGTAAACAATAATAACTGAATAATTGATCTTTGTTATACTCTTATTACATTTGCAGCTTAAAGATTTTCGGACCAATTACAGTTGTTGCACTCTTGTTTCTTGTTTCAGTTAACATATCTGGTGCGACTTTGTTTTTTCTCCGCAAAGATTGGTGGTCGCTGGTCTGTGACATTGACAGGCTCTCAATATCAAATGTTCAACCAAATCTTTAAGTATGTTTATGCTCTCCAATATAAAAATTAGCACATATAGGTCTCTGTATATGACTTTTAAGTGTCAAATGGTTCACTGATTGTAGGTTATATCTTAAAATTTTAGACTTCATTATTATTGTATCGTATTTTTATTATGAGATGAACTTACCCGACCCGAACCCTGAACCGACCCGAAATTTTTTATGTTCGGTCATATAAAATTTGAGCCTCTAAAAAAAGGAACCCAGTGAAAAAAATTCTTGAATCCGTCACTGTGTGTGTATATATATATATATATAAAAGCTAAATCGGCGGTAATTTGGTCCTACGTGATCATCAAAAAATAATTTTTTTCTCAAGTTAATATACTTTGGATTTACTTTATTTCACTTATTTCTCAAGTTAAATCATCATTTGATAGTACAGATGAAATTAAAGAGGGGGATGGGCTAAATTAAGGGATTCTAACATAGTGTCATGTAAACAATATGATACATTGATGATCAATTATTTATGAATTTATGATTATGATTTATGTTTTAGGACAGACAAGATAACACGTTGCTATTTAAGGATTGACAGAAAAAATAAATAAATGAAAATAATAATGCTCCTTAATTACGTCCATTATCTTGTCTTTTAATTGGTTTCCATTATTTGAAATATTGAATCCAAAATTAATCATTTGAATTTTGAAAACCAAACAATTAATGTTTTTCTACAATTTATCATTTCATATACAGAGAAAGTATACGATAGAAATGATTCTTAACATATAAAACGTAGGAAGGAATCCTAGAGCGCCACATAGATTTGGTCGTTTATATTAACAATGGTAATGTAGATTTTTTCTATTAATGCGGTTTGTTCTAAATTAAGCGGTTGCACTCCCTATTCTATTGACGACACAGTGTAATAAAAACAAATTGGAGTCTCTGATTATCTTCCGTATCTCCGATCAAACAGTGTAATAAGTTTCACGATCCAACAACCAATAACTGTACCCAGGAAATCCCACAAATAGCGACGCTATTAGTAGGGTCTGGGGAGGGTAAGATGTAGCCAAACCTTACCCCTATCGTTAGAGATAGAGAGGCTATCTCCAGAGAGACCCCCGGCTCGAAAAATCAAACGCACACTATATATTTATAAATTAAGTAGACAAACACAAAATGCTAAAAAAGTAGTGAATGAATAACATATGAGAAAAAGTACATAAATAACCTCATGGGATAACAAATATACATAAATGCATAGAGACCATCCCTAAAAAAACAAAGCACCGACACAAAAGAACTTTTCTCCTAATTCCTAAAAATCTTTAACTTTGATCCTAAGCCTCCACGAATTCCTAAAAATCTTTAACTTTGATCCTAAGTACTTAAACTTAGTTACTTGCGGGACCACATGACCTTCAATGGTGATCTGAGTGTCATCTTCGTTGTTTACCCCGCTGAAATTGCAGTGCATGTACTCCGTCTTAGAGCGACTAATCCTTAAACCTTTTCCCTCTAAAGCTAATCGCCATTCTTATAATCTTATATTCAGACTTTGCTTAGTTTCCGCGATTAATACAATATCATCAGCAAAAAGCATGCACCACGGTAATGTCTCCTGAATGGACTTAGACACCTCGTCTAAGACCACCGCAAAAAGAAACGGGCTCAACGCGGACCCTTGGTGGCGCCCTACCTCCACGTGAAAGAAATCAGTATCCCCTACAGGTGCACGGACACTAGTTTCAGTCCTATCATACATATCTCTAATTATGTCATCATACTTTCTAGGAATCCTTCTAACCTCCAAACTATCTGAAATCAGTTTACGAGGTACACTAATCAATGAACACCATATGGAGATCTTGTTTCTTCTCCCTATACATTTCCATCAAGCTCCTCAGAATGTATATCGCTTTCGTAGTTGACCTCCTTAGCATGAAGCTAAATTGATTTACAGTAACATGAGTTTCTCTTCTAATCCTAGTCTCAATTTCTCTCTCCCATAATTTCATAGTATGACTCAACCGCTTAATTCCTCTGTAATTCCACAACATTGTGCGTCTCCTTTGTTCTTATATATAGGCACTACAACACTACTCCTCCACTAATCTAGCATTTTTCCAGATTTAAATATAAGGTTAAAGAAAATAGTTAGCCATTGCACTCCTTCCTCTCCCAAACACTTCCAAACCTCAATCGGGATGTTGTCCGGACCCACTGCCTTAGCCTTTCCTATCTTCCTAAGTGCTGACCTCACCTCTTCCTGTGTGATACGATGGCAGTAATAGTGATTCCGTTGTGGCGCTTGGGTAGTTGGGTTGTCGCTTTCCTGGTGGTGAGCCATCCCGTCATTGAAAAGACCGTAAAAGTACGCTTTCCATCTCAGATTAATGTCATCCTCCTTGACTAAAACACGCCCATCCTCTCCCTTTATAAACGTCACTACCCCTAAATCCCGCCCCCTACGCTCCCTATCTTTTGCAATCCTGAACATATCATGTTCCCCCTCCTTTGTTTCCAGGCGCTCATACATCTTCTTATATGCCGTGTTCTTTGCCTCTGTCACTGACTTCTTTGCCTCCATCTTTGCCTTCTTGTATGCCTCCCTCAAAGTCACTCGATTCTCCTCATCAGTGCACCTCAAAGCTCCCTAAACCTCACATGCTTATCTCTTATTTTGCTTTTCACATCCTCACTCCACCACCAAGACTCCTTATGCTCGCCTAATTCTCCTGATGTAACCCCTAGAGTATCTTGCGCCACTTGGTTAATTGTGGTCGCCACATCCTCCCACACTTGGTTTGTGTCCCCCTCCAGTCGAGCTGATATTCTGGAGATGACCTTATCTCGGAAAACTATACTTTTATCTCCGTTCAAATTACCCCAATGGGTCATAGGTCGCAGTCTTCCCTCCCTCTTAGTTATTTTTTCACTCATGGCTATATGTGCTACCAGTGAACGGTGTTGGGCCACTACGGTCTCCCCTGGTATAACCTTGCAGTCCTTCCACCATCGTCTATCTCCTTGCCTCATCAAAATATAGTCGATCTGAGTGCTACGACCCCCACTGCTAAAAGTAATTAATTGAGATTCTCTCTTCCTAAAGAACGAGTTAAAATGCCTAAGTTGTGGGCCACCACAAAGTCTAGAAGATCCCTACCTGGGTCGTTCCTAACACCAAACCCAAAACCCCCATGCACTGACTGAAAACCATCGATATCCTTGCCAATGTGACCGTTAAAATCACCTCCTATACAACTTCGCTCCCCCACCGGTATAGCTCTCACAACCACGCCTAGACAATCCCAAAATTCTTTCTTTTCCTGGTCCCCTATTCCCACTTGAGGTGCGTAAGCACAAACCAATGCCACTAATTCCCCATAGAACCAACCTTAACACCATAATCCTAGCATTGTGACGCACCACTTCAACCCATTTCTATACAAATCCAACGCCACTAGAAATCCTACCCCATTCTTTGCCCCATTAGACCCCGAATACACTAATTTGTACCTATTACACTCTTCCCCTTTATGCCCCTTCCACCTAATTTGTACCCAATACACTAATAGGTTTCACGATCGTGAAGAAAAATCACGTAATCGAATGCTCTGATTTCAAAAACCTACCAATTGAAACGTGCTCTGTTATTTTGTTAAAGAAACAAAGCTTGATGCTGAATACCCAAAAAATTCATCACAACATTCATCGCTAAACTTCTTTTGTATATCTAAGGTGCGTTTTTTCTTTGCTGAAGATCAAATCATCGTCTAAGAGAACTGAACCACAACCTCCTATTTCCCAACCTCTTGGATGCGTCTTTGATTTTCATGAGTGCGTTTTATGATTGTATGGGTGCGTTTTATGATTTTATGGGTGATTACAGAAAAAACAACGATTAAGGTAGCATGCATTTTTTTCATGGGTGCGTTTTATGATTTTTATGGGTGCGTTTTATGATTTTGTGTGTGTGTTTTATGATTTTATGGATGCATTGTATGATTTTATGAATGCATTTTATGTTTTTATGGGTGCATTTTATGTTTTTATGGGTGCGCTTTTTAGTTTTTTTTTGTTTCTCTGTTTAGTAACCATGCTCTGTTTTTCGTTTAAAACAGAGCATACGTGCATTCTTAAAAGTTTTTTTTTTACAATGATAACGCACGTTTACACATTTCATCATATTCTTTTACGTTTTAGCAACCATGCTCTGTTTTTCGTGTTTTTGTAATGAATATATGTAATCGATTTTTTTTTTGTGATTGATTGATGGAATTATACATAATCGTAAAAAAGGAAGCAGTTCAATTCTGAATTCAATCGTAAACCTAATAAACGAGAATTGGGCGGCGCAATTTGATTTTCAATTGAAATTTGATTTATAGTGGGACGATTATGCCCTTGCTATGTTTAACGGGTTTTTATTAGCCTAATAATTATGATTGTGCCACCGCTTGAAATTTTTAAACCTAATCAATGGCTAGAATTCCTTCCTACGCTTCTCACGTTAAGGAAACTTTGTACGTTATCTCTTCTTTTCATATCTATAATAAACTTAAATCTTCGTTACAATGAAATAAGAGTGTATATGGGTCGGTTTAGTTCGGTTTTTACCATTAACCATAACTATAACCTCTAGTTTCGGTTATGAGATTTCCTTAACTGTAATCATTACTAAACTTCGGTTATGATTATTTCAGTTATTAACCAAAAACTTCAACTAAAAGTAACTTTCACCTAAAGTTTAAACATAAAAAGCCAACGGGTCGATAAAATAAAAAAATGGAATATACCATGTTGGACTTAGCTTGGGCTTTCTTTTATAAGACAACAAAGACTACATTTTTTGGGTTAAACTACCAATGTGGGATCGTTTTTTATAAGATATTTCTCAACAACAAATAAGCTTACTTAGGCATTTGATTACAAGTTCAAATCTTAATAAAACAAAGGGGATCAACATCAAGATCATTTTATTACTAACATACGTTTATTTTAGAAAAAAAAAACCTCTACATAGTTAAAGTAAAACATAAATCTACTACATAGACTTAACATTACAAGTCCGGTCAAGTTTTGGTTATATCGGCTAATCAAAGCTTCATAACCACAACAATAACCATAACCACTCAACCGGTTAAAGTTATTTCATAACCATACCCTGGTTATGTCGGTTATGGTTGAAATCAGTTCGGCTATTGGTTACGACAGTTAATTTGCTCACCCCTATAAAAATGACTCAAATTTCTACAAAAGCGTAAGGTGTAATCTATAGAGGCATCACTGAGGATTTGCATACCCTATCTGAGCCGTTAAAAAATATACATCTTAGGCCCCCTTTTTAAAAAAATGAGTAACCAAAATACTTAAAGTTAAATAGGTAGTAGGCTTTTAAATTTATTATGGGTTTTGGGTTACTGTACAACTTTAAAAGGTGTGTTTAGTTTGGCCCAAGTTTAAAAGATAGTGTTTAAAAAAAATACATACGTACATACATGCATACATACATATATATATACATACCCTAAAATTTTAATATAAAAACAAAGTCGAGAAGTTAGAGTTTCCAGAGTTTACCATATAACAAGGGTTTTCTATGGATCCCTACCCCATACATAAAAGGATAATGTGGAAACCCTTGTTATATGGTAAACTCTGGAAACTCTGACTTTCCAATTTTTTTTAATTTTGAAAAAAATAGGGCATGTAATATACATGATTTTAAGCATTTTGAGCCAAAAAAATCAAAAAAGCGCCGAGTAGTTTTTTTTAAAAAAAAATTAAAGTTTTGACTAACACATGTTAAGCGAAATTAACATGTGTTAACCATTTGTTACCCAAAGACGGTTTTTTTTATTTTTTTTTTTAAAAAAATGGCTCGGCACTTTTTCCATTTTTTTTGGCCTAAAATGCTTAAAATCATGTATATTACATACCCTAAAATTTTAATATAAAAAAAAGTCGAGAAGTTAGAGTTTCCAGAGTTTACCATATAACAAGGGTTTTCTATGGATCCCTACCCTACATACATATACATATATATAGGATTTTTATTTTAAAATGTGTTCCCGATATTCCCGGACCCTAGCTGGTTGGCCTCCTCGACCCACCCTAAGGCCGCCCCGGTCACATGTGTAACATCCCGAAAATCCATTTCGCTTAATTACGCTATTAGTCGTGTATAAGAAATAAAAAATGAATTAATAGTATAATGAACTCTTTATGGATAATAAAATGGGATGCTAAGAATGTGGGTTATGTTCTAATATGGGAATAACCTTGTTAGTGTTATCTAATCATATAAGTAAATATCACTAGGAACTAATTTGGTTAGTAAGTTTTATAAATAACATGATATTGGGGTAAACTTGAGGGACTATTAGGGTAATTATTGGGTCAAAATAAGGTGGTCAAGAAGACCCACATGGGTCATACGAATTCAGCCCCAAAAGGAGGGATTCTTGAACCTCAAACAAACCCTTATTATACCCAAGTGGAAGATTTGATGCAAGAAATTGAAGTAACAAGATGGAGGATGTGTTCTAGAGGGTTAATCTTCTAAGTTTAAGTTTTTGGTAAGAACACTAACCCCAATTCATCTTAATTTCGAAACCCATATGTGGGTTTTGAGCAAATGATGTTAAATTCGTATTATTGCTTGATTGTAGGTGATTGATCATCTCTAATGGTTTAGAGATGAGCTACTTACTAGAAGTTGCTTGTTTGCAAAAGATGATGATTTTGGGTTTTCATTAGAGATTTGATGTTGCTAAAATTAGTTGTAAATCCATGTTTTGGTTTGTTTTATGAAGCTTAATTGTCCCCATTTCTTTTCCTTCTGCTATAATTGCGGCAATCTTCCATATTTAAATAACAAAATAACCAGTTATATTCATAGATAAATGTAAAACTCTCAGAAATACTACACTATTAAAACGACAAGTTAACACATTAAGTAGAGATCATGATCCCAAATACCTGTAACATTGGGGTACTCTTCCCAACACCTGGATCACCACCAACCAATGCCAAAGAACCTGCAAAACAACAAAAATACATTTGCTTAGGGATAAGTATGTAAATTTTGTTAGGAGCTCAAATACGATTTAGATAGCATGAGTAACCGAAGATTATTGAAGATATATGGGCCAAGCTAAACCCATATCCAAACTAAAGAGACATAGGACCCTACGGCCAAGCTAAATCCATATCCAAATCAACAAACAACTAACCAAGTTCAATAACACCCATGGGGAATATTGCGTTGCGTATGAGTGCAGGGAGGAACCACCAGTTATGAGAGCTACTGTGAATAATCAGGAGATTCAGTTTTCAGCCGATACTATTCGACATGCCTTCGTCTTGGTACTGTTGAGCAAGAAGATGGTCCAGTGATTTTTCCTGCTGAGTTTAGGATGGGCCCTTTTACGCGTATGGGTTATTCAGGACGGGCTTGGATTTGCATCCACTACCCGTCTTCTTGGGCGATTCTACCATCTTTTGCTTTTTGGACGGGCTTGGATTTGCATCCACTACCCGCCTCTCACCCCGTTCCATCTGTCTTTTGAGTTTCGATTCCCGTTCCCGGGCAGCATTTATAATGTCATTCAAGGTGGCATATTTGGTGTGTGGGGTCAAGAATTCCCGATATTCAGCTCCGAGCATGGTGTGATAGTAGTAGACCCTTTGAGCATCAGTTTGGGCCAAATCCCCACAAAACTTGAGTTTATCAAGGAATAATCCAGTGATTTTGTCAATTGTTTCACCTTTCTGCCTCATGTTCATGAATTGGTCCTTGATTTGGTTAATCGCGACTTGAGGGCTATGATGTTCTAGAAATTGTGCCTTGAATTCTGCCCAAGTGATAGCTTCTGGAGATGTCAGGAAAAAACGCACAATCCGGCCACAAAAAGTGAGTTATTTCCGTTACACTCGAAATAACATTCGCACTCACATTATTCCTCCCCAAGCTTCCACCTAGCTTGACAAGATCAACTTCACTATACTCAAGATAAATCAAGTTAGTCATTATATCAATAACTAACTCATATCATGAGTGTAAGACCCACCCCATTAATACGAGTAATTGAGCGAGAAGTTACTTGGTTTGGAAGTTCTAATTCAAAACATTTCATCATTTACATAACACATCAACATTTAGTCCATACACATCAGGTTCCAAAAGATATGTAGAGTAGCATTAGTACTTAAACATGACTACAAAACATTTTCCAAAAACCAAGTTTTCAAAAGGTTAATTTAAATGTTGCGGAAGCGGACAAGTCGAGCGCGTTCGGTTCTTCTAACAAGCCTTGATCACCATCCATTTAGCGTAGTTAAGTACCTGGGGTTAAACATGATTAAGTAACCCGTTATTCGTTAGCGTGAATGTCTAGTATCGAAAGAATAATAAAATGAAGTTTTTTTTTTTCATAACATTTACCCGGGTGGGTAAGTGTTTTACCCGGACGGGTAAACCTGCTGTTAGAAACTACTCTTTTTGATCAGAACCTTTACCCGGGCGGGTGAGTGTTTTACCCGGGCGGGTAAACATGCTGTTAGAAATTACCTTCTTGATCAGAACCTTTACCCGGGCGGGTAAGTGTTCTACCCGGGCGGGTAAACCTGCCCTTTTTACTCCACCAAGCTACACTTTTAGTGCAGCTTCAAGGCCATTTATGGGACTTCTTGGGACTTGTTAATGGGTCATAGTGCGTACCTCTGACATGATTAAATATATGTTTGGATTCTTCGTTCGGTTTCTAACCCAAAAACCATGAATTATCTATCCATCTTTAGGCTAACCCGACTAGTTTTGCACATATCTAAATCATAAGAATTCATGGTTTCCAAGTTCTAGTTATGGTTTTTTACCACTTGTCAAGTCCCAACTTGACTAGAGGACTTCCCGCCCAAGTCATTTATGCCGTGTTTTGCGGTTCCTGGTGTCCATGGCCACATGTGCCATTTCTCTTGGTCTCATTCGCTCGGCCTCTATGACTTGCAACATGGGTTTTTATTCAACCTATTCTATCCCTTGGAAACCACAAAAAAACAACTTTTACTAAATGATACGACCATAGTTACCATTCGTGATTATGCATACATATGTTTATTATAACAAGTCATAGGTATGACTTACCTTATTCCGGGCCCTTAAACTTCAAGTTAGAGCCACCATTTCCTGCCGAGCTTTCCGACTTCACACCTATTCCATGTTACACACACATAGGCGTTTAGTCATTAATTTATTGTGCGTCCATTCCATGGTTCCACATAAGTCAAGTTTAACACATATATCAATTGTATCATTACTACCTATTTTCATACAATTTCATTCATTGAAGCATTTCATCAAACACCTTGAGTGCACAATTTCAATATAGTTGAGCTCATACAATTTCAAGCTCACTACCCCTTACCCTTGCCTTATTAGGCCTTATTATGATTCACAATATCTATTTGAGCCTAATTATGATAATTAACATGCTCTACTTTAGTAATTTCTCATATGGATGTGAAACTCACTTTTATAGCAAAACCCACAACATACATAAGTTCAAGAATATCTAATTCATCACATAGTTTCCATTTAATCATTTATACAGATATCATAAGAAATTTTAAGGTTCCTAATCACTAGTGAATCCTTAATTATTAACAATTCTTGTGTCTCATACAAGACCCAAAACCACCATCATCTTCTTAATTGAAGAGTTTTGATGAAATCAATGGGAACCATAGTTACCTTAAGATGTTTTGCACTCTTGATGCTCAAGAAATTAGTCATGCATTGAGGAAATCAGGTTGTAGGAGCTGATTTGTGTAAGATGAGAAGTGTTTCTGGTGTTTGTGTGTGTTCTTGGGTGTATATGTCGATCAGCACTATGTGTGCTTGACATTTCCCCAAGTTCACATATACCCCTTTTACTTGTGTTTAATAAATTGACAGAATCAACCCCTCATGTGTTTAAATGCCATAATTATTATACACTAGATTTTTATCAAACATGTTTTGTTTATATGTTCTAAACCCGTATTTACAAGTTTAGTTATTAAGCGTGTTTATGAGTTTTGGGGCGTTACAATGAGTTTTCACACACACCAATTCATTCAGAACTCATATTTTGGTTATTTTGACTTTTAAAAGTCAAAATACCCTTTACATGTTTATATGCACTAACAGAAAGCAATAGTCCTAATCATGAACTATGACACCCGGCATGTTCGACTTAAACATTTTGGTAAAACATAAGTCTACCTTAGCGAAAAACATTTATAAACAGACTTAACTGGGTCTGTTGAGTCAGGTCAGGTTAGGATTGTCCAGGGTTCAATGATCTGGAGGATCATTGGGAGTTGTTTTGGGAATACACTAGTCTTGAGTCCCGTTGTTGGTGAAATTACATCGATTGAATTAAGTAGGATACGTAGATTGATACATACGTGTGATACAAGGTGCAAATACGTGCTTCAAAGGTGTAAACATGATTGTATATGCTTAACATATGTTAGGATTGCATGTTCATGTGTTAGGATGTGCTAAAACGCGTTTAAACGACAAAACTGGAAAATCTGGAAAACATAAGTATAGGTTCGACCTGTAGGGGGTCGAACCAGAGATGGGAGATCAACAAAGAGGTCATTCGACCTCATAGAGTCTCATTCGACCATGTATGGGGGTCGAATGTGGCTTTAGTATAAATATCACACTTTGTCATTTTTCATCATTTTACAAACCCTAGTCACCTATAAACACTCTCTTTCGGTTTTAATCACTGGGGAAGGAGTTTTTGCTCTTGTTTTTCATAATCTAACCTACAAACATCATCTAATCAAGAATCTAAGGTGTGTTCTTAATCCAAAACCCTTTTTAAAACATTTTGATTCGTTTTCATCTAACCCCAAATGTCCAGATCTGTTCTAAGGATGTTTTTATGATTAAAAACCTTTCAAACATCTTTCTAAACAAAACCCTATCATTAAACATGAGTTTTCATATCAATAAACATGTGTTAGGTTGTGTTTATATTATGTTATGTGTTGTTTAATGATTTGCTGCTGTACAAATGATAGAAACACGATCTAGGGCTGCAATTGGTGTTGTTTTATGATTATTCTAGGTTACAATCGGGTGGATGATGATATTATGTTTATTTTGGGGATTTTGATGAATCTAGGGCTTGATGCATGTTGTTATTATTGATAAAATGATCAAGGGTTTTCATGAACATAACAAACTGAGCATTATGAGAGGATTATGAAAAGATTTCGAAAAGTTTCCAAATTAGGTAAAGTTTTCATGCATGATGTGACGTTTCCATAATTTTACCATTTTGGGTAAGTGTTAAAATGGATTGATTTTGGAGTAAAATTGGTAAGGTTTCGTAGGAATATGTTATTCATGATTGACTGCTGTGTTTCATGATGTTTCGTGATGTTTTTGGATTGTTTTGATGCGTTTTGGTGCGTTCTGGAGAGTTTGCAGCAGAGGAGGTCGAACCTGGCCTCTTGTAGGTCGAATCAGCTTCAGTCAGGTCGAACGAACTTGATTTAGGTCGAATTAACACATGTTAGGGTTAAATTAACATGTGTTAAGGTCGGATGAACATGTAATGGGTTGTATGAACGTAAGTAAGGGTCGAAGGGACATAATGGGGGTCGAACCAAGGTCGTATGGGTCGAACCTGGTTCAGTTTTCATACGAATTCGACTTTACAACTCCGTATGTGCGATTCTTGATGCAAACTAAGTGTTTTATGCTTGAAACTTATGTGTAATCTATGTATGCTTGATTAGTTTATGTAATGGGTCACCAATGGGATGTCGGGTCAGTCTAGTGTGTCGGTTGAACAGTCAAACACATTTTTAAACATACTTGGTCACGATCTGGACAATCGGGGACTAGATAACCTTATGGTTATTAGTCGAAACACTTATGTGAACTTTTTGATAGATCTTCGGTAGTTGGGATTATCAAGGACTTAGCTTTTATTATTATCTTGAAGAAAGCACAAGCTAAGGTGAGTTTCACGGCCCTAATTTACTGGTTTTGCTTTTGGGGGAGAAAACATGCGCTAAACTTATATTTTGTAACATATGTCATACTATGGTTTACTTTTGAGTTTCTATAGGATCTTTGGAAGTCTCGGGGGAAACCATGAATGTGCGGGGATGCACAAGGGGGGAATGTGGATAGATCTATTGGGCGTGACCTGCACCACTCGTCGACTGGAGGTCGGACGGGTGCATGTTGTCTCGAACTTTGCTAAACTTGCTGAACATTATTCGGGCGGCCTAAACATATGCTAAACTTGCTAAACGTGTCCAGTAATGGTTTTCCAATCATAGTAGTAACAAAACATACGCCTAGCTAGAGTACTTTGGGTTCACTTGATATAGTATTGACAGGTTTTGGACTTGGTAACATTTTGTAACATTTAGTAACACCTGATAATACTTATAAAAACCTGTGAACTCACCAGCATTATATGTTGACGTCTTTCTGACATGTTTTTCTCAGGTCGTTAAGGTAGCATCACACGGACTAGGCGCACGAGTCTGCATAGCGTCTAGGGCTTAGTTTCATGCTTTTAAAATAATCATTCTGGAACATATTGTCACTTAGTTTTGTAACTTGAAAATGCTTCCGCTACAGTTTTCTGATATAAGAGTTATGTTTTGAGTTTACATATTTTCATATAGTGTTGTTAATTGTAACCGTTGACTTGGATCCTGGTTTGTCACGCGCCTCGCGGTAAAACTTTGCAAGTGGTAATTTGATGGTGTGACATGAACTACCCCTTTTATATATCAAATCAAAATCATTAAGTTTAGTGCAAATTTAACTTCCTAACCATTAGGTCTCCATTTCATTACATGATGTGTTTCTCATAACCCTTTTAGCCTAGAATTCATGCTTCTAAGGCATACTTATTGCAATCACACAATTTCACACATTAACATTAGCTAGGTATTTCATCAAACGTTTGGTATGCGTACAATATTCTAAGCACATGGTACAAGTATATCATATTTAACTCATTATAGCCATCAAGTTAAGCTACCTTCCAATTCAACTTGCAAATCAACTAACACACAAGTATCATGCAATACGCATTAAGTGTAGTTTTTACACAACCCATGCTAGAAACATAGATGTACAACTATTTTAGCATAATCAAAGTTACTAATGAAAACCCAAAATCATCATCTTTTGTAACCAAGCAATCTCTAGTAATTAGCTCATCTATAAACCATTAGAGATGATCAATATCACTTACAATAAAGCAATAATACGAATTTAACATAATTTGCTCAAAACCCACATATGAGTTTTGAAATTTGGATGCATTTGGTTCTAGGGTTCTTACCAAAAGCTTTAAACTTGTAGATAACCCTCGATCTAATTCACACTCCCATCTTGCTATCATTCAACCTCTTGCATCTCTTCTTCAATTTTGATGAGATTAGGGCTTGTTTTCGCTCAAGAAAGCCCTTTTGGGGCTCATAACGTTTTTCACCCAAATGGGTGTTTCTTGACAATATTATTTGACTCATATTTACACTAGTGGTCCTCCAATATTTCCCTAATGACATTTTTTTTATAAAACATAACTAATCAAGTTAGTTTCTAGTGTTATTTACATGTGTATTTAGATAATAAAAACTAATAAGGTTATTTTCATATTAGAACATAACCCATATTCTTATCGTCTAAATTCCGTCTTATATTTCATAAAACGTTAATTCTACAATTTAATTCATTTTGTTATTTCTTAATCACGCCTAATAGCATAATTAAGCGAAACAGAATTTTGGGGTGTTACAACCACGTTAGTAATAGACTCAAATTCATGTGTTAAATCAAGCCCAACCCTATACCCCGTTTGTCCACTGGCCTTATGACCCGATCCTAACAAACCCATGTGGTCTTCCCTTTTTCCTCGTCACCGCCCCAAAAGAAGCGCTTTCTCAGCTTTTTCGGTTGATCTAATAAACATTTTGGTGCTCTAAATAAGGAGAAATGGTATAGTGGGAGGCTATCCAACACCAAATTTAGTAGCACCACCCAACCTCCCATAGATAAGGACTTGGCTTTCCACTTCGTTAGTCTTGAGCGGCACACGTCAATTACCCCACTCAAGTGTCTTTCTAGATTCATGTTTATCTTATTGCATTTTGTTGATACCACTGCTGTTGAGAAGGACCATAACCAATCTTTAGATAGGTATGCTACTCCTTTTGATTCCATGTTCTATATTGTTGATCTTTGTTTAGGCTATGATGGGACTACCTATGATTGGAATGACTACTTAAGATATGTGAATCTTGAGAGGATTGGTATTTCTCAAGTTATGTTTTGGTTTAACTAGTATTGTAATTAGTTGATAGCTTGCCGTTATCTTTAATGATAACATTTGGTTTTATTTTTATTACATGGTGTTTACGGTGATATGTACCATGGTTGTGGGTATGCACATCTGTATCCACCTTTAGTTTCACGTGTTCCAACACAAATGCATGTCATATTCATTTATGACAGGGGCTTCTTTGACACGCTTTTGCATGCAGTGGCAAAGATTAGTGACGTTCAGGGGGTGCCCCCATGTTTTTTTGGCTCAGTGGTGAAAATTTGTGATTTTCGTAGGTAATTTTTATATGTATTGAGTCCGACCCCCACTGATTTGATCTTCCCGCCCGTACCGATATGAAAATTGAGTCTGGCCCCTGTCGATTTGATCTTTAAGCATCGCCACTGTTTGTGTGTCATTAAATATCTATTTTCTAGTTGTGTTAGATTTATGATGCTCAACAGTACCAATACACAAGCCTAAAGAATTCAGCAACAGTAAACTGACTTTTTGTAACCAACACAAAAACTAATCTTATTACATTTATATGGATGGCATAAAAAGGTCCAATCTTTTGTAATAACTAGTGGGGTGTCCGTGCGATGCAGCGGGAAACACAACACTTAGGTTGGTGATTTAGGGATGCATAGGATGATTCGGTTTGAACTTGAGCTATAACTCTACACTTTGATGCGGTCGTGCCTCTTTTAAAATGAATATTATTATTTCATGGTAAGACAAAGTCAAGTTGCATCAAAGGAATAACTTTGAACTATTTAGTTTACCAATACAAAAGTCTACTACAAATTGTGCTATATTTTCATTGTACATATATAGCTACAAAAGAGAAAAAGAGAAATATCTTGTTCTTTACAAAGTATGTCATATCTACTTTTCAATGTGATAATATAAAATGAAAGAAGTCGTTTTTTTTTGTTGTTGATGTTTATCGAAATACTACGATTAGTTAGTCAGCCTATTATTTATGGTAAAAGAAGTTGTGGTTTTGTTCCAGCTAGAACAATTTTCAAGGCTTGTGCTTGTGGTTACGCTTCTTTTTATGTGGATAATGTATATGCACATATTCCTACTTGTAAATCATGTATCAATGTCATGCAACGAATTCGGGTTAAATATGTAGCGAATTAGTTTTGACATAACCAAGCAAGCCAAAATTATGAAACTGCAGCGAACAATAAAAAAAGAAAAGTACTATGAACATAACTTCAAAATATTTGTTAAATATATCAACAATAAGCCATATTTTGAATTTCATGATAAAAAACAATGAGTATAGAGACTATTGACCGCAAATAAAATAAAATTAAGATGACGTACTTGACATAACTTATAAAAACTGAACTCCCATGTATAAAAATTTTGTAACTACGAGAATGATTATTTACTAAATGATTATTGAAGAGAAACCAAGACTTAAATTTCAAAAGCACTTGATGAATATAGGGAAACATACATTCAATCCATTAATTTAAAATTATCTTGCAATAGCGTAATTGACTAAGTAGAAAAGCCTAAAAGATAATCAGCTCATAATTGCGTGAATAAAACCAACATTTAAAACCCTAATCAAACCACTCAATCTAACAATCAAAATAAGTTAAACCAGCATAAGAATTCTTTTCAAAACTCACCTAAAATGGAGATGCAAGAATGACTCTTTTCCACTTCTAACTTGCATAACAACATATGAAAGAGTTGATGTTAGTGAAATGGTGAATTTCGTTTACTAATATAGTAATGATAGGAGCTTCAATTTCAATCAATTGGATTTATGGCATATTGATTGAAATAAGACCTTTGGTGTGCTTTGACGGTTTTATGTGTTAAGCACCTTAAAATTAAGTTGATAATTGAATCAATTTAATAATAATTAGATAAATTACTATTTTATCCTTTACTAACTTCATTAGAGGTATTGTACCATATGTATTATATGTTGTAATTTCTTAAATTTTGTTGGAATCCTTTCCTCATGCTTTATAATATAGTATACTATAATAATTAGATAAATTACTATTTTATCCTTTACTAACTTCATTAGAGGTATTGTACCATATGTATTATATGTTATAATTTCTTAAATTTTGTTGAAATCTTTCCCTCATGCTTTATAATATAGTATAGATATATGCAAAAATAAATAAATAAAAATAAAAAACCTTGAAATTTTGTAACCATGTTATAACACAAGAAATGTTATTAAGCAAGATACACACATGAGTTAACTAGGTTTGAGCCGCCATAACACGAGGGTCTCCAACTGCTTCCTGTATGTTATAAAAACATTTTATATAACGGATGTTTTAGTATAAACAGTATCTAAAAAAAACTTTTAGAAGCTATGATATGAATAATCGCCAACTGATTTTTTATTTCTTTTGTACACTTTAAAGACGTTATTTGTAAACATTTTGAATTTAACAAAAATACCTAGATTGATTATTGAATTTTAGGATTTTGTTCAATTTGCATATTTAAGAATTCGTAGACTTAAGTAACCTTTGAATATTTTATATTCTATTAATTTAATTGTTAATTTAAATCCAAAAACGAAAAAAAAACAATAATATAATAGAAATTGTCAAAAATACATAATATCAAGAACATCTAAATCTTATTAATATCAAAACTGAACTGATAATCTCAACAAATACAAAAGAAATCAAAGACAACAAATCTCTCACACAGAAACAAAACAACTCTCTGATCAAACAAGATCACTATATTCTACTTTTTTTTTTTTGAACATTAAATTTAATTAAACCAAGGGAAAGTCCTCAAAACAAGGACTAACACCCAACAACTATAACATGTACAAAGGGTTATTACACCAATCCTTCCATCGAATATCTGTAAAGTGAGACCTATTCTTTAACCACAAATACGACATAGATTTTATACTACCAATCACACCCTTAATTTTTGGTTCAATCTTGTTAAACGTCTTATCATTTCGAGCTTTCCAAAGCATCCATAAAGTCACTATATTCTACTAAACAAAGGATCAAAGACTAACAATAAACAAGAACAAGATGTTCCTGATTATAACCCTAGAATATGAGAGAAGACTGTGAGACATAATCGTACGAAAGAGAGAAAGAGACCAAAAAGTTATATTTGAAACGGCTGCAAAGACTTTGTGTTTGTTGTCAAGGATTACCACATCAGCATGATATATTTATATTTAAAATACTAAGTGGGCCAAAGGCCACACTCATGGACCAGCCCAAACACTTAACAAACTCTGGGCTAAATATTAATCTACTTCTGGGCCTTTGCTGAACTGGACCAAACCACCTTGAAAAAAAATGTTAATGTTTTAAAGACTAAAAAGTTATAAAAGGTTGTTTAATATAAATTAATATTCTTTTTAGAAAATATTTAAAGGTATTCTTTACAATAAATTAAAATACTTGTTTTCACCGCTACCGGAAGACACTTTGGAATAAACCGTGGATGAGGCAGATGCAAAAGTTATTATTAATACAAAGGGGAAGGACACACCTCTTACGAGTCATGAGTAACCAATAACAAGTCACAAAGAAACGATGACGAGTAATCCACAAAGGATACAAAAGATAATTCTTGATTCAAGTGCTATCAATGTGAGAAACTTGGACATTAAGGTTACGAATGTCCAAATAAAGAACACATGAGAATAATGAATCTATTTTAGTTGAAACTAACGATGTAGAGACATCGCTCTCTTGATGACTATGTCCATGGATTAGGATATAAGCAGAAAAAGTGATCGTGTGATACAACCATAGCAAAGGAACCAGGTTGTGTGAAGCAATCAAGAAGCTTTGGAAAACGTTGTGTGGAACAAACAAAAGAAGTGTGAAGTCAATTGTGTGAGAGTTTATTAAACAAATGAAGTTTATGGTCGAATTTGTAAATATTTTAATGCATAATTATATATATATATATATATATATATTTTTTTGAAAGGCTTAATTCAGTGAAAATTCTTGTACAACCCTAACCTAGCGGTCTCAAGTTCAAATCCCTACCCACACATCGGTGTCCTTCTTGTCTAAGCTAAAATCGTTACGGAGAATTTTTTTTGTGATTGGCATGGACCTAATTATATTGTGGTATTCATATTAATAGATCACAATACATATTATTAAACAAAAGAAAATCACAATCTTAAATCAGTTCTTTTCTTGAATCAATCCAAGAATAAGTCTTAAGCAAAAAGCACACAGAATACTACCACAAATATCAGAAGACATTATTCTCCAAATCTTTGAGTCCAGAATCAACCTCTTTGACCTTTTCATCTTCATTCCCCCACAACACAGGAGTCTCCAGCTTAGGAGGGTTCTGAAAGAATTATACAAATACAACTTTAAATGAATTCAATATTTATTATTAAGGTAGTAACATACAAGTTTTGGATTTAAAAACTTTACCTTGCAACGAACTAGAGCCCAATTAACACCCCGGAAAAAGGGATGTCGTTTCACTTCACTTGCACCTTCGCGTGAGCCCAAACGATTCTTTGGATCTCTATTCAACAATCTATAAATCAACTGTTTTGCTGACAGGCTTACCTGCATTACATTCAAAATCACTCATTCGACCCGACTATTTTCTTATTCTAATAAAACTGTTATGAAGTTATATACATTTTGAAGTGTTTCATTTTATATTAATCATCCATTCGACCGTTAAAGAAAGTATGAACTAAATAAGCTCATTTACACGTAAAAGGGTCAAAATTACCACATGTAACAAACGCGCTTGTAAGAAGAAAAAAACATACCGCAATGCTATTAGGAAACTTGAGATCTTTATGAAGAATATTAGCAAATGTTCTTTGCCTTGTCTTTCCTCTAAACGGCGTGTACCCATAAAACATTTCGTATAGTAGAATACCTAGAACACCAACACAGATTCATCTTTCAAAACTAGAATGATGTCTAAAGTAGCCAAAATATGTATACAAGTGAAGTTTTACCAAAAGCCCACCAATCTACTGCACTAGAATGCCCAACTCCACTTATAATCTCCTGAAAAAAAATGCAAAGATATAAAGGAATATGCATATTATAGGAAACTTGACTGGTAAGTGAAGTGAATGATATTAAAACTACACGAACCGGAGCGATATACTCTTCTGTTCCAACAAAAGAATTCGATGCCCGTACTGGTTCGGCCATGAATATCGGAGTTTGTTGATTTTTTTTATGCTTCTTCTTTTCAATTATTTTACTAGTCAAAAGCTGTATCAAGAAATTAAATATAATTCCATTAGAACACAAACTTAAGTGAAACATATTTTAAACTGGCAGCGACGACTCTTCCAATACAATTCCGCGGCTGTTTTTCTAGTTTACGTTGTTTTTAGTAATTTTGTTGCTTGCTAGCTAGATTGTATTAGACAATAATAATATTATTAGTGATAAATTAGGTACTAAACATGTAATATGGTGGTCTATATAAACCCACCTTATGTAACCCTAGTGTTAAAATATATAGATATATTTCTATTTTATATACTTAGTCTAAATATTTGTATAACACTTATTTACACACTTTTATTTGTTTTACATGTTAACAAGTTCATTCAAAGTTAAGTTCTGATGAAGCCCAGTGGTGATAGAGAGGATAAGTGAGCTGAGCCCAGTAGATCAAGAAAGGAAGCTGAGCCCAGTAGATCAAGAAAGGAACTGAAGCTTATTGGCCCGGCCCATGTTTGGCCCATCTTGTGAAGTATGCCAGCTTGGCAATCCGGGTGAAACAAACACAAATGTGTTTCACCCATTGATCGTCTGTTACCGAGTAAATCCTGACCGTTTAATTATCTTGGATAACGAGTTTGTGAGAGAACTATAAAAGGGTTGTGTTTCCTTCTCTCGAGAGTTCGGATCATTTGTGTACGATTACTTTCTTTCGTTTACTCTCTCTTTCACCTAGGGTTACATAATAATCTTGTTAGGTTAGTTATTGGGTGTAATTGCAGATCATCTATTGATGATCTGCTGGGTTGGTTTAGAGAAAGTTTGAGAGTCTTTGTTGTGTAATCGTTGGTTGATTTCTTTCAGTTTGTTGTTTGATCTTATAATAATCATTGAGTGAATATACCATAAATTTGACATGGTATCAGAGCTAAGGCTTTGATCTGGTATTCACTGGTTATTATTGATCTGTTCTTTTCTGATTGTGTTCATTGGGTTCTTGCTTGGAGATCTTGATCAAGATCTGAGGAGCTGTTGTCGATTCTTGACTGGTCATTGCTGGTAGCTTACTTGTGTGGCTTGAGTCTGTGAAGGCGATGTGCTAGGGGTCGTAAAAACCCTAGCAAAGAGTTCTTGTGTGTTACCCCCAATCAAAGGGTAACTCACTGCTGGAGAAACCCTAACTTGGGTCTTGATTGGTGAGATTGTTCCTATTTGTGCTTTCTTGTTATTAGTTTTTTAATTGTTGTGTCTAGGAGTCGCCTGGCCGGGTTAGGGGGACCGGCATTGAGACTCAATATTTGGTTGTGTCTGTCTTGTGTCTAGATTAGGAAAAGACTCCCAAGTTAAGGCTTGCGCAGGAACCCTTGAGTGATGAACCTGTGATCTGGTCCCTGGCTTGGCTTCGCCTAGGTCTATTATTTGCTTGTTTTTTGTTTGATATCTGTGTGTTTGTTTCTGTGATTAGCTGTTTTTATCACGTGTGTGTTAAATACTAAAAATGGCTGATGAAGACAACCATAGTGTTCATAGTCATGATGATGATACTACTGTTGCCAATACTAACTCTGTCACCTTAATTGGAAAACTTGATCCTAGTGACCCATATCTTCACCCTAGTGATTCTGCAAATCTAACCATTGTGAATATAAAACTTAAAGGGACTGACAACTATAATGTATGGGCTAATGCTATGATATTAGCCCTACAAGTCAAAAATAAATTAGGTTTTATAAATGGTGACTGTGATAAACCTACTGGTGATTCTGTGTTAGAAAGACAATGGAATAGATGCAATTCCATTGTCTTAACTTGGATTCTTAACTCAATCTCTGAGGAACTTTACTTAGGACAGGTGTATTCTAAGTTAGCCTCAGAGGTTTGGAAGGAATTGAAAGAAACTTATAACAAGATAGATGGGTCAGTTGTGTTCAATTTATATCAACAAATTAATTCTTTTTCACAAAATGGCATTTCTGTTTCTGAGTATTACCACAAGTTAAATGTCATGTGGAATCAATTAGATCAAATACTGCAATTACCTACCTGTACTTGTGATGCTGCTAAAGAGTTTAATGATTTTAATAGGATGATAAAACTTATGCAGTTTTAATGGGGCTTGATAGTGTTTATCAATCAGTAAGAACAAATTTGTTGATTAGAGATAGTTTACCTACAGTCAAAGAGGCCTTTGCTGTAACTTCTAGAGAAGAGTCTCATAGAAATTCCAGCAGTTCAGGATCTAAAAATCTTGGTCAGACTATGGGATTTTTTGCTAAAGCAAATCAGACCTTAGATAACAAGAGAAAAACTAATAAAAGCACAAGTCAAGGTCTTAAATGTGTTCACTGTAATAAAACTGGACATACCATTGATAAATGTTTTGAAATAATAGGTTATCCAAACTGGATGAGACCTAGACCTGGTCAGAACAGGAAAGGGTTGGGTAATAGTAATGTTAATACTGCTTCTGCTGAAAATAATAACTCTTCCTCTCCAAGTGTTCTGACTTCTGAACAGGTTGCTCAATTATTGAGTCTGTTAAATAGAAAACCTGATGAACCTTCTACAAGCTGCAATGCTGCAGGTAGAAGTAATGTGTTTTGGTGTTCATTTAGTTTTTGTGGAAACTCAAAAAGAGTGTTTTCTTTTGCTAGTTTTAATGGCAAATATAGAGTGTTAGGATGGATTTGTGACTCAGGGGCAAATCAGCACATGGTCATGAGTGATAAAGGTTTAATAAATCAAATAGATGTTAGGGATTTAAATATAAGGGTAAATCATCCTAATGGAACTTTTGCAAAAGTCACTAAGATTGGAGATGTTAAACTAAGTAATGATGTCATTCTGTATGATGTGTTTGTTGTCCCTGATTACTGTGTTAATCTGTTATCTGTTAACAAACTTGCCAAGGATAGTAAATTGACTGTGTCATTTGATGAATCTAAATGCTATATCCAGGATTCTTTAACCAAGAAGGTTCTAGTGACTGGTAGTGAGCATGATGGTTTGTACTTCTGTGGTGAGTCCTCTGTGTTGTCTTGTGCTAGTGTGTCTAACAGTGAATTGACCAACTTATGGCATGCTAGGTTAGGTCACCCCTCTGATATTGTGTTAGATGTATTAAAAACTAATTTAAATATAAAAATTGGTAGAAGTGACAATCCCTGTGAGACCTGCCATAAGGCCAAACAACATAGGGAACCCTTCCCACTTAGTGAACACAAGACAACAAGTCTTGGAGATATTGTTCACTTGGATGTTTGGGGCCCCTATAGAGTCACTAGTAGAGATGGTTTTAGGTATTTTCTAACCATTGTAGATGATTATACTAGGGCTGTTTGGGTGTATCTTATGAAGTCTAAAACAGAAGTGTTTGATAATATTGTTCACTTTACAACATGTTTAATTAATCAGTTTAAAAAGAGTGTCAAAACTTTTAGGAGTGATAATGGCACTGAGTTTGTTAATAATCAGTTTAAGTCTTTTTGTAATAAACTTGGAATTTTTCATCAAACTTCATGTTCCTATACACCTCAACAGAATGGGATTGTAGAGAGAAAACATAGGCATCTCTTAAATGTTGCTAGATCTTTGTTGTTTCAAAGTTGTTTGCCTTTAAAGTTCTGGTCTGAGTGTATTCTGACTGCTGTTTATCTTATAAACAGGACCCCATCCTCAGTGTTAAAAGGTAGGACCCCTTTTGAGATGATGTTTGGTTATAAACCCCCTTTAGATAGACTTAGAGTGTTTGGGTGTTTGTGTTACAGTACTGTTTTAAATAATAGTGATAAATTAGAAAGTCGTGCAGAAAAATGTGTATTATTAGGATATACAAATGAAAAAAAGGGTTATAAGTTGTGGAATCTTGAACAAAAACAAATAATTTTTTCTAGAGATGTTAGGTTCTATGAGTCAATCTTCCCTTTTAAAGAAAAACATATTTCAAAAGACTTTGATTCTAAAAATTATGAAACTATTAATAATACAAACTTTTTTGACACTTATGATAGTACTGATACACAACACTCAGCTAATCTGGGTGTGCCCAATGATGATAAGGGGGTAAATAACACTGAGTCAGAAGTTCATGGGTCTCAGCATCCAACTCAGGTTTCTGAGTCTACTTTTGGAGATGCTGAGACTGGTGGCAGTCAGCAACCAAGTAGCAATAGGACTGAGTTAGGCAGGGCTGAGGGTGAGCACTATGACAGTGAAATCTTTCAGAATTCTGAGGGAAACACATCACCTGAGATTCAGCCTAGTGTTGTTAGGAGATCAGCTAGGAATACTGTGTTTCCTAAGAAGTTAGATGAGTTTATTATAGAGGGAAAAGTTAAGTATGGACTTGAAAAGTTTGTGAATTACTCAAACTTGTCCAAAGAAAATTTTTGTTTTGTGTCTATGTTGAATAAGTCTAGTGAACCCAAGTTTTATCATCAGGCTTGCAAAGACCCTAATTGGGTAATTGCAATTAGGGTGTTCAGAAAAACCGCAAACCAAATAAAAACCGAAAACCAAACCGTAACCGTAACCGAAAAAACCAATCCGAACAACGCATTTGGTGTTTGGTTTGGTTTTAACCGAAACCGAATTGCTAATTCAGTGTTTGGTTTGGTTTTTGGTTCTACATTTTTTTTATTTGGTTTATTTGGATAACCGAATAAACCGGTAAAATAATTAATTATTAAATAAAAATAATAATATTTAATAACCCATATATAATATATAAACCCAAGTATATGTTTAGTATTAATATCTCTTTATTTTTTCGTATGCAGGTTCATTAGAGTTGGAGAAAGATTTAAGTTTGATGTTTATTTATATTTTATGGAATTTGCAAAGACTTATTTACTATTTCTAATTTCTATGATGTTTGTGTTTGCGTGGTTTGATTTATATTAATTGCTATCTTTCTATTCGGATTTCAGAACACAGAGGTAGATAAGTTAGAGAAAAAAAACTTTGTTTCAATTTGGTTGAAATTGGTTGAAATTGGTTTGTTTGGTTTTAAACCGAAACCAAACCGAATTCAATTTGGTTGAATTTGGTTTGGTTTTCATATTCCTAATTTGGTTTGGTTTGGTTTTTGGTTTGGGGTACAAAATTTTGAAAACCGAATAAACCGAATCGAATAAACCAAATAAACCGTAAACCGAACCGATGAACACCCCTAATTGCAATGAATGATGAGATAGAAGCTTTACTTAGAAATGATACTTGGGATATTGTAGATCTTCCTATTGGTCGAAAACCAATTGGATGCAAATGGGTCTACAAAATCAAGTATAAAGCTTCTGGGGAAATAGATAGATATAAAGCTCGGCTAGTTGCCAAGGGCTTTAGTCAAAGAGAGGGCATAGATTTTGATGAAACGTTTTCACCTGTGGTAAAAATGGTTACCATTAGAGTAGTTATTTCCATGGCTGTTCAGAATAATTGGCCATTATTCCAGTTGGATGTGAATAATGCCTTTCTATATGGTGATCTTATAGAAGATGTCTATATGATGTTACCTGAAGGGTATTTTTCAAAATCTGACACTAGGGTTTGCAAGTTAAAAAGATCATTATATGGTCTTAAACAAGCACCTAGAATGTGGAATGAAAAATTGGTTGGTGTGTTAGTTGAAAATGGTTTTGTGCAAAGTGTGTGTGATTATTCTATGTTTATAAAGAATAATAGTGGTACTGTGATTGTGTTACTTGTTTATGTTGATGATATTATAATAACTGGAAACAGTTTAGAGGAAATTCAACTTGTTAAACAATTTTTACAAACCAGGTTTCAAATAAAAGACTTAGGTTCTTTAAAATATTTTCTAGGGATTGAAGTAGTAAACACAAAAGATGAATTAGTTTTGACCCAGAGAAAATATTGTATGGAGCTTTTGGCTGAGTATGGCATGACAGGATGCAAGCCAGCCAACAGCCCTCTTGAGTCAAACTATTTAATGACATCTTTGTGTGCTAAAGAAAGTAAAAATCTGGTAGACATAACTGGTTACCAAAGACTTGTAGGTAAATTAATTTACCTTTCTCATACTCGTCCTGACATAGCATACTCAGTGCATGTATTGAGTCAATACATGCATAAGCCTACAAAGGCTCATTTCCAGATTGCTATGAGAGTTTTGAGATACTTAAAAGGTTGTCAAAGGAGTGGCATTAGCTTTAAGAAAAGTGATAACTTTGACTTAAAGGGCTATGCTGACTCTGACTGGGCGAAATGTTTGGTAACTAGAAGGTCTGTAACAGGTATTTGCATATTCTTAGGAGAAAATTTGATAACCTGGAAAAGTAAAAAGCAGTCGACAATATCACGATCTACAGCAGAAGCTGAGTATCGTGCAATGTGTACTGCAACATGCGAGATTCTTTGGTTGATTAACCTGCTTAATGAATTACATATTCAAGTGACTGTTCCTGTATTATTATTCTGTGATAACACTGCTGCTGTATCAATTGCTACTAACCCTGTTTTGCATGAGAAAACTAAGCATTTCGAAATTGATCTTTTCTTTTTAAGAGAAAAGGTATCAAAAGGTGTGGTTAAGCCTCAAGGGATAAAATCTGAACATCAAATAGCGGATGTCTTTACTAAAGGTCTGTTAGTGACTCAACATATCATTAACTGCAAGTGGCTTAAACTGGTAAACTTGTTTGGGAATAAAAGTGAGGGGGGTGTTAAAATATATAGATATATTTCACTTTTATATACTTAGTCTAAATATTTGTATAACACTTATTTACACACTTTTATTTGTTTTACATGTTAACAAGTTCATTCAAAGTTAAGTTCTGATGAAGCCCAGTGGTGATAGAGAGGATAAGTGAGCTGAGCCCAGTAGATCAAGAAAGGAAGCTGAGCCCAGTAGATCAAGAAAGGAACTGAAGCTTATTGGCCCGGCCCATGTTTGGCCCATCTTGTGAAGTATGCCAGCTTGGCAATCCGGGTGAAACAAACACAAATGTGTTTCACCCGTTGATCGTCTGTTACCGAGTAAATCCTGACCGTTTAATTATCTTGGATAACGAGTTTGTGAGAGAACTATAAAAGGGTTGTGTTTCCTTCTCTCGAGAGTTCAGATCATTTGTGTACGATTACTTTCTTTCGTTTACTCTCTCTTTCACCTAGGGTTACATAATAATCTTGTTAGGTTAGTTATTGGGTGTAATTGCAGATCATCTATTGATGATCTGCTGGGTTGGTTTAGAGAAAGTTTGAGAGTCTTTGTTGTGTAATCGTTGGTTGATTTCTTTCAGTTTGTTGTTTGATCTTTAATAATAATCATTGAGTGAATATACCATAAATTTGACACCTAGTGGGGAACAATCTAATACAAAACCCTACTTTGATATTCTAACTGATTGTAACTAGTATGTTTTAATCGAGTTACGACAAAAATCAAGGAGGAACTAGAGATACCTGAGGTTTGCAGGATGTCAAGCAAGAAAGATCAAAATCTGTCAAAGCCACATGTCCAGTGCTTTGTATCAATACATTTTCTGGCTTCAGATCTCTGTATATAATACCTACACCGCCAATTTACGACATTTTGGTCAATAAAAGGATAATCCACATCATCAAGTATTTTATTCACTCGTAAATGATCATAAACCACGGTCTACCTTGACAATGAAGGTACTCTAGTGCCACAAGCACCTCAGCAGCATAAAATCTGTAAAGGGAAGACATTATTAGCAATCACCTTTTGATCTAATGGCTACTGACCGATCAGACAATCAAATTCTAATTAGACTTTATATACCTTACGGCGTCCTCCTTCAAGACCTTCATCGTCTGTCTGTCTAAAAGCATAAAAAGCTCTCCGCCAGGACAATAATCAGTGATTAAACAAATATGAGTTGGTGTCTGCGAACATTAATTTCATTTGTTACAAGATTTCTAGATGCTAAAAACGCTCCCTGCTAGTCGAAATTTGAAATTTAACATGATATTTTACCTGAAATGAAGCGTATAATGCTGGAAGAAAAGGATGGTCTAAAACATCTAAGATCTCTCTTTCTGCGCACGCTCTATGTACCTATGTCGCGTAAAAAAAGTGCTAGTCACAAAAGGTAGGCAAATTTTGTAGCTTAACGTTCTGAGGTATGACACAAAAGAACAAGAAATGTAATGTCTTTACCTTGTTACGATTAATCATGACACCTTTATCCATTGCTTTCATCGCGAAAAATTGACCTGTTCCACATAACTCGACCAGATGAACACTTCCTGTATCGCCAGACCCTAGAGGCTTTATGGGCCTAAAATGCTTCAATCCTAACTTTTCTCCACTCTCAATAACCTTCAAATACCAGAATTAAAGATCAGGTGTATGAACATATATCCAGAGGACCACAAAGTATATAATTACTAGTGAGTGAGTGATTGAATCACTGACATTTTAAGGGTGTGTACCTTTAAAATAGCCTTCCATGCCGATGTATCTCTTCTATGAGGCTTTGGGTGAACAATTTTTGAGTGTTTTGCCCATAGATCATCTGGGGTCTGTGTATCATCGAGAATATTGACAAATTTTGATCTAAACATTTTTAAATGTAACCACTACTAGAAAATGGTCATTTGCTACATGGGTTTTCTACGGAAAAAAATGTGTCACAAATTTTGACAAAGTTGCTACACTTTTGTGACGAAAAAAACCCTTTAATTTTTTAAACAAATTTGCTACACAACAAGGACAAATACTTATGGAATTGCGTAGATACATCGCAAATTTTCCACATCATATTTTCGTAGAAATACGTCGAAAAATGCGTAGTAAATGTGTAGTAATTGGTTTCCGACGAGGGTTTTTCTAACATCAAGGTTTTGTTGAAAATGCGTCACAAATTTGAATTTGCTACGCATTTGTAACGAAACCCTGATGTTAGAAAAACCCCATCGGAAACCAATTACTACACATTTACTACGCAATTTTCTAAGTATTGGTCGCTATTGTGTAGCAAAATTGTCTAAAAAATTAAGGGTGTTTTATGTCGTCACTCGTCACAAATTAGTAGCAGTTTGGTCAAAATTTGTGACGCATTTTTTTCCGTAAGAAAATTTTGTAGCAAAAGAACCATTTCTCTAGTAGTGAACAAATTCTATATTTTCCCATACGCTCGCTAGAAAACTGAGTATTTGTGACTGTAATTTTAGTCGCAAATCTGTCCCAAGGACAATCAATCTTACAACCGTTTTGCGACCTGTGAATATTTTACGATCACCTGTGACAAATGATATTTTGGTTTCAAATTTTGTGGCCTCTTTTTAGCGACAGTTCTGTCTCCGATTGAAACTATAGTAAATTCTTTGATTTCCATCACAAGTCTGTTGGTAAATCTTACTCTACTTATTCGCTAGCAAAATTCGGTTGCAAATATATAGTTGTATGATAGTAATTTCTTTCTTTACACATATTATTAATATGGACAAGTCACATATATATATATTGTTACATGACACTAGGGATCAGTTTTACCATATTAGCATCCGGGAGTTCTCGTACTGCGACATCAATGTTTTCCGCAGCCTCTTTCACCTAAAATGACGAAAACGCGATACTTTAGTGACAGTCAACATGCTCGAAAATATTCGCGTTTATAGATACAACAAATTGTGATTACCAGAACTACGCCATCTTTAACAGTGTTTTCAGGGATACAATTGTGAAGTGGCTCAACATGCTGACTTCCATCTAGTTGCACTCCGATGAAGTATTGTACTTCTCCCTACAGAACAAATGCACATAGAAATTTTATACACAAACTATTACTCTAACTCGAAAGTTAGTGAAAATCAGAAAGACTTCGACGACGGACAAATCCATCGATAATCGGTAGGATCCAATTAAGGTATTGTGAATGACTGAGCTTGTGTAAAGATTTTACCGACGAATCACCAACAATGATTTGTGTTTTGTCGGTGAAACTACTTTTCTAGTTGTAAGGTTTTTATCAGGTAAATAGGTAATGCTTAAATAATAAGAAAACGTTATCTAATTTACCCTTTATGATATGTATTAATATTATTTGAAAATAAAAAATTAGAAAACGTGCTCCAAAATTTATACTTTTTGTTTTGTTGTTTTTTATTCATTGTGCTACACTTTATGATGTGTCGATATTATACATTAGATGCTACAAAAATGGATTTTGAAGCCGAATGGCTTAGCGGAGTAGTCTCTCCATCTTCTAGCATAGAGAAAAGGTTTGCCCCATACTACCCTCCTTAGACCCTACGCTTGTTATGAATGAGATGTTACGGGACATGTTCGTTTGTTTATTTTCCAAAATTAGTACGTTTTCTACGATTCGTACCTTTTGATCACGCATAGGTTGCAGATGAAAGAGGTTCCAAAATTTTTTACCTGATTAATTGCCGCAAAAGAGAATTAGCACAAACAAATAAACCAATCTTTATATTCAAATTAAAGGACATAAATTCGCAAATGTATAAAATACATGTATATATATACGTGTGTATGTGCATATACGTACCGCTTTTCGTATAATTGATGAGTTGTACGGTGACCTCTGTTTGGTTATCGATTGCCTCTCTAATTTTCTTCACAGTCGATGGATCTGTTTCAGGCCCTTGAAGAAACCTTGATAAATAAATTATAGAACGTGTTATAATTATTAACCGTCGCTAAATTTCAGCAGAGAATATCAACTAGAAATCTGAAGCACAACTGTATAAAATTAACAATAAAAAAGATAACTTTTCAGTGATGACAGAGCCCTCTGTTTTATGTCGGTAATCCGTAGCTGATATATCATCGGTGAACATGAATTGAGAATACATTGAGTGATAGAATATAGACGGAATTTACCGAGTGACCACCTACGAGATGTTTCAGCAACGGATTACCGACAACAGTTTTGGCGTCGCAATGAGGTATTTTCCAACAGATTACTGATTGCCATTTTACCGACAATTTACCAACATACTCGTAATTTCTTCCAGCAATGTCCTATTTTGTTTAGGCATACCTGCAATTTCTTCCCAGGATCTCTTCGCGGCTATACTCAGTCAACTCTAAGAAGCTATCAGATGCAAATATCTAGTGATAGAGATCGTTAAAGTGTTAGTGTTTCTAAAATGGAATTTGTCTATTTTGCAACGAGACATTGTCGTTGTTAGGGGTGTTCAACGAATCGAATAACGAATTTTTGAATTATTTCGAATCGAAATTCTCAAATTTTTAATATTTTTTCCTGAATTCGTATTTGATTACTATTCCCTTAAAATTCAATTTATTCGATTCGTTTTCGATTCGAATAAGAAACTTGAATTCGAATAAATGCGATTTAGTTCAAATTCACCATAAATAATAAATTGTTTTACTTTTAGTTTTAAAACTAATAAAAACTCATCATTTTTAACATATAAATTACAGATCAACAAAATTGATAAACAACAATATGTCAAATACGAGAATAGTAAAAATAGTAGAGAGTATAGTTTGTTAGAGTTTTCTGATGTATAAGGTAAATATGTAAAATACGGTTATGGTAAAAGTCGTAGAGACTATGTCTTCTTAGAGTTTGATCAAAATTTAGAAATTCTTTATTTCAATATGTATATTTGTGTATATAATAATGTGTGTGTATGTATATTTAAAAATATATATGTACAATTATTATTTGAATTTCGAATCGAATCGAATTCAAAATCATAAATTCGTATTCGTAATAATCGAATCGAATTTTGGTAATCGAATCGAGCTAAGTCGAATTTCTAATTTTTCGAATCCGAATCGAATTCTGAACACCTCTGGTCGTTGCTGAGAAAAGTTTAATGACTTACAATGGGATTGTCGGGAAGTCGTGGGTCAGTGATGACGAAGTTCTTCTCGATACGTTCAAGAGTTGTCGCTAAATCGATACCCTTTCTCATTTCCTTCTTTCGTACTTTGTCATCTAAACTTTCTGGCCTCGAATCATCCTTTTTTAACTCAAAATCGTCATCTTCGTCAACCTCTCCATCAGTATCCTGAATGTTAACGTCTCCCTCAAATCCATCATCCAATTCTTCACTACTTTTTCGGTTTTTCTTCTTAATCCTATATCAAAATCATGTATATTAAGTAATAGCATATAGCGACGAAAAGTATATTCAAAATATATTTTGAAATACCCCATAAATGAAAGTCGTTTTGATTTTTTCTGCTTCTTTTCGGGGAGTTCGTCGATCGGCTGCATTGTTGTTATCGTTCGGACCCCGGGATGTGAATTTCGTCTTGGGCGTGGTGGTGGTGGCGGGGGAGGAATTATAGTTTCGGCAGATTTTCGGCGGCCTAAATTTAAAACACTAAACATTTTTTGGTCGCTATTGCTTGTTGATTCCGTCGCAAAAGGGTGGCGACTGGTGGACTCACTGAGTGATCTTGGTCGTTTCACTACCTCCACCAACTCAGTCACTGAACTAGTTGCCATGTCTTTTTGCCTGGCTGCAACATTTTTATTAAATCTTTATTAAACAAATTGGTCACATATGAAAATAAAACTGTCAATTTTCAGCAATTTATAGGAAAACAAGCTAATTAAACTTGTATATGTTTGATAAAAAAAGAATTGTTAAAAATGTAATAGGTAGATTAGGTAGAACAAGTTAGGCAAATTACAATCTATTGTTTTATAAATATTTTGTTTGTGAGTTTATTTAATATATTAATAATTATTTACAAAATTGTATATAAAAAACCCTTATTGGGACATCTCCCCTCAAAGCAATCATGGCCTTAGAGTAAACAAAAATTAGAGTTAATTAAATGTTATGGTTTTTATCTTTAAATTTTGTAAAAATTGCATCCTTAACATGATCATTTAAATAAAAAAAAAAAATACAACAATGGAAACAAATTATTATCCATTCAAGTGAACAATGGTGAGTGAAGGTTAAGTTTTGAAAAGTTGTAACTAAAATCAAAATATGATATCAAAAGGACCATCAGTATCGTTTCTTTTGTGCTATACTTTTTGCACAACAATCTTTTACGAAAAGATAAATAAGAGTACCATCGTATCGAATCAAAGATTCAGGTAATCCATTAGGCCGAAGCATTTTCTCTTTCGTGCCTTCTGTGTGCTTGCTCACCTCCACTTGCATTCTATGTATAATCCACGTGGAAGAACAAATACATTTAAGCAAATTACACGATGAAAAATAGTTAAATGTACAACACACTTGCCCAACTTAAAAAAATATAAGAAGCAATTTCATGTATATGTCCTTAATTTGTATATCAAATTGTCTTCAAGCTTGGATAAGTCGCGCAATTGTGCGTACTTGGATAATTAAGCGTCAAACTTCAACTAATTTCATGTTTAGTTCTTCTAATCTTCTGCTTACAATCCCTCGTATCAATTATTAATTGAGTTTCTTAATTTGATTAAAATGCTTGTAATAGTCGTATTTATAAATGTTGAACGCTAAATGGTTTATAGTGTCAAAGACCATGCGACAATTCATGTGTTAAAACTTTGTACTTGTTATGTTGGACCGGATATTAAACTAATAGGAAAAAACAAATGGTCCTAAGAACATTATTGATAAGTTAAAAAAAAAATTTTTAAAAAAAGTGCAACCTATGGAGCCAAATGGATAACAAAGACTAAACCCCAAAGGACCATCCATCACTCACCATCATCTAGTAACATCACTAACAATTTAACAAATGTGCGCCCAACTGTCCATAAATCCCTCCCTCATCCTATTATTAATGAAACGAAAAAGAAAAAAGTGTATATATATATATATATATATATATATATATATATATATATATATATATATAGGGGAAAGGGATTAAAGAAACCCTTCAAAATGAGTAAACCCCCACAAACCCAATGAGTGGACCACAATCATCCACATATCCCTTCAGCTTTATTATTTTTTTATTAAGAGAATGTTATTATAGTAATTACACACACCCCACCACATATATAAGTGTTTCTTTCTCTCTCCCATTTCAAATTTTCACATTCCCTCCACCTTACCCTCTCCCTCATCCTCTCAATCTGTGTTTACAGATCTGAACCAGCTCAATCTGTGTTTACAGATCTGAATCAGCATCATCGTCATCTCGAAGCTCGAACCACGAACAACACTATCATCGTCAATCTGTTTTTTTTTTTGTACAACCAACACCACATTCGGTGGTGACCGGACAAAGACCGCCGGAGAAGCTCACCGGAGAAGAGGACCGGAGTAGACGACCAGGTTATGAATGATTATTCCTCCTTACTCTGGTTTTACGCTTCTTACTCTGTTTTTTGTAAATGAATTGATAATTTTCTAGGATTCATATTCTAGTTTTTTGTGACATAAACTTGCTGCTTTACATGTATTTGGAATTATTATTATTATTATTATTATTATTATTATTATTATTATTATTATTATTATTATTATTATTATTATTGTAAGCTTATAACTTGCTGCTTTAATTTTTGTTAGATTGAATTTTTTTTTTTGTTTATGATCGACTCTTCATTTGATTTTATTGTAATTGTTTGTACAGAGTCAACTCTTCAGTTGGTTTAATTTTTTATTTTTTTTAAGTTGGAAATAATTGTTGTTTTTTTGTGTGTTACTAGCATCTCTTTTTTTTTGGTGATTTATTATGTTAAACATCGAAAATGATTTTTCGTTTTCTGTTTTATGTTCGTAGTATCTTTTGTGTATAGTTAGGGTGTTTTTATCGTCTATATTTTCGTATAATCTTTGTGTTTAGTTAGCCTGTTACGTGTGTAGCATATATATTTTTCTGCAGTCAAATTATGTTTTTCTGTTTCCCAGCATATCAAATTCTGTTCTATGTTTATTGCAGACTACATAAGTGTTGTCAGTGTTTTTCCTGTTACACATGTAAATAATTGTTGTTTCACATGTAAATAAGTGTTGTCTGTATTTTTTTTTTAAGTTGTAAATACTTGTTGTTTTTTTGTGTGTTACTAGCATCCCTTATTTTTGGGTGACTTATTATGTTAAACATCGAAAATCATTTTTCGTTTTGTGTTTTATGTTTGTAGTATCTTGTTGTTTAGTTAGGGTTTCTAGATCGTCTATTTTTTCGTATATTTTTTGTGTTATGTTAGGTTGTTTACGTGTGTAGCATATATGTTTTTTTTGCAGTCAGATTCTGTTCTATGTTTTCTAGCATATCAAATTCTGCTCTATGTTTACTGCAGACTACAAAAGTTGTCTGTTTTTTCCAGTTACACATGTAACAATTGTGTGTTTTTGCACCATGTCTTTCTATTTTTTTTTTGTTTGGTTTTCGAATGTATGAGTTTGTTTATGTTACCTATGTCTTTTTTTTACAGAAATTGTCTGTTTTTGTATGCCTATGTTGTTTAGTTATGGTTTCTAGATCGTCTATATTTTCGTATATTTTTTGTGTTATGTTAGGTTGTTTACGTGTGTAGCATATATGTTTTTTTGCAGTCAGACTCTGTTCTATGTTTTCTAGCATATCAAATTTCTGCTCTATGTTTACTGCAGACTACCAAAGTTTTGTCTGTTTTTCCAGTTACACATGTAACATTTGTGTGTTTTTGCACCATGTCTTTCTTTTTTATTATTTTTTTTTTCGAATGTATGAGTTTGTTTATGTTACCTATGTCTTTTTTTACAGAAATTGTCTGTTTTTGTATGCCCCCCATATATGTGTTTAGTTAAGGTGTTACGTGTGTAGCATATCTTCTTTTTTTATTGCAGTAAATGTGTTTTTGTGTGCAGTCAGAATGTTTTGATGTTTTTGCAGACTACAAAATTTTTTAGGTGTTTGCAGAAAAAAATTCATGTTTACACACGTAACACTCGATTTTTTTTAACCAGATTTGTTTTTGTTAATAGTGAAATCATGAATTCCAACCCCAGCACTCCCCCTTGGGAGGTTTTTGAGGCCCGTCAGCAACTCATCCCTATCGCACCCGAGCCACCTCAAATTGAACCGGTCATGCCATTTGGACCTGAATTACTCCCACATGTTGAATTAGATGTACCCCCTGTTGAAGCTGAACATGAACCCCTCTCCCCTGTAGAACCGGTTATACCCATAGACCAGGCAGACGGTGGGTTTATAAGCGACGATGATTTCGATTGGAATGCGGCATATGATTACGTTTTCCCAGAAGAATATCCGCTACCAGAAGACTATATGACACCGGAAGATGATGCGCATGATGTAGCTCACACACCTGAATGGGCTGTTGGTTATGAAACAGACCCAGGGGCTGAATATGAAGAACCATATGAACCGAAATATAACAGACCTGGGCTGTCGGTTATGTCTCAGGAAGGTGGGCGTATTAGGGCAGAATGGGAGGGTATAAGTTATACCGAGGAATAGTGGGCTTTTTATGTCAAATATGGGTATTGGATGCCGTCTGCTACTGTTGGTTGCAATGCAGGATGTCTAGGTTTGCACATTACATATGAAGAATTGGCTTTTTATGAGAAGAATGGTTATTGGAAGCCAAAGGATGGTGTATGAATCTTCTTAATAGTATGTTTTTGTTGTTGATATAGTATGAACAATATGTTTGTGTAGCTTTTTTTATTAGTATGGAACAAATGTTGTTGGCTGATGCATCTTAACATATTATGTTTGTCTCATGTTGTGAGTTTAATCTTAAAGTTATATATTATGTTTGTTCTTTTTAAAAGTAGTGAATATTAAAAAGAGAAACGATTTTTTCCTTTTCGTTACGGACGCAACAACCCTCGTGTTGGTACAATAAAACCCAAAAAAAAAATGTGGTAATAAATCTGATTCTGAACTGCTGCTGGAACAGTTGCTATAATTCTTATTGTTACGTACGCAACACTGCGTATGTTACATATGTAACTCGGGCATCTGACAATTTATATAACAATGTGAAAAAAGTAAGAGAGAGATGATGTGATGGGGGTGTCATATCAGCTTTTGTCAGTCTCTTTTTCAGAAAAACCAAATTACCCTATTACCCTTTCTTGTCCTTTATCACATATTTAATTAAATTAATATTATAGAAAAAATGGTGACCATAGATTAAATGGATGGATGGCTAGGATTTAGTTTGCAAGGTTTCTTCATTTTGAGTGGGTTTTTATTATAACCATCCCCTATATATATATAACTTGTATAAATGTTTATTTATGAATTTGATAGGATATACATGTCATCTTGATCGCCCTGTTCTTGCTTATAGCAAACCGGTGGGGGCGTATTCTAAAGTGAAAACTATTTATTAAGAGACATAATAATACAAGTCATGTTGGGATAGCTTTGATAGGACAACACTAGAGCTGTCACAGGGTAAAGAAGAATTTCCATGTAGCCATTTTCAAACATGAGCTACCTGACATGCAACATGCTCATATAATCAAACTAAATAATATCATATTATTGTGGTTTTAAATAATCAACTTGTTTCAAGAATGTAAGTTGTTTAAATAATTTCTAAATGTAACTTGTTTCAAGAATGTTATGGAAAATGAACAAAATTCAATAATCAAACTATAAATTACCTATATATGTTAGTTGAAAAAAAACATAGACCCTCTATAGAAACCTGACCTTCAAGGTGTACCCATTGAAAGAGGTCATCTACCCTGACCGGGCCGAATGAAAACTTTATTTTCGTTTCTAGTCTGATCATTAAAATTAATTAAAAATTACTGGAAATCCTTAAAATGATGTTACTATTAAGAAGTTGGTTACCAATTTTGATCTTGATTAAATACTCTATAAGTATAATAACCAACTTGGTTATCATATTTGTGTGAGAACAATAATGATATTTGAGAACTAAGAGATCCCCTATCAACCAATCAATTTTTCTTATTTTTTCATTTTTAATTAAAAATTTAGTATTGTAAACAAAATTATATGTAGCTTGGGAACTAAATATAGTTCAATCCTAACCTTTTTATTACAAAATGAAAATAGTTGATGCACCGATAGCGATGCTCTCAGTTTTCTCATAACTTTGTGGTTCTTAATGGAACCGCATCATTCTGAAAACACTTTCTCATAAAAATTAACTCTTTTGATGATGATTTTGTTTAAAGTTTGACAATGAAATTAAAATAGACAAAAACATACCCAATGAATTTGAGTATGTTGCCAGATTCATCTTTGATGGGGGAGACAGTGAGAAGGTTCCAAAAGGGGGATCCATTTTTCTTGTAGTTGAGGAGTCTGCCACAATATGCCGTACCCTTTTGCAACGCTTCCCTAATTTTAGTGACGTCTTCTGGATTTGTGTCTGCACCCTGTAGGAACCGGCTGCAACCCAACCAAAATCAACCAATATCTTTAATTGTTTTTCTTCAAAAAAAAATCATATTAATTATTTAGAAAATAAAAATGTTAAAATTCCGCTACATGTTTGTCACGCTGAAAGAGTGTTGCCAAATGCACTCCCTTTTTTTTATTGATTATACTCTCTCTTAAATTTTTTAAAAAAATACAATCAAACCTTTTATTCTGGAACTTTTATTAAACAATTTAAAAAAAAAAAAAAGATAACCAAATTATATAACCTTATCCTAACTTTTATATAGGCCAAATTTATATCGACATCAGTTATTTACAGCGACGGAACTACGGCCTCCGGCCATTCAAATTTTCTTAACAGGGATGCCTTCATTCGATGGATTTTTGCACTTTTTGAACCCAAAGACTGTTATTTAGTATTGATTGAAGTGGATAGTAGTTAATATAAATGTTGAAAAATTTTCAAGCGAGACGTTGATGCATCGTTTTTTTCAAACAAGAATGTCAACAAGAAAAAAAGCCTGTACACTTCTTAGGTAATTTTATAAGATAAAGTAGGGTTATTTATGACAATACATATAAAAAAGCCTCCACACTTCTTAATTGTTCACGCATTTTATTTTTTGTACTCGTAAACTTAACTTTTTTCTTTTAAAATTATAAATATGAAAACATCTGTTAATTACCGTAAATTATATCGATTTCCTAAAAAAAAAAAAAAGCTAAAGCAAGTTTTTGTTTTACATGGTTTATACTTATCACTTCTTTATACTTTTGTTAGTTTATTTAATTTTTATTTATTGTTAATTAATTAATTTATTTTTAACTAAATAAACATATTTTAAAAGAACTAAAAAATTAATATATTCTGACCCTCCGGATAAAAGTTTTTAGTTTCGTCGCTGGTTATTTAGAACTTAAAATCAATTAACTTAATATATATGGTTTTAGAATTTAAGTCAAACAATGTAGTGCATGTATATGTTATTATAAAAATATGGTTACGTGAACAATACATGTTTTATATGTGTACAAAAAAAAAATAACATTGCATCAAAAACAATTATCTTATCTAAAATTTTTACATATAAAAAAGTTAATTGAATTATATAACCAAGCCTTTTCAAAGTTTTGTACCATTTGATTGCATATCATTTATTTATATATATATATAACAAAAAAATAAAAAAATATAGAGGTGAAATATGACAATTGTTGTAGAAATTTTTGTAGGAACCGTTCGTGCAAAATAAATAAATAAATCTTATTATTTTTGCAATACAATAAGCAAAGGGAAATATAATACGATTACAACTGAAAAGAAAAGACAATACAAGAAGGTGATGAGAAAATAGAATAAATGTGGCTGAGGATCATGTTAGACACGGGGCCCTTAAAACAAATTCCGAGCCTACCGGAGACTCGTTTTGTTTCCCATGGTACAACAGCCGAAGCAGTGTGTACTGCCGGAGTAAGCACTAAACCCGACTTGTACCTTGATCTTGATAAGAACAGAGAAGAAAAATGCTAGAGAGATTTTAGAGAGGAGAAGTGATTTTCAGTGTGTGTTTTGCAGTGCCAAGACCTTGGCTTTTATAGGAGCCAAGGGTTGTTACAAGTCAAAGGAATTAAATGCAGAAAATTAAATGTCATTAAACGTCTTTAATGGCATTTAATGCTGCTTTAATTCTCAGTCAAAACTGTTGACTAGTCAGTTACACTGCAGCTCTGAACCGTTGGGAGTTCGCGTGTGCGTCAGATGCACACTGGTGTCTGACCCGCCACGCAGGCACGTAAACTCGCTCTACGTCACGAGTCCGCCACGCGCAGTGCTGCGTCAGCGGACCATCCCGTTCTCCGCATTTACGTCAGCGGAAGTCCTCGTTCTCCGCGTCCGCCTATCTTGCTGAACCACCTGCGCACCATCAAAAATACTAAGGCGGCTCTCAAGCGGCTCGCGGCGACGCGAGTGTGCGAAGTGCAAAGTGCGCCATCAAAGCGCCACATTGCGCCTCATCGCCCACGCCACGCGCGCGTGTGCGAGTGCGAGTTAAGGGTGCTTCGCACCCTTCGCGACTTCCATAGTGTGTGATTCCATGGAACACTTAGGATGGGGAGTCCTTCCTTATAAACAAGTCCAAGACTCATCTCCCTTCCAATGTGGTACAAGTTCTCCTTGCCACTTTCCATTTCACATTCCCAACTAGTTGTTTCACTCCTCTACTTTTGAGTATCGATATCTCATTCATCTTAGCTCCGTTTTGGACGCGGTTTGGTTCGTTGCGGAGCTCTCACAACATAGAACATAAACCCACAAAGAAATATATAAATAAACCTCAGTTTCAAATATATATTTTTGTCCAAAACTTAGGAAAAATCATTTTCCCAAAATTGTGAAAATAGCATTTTCACCTATTTTTTCAACAATCCCCCACATGAATGGAGATCGCCCCGTTCTTACGAGTATCAAAATACAAGTCGACAGTTGAGCATTGCAGGATAGGTAGGCGTAACCTTTGAACCTTCCTTTGTGAAGCATACTTAGCCTACTAGCGATATGTAGAGCTTGATGTCTTTGAACATACCCCCGTTTGTGTAAACGACAATACACTTCACACAACACTCTCCCTAGTTATGCCAACTCCTCATTGTCGTGTCCTTTTATGGTCATGGAACACTGTCCTGGTTCTGCGAGAGCTCTAGGATATGCGCCTCCCCACATATCCATTCGAAGCGACCACACTTCTCTCTAACATAGGTGAGTCAAACGAATCATTAAAAGCATCATGGTTACTTGATTACGCTCAATCATTAACCAGAAAATATGCTTAGCCTTCTCCTCAATGTCACTGATTGGAATGGACTAGGAAGTATATAACTCCCTTTATTTAGTGTTGGGGTACTCCCCCACAGTGACTCCCTTTCGGTCATATGATTAAGTTGTCCTATTGAACCTAGATCTTGGGATCTCCAGTCAACTAGGTTAGGTTTCCCTCATACTTCCTTTTTCCAAGGGCTTTAGTCCCATTCCTCTTGACGACTTATAAACTTGCTCGTTGCTTAAGCCTTTCGTTAACGGGTCCGCAATGTTATCTATTGATTTAATATAATCAATTGTGATAACACCCGTATTGAGCAGTTGTCGTACCGTGTTATGTCTACGTCGAATATGCCTTGATTTGCCATTATACATTGAGCTTTTAGCTCTACCAATTGCTGATTGGCTGTCACAATATACGCAAATAGCAGGCAATGGCCTTGGCCATCTTGGAATATCTTCCACAAATTGACGTAGCCACTCCGCTTCTTCTCCCGATTTATCTAAAGCGATAAATTCAGATTCCATCGTGGATCTAGGTATAACCGTCTGCTTAGAGGACTTCCAAGATATAGCCGCACCACCAAGTGTAAACACGTAACCACTTGTAGATTTGGAATCTTTTATATCCGATATCCAGTTTGCATCAGTGTATCCTTCGATCACTGCTGGATGACGGGTATAATGCAGTCCATAATCTCGTGTGTATCTGATGTATTTAAGCACCCTCTTTATACTTTTCCAATGTTCCTCACTTGGATTACTAGTATATCTACTTAGCCTACTTACCGCGTAAGCCAAGTCGGGTCTGGTACATGTCATTAGATACATTAGACTGCCAATGATTCTTGAGTACTCTAATTGAGCAACACCTTCGCCTCTATTTTTACTTAGATGGTGAGTTGTATCAATTGGACCTCGAGCTATACTCGTGTCACCTGAATTGAATTTGTCAAGAATCTTATCCACATAATGAGATTGATTTAGCACAAGACCATTTTGGGTTCTAACGATTTTGACTCCAAGAATCACGTCCGCTATACCCATGTCTTTCATATCAAATCTCGCTTTTAACATGTCTTTTGTAGATTTTATCATTTTGTCATTACTCCAAATGATAAGGATATCGTCTACATAAAGACATAAAATAACATAACCTCCTGTTGTGTCTTTCGTATAGACACATTTGTCGCACTCATTTATTTTGAAACCATTGTCAAGCATGACATGATCAAACTTTTGGTGCCATTGTTTTGGAGCTTGCTTCAAGCCATACAAAGACTTGACGAGTTTACATACTTTGCCCTCTTGTCCTGGGGCGGAGAAACCTTCAGGTTGCTCCATGTAAATCTCTTCATCTAAATCGCCATTTAGAAATGCGGTTTGGACGTCCATTTGGTGAACTTCCAAATTTTGTAAAGCAGCTATAGCAAGAACCAATCGAATAGAGGTTATTCGTGTGACAGGCGAGTAAGTATCAAAATAATCTAGACCTTCCTTTTGTCTAAATCCTTTGATTACCAACCTAGCCTTATACTTATCAATACTTCCATCAGCTTTCATCTTCTTCTTGAATATCCAACGATATCCAAGTGGTTTACAACCAGGAGGAAGATCTACTAGCTCCCAAGTATGATTTTGCAATATAGAATCTATTTCATTCTTAATTGCTTCTTTCCATTGAGGCCCTTCCGAAGAGGTGACCGCTTCGCGGTAGGTATTGGGCTCACCCTCAACCATGTAGCTCAAGAAGTCTGGACCAAAGGATTTTTCAACCCTTGCCCGTTTGCTTCGTCTAAGCTCACCTTCTTCTATCTCAGGTCGTTTATGTCTTTGATCATGAATATCATCGTCGACCGGTCTTGATGAACTTGAAGGTACATCTTCAAACGGTATAGATGATGTTCCATGTGTTTGTCCTAACATAGGAAACACATTCTCAAAGTATGAAACAACATTAGGACTTGCCTCTATGAAAGTGTTTTCGTGGACATCAGGATTTTTGGACTTATACACCAAAAACCGATGTGCACTACTTTCGTGTGCGTAACTAATGAAAATACAATCAACGGTTTTGGGTCCTATCCTAAGAGCCTTAGGAGGTGGTACAATCACCTTTGCTAGGCACCCCCACACTTTGAGGTATTTGTACGATGGTTTTCTTTTGAGCCATAATTCATAAGGAGTCTCGTCCCTATTTTTGAGTGGTATCTTGTTCAAAATATAATTAGCTGAAAGAATGGCGTCCCCCCACATTTCGCGGTTCACGCCCGAACCAATCAACATGGCATTCATCATTTCTTTTAATGTGCGGTTCTTTCGTTCCGCGGTGCCATTTGATTGTGGAGAATAGGGAGCGGTACACTCGTGTACAATTCCACTTTTTGCGCACAAACTCGCAAAAGGTGCAACATATTCGCCCCCTCGGTCGCTTCTAACAGCTTTAATTTTCTTTTTAAGTTGATTCTCAACTTTATTTTTGTACAAGATAAACTTGTCTATTGCTTCGTCTTTACTCTTAAGTAAATATACATAGCAATATTTAGTACAATCATCAATAAACGTGATGAAGTACTTGTTTCCACCCATTGTGGGAACCGCCTTTAAATCACATACATCGGTGTGGATTAAATCAAGTGGTTCGGTTATTCGTTCAACCGGTTTAAACGATGATCTTGTAAGTTTGGATTCAACACAAGGTTCGCATTTAGAATCGGATTCAATGTGGAATGTAGGTATGCTTTTTAATTTCATTAAACGTTGTATTGAACGAAAATTTGTATGTCCTAGTCTACCATGCCAAACATTAGCAGACTCGATCATATAAGTAGAAGTAGTAGCGTTTTCATTCATTTCATTTTTAACAACCAAAACATTCATTTTAAACATACCATTAAGGGCATAGCCCTTGCCTACAAACATTCCACGCCTAGAGAGAACAAAATTATCCGATTCAAACACAAGACGAAATCCAAACTTGTTGAGCATCCAACCTGACACGAGGTTCTTGCGTATCTCTGGCACATAGAGAACATTGCTCAACTTGAGTTCCTTGCCGGAAGTCATTTTCAGGATCACATCGCCTTCACCCTTGATGTCGGCGGTAGCCTTATTTCCCATATAAAGCTTATCTTCACCCGTCAGTTCCTTGAATGTCGAGAAAAGTGCCTTATCTCCACAAACATGGCGGGTTGCACCCGTGTCAACGAACCATCCTGATGGGTTGTTATCCCCCACCACGTTGACCTCTTCAACCATAGCTCCGTGCTCGGTTATCATCGCCACTAAAGGCATTCCATCATCATCCACCATATGCGCACGCTCGCGCTTTGGGTTCTTGCATTGGTTAGACCGGTGCCCGATCTCGTTACAGTTGTAACATTTCCCTTGGAAAGATTGAGGTTTCTTTTTCGCAACCTCCTTCTTTGGTCCAAGGTCAACCTTTGCTTTTCCCTTGTTCTTCTTCCCACCTTTAGCCTTTTTAGCCTTTGAGGATTGCTCATGTTCCACCATATTTGCCTTAGCCTCGGCGCGCACCATGGTGGATTTTTGAGCAATTCTATTATCCTCTTCAATACGAAGACGAACAATAAGCTCCTCGAGAGTCATCTCCTTTAGTTTGTGCTTGAGATAATTCTTATAGTCAAGCCAACTAGGAGGTAACTTTTCAATCATGGCTGCCACTTGAAATGTCTCACCAATTACCATGCCCTCGGAATGGACTTCGTGTAGTATAATTTGCAACTCTTGGACTTGGTTCATCACACTTTTGGAATCTACCATTTTAAAGTCCAAGAAACGGGCTACAACAAATTTCTTCGTTCCAGCATCCTCCGTTTTGTACTTTTTGTCTAAAGAGTCCCATAATTCTTTGGCAGTCTTTAGAGGATAGTACAAATTATACAGCGAATCCACGAGGCCATTTAGAACATAGTTACGACATAGGTAATCCGAATGCTTCCAAGCATCTAGCGTGCTCTGAAATTGAGCATCGCTCTCCCCGTCTTTTTGTTGGGGAGCGGATTCCGTTAAGAACCTCGCAAGGCTCAAGGTGGTCAAATAGAAGAACATCTTCTGTTGCCACCTTTTGAAGTGGAGACCCGAAAACTTTTCAGGTCTTTCAGCATGGTTCGCCACAGTAGACGCTCCCACTGTGACGTTAGGCAAAGGTGTTCCGACAACGGTGGTGTTTTCCGAAGTTGACATTCTGAAAATTGGAAACCAACTAAGTTAATATTTATAATAAAAAACGCTGTTTTATATAAAGAAAAATAACTTAGTTATTGTCAACAAAATCTTCTAATTTGATTTAGCAAATTATTTAAATACACCAAAGTGAATAAATAGAGACCACCCTAAGGTAGGGTCTAATGCTACGACCAAGAAGATAGAAAAGAAAAATTAAATCGCAAGATTTCTTTGTTTTCTTTTCCTATAGAAGCCAAGAGATTTATCCTCTAAGTCCAACTTTGAGGAATCACCAAATGGTTCAATAGCTTTTTCTAGGAAAACCAAAAGATTTATCCTCTAAGTCCAACTTTGAGGAGTCACCAATTGATTTTTGTAGAAAAGTAAAAGAACAAAGGAATTTTTCTCTATTTTATCAAGAACCTCGAAAAATAGAGAGAAAAAAAATAAGAACTGTTTTTAAAACACAATTCCAAGTGAATCAAAACTTGTTCGAATCACTAAAGAATGGTTTTTCGTGATACACGAACGGTGTTTTAAAAAATTTGTTTTAAGATTGTAGGAACCGTTCGTGCAAAATAAATAAATAAATCTTATTATTTTTGCCATACAATAAGCAAAGGGAAATATAATACGATTACAACTGAAAAGAAAAGACAATACAAGAAGGTGATGAGAAAATAGAATAAATGTGGCTGAGGATCGTGTTAGACACGGGGCCCTTAAAACAAATTCCGAGCCTACCGGAGACTCGTTTTGTTTCCCAGGGTACAACAGCCGAAGCAGTGTGTACTGCCGGAGTAAGCACTAAACCCGACTTGTACCTTGATCTTGATAAGAACAGAGAAGAAAAATGCTAGAGAGATTTTAGAGAGGAGAAGTGATTTTCAGTGTGTGTTTTCAATCAGGACTCCCCATCCTAAGTGCAAAGTGCGCCATCAAAGCGCCACATTGCGCCTCATCGCCCACGCCACGCGCGCGTGTGCGAGTGCGAGTTAAGGGTGCCTTCGCGACTTCCATAGTGTGTGATTCCATGGAACACTTAGGATGGGGAGTCCTTCCTTATAAACAAGTCCAAGACTCATCTCCCTTCCAATGTGGTACAAGTTCTCCTTGCCACTTTCCATTTCACATTCCCAACTAGTTGTTTCACTCCTCTACTTTTGAGCATCGATATCTCATTCATCTTAGCTCCGTTTTGGACGTGGTTTGGTTCGTTGCGGAGCTCTCACAACATAGAACATAAACCCACAAAGAAATATATAAATAAACCTCAGTTTCAAATATATATTTTTGTCCAAAACTTAGGAAAAATCATTTTCCCAAAATTGTGAAAATAGCATTTTCACCTATTTTTCCAACAATTTTCGGCATCAATGATTAACTGTTACGAGAACTATGACTCCGGTTTGCTCTCCCTCTCTCTATGTGATGGCCTGAGGGGCTAAAGAAAAGAGAGAGAGAGAGAGTACAGAGATGAAATAAACTAAATTTGTGAAGACAACCAATTTTAGTTTCACAGCGTAATCAAGAATAAAACCAACGGCATCTTTGAGCCTGACAATCAGAGCGAGTAACGTGTCCGTGTCTTCGTCTACTGCAGCGACCGTAAAAAACGGCCCATATCTCCTCCGATTCAGCAGACGGTGGTGATTGTATCGCATCAGGTTTGATACGAAATTGTCGTCAGGGGTGTAGATGGTGGTCGATTGCCAACATAAATAGAGCAAGAAGATGGGTTGTCGGTGATGATGGTGTAGTTGGTGGAGGAAACGCCTGGCAAAATAAAATGACGGAAAAAGCCTCCTAAACTAGATAATCACGATGTTACCACATTACTATTCAAAGTTGTATGCTATAAATATATTGTAACTTTTAGAAAAGGTAGTGTAAAAAGTAAAAATATAGAGTGCATTTAGCATAACACTAAAATATATTCAAGTGTTCAGCCCATCCTGGACAAGTATGTTTGTCACATTAGTGACTAAACCAAATAATCGCAAATTAAGGCTAAACCAAATAGTCGCAAAATTGATGACTACAAACATGTATAGTAAAACCGCCGTAGTAAAAAATGATAAGCAAAAGCTTTTAAAAGTAAAGTAAAAAATAAGAAAGTCCGAAAAATGTCGCAAAAAAAAAAGTTTCATAAAAAATAAAGCGGTCTAAGAAAAACGGTAACAATATTTTAGAAAAAGAAAAACACTCGAAAGAAAACTGTAACAAGGCGATCTCAAAAATGGTTAGATAGGTTTTTAAAATTTTCAAATAAAATAAAAATGGATCAAGTCGGCCCTAAAATCGGCTGCAAAGAGTTAGCAAAAATATTCAGTCCCAAATTTTGTCGCTATATTTGAGGCAGAAATTCCCCACAGCAAAGACCGTCGTGAATTCCGGCTAATTTTGAGACATAAACTTTCGGTTACTAAATTTGTTAATGAATTCGGTTGCTGAATTGAGACATAAATTTTGGTCACTAATCTTTGGTTAAGTAGCTGCCATAACCCGTCAGTCTAGAGCTGTTCAAATCCTCGCTCGGTGCTAGTGACTCGCTCATCGCTCACTTAATTTTCCACTCAGTTGTAAACGAGCCAAGCACGAGCAAAGGTCCGCTCGATTCGGTTCGGCTTGAATTAATTTTATTATATATATATATATAGTTATATATACACACCCAAATTATAACTATATTTATACTTTTTTATATACCACTCTATTATTGGGATCAGGGGCGGATCTACGCTTAGTTAGGGGGTTCCCAGGAACCCGTTCGGTTCGAAATTTGTAGTGTTATTATATATAGAAAAGTGGGTAGCAACCCCTAAATATTTTATAGAGGAACCCTTAAACAGTTCAAAGAGTTGCTCCAATGGTAATTCCCTACCCCTTCTAACATATAGATCTGACGTTCGATTCCCTTCCAGCCCCTTTTTCATTATTTTTTTTCTGATTTTTTAATATAAAGTTTAGGTTTTTTTTTTGTCTTGTTCAACTCAAACATCACAGTAGTCAGCCACCATTCACCATTCACCATTTCAAACTCATTTCAAATACCCATAGCCCCAACCTCCCTCCTCCTCTTCTACAACCCACGCCGCCGTCCTCCTCCTCGCCTCCGCCCTCTCCATCGCCGCTGACCTTGGGTTGTCTGTTGCTCCTCCTCCCTCTCAGGTTAATTTTTATTTTATGTTATTGTATAATAATTATTTGCTGTGATTATTGTTAATTAGTGTTAGTTTGTTGCTTTCTAGACCTAATATTAGTGTTTGTGGTTTGGAGTAAAGTGAACTAGTGAGATACCCGTCCGCTGGGACGGGTTTTTGAACGGGGGATTAGAAAAGCGTGAAAGTATATTTGGGTTGATGTTATTATTTTGAGTAAGCGAATGTCAATAACTAATCTCTATATAATCTTAAAGTATATCAATTTAAAAAGTTTTGTTAATATATATTAGTTATGAAATCAGCCATTGAAAAACAAATACTAATTTATTTGTTTTGTTTAAAAAAAAAGTCCTTGAAATCTTGGTATGAACCAAAATGTGTGACAACATTAATACCAACCACACCAACATTACTACAAAAGTTTAAATATAATACCAAAAACCTACAAAACGAAAGTTGTCTTAATCCACAAAACATACCAACATAGCAAGTAGTTTTAAATTCAGAAACATAAACATAGAACATTGGTTAACATAATTGAACACAAACATGATCTACTTCTTGGAATCGCATTGCAGCTTTTTGACATGATTTCTCAGCCTCTTCTTGTAACTCAATATTGGTTGTTTAACATTTGAATGGCCAACAACTGTTGAGTTAGGCACATTGTTGTCACCATTGTATACTAATACCTTAGATTGGCTAAACTCACTCTGTTGCTCGTTATTAACAATACCCTAAACGAAACATACACCGGATGAAAATCATTTAGAAAAATAATATATCTAAAATCATATCAATAAAATCATTACCTCTTCTTTCGCGTAGATAGTCTCATCCTCTTGGTCATGAGCCACAATACACTACATGAAACAAACCAAGATGTTACTTTTATAAAAGCAACTATCTTACTAACATAAAAAGCAAATAAATATTTTACTTCTATTTTTGCTTGGCTAGACTCGCTCTCTCACACGTTATTATATAGGTTATCGCGGTGGGACATCGGTAATTATAATATTATGTAATTTTTTTATAAAATATATATAATACATGGATTGTACCCCGCGCTTCGCCGCGGGTCTCGATGTTCATAACAATAAATAGGGGTGTTTGTGTAAAAGAGCGAAAACATATCGGCGTCTTTGTTCATCTTCCTTGTTACGCCGTTCCAACTCTTCAAAATGTTTTTGTTTTGCTCTGTGTCGTCCTTTGGATGTTGTTTAAAAAAAGGCTGTCTCTTATTCTCCGTGACATGTTCAGAAAAAATCATAAATGACACTTTTATATCTTGAAATATGAGGGATCAAGAAACACAGCTCTATAATAATTCAATCACATCCAATGCATAGTTATTAGTTGACTCAATTCACTTTGTTAAACTTCACAATAACTGTGTACTAAGTCTTTGGGTCCTGCATATCATTTCCACACCTTGTTTTATCCACATGCTTTTATAAATTTAGCTGGAATAATAGCCACTGCTTTCTATATTTATTTAGTACCAAAAGGAACTCAATTAATAAAGCAAAAATGATGATGTTTTGAATAAGCATTACTTAGAGCTTGCTTGAACCGCCTTAGCTGCAAATCGCTGGACAAACTTAGTAATACGCTACCGATGTTGTAGAACTCTATAAGATCAAATGTTTGCAGGTAATAAGGTAATGCAAAGTTAATATTATAGCAGGCTTTATTCACTAAGCATAAAGTCAGTTTTCAAATATGAACATAAAGATTTGATAAGTAAATTACACTAAGATGTATAGTTATTTCCCTTATAACCCCACATGGTCGCACACACACTCGTTTATTATATAATTTACCTGGTCTACAGTCACAGTTGGTTCCACACTTGTGAATCGGTAGGACTCCTAACTTAGAATTTTCATCCGTATACACAACAACAAAGAATAATGTAAAAGTCTATATTATAAAACTATAAATAAAACAATGGTTGTTGCCAACAACTTGTTGGCATTCCATATTAATGGTGCAAAAAGCACAGGTGCTTGAGCCTTGCGCCTAGATGCGCCTTTTTAAACCAAGAGCAAATCTGCAATGAAAACACGATAACACACCACCAAAAAGCATAAAAGAACAGCTCAATTGTAATGAAATCTTGAACATCCAGTAGAAAACAGTGTTAAAATAAAGCTAAAACAGAAGGAAAAGACAGAGGCCAATGAAAAGCTAAAACAGATGAAAAGATAGAAGCCTATTGCTTACCTGAATAGTTGCCGATAACAACATGGTTCAAAACACACGCAACATTGGTTCGACCTTAAGGTGAAATCTAAAACTTCAAGGACAATCAAAATAAAAACCAAAGAGATAGATCGGATACGTCGAACCAAGTTCTTTCATATCTCAATTTTCTTAAAGACACGATTCTAAATATATTACCTTAGGCATCATATCAGGAGTTGCAGTATGTTTCAAATTTCATTAATCCTCCTTTAATTTGTTATCTCTAGTCCTCCCCAACTACTATATCAAGACTTATATTTTTTGCTTCGTTGAACTTTCACACGTGGATTCCAATATAATGTATGCAACACACATAATAAACTTAAATCTATATATCAAATGTCAAACTGTAGATAACTTAGTAAGGCCTACATGAAAGTTCTCTTGTGAGGGAGAATATGGTCTAATTTCAATATCATTGTACTCCTTCATTCTTCAATAGTAAATTGTAATAAATATTCATTTAGCGTACGAAAACAAAGGCATGCTAACAGTGCAGTTTCATATATCATTTTAAAAATAGAGGACAAAAGGATATTAGCTTACCTAAAAATGCTTCTAATTAGTCTTCATCTGACCATTTCAGTACGTGACAGCTCATTTATTTTATTTTTTTTGACAATTTAGAATGTTAGCATAGTTTGATGAGGTGAAAAAAACTTTTAAATTGTAATTAACTGGATTTAGTATTAGAACTTATCAATTTACTTGGTGATATCACAATCTAACTTTAAGTATGATGGAACCTTTCTCAAGCTTTAAGCACATGGACCAACTTCAAAAGTTACGTCGCATATTCTTCCAAATCCTACAATCATAAGAAAAAAATAAGAATCTGATTTATGAAAAATTCTCATCAGTTTCACTTAACCACAAAAATCTTAGCATACCTAACATACTGATGTGTTTTTCCACAACTAACTTTTAGTACATGTTAATTATACTTGCAAACTGAACTACAAAACAATACTAACCTTTTGAATTCTATCCCAATAGGCATGCGAACTTTTTTTTTTTTATCATAAATAACTATAATAAAAAAACCTGACTGTAATAGGAATTCAATCATTAGAACCATTATATGATTTGCGGTCCAAATTTATATTCTAGAATCAAGATATGTTTTAGACATCAATACTTATTTAATAATCTAGCTGGTCCAAATTTAACAACTTTACCATTGCTATCTAGAATCACAGAGATGGATTGTTTCATACCCTGATTCATTGACAGAAATCAACTCGGATGGTGAAAATAAAGAAACGGCAACGATGCACCATACTCAACACATATCAACCCTAGATTAGAAAGAAACAATAACCAAACTAATTAAACTCATTCAAAAAATTCAACACAGGGATCAAAATTCAAACGGAAATTGAATGTAACGAAATAAAGAATCAACGACCTTTGAGAATTGTAATCCAATACCTGTTAAAAGACGGTGAATTGGAACTCGTTGGATGCTAGAATTCGCCACCGAAGTACGGTGGGGGAAACCAAAGAAACTTAATGACGGAAGATGCGACAAGAAGAGAGCGAAAGACAAACGTATAGATATATGGACGCTGCAACATGGTGAGAAAAAGGGTGAAGGCACCAACCGGTGGAAAGCATGAGTGAGATTGTAAAGGTGAAACATCTATTATGTATAGGAGGTGGGATGCGGTTGTAGCGAAGAAACAGGAGGAGAAAAGGGAAATAGTGGCACACTGGAGGTTAATCAGCGAGAAAAGTGTTGTTAATGGCAAACCGCTCCAAGAAAAATAAAACCGCCAAATTTGTGAAGTAACCGCCCATTATTTGCGGTCAAGATTTCTTTTTGACAAAAACCGAATCGATCCAACGGTGGAGATTAAGCCGAAATCAGTTTTTTTGTGTAAAAAAGGTAGTTTCCATGGTGGGGAACAATATAATAATAATTACTGAATGCATTCATAGTTATTATGTGTTTTATTGTTAAGAAGGAAACTTTATTTAATTACTTGTTTTGTGTATTTACTGTTTGTAGGCATTTAACAAAACCTATTATACACACTACTACACTAGTGTGTGAATGATGATGATCTCACTTGAAAAATCAAAATATCAAATCACATAATCACCCGTTGATCTTCCAATTCAGCCATGGAATCCTCTAAATTGCCCCAAACCTTGATTCAAATCACTTGATTTAACAATTTACTCACCAAATGTTACCCGACCCGAACCGTCAAACCGACCCGAATATTTTTATGTTCGTCATATGAAATCGGAGTATCTAAAAAAGTGAACCCCCTGGAAAAAATTCCTGGATCCGCCACTGATTGGGATTGGCCTAATATATGCAAATAAAAAATAGTTAGCTCACTTAACCCAATAAAAACTTAACACTAAGTTTAACTAAAAAACACTAAGTCGTGAAGTGACAGTCTTGACTTCTTTATCTTATTAGTTATCCGTTGTCAATCCTTGCTTGATATCACCCTACACTCACAATTGTTTTGCTCAACGCCTCACCAACCTCGACCTAAACCTCATCCTCGGAAAATCGGACCTTAGTATTAGCGTTATCATCAGACAGTTCAACCTTAGTCATCACCCGACTACAAGAGATCAAAGAAAATATCCTAAATTTATGGTTGTCCAAATTACTCTCTACTCGCCGCTCGCTTGAAACTCGCTCGGAAAAAATTCACGGTCGGAAAATGCTTGCTCGGTTCAATTTGTAAACAAGCCAAACACGAGTAAAGGTCCGATTGGTTCGGCTCGTGAACAACCGACCCATCACAAAGGCGTAAAATAACGTTTACTACTATTTTAATGTTCGCCAAAAAAAAAAATTCAGATCACTTTTAGCAAACACAAATGCTCGTTTTGTCATTAGTGGTAACAGTAATGGCATGTAACATTACAAAAATAAAACGATTACAAGGTAAAGAAGCCATACCAGTTTCTACCGATTACTTCTTTAGAAGTATAACCGGTCATCTTGAAGAAACCCGCACTTGCGTACAAAATCGGATAGTCGGGTTTCGTGGCATCTGAAACCACGAATGTTTGTTGAAATGTCGACAATGCATCCTTCAAGTCCTCTGATACTTTTAGGAATCCTCTTTCGTTACCTGCATCATCATATCATATCGTAAAATGATCGATTTAGCCTGTGACAAATCCAGAAATGATTTTCAGAGGGTTACTTTTGTAAATTTTCACTGATTTTCACAAAATTTTCAACATTTTTCAATAAGTTTTTATTTTATTTTTTCAAATGGAGAGAGTTCCCGCAGGAAACCCTCTAAATCCACCACTGGATTTAGTTTGAGTTTATTTTAATCATCTTTACCCTAATTAAAATTAACATATATGTTTTCATAAAAAAAAATTGTAATTATATAAACTGTATTCCAATATAATATAGTTGATTTATAACACGTTACAGGTTTTCTGGTATTATAAATGATAAATTACCTGATCCATCATCTGAGATATCACTAGAACTTTGTACCGAGGTACCCGAATCTCTCCGATTTGAACCCGATTTAGCATCCGGATCCTCGCCCGAGCTTCTAACCTTAACCCCCTGCGGTTTACCCGTCTCCGCGTCTTTTTTCAGAACTAACCCCCACTCGGCCGCTCTTTGCTCAGCTGCGCCCATCGGCGACGGTGGTGCCACCACAGCCGACGTTGAACTAAGCGCAAAAGACGGTGCGTTAGGATCTTTAAGGGCCATCCATGACTTGATCTCATCATCCGGCAGTTTGCCGGAGTGTGATATGGATATGGTAACGTTAGCATTGGCATCGGCGGCTAACGGTGGTGGTTCTGGTGACTCCGCCCAGCTCCGCCACGTGGGTTGTGATTGGAATGAGTCGGTGCTGTCGTTGGTTGATGGTTTGAATACTTCGAGTGACTCACGGACGTCCCTCTGAGGTGATTTGAGCAATGGTGATGGCTTCGACTCCATTTTCTCTGCATGCATGCAAAAGTTGAATCTAAGACCCAAAGTCAAGTATATTTTAGGTTTTGACAAGTAGGGGTGTAAACGAGCTGAGCCCGAGCTTGACTGGGCTCGAGCTCGGCTCGTTATGGTTTTATGAAGCTCGAGCTCGAGCTCGGCTCGCTAGCAAAATCAAAAGCTCGAGCTCGAGCTTGGCTCGGCTCAAGATGATTTGAGAACAATCTCAAACGAGCTCAAAGCTCGGCTCGAAATCATAAAAGCTCGGCTCGCGAGTGTTATTAAATGGGCCTATAAAATAAGGACTTGGGCCTTGGAGATGTGGGCTATAAATTATAAGAGATATATAAATAACTTATAATTATGTTTGGGCTCGTTCAGGCTCGCAAGCTCAATCGAGCTTTGTATCTAGGGCTCGAGCTCGGGCTCGATAACTAAACGAGCCATATTTCAGCCTCGGGCTCAGGCTCGTTAAGACTCGGCTCGTTCGGGCTTTTTGCCTTGCCGATCCTGGGTAGCTCTCGAGCCGCTACGTGTCATTTACACCCCTAGTTTTGAGATGATATATGGAGATATAATGGTGTAAGAGCATTCACCCAACTTCATCTCACATCTATAATTACGCTAAAAATAATTATTTTTCTTTCTGATTTTCTATTTAATAATAGTTACTCTATACTTTTATTATTGGGAAAATCTTCAAAATAAACATTGACCACCCTTAATTATAAAAATAAACACATGAAAGGTCTTAAACTTAGATACTTCACACTATCCAACATTACTCAGAATCTGATATTTGTCCCAAGAGTCTTAAATAAAGACTCTTTACCTTGTAATGGTCCCACAAACCAACCAATAAAATGGTGACACGTGGGTGAAAAAGCCTTCTAGACGCTTGAGTTTTGTAGAGTCTTAACCCTAGACGCCAAGCCTGAAGGGTCTTTAACAAACTCTGAAACGGCTATGTCAGCCTTTAGCGTCTTAGCTAAGACGCTATCGTTGTCTAGAGTCTTAGTGGTGTAAGTAATGGTCTTTGTTTTGTACGAAAAGTCTTAAAATGTACGGACGCGTCTATAGTTGTCTAGAGTCTTAGTGTTGTACGGAAGGGTCTTAGTTAAGACGCTAAGACTAACATAGACGTTTCAGAGTTTGCTAAAGACCCTTCAAGTTTGACGTCTAGGATTAAGACTGTGCAAAACTCAAGTGTCTAGTAGCCTTTTCACCCATGTGTGATCATTTAATTGGTTTGTTTGTGGGACAAATGTCAGATTCTAAGTAGTGTTGGATAGTGTGAAGTCTCTAAGCGTAAGACATTTCATGTGTTTATTTTTGTAATTAAAGGGTGGTCAATGTTTATTTTGAAGATTTTTCCTTTATTATTATATTTTCTCTCTTCTCTACTCACAATCACTTTCAAAAATATTAAAAAATTATGGATGAAGAACAATGTCTCCTTCAAATTTACTGATGAACAGTAATTTTTCTCTTGCCTCCACTCATAACCATTTACTACTACTTATCAAAATATGAAGGTTTGTCTCACATAAATATGGAGAATCAAATGTGAATGCTCTAACATAAAATGAGACATAAAGATTTTGAGCAATTTTGTCATTTCATGTAGCAAAAATATGATCAAGAGCAATGTTTTCAAAATCAGACTAAATAGTGAATTGATTGCTTTATCGATCGGTATATATGCTGGTCAGATTGGAAGCAATTAACAATTGTCTTTTTGTAAGTATATTAAAAATGTATTGTTGTAAAACTTTAAATTATCATTATCATATTTACTTAATCTCATCAATAATAAAGCTACCTTATAGTCTGAGGAGGGTAAAATATGGACGGTCTTACCTCTATTGTAACACTTTAAGTACATAAACTATTATAAAGTCATTTAAGCTTGTAAAATAATCTAGATAATTTGTATGAGATCTAAGTAATTTTTTGCTTCTATAACCATAAAAATAATAAAAAAATCATGAATTCACTTTAATTCTATAAATCTTCATAAGTGCCTTCAAACATATATACAAAGCGTAAACATATATACAAAGCGTAATACATTTTCTGTTTCTTTTATCTTATGTTGCATATATGATTGTGATGGATCGCCTTCATCTAGGTTAAGGGCAAGCTGGCTTTACTTTGTGGGCTACCTTTGTGCACTTTGTATGGACATCTTGATCAATACTCACAAAAGTGGAATGTACACGTAAACACGTTCGTTTTAATGGTAGACCTCACCCTAATTAAAGTGTGTGAGGGGTGTATGTTTAGCATTCAACGCCCTCTTTTCTATAGAAAGGTAAAGTATGTTGCTAAATGCATCATCTCTTTTTCTCTCTCACGCATAGAGATTGAGCTACGTTTAATCGGACAGTAACATATATGAGTATATAACTTATAGATACAAATGTTTTATATTTTTTTATATAACTTTTATGATATTATTGTAAAAAAGCCCTGGCTCGCTAAAAGAACCGAAGAGAAAAAAATCCAACGATGCGCAACATCAATAAAATGGCAGCAGTTCTAATCTAAAACCTTTATAAAGTATTTAAAATTATAAAAAAAAAGAAAAAAGAAAAGAAAAAAAAAAAGAAAAAAAGAAACTGAAAGCAAATGCTACTATTATTTGTGTCGGATAAATTAGTTGCTCTGAGCCATGTGTGTGCAAGGCAATAAGAATGCGATGTAAATATATGAAGACAAAAGATGGAGAAGCTACATACATATACATCAACATTTATTTGTTGGATATACTTTATTAGAAAAACACACATTAGAAATTTATATGAGAAAATAGATATTTCGACATTAGATATTTTCGCCTATGTATTCATGTGTATGGTAGAATCTGTCTGATTAAGTGTTGAATAATTAAGATGGTCTGAATGGTTCATCACCCCTTATTGGTCGAATGGTTATGAGCTTAATGTAACAGTTCAGAAGTTTTTTTTACTTGAAACAAGCACTTTTAATGCCGAATGATTAAGATGCTTATTAAAAGGCTAATAAGCACTCCCTTAGTGAGTCTTGACTATAAATGCTTACGAAGCTCACGAACACGTTCGGTTTGGCCATCTATCCCTTCAATTTTCAATTTCCCTGGATTTTAAATAATTGTTGATCTTTTTTTTTATCGGCGAACAACTGTGTGGCAACCACCCTTGCGAGGCGTCGTGCCCAAGAATCAACTACTCGACCTCCAGCAGCCCCCGCCTTCTCCCGATGCGTGGAAACCCGAGCCCCACCCGCCCGAAGGCACGACAGTGTTATCGAACTCGGTAAAACCTCGCCGCCCGTCAGATTCGAACCGGCGCCACCCGTATTCGATCTTCACCCGGATACCAAACCATAAATGATGAAAGTGGGGATTGAACATTTGATCACATATGTGAAACAAAAGCCACTTCACCACTCCACCACTATGGATGGATAATATTTGTTGATCTTTAGTTTTGATTTCGTTTAAGCAATAATCTAAATGCAACTTGAGACTTCTTTAAGTAACGTGCATTTATTTCAATAATTGAATATTAATAAAGTTCAAGTACAAGATCTTGAAATGTTTAGTAATTATGGCCATCCCTTGTCAAAGTTTTACATTCAGAAGTAACACGATCCAAAAATAGTTCACATAAAAAAGATTGATACTCAAGCAAATAGAGCTCATTATGCAAATGATAACCGGACATAGAAGTTGTTCTTGGGGATGCAAACAAAAGGAATAAAGCACGAAACGTCGAAATAGAAAGAACATTACTATGTCGATAAGATATTCGATTTCACGTGTTTAGGTATCTTCAGATATTCATGACATATGTAATACATAGTGACATGTATATTTGAAAATGATATATTGCAAACAAAACGAGAATAAACACAAATGTGATATCAAAGAAAGCCATTCACCTTTTTTATTTTGCAAATGCATGCAAGTTGATTAGCTTCAAATCAGATGAACTTTGAGTACTAACCTTTTTCTTGAGTAGTCAATTTGCTTCAGGTGGTATATATGGTCACTGGAGAAAGAGATATAATGTAGAAAAGAAAGAAAGAGATGACAGAAAATGGTCCCATATACCATGCCCATGACATACAAATACACATGCTTCCTACACCATTTCCAATATCCCCATGATCAATCACAATTATCTTCTAGTATAAAATTATCAATTATTTGATCAATGCCATGGTTAATCCAGTACGCGCTGAAGTCGGGACTGTAAGTTTGTAATCCGATGATCCTTTACATTGATAAAACACCCTATAAATAGTTACAGACATACAACATATATGGAAACAATATTAACTCTATTGACTGTGTTGACTACTCTATTGACTGTGTTGACTATGCACAATTGTAGAAAGGATTATGTTGACTGTTGACTGTATGTTGAATGTTGACTGTATGTTGACTAAGGTATTGTTTGTTTTTTCTGCAGGAAAAGGTCTGCAGTCTGCGGACCACATCTGCAGACATCTGCAGGAGAAGAGGTGGACCAAAGGTCTGCAGTCTGTAAGAAGAAGACTGTTTGTTTGTTAACGTCTGCAGGCTGCTGAAATAAACTTAAATTTAAACAAACTGAGTTTTTACAGCAGTCTGGTGGTAGATGGTGGTGGTGGTGGGTGGACCGTGGTGGTGTGGACCATGGTGGTGGGTGGTGGTGGACGGTGGTGGGTGGTGGTAGTGGTGGTGGTGGGTGGACGGTGGTGGTGGTGGTGGACCGTGGTGGTGGTGGTGGTAGTGGTGGTGGACGGTGGTGGTGGTGAACGGTGGTGGTGGTGGTGGTAGTGGGTGGTGGTGGTGGACCGTGGTGGTGATGGACGGTGGTGGTGGTGGTGAACGGTGGTGGTGGACGATGCTAGGTGGTGGTGGTGGGTGGGTGACGGTGGTGGTGGTGGTGGGTGGGTGACGGTGGTGGTGGTGATGGTAGTGGGTGGTGGTGGTGGTGGGTGAGGAGAAGAGAAGAGGAGAAGACCTTTGAAGACCTTAGAAGACTTTGGTCCAAGTCTGCATCAAGAAGAGGTCAGGAAGAGCTTTTGGAGTGAAATGTCTTCCGAAAAACAAACAGTCTGCCCGCCCCAAACGTCTGCCCGCGTCTGCGCGACGCAGACAAAAGAGGTCAGAAGTGCTTCTGGGAGAAAAACAAACACCACCTAATAGTCCCCCGCAGTTTAAGCCGTAGCCTGTCGAAGGCATAAACTGGATCGAAAACGAGTGAATAATTGCTTCGAGAGGCCTTTGGTAAAAATGTCAGCATACTGAAAATCTGCAGGGACATGGAGAACACGAACATCACCAACCCGAACTTTTTCACGGACAAAATGGATATCCAATTCCACATGCTTCGTGCACTGATGTTGAACAGGGTTTTGAGAGAGATAGACTGGTGAAACATTATCACAGTAGACAATAGTTGCTTGCTTTACTAGAATCCCAAACTCCATTAGCAGATTACTAGGGGTGTAAACGAGCCGAGCCGAGCCCGAGCCTGACTGGGCTCAAGCTCGGCTCGTTATAGTTTTATGAAGCTCGAGCTCGAGCTCGGCTCGGTTCGAGCCTACAATCTTGAGCTCGAGCTCGGCTCGCTAGCAAAATCAAAAGCTCGAGCTCGGCTCGGCTCGGCTTGAGGTGATTTGAGAACAATCTCAAACGAGCTCAAAGCTCGGCTCGAGATCGCAAAAGCTCGGCTCGCGAGTGTTACTAAATGGGCCTATGAAATAAGAACTTGGGCTTTGGCGATGTGGGCTATAATTTATAAGAGATATATAAATAACTTATAATTATGTTTGGGCTCGTTTAGGCTCGCGAGCCCAATCGAGCTTTGTATTTAGGGCTCGAGCTCAGGCTCGATAACTAAACGAGCCATATTTTAGGCTCGGGCTCGGGCTCGTTAAGGCTCGGCTCGTTCGGGCTTTTTACCGAGCCAATCCCGGGTAGCTCTCGAGCCGCTACGTGTCATTTACACCCCTACAGATTACGAATCCAGCTTGTTTCAGCTACTGCATTAGCAACCCCTCGATACTCGGCTTCTGCACTAGATCGAGCAATTGTAGGTTGGCGCTTAGAGCTCCACGAAATAAGATTACCGCCTAGGAAAACACAAAACCCAGATGTGGACCGTCTTGAATCAGGACAACCACCCTAGTCGGCGTCTGAGTAGGCAGTGAGTTTGTAATCCGATGATCCTTTACATTGATAAAACACCCTATAAATAGTTACAGACATACAACACATATGGAAACAATATTAACTCTATTGACTGTGTTGACTACCCTATTGACTGTGTTGACTATGCACAATTGTAGGAAGGATTATGCTGACTGTTGACTGTATGTTGAATGTTGACTGTATGTTGACTAATAGGGACAGCTCGGACACCTGGTTAAAAATATGCACAGAGGTGTACGGGGAAACAACAACGAAGACAACCATGCAGAGAGCTAGCGAAAGAAAATACGCGACCTACAAGCCCACATGATTACACACACCCCGCACCACCAATGTAACATGACTAGGCCGGGAAAGAACAACCATCGCCAGGGAAAGCGATCCCGGGTGCAACAGAATGACGACTCTTGAAAAGAGGCTGACGTCATTCTCCCGAAAGTCCGCGGCGGAGCTTCATCCACCACCCCAGTAGTCATCACCGCAGTCTTCGAGCATTATCGCACCCGATACATGTTCCTAGACTAATGACGAAGAGCTCCGGTAAATCTTGACTTGCTTGAAGAACGTCGCGAACTCGCCACAATCAAAGAAGCCAAGTACAAACAACAACTGGAGCGCTACTACAATCAGCGCGTCAAAGCATGCAAGTTCAACGTCGGAGACTACGTCTTCCGCAACAACGAAGCATCCAACGCAGAGCAGCAAGGAAAATTGGCCCCTATCTGGGAAGGGCCATACAAAATCCAAGAAGTCTTGGGGAAAAGCGCATACACGCTCGAAAAGCTAGATGGCATGCCTAGCCCCAGATCCTAGAACGCTGCGTAGCTTCGAACTTGCTTTATTTAATAATTTCCTTGTACAAATATGGGCTACACATGCCTACCTACTTGTAATGATCAATGAAAATTTCACCATCTATTTACTATGATAACTACTTAGCACTGTAGTCTTCAAGGCGCAGGCGTTCTAAACACCTAGCACCGGACAACAAGTTCATTCAAGACAAGTTCCAACAAGTATCTAATACAACGTGGAATTAAAGTGCACACAAGATAAAGAAATTTCATTTCATTACAAAAATAGGTGCTAAAGGCCTTAACTATTTACAAAGAAAGTAAATTACAAACACAAGCCTACGCTACTCGGAGCCATTATAGTCGATGTGTTGCACATCGTCTTCATCATCATGCGTGGTTCTGAAGGCACCTTCCTCTCTAGTCGCTTAGTGCTCCCTTTCTAAGCGCTCTACCTCCTCTTGCTCCGCCCACTTCTGCGCCTCCGCGCCCAATCGGTCAGATTCTTCAATAAAATAACGGACGTCGCCTGCTGGGTCTGCGTGGCGGTTAAATCCGCAACCACCTGGAGAATGGGGAACTCGACCTGCTCGAACTTGGCGAGTTCGGTCTCATACTCCTTCTTCGAGATTCGGCCATAGTGCTCCACCTCATCTATTCGAACAGCGTTCATGCAATGGTGGAAGCCACTATCGAACCCATCTCCAAACCCGTAGGCGCGCGCAGCGGCAACAATGGCATCAACCTGGTCCCCGAGCTTGGGCTCGTTCTAGAAGCGCTTAAAGATGTGCAAAACACAAGTCAAGTGTTAGACAAATTTTATAAACAGGAAACGTAAAAAGGAAGGGTTACAAGTAACTTACCCCGTCGATGCCCGTAGTCATCACCCAGTGCATCGGTGCATCGCCTCCTGCGCCTTTTCCTGGCCAACGACGGACTGGTCAAGAAACATTTTTTGGCATTCTTCGCCTCTTCAACCGTGACATCACAGGATTCTTCCAAGGAGGCCCTTTCAATCTCAAGGTCCTCCTTCGCCTTAATCATGGAGATCTTTTCAGACTCCAGAACGAAGTGCGCGAAGTCGCAGCCATGAGCTCCTTCTCTTTGATCTGAAGCTTCGACCGCGCTTTCGCCACCCTCAAATCCTTCTCCGCGAGGGCTTTGGCATGGCCCTCGGCAGCAGCATGCAGTCGGGAGTTCTAGTTATACAGAACTTGGATACGCTCCCTGGCTTTCATCATATCCTCACTGGTGTGAGTGCAAGACTCAGTCCACCGCTTCTGTGCCACTACGTGCACCTGCTCGAGCAACTTTACCTTCTCCTCTGCCGCATAGGCACAGCGGCGGTACCACTCAATCTCAGCTTTGAGCTTCGCCCCTCTCTCCATCTGCGTGTCCTTCGCAGCATTAAACTTAGTGATGTTGCGCTGAATGGCAGCATCGCGTCGCTTTAAAGAATTCATCGCTGCGAGCTGCAAGGCCTGGTTCATGCAGATGTCGGAGATCAATGCAGAGCGCTCCAACCCATCTTGGTACTCCATCTCCTTAGGAGGGACTACTTATTCAACGAATTCCTCCGCCAACAATGGGTTGGCGAAGCGGGAATTCTCCCGTATAGCCCAGCAAGGGCGCAAAATTGCATCACCCTCGAAATAACTCGAAACAGTGGTCGCACCACTCTTCTGCACCAACCCCTTGGAGGGGGCTCCTTCAAAATTCCGAACCCAGTGGTCCTCTTGTCTTGACGACTAAACGGCATCTCGCCCGTCTGGCCTATGATACCAGCACCACCCCCAATGCCTCCTGTTGGGGAGTTCCCGCAATCTTCTTGGTGGCTTCATCGACCCATTTCTTGGCCTCCACTTTCTCCTTCTCGAGATGGAGCCTCTCCGCCTCAGCATTTTCCTTTTCAAGGCGGATCTCCTCCGCCTCCAACCTCTCCACCTCAGCCTTTTGGGCGGCTTCATCGGCCTTGGCATTGGCCTCAGCCTCTTCCTTCTCTCATCTCAACCTTTCCGCCTCCTTCTTCTTCTCCATCTCACAACTGTTTGTACCAAACCACCACGACTGACAGCAACAGGAAACCACCGGCGACGCCAAGTGAACCACCATCACCACTGAAACCCACAACTACTACAAACACCCAAGCCCATTTCAAAATCTGAATCAAACCTATACCCTCCTTCAACAACCGTCATTTAATCTCTAACACCGAAAGCATTAATCGAAACCAATATTAACAACTTCATAAACACGATCAGCTTCAGGTGCTACCTCCTGATTCACCTTCTTTCGATGTTTCTCAATTTTTAGGGTTCAGGTTTTGTCACAGATCGTATTTTGATTTTGATAGGTTAATTTTGTTTTGTGTCAAAGATCGTTTATTAAGGTTGGGGTGGTGGTCGGATGGGGGTGGTGGAAAAAAGGCAGGGAGAGAGGGACGATAGGTGAAGATTGTGGTTGGGTTTTGGGATTTTTGGATTTGGGGGTTTCTTGAGTGAAGATCGTGGCTGCAGGTCAAAGATGGGGCTGTGGTGGTTGCCGAAGGTTGGGTGGTGGTGGTTATCGGAGGTTGGGTGGTGGCTGGTGGTGTAAGAAAGGTGGATAGAGGGACCTGAAGTTGGGAGAGAAAGAGAAGAGAGTTAATGGTTTTTGTTTTTATAAAATATTTTAGTTTTAGAAAATTCATATTGTTTTATATATTTAATATTTGATTAGTGGGTGAAAAGACCAATTTACCCTTATGTGGGGTCCAATCTAGTCAGAATTAACCATGAAAAACTAACTGGGTTAGTGCTAAAGGACGAAAGCTGCAAGATTTTACAACATAAAGGAAAATTCTCGTCAATTTTGAAGTTAAAGGACATCCACTGAAAAACGATGCAAACATAAAGGACGATTTCTGTAATTTTTCCATATATATATATATATATATATATATATATATAGGTTTAGGATCCTGTACAAAGTACATTTTTCATGAGAGTGACTAAGAATTGACATGTAGACATCATTTTTTGGATTTAGGAATGATGTTTTAGGTTGTTTTAACTTGAAAAGCACCAAACACAACAATCTAAAACACAATACAATGTATTATAGTCATTAAATTTAAAAAAACAGCTAAAACACACTACTTAACGCTTAAAACACACTGCTAATGTTCTTAGCATGGTGTTTTAAGTTTTAAGCCTAAAATACATTGTTTTCGGTTTTTAATTGTTATGTTTAGTGTTTTTATAGGCAAAACAATCCAAAACATCACGACTAAGTTCAAAAAAATGATGCCTAAGTATCAATTTTTAATACTTCTCACACTTCTCACAAAAAAAACACTTTGTACACGATCTTGACCCTATATATATATATATATATATATATATATATATATATATATATATATATATATTACAAGCAAAAACTTAAAGAATTGATAGATATAGTAAAGACTTAAGACATCTTACGAAGATCTATAAAATATAAGGGGCTATTAGATAAGCCTCTTAATGAGGCTCAAAACCATTCAGCGCTGAATGATATTCAGTGCATTTGTTTCAGTTTCTGAATAGAATAGTTAAGGCGAACCATTAAGACTTGAGATGTTGCTGAATCATTAAACACTGAACCATTGAGGCTTTCCTACCTAGAGGTGTTCAGAAAAACTGGTTCGGGAACCGAAACTGGTAAAAACCGACCCGAACCGAAACCGGTTTCACGTGAAACCGGTACTAAAAAAAATCTCAAACCGAACCGAAAACCGGCCTAAAACCGACGAAAAAACGGTCAAAAGAAACCGAAACCGGTAAAAACCGAAACCGAACCAAAACCGGTTTAAGAAAAATACATTTTTGGCCATAAACAAAAATAAAACTTTGTTTTTTATTTGTATTAATATTCAATTTCCTTCTTTAAAAACCCTAAAAGTTATTAAAAGTTAAATTTTATGTAATTTATACGATTTTAAAAAGTGCGCGAAAAACCCAATTAAGAACTGAAACCGGTCTTACGAACCGACAAAACTGGTCCAAAACCGAAACCTGTTTGAAACCGAAACTGGTTCGGCCAGGAACCGGTACTATAGCGAACCGGCGAACCGGTTTGGAACCAAAACCGGTTTAGCAAAAAAAAAAAACGATTTGATCACCTCTACTCTTACTAATGTGGGACAAAAATATTAACTATTAAAATGTACGACTTAATAATTCAGTACTTTAACTATTCAGAATCCATTTAGACCTGCTAAAACTTGGTTAAAATGATGAAATGTCTTTTAGAATAATGATAGCAAGTAATGAGTATAACATGTCACACTTTTATCTGACACGTACAATATTGATTGGATAAGTTCTAATAGAAAAAATAAAATATTATGCTAGTAGATATCTATCTGGCATTTCTTTCTGGATATTTTATAAAAATAAAAAAAGCGGGAAAACATTCGGAAATGGGCAGTTCACGTGAGGCACGTATCCTTTGGTTTTAAACATGTGTAAATACTTAAGCATTTACAAAAGCTACCCTATTTGTCTCTCAAATTATACGAGGTGGGTGTAAGTGGTTGTAAGTAAGGAAAATGAAAAATCAATTTTACTGTCTATCCGTATATTTAAGGTTATTTAGGAATCTTTTGAAGAAAAACAAGAAACTAGGGCTGGCAAATCGTGTCCCTAACAGGTTAACAGGTCTCTGACGCGCGCGAACAAATAAGTTCTAAACATGAACACGACTCGTTTAACTCATTTATATCCCATGTTTATAACACAGTTTTATGTTTTATGTACCAAAAAAGGGAAATGAAAGATTTTTGCCTCTTAATTCTAAGTATTAAAAAAAGTCAAAAAATCAAATAGTGTACTTTTCAGTAAAACAGGTCTTATCGTGTCTTAACAGGTTACCCATTGCCAGCCCTACAAGAAACTGTATTTATTTTTTAATATTTGTTGAAAGTGGTTATTGGTAGAGGAGAGAGAAACTGTAATGATTTTTAATGTAATATGTGGTTGTGATTGGTTGTGAGTAAATAAGGGATGGGGAAGCTAATGTGAATGCTCTTAGAACATCGGTACTAGGAGCATGACCAGCCGTCATGCTCAGTAGTGATGTTTGGTTCTCGAATCGGTGGGGCCACACTCAAATTTTTTTGATTGGTAATGGCCGAAAGATAAATCAGTGGGGGCCGGACTCAACCCGGACTCAATTTATCTACAAAAATAGCAAAATTCCACCACTGCACCAAAAAACAGTGATGGTTTGGCCCCCCTCGGGCCCTAAAGAAGCTTCGTCCCTGTTCGTGACCACTCACTCACGCCCAACACTACCCCCCCCCCCTTGTGACCATCATCCGTGGGCCCCTATACCGTGACCCCCATCATGCTTGTGAGATTTTTTTATATTTATTTTTTATTTTATAATTACAAATATGTGTGTGTGTGTGTTTGGATGGGAATTGATGATGAGGTAATGATGACAGCCATGTGATACCACTACTTTATTTTTACCATGTGAGTGGGTCACATGACGTGGCAATCACATGACTAAAAAGAGCATGTGACCATGGTCACATGGGTTAAACCACTACAAATGGTCTCAGTTTTGATCGACTAAGCTACATGATACGGAATACAACCCTTTTATTGCTACCTAAATGTCACGTCAAAAGATTGATTTATTGTCTAATTTTAATAATACTTAGGATATAGAATAATGTTTCTTAATGATTACCTAATAATAATAATAATAATAATAATAAATAATAATAATAATAATAATTATTATTATTATTATTATTATTATTAGGAAAAATTACAGAAATCGTCCTTTATGTTTACCTATTTTTTCAGTATAGATGTCCTTAAACTTAAAAAGTGATGAGAATCGTCCTATATGTTTTAAAATCTTTCAAGTCTCGTCCTTTAGCACTAACGTGGTTAGATTTTCTGGTTAAGTCAAGTCACGTGAAGGGCACATGAGGGTATTATTGACATTTCACCTCCTCTTTTGATTTCCCCCCTTTTAAAACCCTTCCCTTATAAACTTGATATCAACATTCACCTCAATCAAATTCCCTCTAAACAAATTAAACCCTAAAGTTTCATCCCTCAATTCCACTCGAAAAACACTGAATCTATGGAAAATGATCAAGATAGAACACTAGGATAGTTTATTCGTGATCAAGATGATGATGATTACGAACCATATTGTAAGTCTACGACCCTAGTAAACTCTGGGTTTTTTTACCTGAAAACATCAAATTTTAAAAAAAAAAATTGAATTTTTTTGTTGTTTGCAGATGATATGCCTAATCTGATCACCATACGACTTCATCATGGTGGAATGTTAACCAAGAGTCCAGGACGTACTTATGAAAGGGGTAGGATCGACTTTGTGGACTACATTGACATCGATCTTCTATCAATGCATGAAATTTCATACATGGTAAATCTGTTAGGTTATTCTAGTGTTGATGCTATATAATACTATTTCCAAAATCCTCAGAAGAATTTAGACGATGGATTAGAGGATTTAAGTTTTGATCAAGATGTTTTGAACTTAGCCAAACATGTGGAAATGCATAAGATAATCAATGTCTATAGCATTCATGGTTTAGAAAACATTAAAGACTTTTTGTTGTCACCTATTAAACCTGGGACTGTTTCCATTGAAGAAATTGATGAAACTAGACCTTATGCAATAGTCCCTACAAAGTTAAATGTTATAAGAAACCTTAATGTAGGTCAATCTTCTAAGGTTGATGGTGGGCAGTTTAGTGGTGTTACTCAAAATGTTGATGCTAGAGATTCTGCTAAGGTTGGTAGGTGTAGTGTAATTGAATTGGAGGTTGATCAGGATATGTTTTTATATGATAATGGACCTGTAGTTGATGAAGAAGTTATAGTAGGTGATGGGAGTTATAAGGAAGAAGCACATGATAATGAAGACAGTGACTCAGACTATATAGTTGATGAAAACAATTTGATGCCTGATCATGAAGTAGATATGAGTGATTATAGAATGCATGCTGACATTGATGTGGATGATAATGCAGGTAATCAACATGATGATTGGGATATTGATGATGAAGGGTTACAAAATGATTTCTTCCCAAGTGGGTCAGAATCTGATGACAATGAAACAAGTGTTAGGAGAAAACGGCTAAACAGACTTAGAAAGGCAAAAGCAAGTAAGAATAGAGCTGTTTTTTATGTGTCACAAGTCTTTGGAACTAAAGATAAAGTTAAGAAATTGATAAAAAAATATGCTGTTGAGAGTAGAAGGCAAATTGTGGTTATTAAAAATGATAAACAAAGGGTTGGGGCAAAGTGTCATGGATGTTTACCAGAATTTGAGGTTGATGACTTTGGAGTTCATGTTGCTAGTCAAGCACCAGACAAAGGGAAAATTTCTAAAAAATCAAAAGGGGATGGTGTTAAGAGGGTTGTTGTGAACAAAAACAAAGTTAAGGGGGATGTTGTTAAAAAAAAGGGTTTCACAAGGGTCCTCCTGTTAACAAGGGTAAAGTTAAAGGGTCTCCTGATAAAAATGTTGGTGGGAGGGGGAATAAGACAAATACATCAGAGTTTCAATGCCCCGGCAGCTTTTTGTATCTAAAGTTAAAAAGGATGAATCATGGGTGGTTAAAACTTTAGTTGAGGAACATAAATGTGTTCAGACCAGAAAGATTACAGCTTGCACATCTACATTTCTATCTCAACAACTCTTAGATCAGATTGAGGAAAATCCAGATATTCCGGTTAAAGCTGTTCAAGAACAGTTTCAAAGGAAATACGAACTTGGGATCTCTAGGATGAAAGCATATATGGCTAAGTCACAAGCAAAGAAGATGGTGGAAGGGGATTACACATCACAGTATGCTATGTTGAGGGAATATGTGTTGGAGTTGAAAGATAAAAACCCAGGTACTACTGTTAAAATAGAAGTTGAAAGAGATACTGATACAACTGAAAATACAAGAAAGTTCAAAAGGATATATGTTTGTTTGGGTGCTTTGAAAGAGGGTTTAAAGGCAATAGGTAGGGATTTTCTTGGTCTAGATGGTGCTTTCATGAAAGGGCTTTATCCTGGCCAGATCTTAAGTGCAGTAGGTGTTGCATGTTTTCAGACATTATGTAAGGGCCAGACTGAGAAGGTGCAAAAGGTTCAGGGTAAGAAGGCTGGGAAACGGGGAAGAAAAAAGAAGGCTGATGTGGGAGTGCAGGATAACAATGACAAGGGGCAGGGTTAATTTTTAGTTTTGGAAGTGTTTTAGACAATGTTGATGGTATTTAATGTGTTTTGCATGTTTTCAGACATTATGTATGGTCTTATCTATGGTCTTTTATGTGTTCTGGATAATATTTATGTTTTGTTTAATATGGTATGTAATGAATCTATGGTATTTGGATGTTTATGTATGAATTAATTGTTTTGTTATCCATTTATGGTTGTTTAATATGGTTGTGTAGGCTTGTCCAATTATCAAAACCATTTGACCCATTTGGTTGTTTAATATGTTTTGTCAAAACTGTCCAAATATCAAAACCATTTGACCCATTTGGTAGTTTAATATGGTTGTCAAAACTGTCCATTATCAATCCTAACCCATTTGACCCATTATCAAAACCTGACCATTTGACCCATTATCAAAACATGTCCATTAACCCATTATCAACTCATGTACATTTGACCTATTATCAAAACATGTCCATTAACCCATTATCAACTCATGTACATCTGCATATTAATACTAAAATGTGCATTATATGCACTTTCATTTTCACAAAAGATTGTTACAAAACAGGCTGCTGATACATTAACATGGCTAATCATTCCATTAACTGCTTCATATACTACTACTAATACATACACTGCTAATACATTAACAAATACACCACAAATCCTATCCAACTCATAATCAGGTGCCTTTTCAGTTTGATAGCATCATCCATACTAGCTTTGACCTTCTGCTGAAGCTTGTTGTTTGCAACTATCAGATTGTTGTTACTCACTTCCAAGTTGTTTTTGGATCTTAACAAACCAGGTATGATGTCCACACACCTTTGGCAGTTGTCTTCACACCACCCAATAAATCTACATCTGGAACCCTAATTTAAACATACAACATTGTATTAGAAATCGATGTAGATGGAACCCTAATTTAAACATACAACCCCACCCAATTACCTGGTCAGGACATGCATAGAACCGGCGACCTAGGTTTCTATCAGTCCAGGATGTAAGAATGATTGCTTGTTTACCACATTCACAAAACACTGGCCTCGTCATCTGATCGTTTGAGGATGGAACCCTAATTTGGTCGAATTGGGTAAATGGTGTATCAGGGGAGGGTTTTAAAAGGGGGGAAATCAAAAGAGGAGGTGAAATGTCAATAATACCCTCATGTGCCCTTCACGTGACTTGACTTAACCAGAAAATCTAACCACGTTAGTGCTAAAGGACGAGACTTGAAAGATTTTAAAATATATAGGACGATTCTCATCACTTTTTAAGTTTAAGGACATCTACTGAAAAAATAGGTAAACATAAAGGACGATTTCTGTAATTTTTCCTTATTATTATTATTATTATTATTTGTATTTAAATTCAACAAAATAAAGTAAACTTAAAATAAAATACATAAAACAAATAAAAATACATAAAATTAAAAATAACAATCCATAACAGTAATATTAAAAACCATACGTATATATAAAAGACCTGATTATTGTTGTGCAAAGTGGTATCTCATAATTCTCCAAACTGCAATGTTTGGATAGTTTATTGTTGTGCACGATACGGTACTCGGTACGGGCCACCACAATTGCCTCTTCCTCATTTAAACCACCCTCGCGGTTTAACGCACTGATAAAGAACCTCTCAAATGTTACACACCACAATTGCCTCTTCCTCTAATTATAGTTGTGTTCCAAAACTGTACTGTATTGGCATGTAATGCATCTTGCGCAAGTGTGGTAACCCAACTCAGGTCCAACGTGATTTCCTCTTCAACAATCCAACATCGGTTTGCCATTTGAAACTTAAAAAAAATGAATGTAGAATGTGTTGGGTTAAAAAATGGAGTGTGTGTGAAAGAATATATATGAACAGTTAAAAAAAATGAAATTGACAGTTTGATAACGGTCAAATATTAAATTGGGCCTAGCAACACGCCTGTTTTCTTTCATTACTGAAACCGCGAGCCTTCAATAAGGCCCCCTTAGAAAATCATGAAAGTTTAACTAATGAGTAGATGCCATCATAATCTTGTATTTACTCTCGCACTTATACAATTTAGAGGACATACAATTTAGCACGGAGAAAGTATAGAACATGTTTGGCTCTCTTTCTCCTTTTTTTCTTTATGACTTTTCTCACCTCAAAAGCTCCTTAATACAATAAGTGACTTATGACTTTTCTCTCTTTTTTTCCTTTTTAAAGCACAAATTTTTTCAAAAGTTCCTTTTCAAACAATAACCCAAACAGTTTGTTTTTAACTTTTGACTATTAAATAAGTCATATGTTAAAAGGAGAGGAAAAAATAGAGAGACAAACACCCTCATAATATCCAAACGAAGTTGATGCACAACAGTAAATTCGTGTATGACAGAGAGAAACTCGTCTATGAAACTTATAAAGTTAAGATCTTATGTACAAACGAAAAAGTTGATAGATAACAATAGTCTTTCTTTAACTAATTTTTTTTTTTGAACAATCAAACGAAACTTTATTCCACCAAAGATAACATTACAGGACCACCCAGACACAGTCTAGCAAGTAACTACCTGGGTCGACCCAAAATAAACAGATAAAAACATACTACATTCACAAAATAAAACGCCTATTCACCTAAAAAGACCCCTTTTCCCAGCCGTAACCCTTCTTATCCATTATCAAACAATGAAAAATCCCACCAAGCCGCCTTTTCCAGCCCTTGAATTTTAGATCGTTTACACATCCACCAAAAAGATTCTAGCTTAATCTCTTCCAACAACATCGGTGTTGCAGTTGTCCCATTTGCGAAAACCGACTCATTTCTCTTTATCCACAATCTCCAAAACACCAACAATACAATCGCATATACAACTTTCTTTTTCCTTACATCACCATTTAGTTCCCAACACTTCTTCAATTTAATCTCAATCGGGTCTTCTTTTTTGAAATCATCGACCTTTAGCCACTCGCTTACGTTCCACCACAAAGCTCTCGCCCATACGCATTTAACGAACAAATGATCCAACGACTCAGGTTCCAAACCGCACCGCTGACAAAGCCCATTACCCACCTGCACGCCTCTGAATGATAAAGCTTCCGCCGTCGGGATACCTTTTTTAACTACCCTCCATACAAAACTGTTAACTTTAGCCGTCGCAATTCTGCTCCAGATGAAATCTGCAGACGAATTCAGCTGCCAGACCTGGTTACTCAGCGCCTCCCGAACATGTTTAACTGCAAAATCCACCTCAGACCCATTCATAACCCACTTCCATCCATCCCTATCCGCAGAAATCTTCTGTTTGACTAGCAGCGTCCACAATTTGCAGGCTTCCTCCCATTCCACTGCAGTCACCGGTAGCCTGGCCCACGGAATATCCCACCAAATCAACCCATTAACCCTTCTGTAACATTCGCTAACCATCGGTTCTGTCGCCTTACACAATGGATACAGACTCGGGAATAGATCTTTTAACAACCCGTCTCCACACCAAACATCTTCCCAAAAACGGACAGTCGTCCCTACCCCTACCTTACATTTAAACATTGACTGTAAATCAATACCTCTTTTGCCAAACTCCTTCTGGATATCGCTTATGTTGAACCAGGTGCCTCTCCCATTTTTCTTGCACGGAATGAATCCAGAACACCCACCACCACTATGAATCGCTTTAATAACTACACACCACAGCTGATCATTTGCCGACTTGAATCTCCACCACCACTTAACAAGTAGCGCTATATTCAAATCCTCTATACTGCCCACACCCAAACCCCCTTTCTTTTTAGGTTTGATAATATTCTCCCACGCCACCCATTTGATCTTCTTACTTGTCGCCGAGCCTCCCCATAGGAATCTTCTACGCAAGCCTTCGAGTGTGTTGATAACTCCCACAGGGGCCTTGAACATTGATAAATAGTAATTCGGGACTGCACCAAGAACTGCTTTAACGAGCACCGCCCTACCTACAAAAGAAAGAAACTTTGTTTTCCAAAGAGAAAGTTTAGATTGAAATTTTTCGACTATCGGTCTCCAACTACAAATTCGTTTCATACTACAGCCAACTGGCAGCCCCAGATAGATGAACGGTAAGGTAGCTTTGTTACACCTCATTAGCCCCGCCAATTCCTCAGCTTCTTCATCAGCCACATTGACACCAAACATATTGCTTTTCTGCAAGTTTACATTCAAGCCAGATGCTAGGGAAAAGCACCTGAGAATTCTGTTTAAGTTTTGAACATTTTCTTCTGACCACTACCCAAGAAACAGAGCATCATCCGCATAGAAGAGATGTGACACCACATGCCCTCCATTTGGTAGTTGCACCCCACTGAATGAACCAGCTTCAACCGCCCTAGACACCATTACATGTAGGGCTTCCATAACCAAAGTGAATAGGAATGGGGACAACGGGTCCCCTTGCCTCAGACCCCTTTTAAGTTGTACCTCCTCCGTGGGCGCACCATTAACCAATACCGTAGTTCTTCCAGTGACAAGCATCCCCATTACCCAATTCTTCCATTTTGTAGGAAAGCCCATATGATGCATCGTAGTAAGTAAAAATTTCCATGATACACAGTCATAGGCCTTCTCAAAGTCCGCCTTGAATAGTAGCATCTTTCGTTTAGTCCTTTTCGCCCACGAAATAACTTCATGTGCAATTAAAGGACCATCAAAAATATTTCTCCCCTTGATAAAAGCTGATTGTACCGGAGAAATGACCCCATCAATAACATTTTTCAGCCGCGCCACAAGTACCTTTGAAATTATCTTACCAATTACCCCAATGAGTGAGATTGGTCTAAAATCCGAGAAAACCAACGGGTCCTTGACTTTAGGGATTAACGCCACAAAGGAAGCATTACAAGTTGGGTGTATCGAACCATGAATGAAGAATTCATCCATAATTTCAATGACATCATTCTCCAAGTGCTCCCAATATTGTTTCACAAATTCAAAAGAGAACCCATCTGGACCGGGTGATTTCTCACCCCCACAGTCCCAAATCGCCTCTCTCACCTCCTCCTTGGTGAACGGTACAACAAGACTATTCGCATCTAACTCCGTAAGTCTCTTAAAGCCCTCTCCCGACATTCTTGGTCTATGCGGCATTGGCTCATCAAATTTCCTTCTAAAGATGTCGGCCGCCTCCTTCTTGATAGTATTCGGATCTTCCGACCAAGTACCATCAATGAATAAACCGACCACCCTGTTCCTAGCCCTTCTACTATTTATAACCCCATGAAAAAAAGCTGAATTCTCATCCCCATTTACAATCCAGTCTAACTTAGCCTTTTGATTTAGATCCTTGAGCTTGTCCCACTCCCACTTTTTAATCACCCATTTCGCGTTCTTCCATTCAGTTCTCTCACCTACCTCAAGTGCCCGATTCTCAGCCAGATCCTCCAGTACTCCAAGCTGACTACGAGCAGCAGAGACAGCAGCCTCTTCGCAATCGACTGTCTGAGCCCTCCACTGTTTAATGCGAACCTTAACAGCCTTCAATTTTTGTATAAAAGCGACATCTTTACGATTCGCCACCACCTCTGTACTTAATCCCCCCAGAACTGCTTCTTCCAGACCATCTTTACCAATCCAAGAGTTATAAAAGCAAAACGGGCATGGGCCATAGTTAGCTTCTGCCACTGTTAACACCACCGGCGAGTGGTCCGACACATCCCTATCCAGAGCCAGGACCTTCGCCAGAGGCCACTTAGCCATAAAGCTTTCACATACCATAATCCTGTCCAATTTACTCAGTTTCACTCCATCTGCAGACATATATGTGTACCGTCTTCCCCCCATATTATACTCGAGCAACCCGGCTTCCGTTATAAAGTTATTAAACGCGAGAGCATTAGTGGACACAAAAACCGAATTCAACCTTTCACTCTCCCACCTAACATCGTTAAAATCACCCAAAAATACCCATATTCCATCATACTCCTGTTTTAAACAAATCAACTCCACCCAAAGATCTCTTCTTGCCGCTGGTTCATTTGGTGCATAAACATTGACTATGTAAATATTTTCCGATATGCCAGCACAGTTCCCCCCAATCAATATGAAATTTTGACCCTTCCTAGTCACATGAACAGTAAACAACATCGAATTCCATAACGTCAATAAACCCCCCGATCTCCCATTAGCATTCACCACAACCTTTTCATAGACTGACCCATCCCAAAACTTATGAATTTGAAAATCTGACATTGCTGCAAGTTGGGTTTCCTGCAGCGCAATGCAAGATAAATAATACTTATTTTTTAAAGATCTTACCTTAGCCGACTTCTCTGCTCCCCCCGCCCCTTTTAAATTGAACGTCAACAAATTCATTTTACCGAGTCAGCACCCAACTCGTTCCTTATTCTGTGTTCTACTTCCGCATCAAACCCATCTAGACATAAGCCAACCACATCCCCAACCCCTTTTGTTAACCCAACCTCATCCGCCACCATATCCACCCCCCTTGCTCTTTCTCTACCCCCAGCAGGCTCTCCACTAGTGCCATCCACGTCCTCTTTATCCATCACCCATTCGGACTCGTAACCATCCTCGATTCCACCAATTTGATCTACGCTAGACCCCTGCAAATCACCAAGAGAAATATTTCCAGCTCTAATTAAATCCTTTTTAGTCCCTCTTCTTTTCTTTTTAATACCTCCTGAACCAGATGAGGATCCCACCCCATTTTGATCAAAAAGGTTTCCTTTCACCTTAACTTTAAGACTTCTCCCTTTGGTCTGGGCCTTTTTGACCCTCTTTCTTTTGTTAATCGACCCATTCTCCTTAAGCATATTGGCCCACTTACCCAGATAATTAACATTGGGCCCACTTACACCACAAATATTATCCTTCAAAGTACCTAGGCCCACTTCCAAATTAGAATCATCCCCAGATTGCTTTTCACTCTTGTCGGACCCACCCAAGGTTGTGTTATTATTATTATAATTAATATTCTGGCTATTATTATTATTATTATTATTATTATCCGTATTAATTGCAGCATCTAAACATTCCTCGGTCCCACCAATATTATTACACCCCCCATGCACATTGAAAGCATCTGGTTTTTTAATTTCCCCATGCAACGTCGTCCCTCCACCTTCCAGTGACCGTTCATCTACGTGGACGCAATCCACCACCGGCGAGTCATGATTATCTCCGGGGACCTGAGGCTGCGACGAGGTCATGTTCACATCCACATTTACCGGTATCGGGATTTCAGACGAGCCACCCTCCTGAACTGAGCTACCCTCATCAGACCCAATTATCGTGACCTCTTCGTTAATGAACTCCGGTAACCATCTACCCGAACCTTCGGAAACCCAGCACTTAAACGACTCTCCCCTCCAAACAACGGTGACCTCCTCATCGATCTTCTTCCCGCTGCTAGTAATTACACCAATGTAAGCCCCGGAGAGGTCAGTATTCGCCACCCCATTCTCTGCCTCCCTAATTATCTCCCCGTACTTAGATCCGATTTTTTACAACGTTCTCCTCAGATGCCAGGATCAATGGTAGCCCGGTAATCTTGATCCATGTCAGTCTATCATAGAGTAACGCTTGCCCCGACCATTCTGACAACTCTGCAAACCAGTCTTGAAGTGTTTGACTCATATTCAACAGCGTATGCATCTTCTCCGGATTAGATAATGTAATCAACACCTTCAAACCTCCCAAGTACCTGATCTCCATCTTCATATTGTCTACAAGCCCAAGACCATCGAGTATCTTACATAGTCTATAGTAGTTTCTAGCTCGGCCAATCACTGACCTCCCAACCCACATCTGTTTTTCTCTATCAACAAGGTCACCCAAGTGTATGGTTCCCTCAGAACCCCCATGCCCCTCCATCTTCTTACCAGTAAGCGACTCACGGAATGAAACGTTGTCTCTTATCCCATTGCTCTCTTTGTCAAACCTTAATCCCCCACCCGGCTCCTTCTGATTATAACTCCCGAAATTCCTTTCTTGACGATACCCCTCCCGTCCTCTTACCGTGTTTCGGATCCGACTATCATCTTTGCTAAACCTAGCCACCTTAGCAAAGATCCTCCTCCCAAGGATGTTAATACCGTTAAGCGCCTTCACCATTCTCTGCTCATCGTTTACATCAGAAAACCTTGCAAAGGCAAATACCTTTCCAAACCTATCTCGCTTTCTTGCCACATAGACATCACAGAGTTTACCACATCGCACACTTTCCTCCCGAAGAATATCCGCAGTTGTCTCATCTGGAAGATTTGAAAGAAAGAAGGTAGTTGACGCCTGACCTTCCCTGCCGGAACTCTCCGGAGGTATTTCGCCCTCTTCAAGAGTCATGGAGACTTACTTGTTCTTTTTTGAATTTCTATCGGTTAGCGGCTATTTAGCAGTCCAATTCTCTTTCTTTAACTAATGTATTAAACTGTTTCAGATTTAATATCTGATTAGTATTGCCTCATTTAAATCAATATGATCACTATGGATATTACTTGGTCCATCACTACATACCTGGTTTTTTTAGCAATATAATAAAAAAATTATTTATGTTTTCAAGGCATGTTATAAGATATTTAAGTTCTAACTAATCGTAACACTTAATTTAATTATATAATTTATTTATATAATGTAACTTTATCCGTGAGTTATGTAAAATTTAAAGGTGTTTTTAAATTTTGTATTTAACCAATTATTTTGTAACAAAAAAGATGCAACACAAGGTGTTATTGATCGTGGGGTGGTCACAATCAGTCCCCTAAGTCCATATCGGATTGCTGGCATTATTAATCTTTTTCATATATACCCCACAACCAACTCACTCCCTTTCTTTAAATTTCTGAAAAAAAATGCATAAACCTATTTTTATATTTGTATATTATATTTCAAGTTATTCATGACTTACATCGCAAAATTTATTAAAAATGTTAATGACGTAGAACGGAAGCAAATAAAAAGAATAAATTTTTTTTAAATTTATTAATTTATGAATGAATAATATGATGTAAAAGGAGCCCTTATATAAGAAGTTTTTAAATTTGATAAATATTGCCAAGTCTTAGAAATTACAAATTGATTGAAAGAAATTAAAATAGATAACATAAACAAAGGCATAAATTGTACTAATCGTTATTTGTAAAATAGGAAAGTTTTGAAGATTAACGAAATTTGAGAAAACTGTTAATTGACGAAATCAGGACCTTAATTCAAGGAATTTGGGCTTGACAGCTAGGCGGTTTGCCATGTGATCCGGTTCGTCGAGACCTTTCCCTCGCCACCTGCCTGTGAGCCATGTAACTCCAAAACGTAAAGGACGTGTTTTCCCTTATCAAGTTAGGCCATCTAGGAATCGGTCAATTCTTAGACCCACCATTCATCAGTTAATCAACTTAATCTCATCAATTCACTTATAAACTGTTACTTTTGGTTAAATCGACAATTACAAAAAAAGAAAAAAAAAAAGGGTCAGCAATTGTAGTGGTGAGGGTGTAAGGTGTAGGCTTTGTAATTGAAAATTGAAATACTAGAGTGGGCAGTGGGCTTTGGCCCATAGGCTTAGCTTCTTCTAACTACAGTGCACATTTTGGATTATTTTTTCCCCTCATATGGTCAACAAAATAAAAGCTGGGTATCACATTACGTGGGTCGGAAATGGAATTGGGTTTTTAAGAGAAAGTGATCGGGCTTTCTCTGTTCAGGTTCCTAGTATTTTCGGGTTATAATTGGTTAGGGTTGGTATACCTAGGTTTTTTGATACCTGGTTTCGGGTTTTTTCTTTCAAGTAGGGTTTTTTTATACCCGGTTTCGGAAATGGAATTGGGTTTTTAAGAGAAAGCCCATTAAGAGACTGTCTGATTGATTAAGTCTGAATGGTTAAGTGGTAAATCATTAAGTTGGACCACTTAATGGTTAGTATTCTAGTCTCACATTGGTATGAGAGCCTTATTAAGGTTCAGCTTACTTCAGTGCTTAATGGTTCAGGGCTTAATGGTTTAGCAACATCTCAAGGGTCTGTTTGGTATGGGGTAATGGAATAGATGAGGGAATGGAATGGACGAGGTAATGGAATGGACAAGGTAATGGAATTGATCATTACCATTCCATGTCTTGTTTGGTTGCTATGTGGGAATGAAACAAAACATTACTTTGTGTTGTTGGATAGGCAAGAAAAGACGAAAGAATAAAATCGGTGGTTAGTGGAGGTGGTGGGTGGTGGTCAGTGGCGATGATGGTGGGCGCTGAGATGTGGCGGTAGCGGCGGTGGTGGGCGGCGGCGGAGACGGTGGAAGGTGGAGGTGGATGATCGTGATGGTGGGTGGGCGATGATGGTGAGTAGTGGCGATGGTGGGTGCCGGTTGGTGGTGGTGATGGTAGGTTGTGGTGTGTGGCGGTAGCGTGGTAGTGGGTGGTGACGACGGTGGTGGGTGGCGGCGGCAACGATGGCGATGGATGGCGGTGGCAACGGTGGCGATGGGTGGAGGTTGATGGCGGTGATAGTGGGTGGGTGACGATGGTGAGCAGTGGCGGTGGTGGGTGGAAGCGGTAACGGTGGTAGTGGTGGGTGACGGTGGGTGGTGTTGGGCGGCGACAACGGTGGGTGGGTGTTGATGGTGGTGGGTGGCGGCAGCGGTGGTGGACGACGGTGGTGGGTGACGACGATTGTGGGTAGTGACAATGGTGGTGGGTGGTGGCTTAAGGTGTTGTTAGTAAAGGGTGAATGAGGGATGGAATGGAAAAAAAATATGAGGGTGGATGGAATGGTTTTGAGGGAATGGAATGCATTGTGGAATGGGTGATTCCATTCCTTTAACCAACAAAACACGTTATTTATCATTACCTCGTAATGGTCTATTCCATTCCCCCTTCCATTCCATGATACCAAACACTACCCAAGTCTTAATGGTTCAGCCTTAACCATTCCATTCAGAAGTTGAAAGAAACGCGCTGAATGCTAAATCATTCAGCGCTAAATGGTTCAGAGCCTCATTAAGAGGCTTACCAAACAGTCCCTAAGCGAATTAAGTCTAATTCCAATTCCAGGACCAGACCTTGTAATTTGTTCAGGCGAAAGCCCATTAAGTGAATTAAGTCTAATTCGCATTCTGAGCCGGCCCAGGCCTGATCACTATCCGAAACTTTAAACCAACTATTAGTCCAGATGCTAATTTATCTATTTTCTCTCTACATGTCTTTGAATGTTAACATTTATATATAAATAAATACACATAAATAGTCAGTCATGTTAGAGTAGACATAATTGGTGGTACTAATATTATTAGGGGTATAAAGGGCAGTCCTGTGACCATTGGCTTTGGCGGGTTGGCTTGATGTGTTGGTTGTTGGTGGAAGGATGTTTGGGGAATTTCTTGGGAAGCAGGGCAGATTCAAGTGATGAGCTAGAACACCGTCGTAACTAATTTGATCTCATGGGGATCAAGTAATGAACATCATGTGTCACAATAGGATTGACTGATGTTCATCGTCAAGTGATTGTTCGATGAGGTCTCTCCCTCTATGATATCGGTTTCTATAATTGGTAAGAGTGTGTTTGACTTTTTAAAGTCAAAGTAGAATAACTAAAAGAGAAAACACACAGTATAAGTTCTATGTTATTTGAATTTTATTTTATTTTTTAACAAATTGTGGTCACAACTTGATTCAAACTTAGAGGGAACCGATCTCGAGTAACTCACAAGCGATGTGCATTTTTGCACCCCCTAAATTTTATAAAACCATTATTATTAACAAAAAATACAAGAAAATATATGATATATAATGCCATTATTCCTCTAAACTTTTCTATCCTAAGCCAAGAAAACAATGTCAAAAAGTTTTTACTTACCAACTTCATTACGGTGCCAAAAAACACCGAACGCCCTTTACATATGAACAGAACACGAAAACACAAAAGTAACCGCCACCGTTTACACGTCAGGTTTCTTTTCATCAACGGATCGTTGACCACGAGAAGAGCTTTTAGAAGCTTGAACAGGGTCAGTTGAGGGATCATACTTTTGTGTAGCAAGATAATTGAGAGCAGTGACCACATCAGCAATTAGAGGCCTCATGCTTGGTTTTTCTTGAACACACATTGCAGCTATTGCTAGTGCTTGATATAATCCCCTTACTGGATATTCGCCTTCTAGAGCCGGGTCCGCCATTTGCCCAAACTTCCTTCTATCTTTAAACAGCGGCCGTGCCTATTCAAAAAAAAAAAAAAATCATATATTGGCTTATTTAACCTAAAGTCGCCGGTTTCAAACAAAAAAAGGTCATTAAACAGTAAACAAGTTTCATAATTGTTTCACTTTAAATCAGGGGTCGCGGACGTTGCGGCTCAACTTCGCGCGCGTAGTGGAAAATTAGTGGAAAATTTGTTTTTTTTTTACGAATTTGGAAAACGTTGCTACTAAAATGAAAAAAATGAAAAACATTACTACTGATTTTGTGGCCTAGATCCGCCACTGGGTTTAACCACATAATCACATTTAAAAATACTCGCACAATGCAACAATATGTAAACAAACTGGATGACCTAAACAAAAACAAAACTTACCCACGCAACAAGATTTTGCTCTGCTGCTGATTTTGTTTCATCGATTGCTTTACGGCCCGTAATGAGCTCCAATAACACAACCCCAAAGCTATAGATATCTGACTTAAACGTGAGTTGTCCCGTCATTGCATATTCAGGAGCGCAATAGCCATAAGTGCCCATCACACGGGTCGAAACATGAGTGTTATCTCCAAGCGGGCCCACTTTTGCCAAGCCAAAATCCGATAATTTTGCATGATAATCCTCACCTAGCAAAATATTTGAAGCCTTCAAATCCCGATATATAACTGGTGGGTTCATTTTGTCGTGTAAATACTCTAACCCTCTTGCTGCACCAGCTGCTACGTTCATCCTAGTGTTCCAATCAAGCCGTTTTCTGTGAGGCCGCCGACCTGGCATAAAAATTAAAAGTTTACAGACTGTAAGTATGATTTGTTATAATGGTAAAAACTGTCGTTTTAAAAAAATAACGAGCCTTTTAACAGACATATCGATATCTGCCTATAAACAGCAGAAACCATTTGTGTATTTTTAATAGATAAAAATATTAAGAAAAAGGAATTTTAGAAAATGAATGTGCATACCATGTAAATGATCTTCTAGAGAGCCTAACGGCATGTACTCGTACACCAATAATCTTTGTTCTCCTTCAGCACAATAACCGATTAATCTCACAAGATTAGGATGATCGGCCATGCCTAATGTTAAAACTTCAACAACAAATTCCCTAATCCCTTGCAACCCATGAGGATCCAATTGCTTTACAGCCACAATCTGTGATCAACAACGACGGTAACACTTTAAGCAGTTTGACTTTGGATGATTTTTTAAGCCCATTTGACTCATTTGCCGCATACCCTTTAAGCAACAGAAACAACATCAATACCCTTGGCGGCTCAACTTCGCGCGCGTAGTGGAAAATTTGGATTTTTTTTTTACGAAATTTGGAAAACGTTGCTACTAAAATGAAAAAAATGAAAAACGTTACTACTGAAAAACATTTCTATATCCGCCACTGACTACAAGAAATCCCGTTGGATGGCCTTTAACCAGATTGACCCGTATCCCTCTTCGCTATATTTTTTATTAACATATTTGTGATATAACATAGCCCAAATCAACGCACTAAAACGTAAACGGGTCAAAAGTATACCTCTACAATACAACAAAACAAAGATCGATTTTCACTAACCTGATCAGAATCTTCTAATTTTCCTTTATATACTTTGCCAAATCCACCTTCACCCAAGAAATACGCAGCTTTAAAATTATCAGTCGCATTCACTAACTGTGCATACGTAAACGTTCGTGCTTTGTTCATAGCACTTCCCTCTTCAGGAGGCTTATTCTTCTCTACAAACTCGTTGGAAACCGATGTTTGATTAACAACTTGTGCATTGTCCTTCTTCACCTCATTACATTGCTCGACTTTTATCGTATCTAGGTCACACAAAAAACTCATCAAACTTCAATCAAAAGTAATTAACAAGACACTTAATTACTTAAAGCACTATAAAGGATAATACTTCCATGATCTTACCAAAAGCCAATCAAGTGATAAAAAATAATAATAATCAGTTTGCTGTTCATGTATCTATGTTATAAAAAGTCACATCATTTAACTATTTAGCATGAAAGTGATATTCACTCATCAACTATATGACCCTGAAATAATAATAATAATAATAATAATCATATAATCACTCAATTTACACATCCAAATATCCCTTGTTATCCTATCCTATCCAATGATCCTATTGAAAGTTTCAAGATCAAAAGCCTACAACTTTTTATCATCTGATGATGTCACTGATGACAACAAATATGAACTACAAAATTTAACCTAAGTTGAAACTCAATAAATATAACAAATTATTACTAAATTATGTACACAAAAAAAAAAAAAAAAAATTCAGTCTCACTATTAACAATTTCCAAAAATAAAAAGATTAATAATTCAAGAATCAAAACTAAAAAATCCAAAAAAAGATAAAATAAAACAGTTTGCATGTTTTAAAAAAACAAAACCCTGATCAAGAAACATTAGAAATGAAACAAATTTACAATCTTTAATGAATGATCTTTCATAAAGATAAATAAAAGATGAATAATAATAATAATAATACATACCGGGAGTTTTAGTGTTTGATTGATGATGGTGTACGTCGTCGTTTGGCTTGTTCTTGGGTGATTTCTTGACAGAAGAGTCTCCACCAGCACAGGGGAAACAACCCATGCTGGTTTATTAAATTCTTATTATTATTAATATGTACATAAAACCAGAGAGAGGAGAGTTTATTTATTTGCAGGTTTATAGAGAGAGAGAAAGAAAGAGGGGAACTCAAAAGGTGTAATATATTTCGTTAGGTTAAGGCCGTAAAAAAATTAATCAATTTAAGGAGTCCCCTTAAAAAATTTATATCCATTTCATTTCACTTTGCAATTTACATTGTACGTCGCGAGCGAGCAGACGCAAGCGAGTCTGGTGTTCACCCCAGCCACAACAGTCGCGGCGCAAGTACATCGCAGTGGTCGCGTGCGTTAACGGGAGAAAGTGAGTTTTGGTCACGTCGGTACTTACCCCTAGTCACAACGGGGTCAAGTGACCGAGTTACTTGAGAGTGAAGTTGGTGGCTCGCGCCTACTCGTTCGCGGCCAACAACGGATAGTCTTAGGATGGATGGCAGACGCGTAACAAGTTGTGCCGTCGTCTCTTCTTAGATAGCAAAACTCAACCTACTAAAAACAAATCTTTGGCCCTAGAGTTGCGTCAAGTAGAGCCTTAGTTTGCTTATGTTTGTGCTTAGCTTATTTTTAGAGGGCTTGAGCTCGACTTGATTAGAAATTTGTTTATAAAGCTTGAGCTTGACGTAGGAACAACTTCGTTTAAGCTCGCGAGCTAGCTCTAGCTTGGGTTCAAAATCATTTAAGGTCGATTTGAGGTTTTAACGTGTCAGTTTCGAGTAGCTCATAAGTGGCTTGGCTCGGCTTGGTTACACCTGTAAGATGTATAACAATGAAAGATTAGCAATTTCATATCGTCAATTTTTTATACGTACGGGTTCTGACTGTGTGACAACATTTGGTTAGCATATTTTCAATATTTATTGTTCTTAAAAGAAGCTCATAACTCGTTGTCCTTCTACCTTCATGCAAAATTGTCTCTTCAGGCTTTTGCCTTCTATCGAAAAGTCTCCATGGATGTTGTCCTATGAGTGTGGGTTCTATATCAGTTTTAGTGTGGTTGATCATCATCTTCGATTCTTCGGGTTGTTTGGTAGTCTCGTAATGATTCCATTAAGAGGGTACCTCTGAATGAGTTAGTATTAAGTGTGTTTGGTGTACTCACATGACACTTCTGAATCAATCAGTAAGCTCTTTATCCATTAAGTTCCAAAATGATGTTGAATGAAAATTTTGCCCCTTTATCCATTCACATGTGGTCATAACCGATTTAAGAGCTTGCAGACCACGATTTGGGATGTTTTAAAAGTGGGTTTTGTCGTGAATGTGTGCAGAAACAAAAAAACCGAGTGATGTATATATAGATTCAGTTTTAAACAGTTAAAATCGAGCAATTAAACCTTCCGGTCGGTTACTAGAAAACCCGATTAAATGCTCCTTAAATTAACGTTAACCGTGTGATAGATGGTTCGAAACAGTCGTGTAATGATGGAGAGAGGGTTTGGGATACATTAATTGCTGAAACGAACCATTAAACTCATGATTTGAAGCTCGCCGGAAAAAAAAACACTCGCCGGCCGGAACCCTCTGCCGGAAAAAACGGGGTAGAGGAGAAAGAGGAGAGAGTTTGTTTTAAAGATTTGGGTTTTGGCAGATTTGGTCCCTCTACTTTTAACCAAGTTAGTTTAATTATATTTTAGTTAATTTTTTTCCTTTTAAAACTAACCAAGTTAGCTACTTAACCTAAAATATTTTTAAAACTCTTATCAAAACTTAAAATTTATAATATCTCTTCCGAATAACACTTCAACATACGCTCTTGATAATAACGTATATCGGGTCCATAATAAATATAAATAAAAAAAAATTATTTATTTTGAAAACGACGAATCTTATAAAGAATGTTATGAAACTATTTAAAGGGCTATTATTGTAATTTGACGAAAGGTGAGGGTGACGGATGTCACAGTCTCCCATACTTTACAAAATTTCGTCTCGAAATTTCTTTCAAGTGGAGGCTACTATGAAATCAAGGCGTTGTAAAAGCCAACTAGATTTTTTTTCTTTTTTAGAAGAAAATTCCATCATTTATGATTCGACAAAGTTTAAGATAGTTGTCTAGTACCCAAAATTAAAGTTTCAAAATTTTTGATAGTTGACCCAAAGTTAGAAAGTTGAGAGTCTAAATAACCAGTGAGGGGCAGAGGTACTGATGAAGCAGTCTCCCCTACATTAGAAAGGTTTCTGACTGTATGTTATTAGAGTATGCAACAAGAATTCAAACAACCGAGGATATACGAGTACACAAGGTTTTAGTTTTCAGTGTGGGTGGTCAAGAGAAAGACTTTAGGAAGACGAATTGAAGCTCGTGTAAGAACGTTCTTGTCGAAAATACTAGTTATTAGTCAATGATCTAACGAAGAGGTAATCATAAAGTAATGGGTATCTTATTTATGCTTCTTTTTGTGACATTTCAATGTCTAATTCCCAAATGCATATACAAAGGTATAATTAAGCATATAAACATACTAGAGATATATTAAGAATTAAGTCATCGAGTGACTTACCTTATGCGTGCTTCCTCTTTACCTCAACCCGAGATTCCTTGGCTATCCATAGTTTCTTGTATTCGCACCTATGAGGTGAATGACCACTTAGGTTGTTAGAACCTAGTCTTTACTTGTCTATACGCATTTTTGGTCGTGATTCACCAATATACAAGTTCTCAACAAATCATTTATGCCCGAGTAAAATCGAGTTCTCATTGAGGCATTTTATCAAACACTTGGTATGCGTGATTTTCCTAACTTTAATTTTAGGACTTGAGGATCTCTTGGATCCATCTTTGATCAAGAATATTAATACTAGCATTCCTATAAACATTTTAATCATAGTTTATAACTAGTATTTCGTGGTTTAAAGGTGGTTCCTACCAATCCACCAAAAACCCAATTTTTTCCTAACATGAACTACGAGGTTATAACCTTCTCATAAGGATTTTGTTTAACACACACAAATTAACATGTATTATGATTCTCTTATACAAGATTAACAATTACAAGTCCTTAATTCACGTTTTTATAACCACCCATGATTTTCATCATACCCAAGCATGAACATACCCTCAAATTTAGTCAAATAAAAGGTTACCTTGATGTGTATTATGCTTGGATGATTCATTTTAGGGCTAATGCATTAAAAAGCCCTTTGAATTGACCTTGAATTGAGCTTGTTCTTGAGTTTCTTGGTTAAGTGTGTGTTTTAGTGTGTGTGTGTGTGTGTGTGTTTTGATGGAGATCGATCTCCTGATAATGGAGGTGGTCTCTATATTATTATGTTTATTAACCAAACTCAAGTTTGGTTATTTGGCAAATATGGCCCCTCCCATCTTTTGTCAAGTATTCTCTAGTTAAAAGCCTCGTGTGCTTATATTATCATAATATACGGTTTAGAAATTTTGGGGTGTTACATTCTATACCACCGTAGTCCTTCATACGACCATCTCCGTGTATTTGGTTGTCTTTGCTATCCTCTTTTGCCATTCACATCCATCTAAAAACTTGAATATCGTTCACATCCTTGTGTCTTCCTCGGTTACCCACCTACACAACGCGGCTACAAGTGCTTTAACCTTACCACAAAACAAATAACCATCTTCTGCCATGTCGTCTATGATGAAACAACATTCCCATTTGCCAACACCATTAACCCACAGCCTTTATATGACTTCCTTGACACTACCTTTCCTATCCGCTTTTGGGGCAATATTGACACCAAAATCCTATCCACGGCCCAAATACCTCACCCCAAAACATACCCTCGGGCCACACCATACCCGAGCCAACTACTGCTCATCCCACCCCTAACACACCGCCCTCCTCCCCAATAACACAGACCGACCCAAACCATTCCCCAATACATGGCCCAAATTATTCTCCTATACCCGACCCACACATTACATTACAACCACCAGTCCATTCAATAATGCTAGCCCAATCGCTTCCCGGTCACCTCCTACCACATCCATGCCTACGTCCCAAATTCCCATCCCTACTGTCCCTACTCCGCTTCCTGTCCCAACCACAACCATGAAAACCCGATCCATGAGTTGTATTTTTAAACCAAAACACCACCTCAACTTACAAACAACCACCAGTACCCCCATACCAAAAACACCAAACGACACCGTGTCCACACTAAAATGGCGTGGTGCCATGGCCACTGAGTTTAACGCCCTTATTAAAAGTGAAACCTGGGATCGTGTACCACGTCAACCGCATATGAATATTATTTGGAACATGTGGCTATTCAAGCATAAATTTAAATCAGATGGTACTTTGGAGCGTTATAAAGCGTGTTTAGTGTGTGATGGTAGATTACAATAGGTGGGGGTTGATTGCGGTGAGACTTTCAGTCCAGTTGTCAAACCGGCAACCATACGAAAAGTTTTATCTATAGCTCTATCTTGGGACTGGTCAGTGCACCATCTTGATGTTACTGACGCTTTTTTACATGGGTTCACATTCAGGAGACGATCTATATGTATCAACCTATGGGCTTTTGTCACCCTCAACTACCTAATCATGTGTGCAAATTGAAGAAGTCTCTATATGGTTTAAAACAGGCACTACGGGCATGGTACTAAAGATTCATGGGTTATGTACTTACTTTGGGATTCTCACAAAGCAAGTGTTATGGTTCACTTTTCACACTTCACTCAGGAACGAGCACGACCTTTCTACTTTTATATGTTGATGACATACTTCTAGTCACTTCATCTTCAGCCTTGCACAAGCGTCTGATGCAACATCTTTCCAGGTTATTTGCAATGAAAGATCTAGGCCCTCTCAGCTTCTTGGGCATTAAAGTCACTCGAACGAAAAATATTTTTTAACATCACGAAACTGCATGATGTTCCACCACGTTTGAAGGTTAGTCTATTCAACATTAACGACAAACTTATCAAAATCATTGAGTTGTTTAATACTATCTGAGCTAAAATTGAGAACGGGAAAGGAAGGTCCATGAAGAAACCCATGATTTTTTTATAGCACCGATGTTTCAATGGCATGTCTGGTGTCAAGAAAACAAAGAATGTAAACCTTCAGGGATTCCGGCAGACTGCCCGCCATTGTTTCTGTTTCTTCTTCTTTAAGTAATCTTTTAATAACCATATGCACCAGATATAAATTAGAAAAGAAAATCAAAAGAAAAAATTACATGTTATGTCCTTTATGTATGGCTAAATTTATGAAACATGCCCTTTATAATTTTTTTTTTCATTTTATGTCTAAAATCTCTATTTTTCTTAACAATTTATGTCCTTTAGCAATAACCTAGTTAAGAATTTCAGTTATCTCCAATCTCCTCAAGGGTAAAATAGTCCTTTTGCCCCCTTTGACTTAAAACCCCCTTAATATATGTTATGTGTGTATAAAAAGAATCTCCACCCACCACCACAACCACCCAACCTACCACCATCACCACCTGCCATCCCCACCATAAGTACCACCCTTACCAACCTCCACCATCGTCACCTCTAAGTCTAAGTTGAGCACCCATGTCCATCACTCACCTCCACCACTATCACCTAACTCCGTCCACCAATTCATTCCACCAGTTCCCCACACCCACCATTCTTCATGATCAACAACCCAAAATCAAACCTACAACTAAACCCCAAACATAAAAAAGAATCTACACTATCTCCACCGTCATCCACACAATGGTTTATCCCCAAATCGTCATCAGAAGCTTCTAGAAAGTGGCTAACCCTTTCTTTCTCATCATCACCATCAACCCTAAAGCAAGCTTTGGTGACCGCTACAACATTGGACGATTTCGTCTTACCCACAACCAATCAACAATTTCGTCGTCACGGCCACTGAAAATGTCCTTCTTATATTTCAATATATAACCACCAGCTCTGTAATGGGGAATTAGAAAACAACTGTTGGGTTTTCATTGTATGCTTCAAGTTGTGAAGATAGAAATGAAGAACGATTAACAAAGATGGTTATGGGGTGGGGTGGGGCGTTGCAGGTCTGAGTTTTGTGGGAAGTAATGATGGGTGGTGCGGTGGTTGACGTTTATAGAAGAAGAAAAAGGGTGGGGCTGGAGAGGTTTCCAAAAGCTGTTGTGTGTTGTGTTGTTGTCATTGCTGGATGAGTTGTCGGAGAAGCAGGGGAGGAGGGAGTGTGTTGGAGAGATGGTGGTATTGGTGATTTGGAGAGGAGGTGGTATTGGTGGTTTGGAGAGGTGGTGATGGGGCTAGAATTAGGCCTTACGAGTTATTAAGGGGTTTGAAGTCAAGGGCATGCGAATGGACCATTTTGCCCTTAGGTAGATTGAGGTTAACAGAGTTTATTTACTGGGTTAGTATAAAAGGACGAAACATGTTAGAAAAACTGAGAAAATGGACAAAAAATGAAAAAAAATATATAAAGGGCATGTTTCATAAATTTGGTCATACATTAAGGACAAAATGTGTAATTTTGTCAAATCAAAATCATTAATACTACAAATAAAAGTGTGTTTATATCAACTAAACTAGAAAATAAGGGGACGGGGTGCCACCCGAATTGGTCACGGGTACTCCACTACGAGCACAGTAACACCGCTGCCACTGGTGCTTGTAGTAGATCCGTGAACCAAATTCTTTTTATATCTAACGGGATCTTTCCCGTGAGTTTCTCTCTCCAAAATAAAAAAATCTATATACTTGTGGTGGAGAAGGTGCAGGGGTGGTGGCGGTGAAGTGCATATTATTACTTATGTGTTAAAACTGTTAGTTATTGGGTAAAGAATCATTGAATAGCTGCCTCTAAAAAACTGTTTCAGTGAAGTGAATCAGTGAAATGATGAGATAATGCAAGATTGGTGTAAATCAGTGAAGAGAAATTTTTTTTAGTGGGACGCCCTTCCCCCCTAATATCAATCTAGTGTGGTGTTCAATCAAAGCCGGATATGAAACTAAAATCAGCAAAAATAGATAAAAAAAATTTTTTTTGGGGGGGGGGGGGGGTTGAAAACTAACCGTTGGCTTACGGTAATGTTACCGTTCTGCCACGGTTTTGCATGCAACCACATTTAAATTTTTTATTTTTGAATGAAATAATTTAAAGTATATTTAAATGAAAAATAAACAATAGAAAAAAAAAACATTTTAGGGTAGCGGTTAAAGGTTATGCTGTCTTTATGTTTTAGTAAAGTTAGTGAAATAAGGTGAAAGTGTAAGATTATTGTATTAAATATATATTTTTTTTCTTTTCTAGAATGTAACTATACAATCCACAAAGTAAATTGCGTAGTCACCCAAAGTGTTGTGATAACATATGACGTGGTTGCTATTTGTCAGAAATTAAAAATCACAACTTTCAAAATTGTCAAGTACTATTTTCTAGTGAGTACGAAGATATAAACATATAAGAGGTTTTTAGAATTCGAGATCAATGTTTGGATTTTAAAGTTCATAACTAGGAACACTACAAGTTGGTACACATAATTTGATCAAATTAAATATATGTTATTTTTTTTCTTTTATATTGGATCTAGAAAATTACTGGCTAATTTCATGTTTTTTTGTCGTTCAAATTTCCAAACTGATCAACATGTGTCCAATCCCACACGTGTCCTGGTGCCAGAAAGACCGTACAATCATTGACAAGAAAGGGTAAATTATAATGGTCTCACAGGCTTTAAGAATTAGAATTGATGAGATGGTTTTCATGGTTTTATTTGGAAACAAAAGTGATACATTGACGGACTGGGTCATCATCATTGTTTGTAATAACGTGCGTGAGTGGTCTTTTGCCCCTGGGTGCAATCTAGTGATCAGAGTTTGTTGGAAACTAAAAGAATAGAAAATAAAAAAAAAAAATCATGTATCATATAATCGATTTCATATATGTTAAACAATAAGTTCTATAATTCGTAACAAATCTTTGAACTCTATTGCTTGCCCAATTTATGAACTCTTCGAAGTTCGATGGTTTCGATGGTTTCTATAATTCTGGCAATATGTTGTGATGATCAAGTTATATATTGATAATTTATTTTTAATATGATACTAGGGATGTACCTAGCCAGTTTTAAATTGAGAACCACGTAAACAAGTTGCACCAAAATACCAATGCAAACATGAATGGGCCAAACAATTAACGTAAAAAGTGTAAGGGTATGGGTGATTTGGAAGAGATCATATCCGTGGGTTATTTAAATTTGTTTCTAACTTTTCAAAAAAAAAAAAAAAAAAAAAAAAAAAAAAAAAATTAATTTGTTTCTAAATTTTTTGAGTTATCCGTTTAGTTAAGGTAATCAGATTTTTTTTTTTTTTTTGAACGATCAACTAAAGTATTGCCGGGTACTCTGTATGCGACCCCCAATGGCCGAAAGGGGCCCCAGACGGCCTCTAGTCCGTACGGACAGAGCCCTTCGGCCCACCCGTCTCCTGTTCCAGGGAAAACCCGGCCCACAAACCCGCCCGAAGGCACGACGGTAGTGAACCGGTAAAACCTGGAGGGATCAGAAGTCGAACCCATGACCACAAGGGTCAAGGGTCTCTCCATCACTTCCCAACCACCTACCCCACCACAAGGGTGGGGGTATCCATCACATGCCTCCCGTGAGAATCGAACCTGGCTCCCCCAAAGAGAGAACCGGCCCTTTTACCACTAGGCCACATAATCAGGATAATCAGATTATTATTTTTGTTATTCGGTTATTTAACTTCCTTTTTAAATGTTCCAAATTATCCTATTTATTAAAGTAATCGGATTATTATTGATATTGTTATTAATTTCGAATTTTCTATAAGTAGTATTTGAATAGGATTCAATTGTAGGGTATTATATAAACCCATCATAATAAGTCTCTTTGTTTATTTTTAGTCGTCATTCTCCGTATATTATATTTTTTGGCTGGCTTTTCATCTATTTCACTTGTGTAAGTTTTACACTTTACTCTCTCCGATTAAATCAACATACACATACGTATAGGCACACACGTGTATTATGGTGCAGATCTCTACCTATGCATTAGAAGCACTCTTTATTATATTATGGTATTCTTTAGGGTTGTTCAAAAACCATGGAAACGTCCAGAACTACCTAAACCGAGCTAAATCAGCTGGTTTAGATGTAAATCAATCCGGTTTACGGTTTGGGAACCGGGTTTCACAGTTTTGAACCGGAAACCAAAACCGAATCGGTTGAAATTTTAAAACAAAAATAATATTTTAATTAATCAAAACCAAAAAGGGGTTGCGACGCAGCTTGTTGCCTGTCTATCCGTGCCTCACTTGTAATTCTTGTTGGTATCGCTATAATCTGATTAATTATTTAATGAAAAAAAAATTAATCTATCTAGTTTTGATACAACTAAAATATTTTTTTTTTCACGTTTAGGAATCCAGCAAGTATAATTTGTTTAAGTTATTTTAGTCATAATACAAACATATTATTAATTATAATCCGGTCTGTTTGGTTTATTTTCTTAAAAACCGTACTTATCGGTTTGGCCTAGAATTTTTGTCAAAACCGGCTAAACCGGACCATGAATACCCCTACTACTCTTGTTAATGTCCCTTTTTTTTAAAAAAAATTTTGGACAGAGTGCTTATTAGGAGAGGAATGAAGATGTTTTCTTGGGTAGGGAAGTTAGCATCTAGTGCAAAGAAGGATGACAATCTAGATGATGACAAGGATCCACTCATTTGGTCTAAAGATCTTGAAGAACATGCATTTGGTGAATTCTCATATGCAGCTGTGCAAGCCAATGATGTTGTTGAAGATTACAGCCAGGTGGAAATAGGTCAAAAGGCCACCTTTGTTGGTGTTTATGATGGTCATGGTGGTCCAGAAGCCTCACGTTACATCTCTAACCATTTATTCCCTCATCTCAATCGTGAGTCACATCTTTTTTTATCGCATAAATCTTGTTTAAACTATGCCAAAGTGAGCTTGTAGCAAAAACATGACTGTAAGTTGATTAGGTTCCAACCGTTTTATATTTTTGTAGGTATAGTTCGAGAAAAAGGATTAAAAATATCCTCAGAATCACTTAAAAATGCTGTTTATGCTACTGAAGAGGGATTTATGTCGTTGGTTCATAGGAGTTGTGGGATAAAGCCGTTAATGATGACAGTTGGGTCTTGTTGTTTAGCCGGTATAATATATGAAGGCACATTATATGTTGCTAACATGGGTGATTCTAGAGCTGTTATTGGCCGTTTAAAAAGGCATGGGTCGAATAAGATTGTAGCGGAACAAATAACCGAAGATCATAACGTGTGTATGGATGAAATTAGACAAGAGCTTAAGCAAAATCATCCGGATGATCCCCATATTGTTGTTATGAGACAAGGCGTGTGGCGTATCAAAGGCCTTATTCAGGTTTTGTATTCGACTCGGTTTTTATTTATTAAGTGGTCACATTCTCGGCCCATTTATTCTTAAAAAACATGTCGATTTTAGTTAAAACCTTCAGTTTAATTATAAAAAAAAAAAGATGGATCAATATTTTTACTATATATTTGGGGATAAATTATGAAAAAAGTGTTAACGGGTCAATTTGACCTTTGACCCGTTTCACAGCTCGTATCATCCACCCGTTTGCCTCCTCTACATATCGTAGTAATATGTCTTTAATGTATCATCTTTATTTGTCATGTGGTTTTAGGTTTCAAGAAGCATAGGAGATGCATACTTGAAGAAGCCAGAATATGCTCTTGACTCAACTTTCCCCGAGTTCCACCTTCGTGAACCTATTCGTTGACCCGTTATAGAAAACAACCCATCTTTGTACAATAGAGAGTTGAATCCGGATGACAAGTTTATTGTGTTTGCATCCAATGGACTATGGGAACATATGACAAATCAGCAAGTTGTTGAGATTGTTCACAATAACCCCAGATTAGTAAGTTTTTTTTCCTTTCACATTGCACTTGCTCAATCATCTATGCTTGACTATGTGACATTAACCATTCGGTTTGTTTTGATTACAAAAGTTGGCGTATGAGAGATCGGTTTGAACACAGTTTAGAGTTACTTTCTTTTTTGTTTTGGAGCCCGTCACCTACGAATAGGTTGACACAAACCACTTTTTGTCCAATTTTATAAAAAAAAATAACCAGCGCGACCAAAGTGTTTAGATAAGATAAACACTTTGGTCGACTTTCAACTCCTTTAACCAATTTATTTTAGTTTTTTTTATTGCCTTTTACATGTTTAAGATAATATATAGCCTGAATCCATCCATCCTTCAACATGTTTAAGATAATATTTTTAGTAATGATCTATTTTATAGTTTTCTGTAATATGTGATGTTTTTTGCATTAATAAAACACTTTGGGCGTCTTTTTAACCATTTAATTTTGTAACTTTACTAAACTAAGATAAAACATAATCCAAAAGACTTGTTTGACACTTTGTGTAGGGCATTGCGAGGAGGCTTATTAACTTAGCAATAAAGGAAGCTGCTCGAAAAGGGAAGAAGAAGTACGAGGAAGTGAAAAGGATGGAGAAAGGGTGTAGGCGTGGTGTTCACGATGATATCACAGTAGTTGTCGTTTTTATCGACCAACAAGTAAATATAGACATCAACGAGGCATCAATGCGTGGGTTTGCAAAGTCAACCACAACCTCAAATTTTAGCACCTTGTAAGTAAGGGTGCATCACTAGATTGACATGTTTGTTTTGATTGACATCAACATGTAACAATGAGTTTTGGGATTTTTCTATTTTAACAATGGAATTCTTGTCTTAGTTATTTGTAGCTTTCTGTAATCGTGTCTTCTTTATAATCCCGTGACGTGTCATTTTTTTTTGATCGGCGAACAACTGTGTGGCAACCACCTTTGCGGGGCGCCGTGCCCAAGAATCGACTACTCGACCTCCAGCAGCCCCCGCCTTCTCCGATGCGCGGAAACCCGAGCCCCACCCGCCCGAAGGCACGACAGTGCTATAGAACTCGGTAAAACCTCGCCGCCCGTCAGATTCGAACCGGCGCCACCCGTATTCGATCTTCACCCGGATACCAAACCATAATGTTGAAAGTGGGAATTGAACCCTTGATCACCCGTGACGTGTCATTGTAAATGGTTTTTTTAATTAAAGTAATTCAAACAAGGTAAGATGAGGGAGCCCACAATTTAAAGAAACAAACAGTGATGAAGCAGGTGCAAGTTATACCGGGCTTAAGTTAGACACTAAAGCTTACATAGTTAAATATTAATAAACAGACTACATGCACTATGAGGCCCAATAAAGGTGAGAGGAACCTATGATTTTTGTCCATTTGAGTTGGATTGGGTTGTTTGGTGATGGGTCATATGCAAACTCATTCTATAAAGAATCTATGACTAGAATCCGACATTCAAAACCCGAAACCTAAACCCAAACAACAAAATTCAAGAGGTGTCTCGATATCGTCCCTATAACTCTACTTGAGTACTTGATATAAGGTCATTCTAATGACCTCATGTGTATTCCGTGTACTATTGCTCTATCTACTAATTTGACTTAAAATGGGTATATTTGGCAAAAACTTTTAAGAGCTTTAAGCTTCAAACTTTTAAGAAAAAACTCATACTTAATAAAAAGCCTTGTTTGGTTGAAGGTACTTGGAGCTTTTAGGTTAGAGAAAAAACTCTATATTGAAAAGCTACTAGTACTAGCATTTAAGAAAAAGCTCCTACTAACTACAAGCTTTTAAAGGTATGTGTAGTGGTGGATAGTTATGTTGGGGTTATAGGATTAAAATATTAAAAAGTAATAGAAAAGGTGTTATGTTGGGGTTATGGAAAAAGAGGGTGTAGTGGGAAGGAGGGTTATGTTGGGGTTATAAATGATTGGTAATGATTGGTTAATTATTGTTTTTTATTTAAATAAGAATATTTAATACTTAATAATATTTCATTAAAAATAAAAATAATACAAATACAAAATATAAATGATTGGTTATAGGATTATTATTTTTATTATTATTATTATTATTATTATTATTATAAATAATATCCACCCACTCACACAACATTCAATAAAACACAACACACATTTCTTCTTCCTCTCACCTCCCAAACGCAGCATCACCCAACCACCCACCATCACCCAACAGCACCATCACCCACCATCACCCAACAGCACCACCACCCACCATCCTATGTCTTCATCTTCTTCTTCTTAATAATAATAATAATAAAGAATAACATACCACACAACGCTCGTTATGGAGAAAACCAATTCAGCTGAAAACGCTCCATAGCGCCGGAGGGGGCGGTGTTCCCGGCGCTATGGAGCCCTAAAACGCCACATAACTTTGCCCACTACACATGCCCTAATGAGTAATGATACAAATACTCATTCTATCATAAAAAAATAAAATAAAAAACATGCATACAAACTTTAAGTTAATGTCCATTTTGGTCATTTTATACATTTATTAAAACCTCCAGCTACTATGCCAAACACCAAAATATATTTAAAAGGCTACAGCTACAAGCTTCCAGCCACCAGCCTCCAGCTTCCGGCTACCAGACACCAGCTAGTTTTGCAAACATACCCAATGAGAGACAATAACATTTTTTTTATGAGTTTGTCATTTGTGCCAATGTGGAGGGTTAGAATCAAATACACGGTGAAAGAAAAATAGGAAGTTGTAGGAAGGGCATCAAACGGACTTCGATTGAACTCATTCAAGCAGCATTGGAATCGTCTTATCGAACCCTACGACATTAGTTTTTAGGTCTTCATTTTTGGGGTTTTAGCGTGTAGTTTTTAGAATATGCGTTATATATTGTGTCTTTTATGTACCATTGTGTCTTTTTCTTATTTTCATCATTGTGTCATTTTTTCAATTCATTGTGTCTTTTTCTTCAGCATTGTGTTATATTTTTTTTGGCACTGTGTTATATTTTGTGGTCCATTGTGTCATATTTCATGATCTATTGTGTTTTTTATATCCTTCTCACCCTTCTCATTTTTTGTAGTCTTTATAGAATAACTCAACCCGTAAAATCATTAATTGTAATCTCTTCTGTTCAAATCAGTTATTCTTCGTATCTTCTTATATTGTTTGCTTGACTCACATTAAAAAGCACAATGACCACCTTCCTTGGCTGTTGCCACGTTCTTCATATTTGACATGTAACATTTTACTAACTAGTATGATTCGCCTCGCTTTGTGGGAGGCTTCACAATAAACAACACATCAAGTTAGTATTTTTTTATAAGCATATTGGATTCAAATAAATGAATAATTCTAACCATCTGCTATTGGCCACCGGTCACCACCAACCCCACCTTCAAAAATCACTACTAGCAGTCCCATCTTTTAACCAATTCCCTTAGCAGTCGGCCAGTCCCATACTAAATAAGAGTTAACCCAATTAGTTTTTGCTGACGTGGACTTCTTAAGTGGCCAAAAGTCAAAGTTTCGCCGACGTGTATGTGGTAAAAGTCAAGCTTTTGATGACGTAGACTGCTTATGTGGCAAAGTTTTGATGACACGGAGCAAAAAACTAACTTAGTTAATTTTTAACTAGTATGAGACCGATAGGGGAAAATGTGTTAAAATATGAGACTAGCAGCAATGATTTCTGAATGTGGGCTTAGTGGCAGCCAATAGCCGAAAGTTGGGATTATATAAATCCAATATTCTTTTTTTTTTTTTTTTTGGTAGAAAGAAAATTGGATTCAACAGAAACGAATCACCCGTGGAAATGATAGAATGGGATTCAACAGATATTATTCGGGTCACGAAGATACAAAATTCCACCTGCCAACTTCAGCCAATCTATATTTTTTTTTATCGGCGAATAACTGTGTGGCAACCACCCTTGCAGGGCGCTGTGCCCAAGAATCGACTACTCGACCTCCAGCAGCCCCCGCCTTCTCCCGATGCGCGGAAACCCGAGCCCCACCCGCCCGAAGGCACGACAGTGTTATAGAACTCGGTAAAACCTCGCCGCCCGTCAGATTCGAACCGGCGCCACCCATATTCGATCTTCACCCGGATACCAAACCATAAATGATGGAAGTGAGAATTGAACCTCTGATCACATAGGTGAAACAAAAGCCACTCCACCACTCCACCACTATGGATGGATTTCCAGCCAATCTATATAATAGAACATTTGGAATTTGATTCTACAGGTGAGACACCTGCCTCATCTTCGCAACTTACTGTTGTGTAGTAGAATATTGTACATCATGTTTTTTTTGTAGTACGTGTTGGTATTTTATATGTTAAAACATGTATAAACTTTACTTCGATAGTTAGGGATGCTAAAAACCTATCAAATATATATAAAAAACTATATAATCAATTTCCCCTTCGCGTATGAAAAGCGCATCGCTTTTGCGCTTTCCATCTCGATTTTAGACCTTATTGCCTTGGTACGCTTCTCGCTTTTTAAAACCAAGGTTTTGGTTTGGTAATCACTGATGTAAATAATAAACTCTAACGAGACCGGGTTTAACTGGTCGGGTGGGTCGAATTTCCAAAAATATAGGATTTTGGTTTCGATTTTAGGTTATATTTGGCTGGCTCTAATTTTTAAAAAGTATGGGAGTTTGGTTTCAATTTTAGGTTATATTTGGTGGTTCTAATTTTTCAAAACTATAGATATAGTTCGAATGTTGCCCAAAGTTTATTTTAAACGCATAGAAATTCTATATAGAACTTCTAAGTTGCCTAAAATTAAAAAGTTGAGATCATATAGTTTTTTTTAATCATATTTAACACATCTATTATTTTTATTTAAAAGAAAATAATAAACAATAGCTATAGTATTTTAAGTTAGCACATCCTATCTGAATGGATGAATGGTTTTTTTTTTAACGTAAACTTTCATTAACACCGGCAAGCTCTCAAAACAAGAGTCGCCAAACAACTAAGAACACATATACAAGGCATAAGAGGCCCACTCCCTCCAAACAATATCTGTAAATTTCGTTCTACATTTCAACAAAAAAAACGCCCTAGACTTTATATCAGCTACCGCTTCCATAACCATCATTTTCTTTTCTTGGAAGATAATAGCATTCCGATTATTCCATAAAACCCATGTCGCAATCATCACTATCCCTCTTATAATCTTCTTTCTCCATACGTTTTCTGAATAACTATTACAAGAGAATATTATCATGTGTTGGTTTCCATTTGATATGATATCTAAAGTTATTCAAATTATGATAGACCAAACAAAAAAACCGGGACCTATAATGCTACAAGTATAGTAAACTGAACGGGCCCATAAATATGAAAACTACATATCATTATTCTCTAAATGATCAGTTGAGGCTGCCGAGCTCAACTTGTATAAAATTTTAAAGATAGAGTATTTATGCAGCCAACTTTTTACATGAGCAGAGTCGAGTTCGAGCTCCATTGTTAAATTTAAGAGTGCTTGAATTTGAGTTAAGCTTGTTTCACAACCTATGTCTAGAGCCCGAGTTTAAGCTGGACTTGTTTAAGTTTCTTTATTAAAACTTCATTATACATGTGTGTGCATATATAATTTGTAAGTGTTAATCATTACAACTTTTAAAATATATGGTACAATCATTTAAATACTATCGTTGATTAATAAAACAACTAACGTCACGATAAATGATCATAATATTTAATACTTTAAGCTAGGATTTGAGTTTTTTTGCAAAAGTGGTGGATTTTTTTAGGTTTTTTGTGTTTGTAGTTTGTGTCAGAAAAGTTTTTGTGAAATTGGTAGTCCCGCAATCTAAGATTGCGGGAGTCGCCTATGTGGAACGATAACTGGGCATGGCTAGACAAGGTGGACGAGAAGGGAGACGATGTGGCATGGCTTTTGGAGGGTTGTGGCTGAGGTGGAAGTCCCCCAATCTAAGATTGCGGGAGTGGGTTTTAAGAATCTGCTCCAGAACCTATTAAGGATAAAATGACTGTGATCGCTACACAGGCTCCAGAACCTATTAAGGTTTGCCCTTTACGATTCATTGTTGGAAAACTAGAATCAAGAATCTGCACCAAACAAATGGAAAATGATTGATTTAAAGTGATATATTGTATAGAGTCGGTGAATTGATGTAAAAAAAATTGAAAATACCAAACTGGAAAACCTTCCAACATTAATCAAATAATTTCTAAAAGGTCCATTGAGGTAATTATCTTTGTTCTATTTCATCACTTCCACAACTACTCCATTTATTATCCCTCTTTGGCAGTGCTTCCATCTCCTTCCTTGAACTGTCATTGCAGGCTAGCATTAGCTAAAAGAGAAACAAGTCAAATGGTCAAATAAGTCCAAACCCACTCCCGCAATCTTAGATTGCGGGACTTCCACCTCAGCCACAACCCTCCAAAAGCCATGACACATCGTCTCCCTTCTCGTCCACCTTGTCTAGCCATGCCCAGTCATCGTTCCACATAGGCGACTCCCGCAATCTTAGATTGCGGGACTACCAATTTCACAAAAACTTTTCTGACACAAACTACAAACACAAAAAACCTATAAAAATCCACTACTTTTGCAAAAAACTCCTAGGATTTAAAGAAAAAAAATAAAAAAAATATTGTTGCAAGAAAAGCTACGATTTAATAAAATAAATAAATAAATAAATTTTGCTTTAGAGAAATGCATGATTCAAAATGATTCTCTAAATTTTCAATTGATTATGTCGAAATCTCTATCATACTTAAATAGTTGAAAAGTAATATTTTAAAAGTTGCAATGAAAGTATTTCTAAACCAATAAAAAAAACCTTAAGGGTACCCAAAAGATCTATAGGTCAACATATTAAACCCCCTTTCTCTTTTTAAGAGTGCAACCACATATGCAAGGAGTCCCATATTAAATAAGACACGTTCATTTTTCAAAAACCATACAAAACACACACTCTTGTGTCAATATGCATCACCACATACCCACACCCTCATACACGCATATATTTTTAACTCTCTTTTCTTCTTCTCCACAACTCATTACTAATTCTTTTGCAAAACATAAATCTACATTTTCTCCATGAGAAACCATCCACAACAACAACAAAAACAAAAACAAAAACAAGCTCAAGATCAACAAACATTAGTTTCAATGGATTCCCATAAAAACCCTAATCTTGAAACCACCATCAACAACCACCAACATGTCCTACCATCACCCTCATCTTCTTCACAAGATTTACATCATCAACAACATATACATATTCCAAACAAAACCCATGAAGACAAAGGGTTCATCTTCAAGAATGCTAATAACAATAATAAAAATAATAATCAAGCGACGATAAAAAACCCTAGTGCTCTTTCTTCTTCTTCTACAACTACACTGGCAGCTGGAGAAGGATACACTATACCACCACCACCACCGCCACAACATTTCACTAAAACACATCATCAACATGGTACCATTCATGTTTCAAAGAACATAAATGAAAAAGAAGGTGACTTCAATACCATCAAGAACAATACTAATTCTCTTTCTAGTTCTTCACTGGCTGCGGCCGGAGAAGAGGCGGCCACGGGGGAGGAGAGTGGAAGAGATAGGCTGAAGAGGCACCGGGCTGAGATGGCGGGTCGGGTTCGGATCCCAGATATATGGGGGCACGAAGATTTGCTTAAAGATTGGATAGATTGCACGGTGTTTGATTCATCTTTAGGGAACAACTCCATAATGTCAGCTAGAGCAGCTTTGGTTCAAGAACGAAGATCAACCCTAAGGATACAGAATTAATGCTAGATAATTAGTTTATATATTAAATTATTAATCATAGCTAGTTGAGTTGTGTTAATTACTTAAATGGTTAATGATAAAGATTGTGTATTCTTTAGTGAAGTATCGAAAAATATGTGTAATAAGATGCACGATAAAGATTACAACTTTATTAATATGTTGTTTCTGTTTTTTTTTTAAAGAATAAAAGAGCTTGTTAATTTCATTTATATGTTTCTTGATCCATGTAGCAACGGCTTGATAGTTTAAGATGTAGTTTGTGTCCCAATCAATAATTAAACCGAAGAACACACGGTGAATTTAGAATGAGTAACTCTCGATCTTATTAACTAAAAAATATAACTCAAAAACTAATTACAAACTCATAACCATAATTACAACTTTGGTTAGGTTATATATACCATGACTCGGTATAATTAGACTCTAAATAAAACCCCCATGTTTATCTAATAATCTAACTAACTATTATAAACCAAATACAACTCATTTGATTTAATCAATACTTAATTTAACCCACTTGATTAATTACTTGACCCATTTAATTCATAACTCGAATCATCGGTACATTATCCTGATCCAATGACTTGAACTAGAAATTATGTCCAAGAATCACCCCCTAATTTCCGACTCAAAATAGGTGGCTCTTTAACTCCAAGCATGTCGCCTTTATCTTGATCGAGGCTCGTCTTGATCTCTTGTAGTACTGTTTTTCGGGCTCAACTTAGCTTGAATAAACACTTGCTTCTTGTGTTCATTGTACATACTTTCTTGGGATTGATTCTCATTCTTGGCCATTCTTTTAAAGTCTTGAACATTCTTCTTTGGACTTTAAATTTTTGGTTTCACAGCCCGTACTTGGCCTATCATCTTCTAGTTCAACTCTTTGTAGAACCCGAACGCAAAGTTCTTCATTTCAATCATGCTAGTTTATTTATTGGGACTTACTATCTTGAGGCCGATCTTGTATACATGCCAATGGTTCGTGGTCCTTGTCACATTCATCATAAGCTTACCTATATCATCATAAATGGTTAGCAAATCACGTTTCATGTGAATGTTGCATCCACCTTCCCTTGCTTGATCAAGACTTATAAAATTGCTTTGTAAACTCGGTATGTAGTAAATATTGGTCAATATGCGTTCCTCCCCCGTTTTCCCTTCAAGTGATACCGACCCTTTTCCTCGCATATAAATACAAGAAACATATCCAAATTCCTTTTTGTGACACGTTCATTTCGTTTAAAAAAGTAAACTTGATTACCCATCATGTGATACGATGCTCCGTTGTCGAGATATCAAGTGTCTTTTCCATTAGCTCGGTCTCGAAACACTTTGGAATCACCCATTTTCATTGAGAAAAGGTCTATTGATCACATCTCATCATAAACAAAGATGGATCTAAATCATCGGTTTTAGGTAAGTTAGCTTCTTCAAGTTTCTCTATACGCTCTAGACTAGGGGTGTGCACGGTTCGCTTTGGTTTTATGGTAAAACTATAGCCGTAACCGAAATGTTTGGTTTTTGGTTTTAAAAAACTGTTCGGGTTTGGTTTTTTGGTTTTATTAACGGTTCGGTTTAGGTTTTCATTCTTTTCGGTTTTTGCAACATAATTACGTAAAAATTAAAAACAAAATGTAAAATCATAGACTTAAGAATCTTTTAAAATTGTTTTCATTTATGTTAATATATTCAACCTTTTAAATTAATATTTTTTCAAATAAACCGAATATTATAAACTATTTTTTATGTTTTTTTTAAGTTTTTCTTAAGATATTTTATGTTGTAAACATGAAAATTAATTTTTTTATGCTAAATTTTTTTATTTTTTGTATGCAATGGATAAAATCATTTCAAAAATAAATAAACATGTTAATGTTCTTATTATAAATACTTAACATTCAAGGATAAAACTAAGGGTTGGGTTATTCTACAAATGCTACAAAAAATGAGAAGGGTGAGAAGCCACTAGAAAATGACATGTGTCCAAAGGATTAACAAGTGGGAGGGGTAATTTTGTCAAAAACATATGCACATGCAAGTCACATGCCATTTCCACTTTCATTTTTAAATGCCCGTAACTTTTTTATACGTCATCCGTTTTTAAAAAAAATTATACCATAAAATTGAGCGTCTTTTTATCTTTAATATGAGTACCATATTGCTATACTTTTGAAAAAAAAATTCAAAACCCACTTGTGTAAGACACAATGTAATGTAAAACACAATGAACACCAATTAAATATAGGGTATAAAACACAATCAAGAGTCTAGTAAAACACAATGGACGACATACTAAAGACACAATGAATAGAAGACTAAAACACAATGAATACTTTTGAAAAAAAAAAGTTGAAAACCCAGTTGCGTAAGACACAATTGATGACATACGAAAGACACGATGAACAGAAGACTAAAATACAATGAATACTTTTGAAAAAAAAAAAGTTAAAAACCCAAATGTGTAAAACACAATGGACGACATATAAAAGACACAATGAACAGAAGACTTAAACACAATGAATAATAGACTCTACACAATGAACAACATAATAAAACACAATGTACATCTAAATACAAAACTCATTTGCGTAAAACACAATTAAAAGCATACTAAAAACACAATGGACAAAGTTAAATCATGTGTAGACTAAAAAAACATAAATAACATATTTATAAAGCACACATGAATACTATTGTAACACCCCAACCGATGGCGGAAACATCGGGATGTCACGTATTGATGATTGTTCAGTAGCTCACGGTGAATAATAAATTCCATTAAATGATTTAGATGAATTACATACAATTGTTCTAGAATTTGTACATCAAATTGAATAAAACTATACACATATCTTCAAGCATCAATTCAAATCTTCAAGCAAATAGAACCTGAAACATGTTAAGTTGAAAAGGTTTTGGGTCAACAAAAGTTGGTGAGAATTACATAGGTTTTTGATAATAAAATGAATAAAATGTTGTGCAATTCATGTGTCATGTCAATCTAGCCCATATGTGAGAACATACTAGAAATAAATCGAGTGCATAATCAACCCTGATGACTGTTATAAAATGATACATACCATACGCTCATGGTCCAATTGAATATGTTATGCGATAACAAACACCCACGTAACCTTTGTAGGAGGCACGTATCCGGGTGGGATTGTCAGTCCAATAGATCTATCAATGTATACCGTCGGCTTGTACGGAGTTAATGATTATGCTAGAATGGTGCTTACTCTAATCATGCTCAAGACATAATGCAACATAGAAAACACATAGACACATTGATGATTGAATTGCAATGATAATGTTATAACATGTTTCACCCCAAAAATGGTGATAAATAAAAGGGGCTATGTAAAACTCACCTTGGTAAAATGTTATATCTGTTGAAAATAGTGTGTTGCCCAAATGTATCAAGTATCACCCTATAATGAGGTAATAAATATGTCTAAGTCTAACAAGCCTACAAATGTATAAGTTCTAGGGCTTCGAATTGGGGATAATTGCTCGTTTGATTAATATTAAAAATATTCGCCAATTGAGAGAAATTTAGTAAATAAATAACTAAAAAATCTTTTTATAAATGTTAAATCTAGGATGGTCACAAGAATGTGTTTAAAGTATAAAAATAATTTTTATAAAATTATTTTCTTTAAAATAGATTATTAAATCTATTTATTACACTTTGTCAAAATTTAACTTTAATATTCAAAAATACTAAAATTAAAGAATTATTGTTTTAAAAATCATATTTCTGTTCTAAATATTTAAAAATAAATTGTATAAAATTTTGGTGCAAAAATAATGAAAATTGAATTTATTATGATTTAATTATGATTAAATCTAACAAAAATTGATTAAAAATATAAAATAATTGATTTTTCTGAATTAAAAATTATTTCAGTAAAGTTTAACATTGTATAAACATAGGGTAATTTTTGTAGAAATTAATAAAATTGTTTTGATATTTTAATGGATTTTTATAAATAAAATGGAATAAACTTCATTTATTTATTATATATATTAAATAAATTTATTTTTGAAAACTAAAAATTGTAGGTGAAGCATTTATATCAGATTAAATAAAAGTAATTTTTTTAGAATTTATAAAAGGATTTTGATAATTAAAAACGATTTTATAAAATTAAATGTAATATATATATATATAAGTATTTAATTTGTAACAAAAATAAAGGACAAAAGGATGCCACCCGTGGGACTCGAACCCGGGTGGCTTGTGTATAGAGCACCAGACATAACCATCTGGTCCAAGCCAGTGGTTGTGTTTGGATGTTGTTGGTTTAAAATAAATATAAACAGCCTGAAAGTGTTCTTCCCCAAAACAATCAAATTGAGCCCTAATATTGCAATCGATACAATTAGTGATCAATAGCCCCTGAATCATTGGGGCTATTGATCGTGGATTGCCGAAGGATAATTCTAATCAAAAACATTTAACTCACAGTGTTGATTTGAGTGTAATAAGCGAGTCAAAGCCGAAGTCAAAACCCAAATCGTATAACAAGAACAGAGGCTTCTTAATAGAAATTGAAGGTTAAGGTTGAGGTATTGGCGAGTTGTGAAGGTTCGTAACACCTCAATTTATAGTGGGGATCGATGGGTTGGGTTAATTGGTAAGTTGACTCACGATTAATGTCTTACGCGTTTTTTATTTAATTGGTTAATAATTAATTGATGTTAATCGTGCATCATGGTCAAACAAGGCCGGTAATCACAAGCCTTACCATAATTATGTGGTTGATTGTTAAATCAAAGAGATTGGTTAAAGGAATCAACTCAATCTGCTGCTGTGCTGTTCGCGTGCAGGAAAAGGAAAAAGGAAGGCAGCGAAAAAGGGGTTAAATACATATAGGGTTGGGTTTAAATCAGATAGAAGGTGTGGAGCAGCTGGGTAAAGCGTGTGTGTGTGTGCGTGGTGACTCGGGTTCGAAACCCGTCTGAAGCACACATTTTTTTTAAAACAATTATAAGGTTCTTGGGCCAAGGCTGTTGGGCCGGAGGTGACGGGCCAGGAGATGGGCCGGGGTTGTTGGGCCTGCTGGATTGGGTTCAAGAGGGTGTTGGGTTTATTGGGTTGGTTTAATAAATTTGGTTGAATTATAATTATAATCAGATTTTTTTTTTAAACACTATTGTTATAATCTATTATTATTATTATTATTATATATATATGTATATATATATATATAAGTTGTGTGATCGTGAAATAAAACTTAGGCACGTTATGTAAATAATATACGTTTCATAATTTGAAATTTTTGGCGATGTTACAGTCTCCCCTACTTTTAGGAACTTCGTCCCGAAGTTAAGAGAAACACTAGTCCTACAATTGGTTAACTACTGAAAACCTTGATAAGATTTCACACTACCTTAATGTACCTGTAAATTCATGATTACGTTCCGGACCGTAATTACCAATTTTACCTTACATTAGGGTTTTGCGTCCTTTTATGACTTTACCGATTGTTGAGTAGGTCTGATAGTCTCCACCAATCGTTGAGCAGGTGGTAGGGCCTCTCCCGACTGTTGGAAAGACATGATGACCTCTATCAATCGTTAAGTAGGTTGTTTGGTAGTCAACTAACTGTTGTACAAGTAAGCAAGTATGATCATAGATATAGCAATCAGTTCACATTCAAACAAGCATGCACACAGATGTTATGATAATACTTGAATTTATTATCTGATTCAAAAGTGACAATACATGAAATTAAAGAGAAAGTAGATATTATTCAAATGGTAGGGTTTGATGTTGAGTAGTTGGAGGGTCTCAAGCGGGATTATTTGGAGCATCAAGAGCGTTTGTAGCAGGGATTCGACAAGCTTCCGCAAGATGCCCATACCTCTGACAATTGGTGCACTGTCGACAGGGTACTTGAGTTGGATGGTGATACTGGCAGGTGTCACACTTAGGTAGGTTCCCATTGTATTGTTTCTTGGTGGGTGGGGTAGTGGTGTCTATTGCAAAATTCCTGACCTTGTTCTTCCCGTTGGTTGAGGCCTCAGTTTTGATGTCAATGGCAGGTTGGGAAGTATCCTTTTTCTTTTCCCCTTTACGAGTCAGGGTTCCTGCCTTCACATGGTTATCTGTTAGGGTGGCAGCCAAACGCTTTGCTTCTTCCAAAGTAGCAGGGTTCCTTCCCCACACTGTGTCTTGAATCTGCATCGGTAAGCCACCAATGTATTTTTCGATCGCAATGGGCAAAGGGGTGACTTTGTGGGGTAGCAGTAAGCTAAGTTCGTGAAAACGAGTGTTGTAAGCGAGGTTTTCCCCACTGTCTTGAGCAAGATCATGAAATTCATCTTCCAGCTTCTTAATTTCATTACGAGGACAGAACTCTGCCTTCATAATGTCTTTAGCTTGATCCCAGGTTAAGGCTAGTGCAGCTTCGGCTCCGCGAGTGCGTTTTTCTTCATTCCACCAAGTGAGTGCTCGCTTATGAAGAACACTCATGGCATAACGGACCTTAAAGTTGTCGGGCATTCACTGTTAATGAAGGTATTTTCAATGCCCTCAAACCATTGTAGGAGTCCTGAAGCTCCTTCTTCTCCACTGAATTTTGGGGGATTGCAAGAATTAAAGTGCTTACGGGTACAGGCTGGAAGTCCATTCCCGTTGTGGTGTCCATTTCCATTTCCATTCCCGTTGCCGTTCCCATTGCCGTTCAACTGGATGACTTGAGCTAGTAAATTGGGAACCAGAGTTGCGATTTGCTGCGCCATTTGTTGAGAAATGATTGCAGCCAGTTGGGCATCGACACCATTGTTGTTGTTGTTGTTGTTGTGGTTAGTATCGTGGTTGTGGTTGTGATTGCTACTTCCTTCATCATGATTTTCACCACTGTTAAGACGAGCACTGCGACGTGGAGGCATGATCTGTAAGAGACACAGTGAAATGAATGAGATTATATAAGGAATGTAATCATTTATTCATTAAAACGAATAAACGAAAATGGTGACTTATCAGAGATTCTAAATTCTAATAACATATGAAGACATGCTTTAGCCTATAAGTGAACACTCATCCCGAGAATTCCCAGGTAGGCATCCGGGTCCCTCGTCTGATTGGGATATATGCGCAATGCCAGCCTAGACAGAAGACTCAGAATACAGGCGTTCACCCTTCCAGATTGCACGTGTTCGTTATTAAAATCTAGAACTTCGACGAGATCTCAAGGTGGTTCAGGTTAAAACCTGAGGAATTTGTCCTATTAGTCTAAGAGTAGATCCACTGATGGAGAGCAACCTTCTTGTAGGGCTGATAGTAGAGGTAAGAAGTTGGAGGGAGATAGAGCGTAGCAAGTAAAAGAAGCAAGTACTGGTTAAATCCTATGGTTATAGACTAGATTATTTTTCTAATAACCTAATTCCCTATAACCATGGCTCTGATACCAATCTGTAACACCCCAACCGATGACGGAAACATCGGGATGTCACGTATTGATGATTGTTCAGTAGCTCACGGTGAATAATAAATTCCATTAAATGATTTAGATGAATTACATACAATTGTTCTAGAATTTGTACATCAAATTGAATAAAACTATACACATATCTTCAAGCATCAATTCAAATCTTCAAGCAAATAGAACCTGAAACATGTTAAGTTGAAAAGGTTTTGGGTCAACAAAAGTTGGTGAGAATTACATAGGTTTTTGATAATAAAATGAATAAAATGTTGTGCAATTCATGTGTCATGTCAATCTAGCCCATATGTGAGAACATACTAGAAATAAATCGAGTGCATAATCAACCCTGATGACTGTTATAAAATGATACATACCATACGCTCATGGTCCAATTGAATATGTTATGCGATAACAAACACCCACGTAACCTTTGTAGGAGGCACGTATCCGGGTGGGATTGTCAGTCCAATAGATCTATCAATGTATACCGTCGGCTTGTACGGAGTTAATGATTATGCTAGAATGGTGCTTACTCTAATCATGCTCAAGACATAATGCAACATAGAAAACACATAGACACATTGATGATTGAATTGCAATGATAATGTTATAACATGTTTCACCCCAAAAATGGTGATAAATAAAAGGGGCTATGTAAAACTCACCTTGGTAAAATGTTATATCTGTTGAAAATAGTGTGTTGCCCAAATGTATCAAGTATCACCCTATAATGAGGTAATAAATATGTCTAAGTCTAACAAGCCTACAAATGTATAAGTTCTAGGGCTTCGAATTGGGGATAATTGCTCGTTTGATTAATATTAAAAATATTCGCCAATTGAGAGAAATTTAGTAAATAAATAACTAAAAAATCTTTTTATAAATGTTAAATCTAGGATGGTCACAAGAATGTGTTTTAAAGTATAAAAATAATTTTTATAAAATTATTTTCTTTAAAATAGATTATTAAATCTATTTATTACACTTTGTCAAAATTTAACTTTAATATTCAAAAATACTAAAATTAAAGAATTATTGTTTTAAAAATCATATTTCTGTTCTAAATATTTAAAAATAAATTGTATAAAATTTTGGTGCAAAAATAATGAAAATTGAATTTATTATGATTTAATTATGATTAAATCTAACAAAAATTGATTAAAAATATAAAATAATTGATTTTTCTGAATTAAAAATTATTTCAGTAAAGTTTAACATTGTATAAACATAGGGTAATTTTTGTAGAAATTAATAAAATTGTTTTGATATTTTAATGGATTTTTATAAATAAAATGGAATAAACTTCATTTATTTATTATATATATTAAATAAATTTATTTTTGAAAACTAAAAATTGTAGGTGAAGCATTTATATCAGATTAAATAAAAGTAATTTTTTTAGAATTTATAAAAGGATTTTGATAATTAAAAACGATTTTATAAAATTAAATGTAATATATATATAAGTATTTAATTTGTAACAAAAATAAAGGACAAAAGGATGCCACCCGTGGGACTCGAACCCGGGTGGCTTGTGTATAGAGCACCAGACACAACCATCTGGTCCAAGCCAGTGGTTGTGTTTGGATGTTGTTGGTTTAAAATAAATATAAACAGCCTGAAAGTGTTCTTCCCCAAAACAATCAAATTGAGCCCTAATATTGCAATCGATACAATTAGTGATCAATAGCCCCTGAATCATTGGGGCTATTGATCGTGGATTGCCGAAGGATAATTCTAATAAAAAAACATTTAACTCACAGTGTTGATTTGAGTGTAATAAGCGAGTCAAAGCCGAAGTCAAAACCCAAATCGTATAACAAGAACAGAGGCTTCTTAATAGAAATTGAAGGTTAAGGTAGAGGTATTGGCGAGTTGTGAAGGTTCGTAACACCTCAATTTATAGTGGGGATCGATGGGTTGGGTTAATTGGTAAGTTAACTCACGATTAATGTCTTACGCGTTTTTGATTTAATTGGTTAATAATTGATTGATGTTAATCGTGCATCATGGTCAAACAAGGCCGGTAATCACGAGCCTTACCATAATTATGTGGTTGATTGTTAAATCAAAGAGATTGGTTAAAGGAATCAACTCAATCTGCTGCTGTGCTGTTCGCGTGCAGGAAAAGGAAAAAGGAAGGCAGCGAAAAAGGGGTTAAATACATATAGGGTTGGGTTTAAATCAGATAGAAGGTGTGGAGCAGCTGGGTAAAGCGTGTGTGTGTGTGCGTGGTGACTCGGGTTCGAAACCGTCTGAAGCACACATTTTTTTAAAACAATTATAAGGTTCTTGGGCCAAGGCTGTTGGGCCGGAGGTGACGGGCCAGGAGGTGGGCCGGGGTTGTTGGGCCTGCTGGATTGGGTTCAAGAGGGTGTTGGGTTTATTGGGTTGGTTTAATAAATTTGGTTGAATTATAATTATAATCAGATTTTTTTTTTAAACACTATTGTTATAATCTATTATTATTATTATTATATATATATATGTATATATATATATAAGTTGTGTGATCGTGAAATAAAACTTAGGCACGTTATGTAAATAATATACGTTTCATAATTTGAAATTTTTGGCGATGTTACAACTATAACACAATGAACGAGCAGAAAGACACAACGGAGAAGAAAACCCATTTAGCACAAATTTTTTTTTCAATTTTAATGTAGCAATGTGGTACTCATATTAAAGATAAAAAAACGCTCGTTAATATGGTGAAATTTTTTTGAAAAAAAAATGTCGTATAAAAAAGTTATAGACGTTTTAAAATGATGAGGGGAATTGACATGTGCATTGCATGTGGAGAGAGAAAGTCAACAAATGTGGTTTTCCTTTTATGCCGTTCCTCTAATTTATTATTTATTCTTTTCAAACAAACTAATCTCAACCCTTCAAATATATGATCAATGGATCACAATCCTTCTCACCCTTCCTAGAAAAAGTGTTTTGTGTATTTGATCCTAACCCAACTAAATATTAAAAAATGAATTTTGGGTTATTAGTTTTTTTTTTTTTTTGGTTTTTCATAAAATGAAAACCGAAACGCTAATTTCGGTTTGGTTTTTTTGATTTTGTGCGATTTGGTTTGGTTAAATCGGTTTTTCCGGTTTTTTGCTCATCCCTACTCTAGACATACTAACGCAAAGTGGCTGAATTATCATAATGTTAACACTGAACATGTGATCTATCTTTTCTTCCCATTTGACGTTCATTAGTTATTCTTTGACTTGTCTGGTTTAACCCATGAACTTGACCATCTAGGCTTTGACTTCCATCTTGGTTCTCATCATCCTTATCTTGGCCTCTACCTCGGTTCCCTTTCTTTCCCTTTATATGAATTATGATTCCAACTATTGTGTGGTGACTAAGTTTTAGTAAATATTAGATTACCTTAGTTGTTCTCTTGAGTTCCCTCGTCTTTTATTCATTATTCGTATGCTTTTAAATGACCAACATCGTCAACAAACGTAATGATTTTGATATCAACAACATGTTCAATTGAAGCCACCAAAAATCATCTTGGTAGCCCGTTTAGAAACCTCTTGATCGTTTTAGACTCCTTAATTGTTGAAACCCAAAGAAGCCGATTTCAACCCTAACACAGATAACAAACTTGAAAACTCATCATTTGAACTCTGATCTTTCATCTTCAAGTTTTTGAAATATGACATTAGTGCTTGTAACGGTATAAAACAAACTTGAACTCCGACAGCTCAATATTATGGGTCTTTAACGCATCTCATATCTCCTTGGCCAGTCAGATTACCGATTTATAAAATCTAATATTCGGGTATATCCTGAAACTAAAACGCTATCATCATTTTGTTTTCTTTACGTCTAAAGTAGTTCCTGGTTCAATTTGATCCTTAATCATACACGTTAAAGATCCCCTTCATTATCAAACCCTATGTTGTATAATTCGCCTATGACAACATGGGACACATGAGACTAGCGGAATTATTTTCTTTAACCGTAACAATCGGTCTATCACCTTCTGTCATCTTACCTCGTCTCTTGTAAGTTAATGGTGTAGAACTTCGTTGCTCGTGTCTGTTGGAATAAATACAAATAAATTAGTCCCAAACAACTTTTCTGAATCGAACCCGTCAAACCTCAGAAAAAAATCGGTCACAAATACATCTTGTGGAACCCGGTTGAATCCAACTCTTGTAAGCAACCATTTTGCAAAAGATACCCGTCTAGTTGCTTAGAAAGAAAAAAATTGTTATTTTTCTTCGCACCCTTACTGTGCCAAAACAATTCTCTTCAAGTCCTTTGTCACTTTTAAATTCTTTAATCACAAAACCACAACACATAAAAATGAAAATGAGAAAACGGATCGAAGGCCTACTTGTTCTCCTAATTGTCGTCGGAAACAATTGCATGTTATTTCCGTCCGCCGCTAGTTGTCAACAATCACAGCAGCACCGCACGCTGATGTTCCTGATTGTGATTATCGCTGAACAATAGCCGCTGATTGCGGTTTCGATAACCTCATTACCGCCGATCAAAGGCCTGACTTGCCTCCATTCGAACAGCTCCAACAAAAACAGGCGTTGGATATAGCAACTTCCATTCGTTGGGCTTCGAGAACTCCTTGCCGCTTATTAGAGGTGATTGTTTCGATTCCTTAAACTTAGTTAGTGAACGTTCAAGTCCAATCGATAATTAAACAGAAGAACACTAGATGAATTTCGATTGAATAACTCTCATTCTTATTTAATAGCACATATATTTAGAGTATATTGTATTGTAATTGTAATTATCGGTTACCATATTTAGTGGAACCGCCTTCTACTATTTATACATAAGATTAACGAAGAGAGGGCAAGGACCCTAGACTTTCATGGTATCACAGTCCATGTTTATCCTCCCTCCCAAACCCTAGATCGGCCACTCATCATCTTCTTCTTCTAGTCGACCGATTCTTTTTTCTTCTTCTTTCATCAATCTCGCCTTCCCCATGTCTGACCAAACACCTCCAACTCCACAGCCATCACCCTAGAATCCAAAATACACCCTGCCACAACCGTTTCCAACATCAAAAACTATATACCTATTTTCCTGGAAATCAATTCGGCTCAATACAGTTCTTGGGCCACCCTCTTCACCATCCATTGTAAAGCTTTTCTCGTTCATAACCACCTCTCTCCCAAACCCGAAACACAATCCTCTTCTGAAGCAGCCGAATGGGAACGCTTAGATGCTATTGTCCTACAATGGCTCTATAGCACTATTTCTAATGACCTCCTACACACCATAATAAACAAAACGTCCAACGCCCATGAAGCATGAGTCGCTATTGAAGACCTTTTCCAAGACAACAAATCTGCACGTGCCATCCACCTCATGCAAAAGTTCTCCAACACACGGTTAGATGGTTTTCCTAACGTCTTCGCGTATTGTCAAGAACTAAAAACCCTTGCCGACCAACTTGCTAATGTTGATGCGCCCGTAGACAATGACCGCCTCGTTCTCCAACTAATCGTCGGTCTTAATGAACAATATGAGGCGATCTCAACCATCCTTCAAAATACCAAACCCTTACCCAATTTCTATACCACCTGGTCCAAGATTATGCAGGTAGAAATGTGTAAGGCGGAACAGGCTCTTATCGCGTCTAAAACAGCCTCCACCGCCCTCTCGGCCACCACAAACAACCGCACCACCCCACCCGATAACCCCTCCAACAGGTCCGACAATAGCTCCGGCTACGGACGTGGTCGTGGGCGAGCGGCCGCAGAGGTCGTGGTCGCTTTGGCTTCGGTCGCGGTCGGTTCAGTAATCGGTCTAGAATCCACACCCATACACCCACTGGAACAATCCCTGCTCTAATCCTACACCTTCCTGGCCCGCTAACAACCCTTGGCTCAACAATCACTGTCCCACTTACTCTACTTGGCCCATGCCCCCATGCCCATACCCCAACATAAACCGGCCCACCACTCCTAATCCAAGCAGCATGCAACCGGGTCTCCTTGGGCCCAAACCACAGCAGGCCCACACTGCGTACACTCCAACGGACATCGAACAAGCACTTTACACCATGTCCTTGCAGCAACCGAAACCTACTCGGTACATGGACACGGGCGCATCCTCCACTATGACCCACGAGCAAGGTGACTTTCATGCTTTTTCTAATTCTAGCATGTCTCAAAATATAATTGTAGGTAGTGGCGATACCATTCCCATGTTCGGTCAAGGAACCAAATACTTACCCAAACCTTTCCCGCCCTTTATCCTTAAAAATGTCCTTTACTCACCTAGACTCGTTAAAAAATTATAACAGATAATTCTGTTTCTGTCGAGTTTGACCCTTTTGGTTTTCTTGTGAAGGATTACATGACCAAGGCCCCGCTCCTGCGATGTAATAGCAGCGGTGATCTATACCCACTTGTGCTTGGATCACCTACCACTCAGCCCACTGCTTTTGCTGCTGTCACTACACAACTCTAGCATCACCGTCTTGGCCACCCAGGAGGCCCTTCTTTGAATAAATTAAAAACTTCTAGTTTTGTTGATTTTAATAATAATTTCAATAATGTATGCCAGTCTTGTGTTTATGGAAAGAGTATTTGTTTACACTTTTCGCATTCTCATACTTTTCAACCTTTTAATATTATGCATAGTGATGTGTGGACATCCCCTATTGTTAGCTCCTTAGGACACAAATATTATGCCCTGTTTCTTGATGACTATTCTAATATTTTATAAACATACCCCATAACTAATAAATCACAAGTTTTCCAATCCTTTAATAACTTTGCCTCACAAATAAAAACCCAATTTGAACGAATAATTAAAACTTTTCAATGTGACAATGGTCGTGAGTACGCAAACAATGTTTTTCATTCGTTTTTCACCACAAACGGCATCCTTTACCGATTATCTTGCCCTTATACCTCATCCCAAAACGGTAAATACGAACGCAAAATTCGCACCATAAACAATATGCTACGCACCCTCCTCGCCCATGCCTCACTACCAACCCACTTTTGGCACTTTGCACTTGAAACATGTAACACCCCAACCGATGGAGGAAACATCGGGATGTCACGTATTGATGATTGTTCAGTAGCTCATGGTAAATAATAATTCTCATTATATGACTTAGATAAATTACATACAATTGTTCTACAAGAATTCATACATCAAATTGAATAAAACTATGCACACATCTTCAAGCATTAATTCAAATCTTCAAGCAAGTAGAACCTGAAACATGTTAAGTTGAAAATATTTTTGGTCAACAAAAGTTGGTGAGAATTACATAGGTTTTTGATAATTGAATAAAAATGTTGTGCAATTCATGTGTCATGTCAATCTAGTCCATATGTGAGAACATACTAGAAATAAATCGAGTGCATAACCAACCCTGATGACTGTTATAATATGATACATCCCATACGCTCATGGTTCACTTGAATATGTTATACGATAACAAACACCCACGCTACCTTTGTAGGAGGCACGTATCCGGGTGGGATTGTCAGTCCAATAGATCTATCAATGTATACCGTCGGCTTGTACGGAGTTAATGATTATGCTAGAATGGTGCTTACTCTAATCATGCCCAAGACATAATGCAACATAGAAAACACATAGACACATTGATGATTGAATTGCATAAATGATGTTGTAACATGTTTCACCCCAAAAATGGTGATAAATAGAAAAGGGCTATGTAAAACTCACCTTAGCAAAATGTTATGTCTCGTAAAAAAAATAGAATAATGTGTTGTGAATGTATGCGAGGCGAATCCCAAAGACTCAACAACGTAGCTAGTCCAAATTGAAGAAAATGAAAAAGAAAGAATATCAAGCTTCCAATTCGCCAATTACAAGAGCTTATAATCAAAGCTTCAATTGTAGAAGTAATAGACTATAGAAGAAAGGTATGAGGGAAAGTTTAATCGGATTGAAACAATCGATTTAGAGGTGCAAAGTATAATGGGTCATAGGTGGGTTTTTATACTAGTTTTGGAGTCAATTAGCCATTAAAATTGGTCAATACCATAAAGTAAGGTTTTATGAAGAATTGACTATTTGACTAAGACTTTGACTGTTTGACTAAGACTTTGACTAGGACTTTGACTATTTGACTCAAGGCTTTATTTAAAAAAAAATAAAAATCTTGTATGTGAAAAAAAAAAGAATTTAGAATCATATTATTATTATTATTATTATTATTTATATACATTTATGTATGTAAATAAGTTGTGAGTTAGGATAAATAAAGACTTAGGCACATTTGTATAATATTAATGATAAAGGTGTAATAAAAAAAATATATATATATAAGGGCTTTTTAAGTATTAAAATTTTGGGGAAAATTTTGCGATGTTACAAAACAGCAACATACCTCCTAAATATTCTAACTAATAAAGCTACACACAATAAAACACCTACCGAACTCCTTTACCTCACTAACCCCACATACGATCACCTTCGGGTGTTCGGATGTTTGTGCTACCTCTCACACCCTCCACCACAATTCATAAACTCGAACATCGCTCCCAACCTTGTGTGTTTCTTGGGTATCCCTCCTCACACAGAGGATACCGATGTCTTGACCTTACCACAAAACAAACTTTCATCTCACGCCATGTCACATTTGATGAAACCACATTTCCGTTTAAACAAAACATTGGCCCCACACCATCCTATGAATTTTTGATCGAACCATATCCTTACCATCTCTGTCCACACATCACTAAGCCCAATACTCCCGGCCCACCCTCTCATCCAATCGCCCCACACGTCCAAGCCCAAAATCCCTCCGCACCCTCGCCTGGCCCATCTCCTCCACACGTCCAAGCCCAAAATCCCTCCGCACCTGGCCCATCCACCCCTACGGCCCACCCCTCAACAGTCCCTAACCCTCCTATAGCCTAACCGGCCCAACAAGCCACCACCCAGACTAACCAGCCTTCGACCACCGTACCATCACAATCCTCGGCCACACCTCACCCAGTCACCCGCACAATCCATACCCGCTCCATGAGTGGTATCTTTAAACCTAAACAACCACTAAACCTTAACACCACCACCACCTCCCCCACGATCCTTCCCATTCCCAAACCCCCCCCCCCCCTTGATGCATTGATTGTCCTGGAATGGTATTCCGCCATGCTTACTGAGTACAATGCTTAAATTAGAAATGGTACTTGGGAGTTAGTTCCTCGCTTACCCAAACATGAACATTGTCCGTAGTATGTGGTTGTTCAAACATAAATACAGGTCGGATGGCACATTGGAGAGATATAAGGCACGATTAGTTTGTGATGGTCGGTCACAACAGGTTGTGGTTGATTGTGGAGAAACATTTAGTCTGGTTGTTAAACCGGCTACTATTCGAACCATACTTTCTATTGCAATTTCTAAGAATTGGGTTGTTCATCAGTGGGATGTCACTAATGCTTTCCTACACGGGGATCTTCATGAAATTATATACATGTATCAACCAATGGGGTTTCGTAACAAACATTTTCCAGACCACGTTTGTCTACTCAAAAAGTCTCAAAAAGTCTCTATATGGGCTCAAACAGGAACCTCGAGCATGGTACCAACGTTTTACAGAATATGTCCTCAGTTTGGGCTTTCTTAACAGTCGTTGTGATCAGTGGCGAAGCTTGACCCGAGGTTCGGGGGGTCGGAAGTCACCGGGGGGTCGGAAGTCACTAGTTTCGGGAGTCGAAAACCAGTTTCGGGGGGTCGAAACCCTATATTTTCAAAATTTTCTATACAAATACTATATAATCGGCACTTCTACGCGAAAATTCGTGGGGGTCGGCCGCCCCCGCTGGCCCCTAGTAAGCTTCGCCAGTGGTTGTGATGCTTCTCTCTTCACTATGCATCAGGTTCATGACATCGCATACTTACTTCTCTATGTTGATGACATCTTATTAGTCACCTCATCCACGGCTCTTCGACAGTGCCTCCTTCACAGTCTGTCAGAAGAATTTGCTATGAAGGATCTCGGGCCTCTTAGTTATTTCTGTTACTCGTACAGGCAACTCCATGTTTTTATCACAACATTCTTATGACAATGACATCATTGCCCGCACACGTATGCAAACGTGCAATCCTATGGCAACCCCGGTAGATACCAATGGTAAACTTAGTGCTACCTCCAGTGATCTCTTTCATGACCCGACATTGTACCGCAGTTTAGCTAGGGCTCCTCAGTACCTAACCTTTACTCGTCCGGACATCACTTACGCGGTACAGCAGATTTGCATGCATATGCACTCCCCGCGGATAGATCACTGGAATGCCCTCAAACGTATTATTCGATACATCATTGGTACTTCTACACTCGGTTTGACCCTATGCGCTTCGTCTTCCCAACCGTCATTGGTATCCTACACTGATGCCGATTGGGCAGGCTGCCCTGACACGAGACGTTCCACGAGTGGTTACTGCATTTACTTTGGTGATAATCTCATTTCTTGGTCCTCTAAACGCCAAAAGCACTGTCTCCCGCTCCAGTGCCGAAGCAGAATACCGCGGGTTACGAATGTTGTAGCAGAAATTTGTTGGCTACGAAATCTTCTACTGGAGTTGTCCGTCCCTTTGTCTCGTGCCACATTGGTTTATTGTGACAATGTCAGCGCTATTTATCTTTCGGGTAATCTGGTCCAACACCAGCGCACGAAGCATATCGAGTTGGATATCCACTTTGTTAGAGAGCAAGTTCAACGCGGTCGTGTTCGCGTGCTTCACATGCCCTCCCATTTTCAGACAGCAGACATCTTCACGAAGGGTCTACCTTGGGTCTTATTTGAAGACTTTCGCTCCAGTCTCAACATCCGGTCACATCTCGCTTCGACTGCGGGGGTGTAATAGCACATATATTTAGAGTGTATTGTATAGTATTGTATTATTATTCATAATTGTAATTATCGGTTTCCATATTTTATGGAACCGCCTTGTACTATTTATACACAAGATTAATGAAGAGAGGGCAAGGACCCTAGACTTTCATTATTAACCAGAAAATATAATTCAAAAACTGATTACAAACTAACCATAATCACAACTTTTATTAGATTTTATATACCACGACTCGGTATAATTAGAGATGGACTCGAACTCCTAATTATACTCTAAATAAAACCAACTTGTTTATCTAATAATCTAAGACTATCTGTTGTGGGTAGAGGTGAGTGGAGGATTTATCCAATAATATTTTACCACGTCAACGCCTACGTGGCACTGGGTAGCGGCCGGATATTGCTCGCGACAGGGTGTTGTGGGTCAAGTTTAGTGGGTTTTTTTTACCAAATATATTTAAATATTTACCACAAATTTTTTATAAAAAACATTAAACTATAAATAAAATAAAAATTACACTAAAATAAAAAAAACAAACATTACACTAGAAAAAAGAAAATTACACTAGAAAAAAAAACTTACACTACTAAAAAAAAATAAATAAATAAACCAAACGATCATAAAAAAAACCTAGCCACGTAGGTGATTTCCCGAGCGCAACATTTGCCACGCCGAAACGTGGTGAAGGGCCGGGGTGGCCAACCATGCGACGGTACTCCACGTGGGTAAAGGCGAGGAGCACGTCTTCTTTCTCCCCGGGGAGATCTCTCTTCACCTCCCTGTACGCGAGTTCGAAGTTTTTACACTTCGCTTTCAAGTCACCGAATTTGTGGGAGATGGAGTCATTGGTACGGTTGGTACCCCCGACAAGGGTACCAAACTCGGCTAGCACCCAATGCCACTACGGCCCACGAGCGTTCGGTGATCTTGTCGAAACACCCTGACCGTGCACTTGTTGGTACGCGATCACAAGTGCTAGTTTTGGTTTGTTAAGAGGATTATGAAGGAAGATGATTTTTTGTTGAAGAAGAAGAAGAATGGTGAATAAATATGTAAAATAATGGGGGGTAATAAATAAAAGTAGGTGAAAAATTAATTATTTTGAATTTTAAACGTGTGGCCAGCCTGCTAACGGACGCGAGCTGGCTCATGTCCCATCGCTCGTCCAGGCTTTCGCCTCAGGTTGTTGTCGTTAGCGGTGCACACGTGGCTAAAGCTGTGGCTCACGACAAGCTGTTCACGAACCACAACACACAGTCTAACTAGCTATAATAAACCAAATAAGTACAACTCATTTGATTTACTCTCTAATTAATTAAACCCATTTAATTAATTACCTGATCCATTTAATTCATAACTCAAATTATTGGTCCATTATTCCAATCCATTGACTCGACCCAAAAATTACGCGAAACAGAAAGAAATTGTACGTAGTTGATAGTTTAAGATCTGGCCTGTGTCTATAAATGATTTTTTCGTAGTGTGTTGCGTGAGTCGCGTGACAGTTTTAGGGTATGTTTGGCAAGAAGCTTTTAGGAGCTTTTAGAGTTTCAAGCTTCAAGTTTTTAAGAAAAAACTCTTAATCAATAAAAAGCCTTGTTTGGTTGAAGAGCTTGAAGCTTTTAGATTAGGAGAAAAAAACTCTATAGTGAAAAACTACTACTACTAGCTTTAAAAAAAAAAAAAAAAAAACTCTACTAGCTACAAGCTTTTAATTAGTAAATGATACAAATACCCATTCTATTTTAAGAACAAAATAAAAACCTTCCTTACAATCTTTTAATTATGTCCATTTTGGTCATTTTATACATTTTATTAAAAGCTCCAGGTACTCTGCCAAACACAAAAAATATATTTAAAAAGCTTCCAGCTACCAGCTACCAGCCTCCAGCTAGTTTTGTCAAACATACCCTTAGTCTAGACCATCCACGTTAAGACAACCAATAACACCAAAGAACTTGCATAGTGAGCTACCACAATAGAAAAACATTTATTCTTCAAAAGCATTAAAAAAACTCATCAATAAGAAAACTAAAAACTTACCATATTATCACCACCTTTTTAATTTTTGATTACTTAGCATCACTCATTCTCTCTACATATTGAGGTCCACTAATTTTAGGGTGTTTATGGAAGAATGCCTAAAAACGTCTTCTCAAAAATGTCTATTGTAGATCCTCTCAGAGGTTGGAGGTTTTGTGATTCTAGTTTTGACAAACGATTTGCTTTTATAAATCCAAACACAAACTACGTGTTTATTAATGTGGAAATAAAGCTTAACCTTAACAAGTTAACATATATAATATTTGTAACCTAAACAAGATATTTTTTTATTATTTTTTTTTTTTTTGAAAAGAGAATTTCATTAACACAAACTCGAAGCGCCCTCAAAGCAACGACCTACGAGTAACACCCAATACATCAATCAAAAGGACATTTACACCATTTAGACCAAGAACTAATAACCTATTTATCTAAATAGGTCAATCATATTAATTTATTGTAAATGAGTCACATTATCAATTTGTAAACAGATTGACGGGTTATAAACAAATTGTAATATATAAATGGGTTAACCGAGTTGACATGTTGACCTTAAAACATTAAATTTTATAATTTGGTTATATTATAATTGAGTGAATAGGTAAAAGTACATTTTTAAGATTAACATGTTAACCCGAATACACCTAGTTTAATTAAAAGGGTTAAATATTAAAAAAATGATATATTTATTAAATAGTTCTGGCAACCAAAATCATGATGTGATCATTCTTTTTGTTGTATTTTGATTCATGATTTAGTTTTAGATAATTCATATGACTTCACTTGTGTAGGGTATCAAATAAATGTTTATAAAGAATGATAAGAAAAAAAACATCTCTTTCAAGATGTGATTTCACATAAAAAATATCAGAAAGTCATAAATATTCTATCATGGCCATGATATTAATTATAGAAGTTAAGTCGCTCTATCGTTTTATTCATTTTATTCTTTTCTGAAAATGATATAATTTATGATGTTTTGGTGCGTAAATATAGTAGGTTCATTGTAAAGTGAAAACAACGTGTAAGGTATAGGAAGTCATCAAATTGTGATATCTAAATTTAGGTGAGAAATATAATCGTCTATAGGTAATCAGGTAGAAGATGTAATTACATAACTATATGTAATTATGTAGAACGGTATATGTACTCAATTGTTCTAAAGGTAAGGCGTATTACATAATCAAGTAACATGTTTTTTTCTTAAATAAAAAAACGTTAGAAATATTGCACTCAAAATAAGTATAATAAAAGGATGAAGCTGTTAAAATAAATATAAATGATGTTTATTATATTTATTTGTGGCCATCATTATCATTTATATTATATTGATCAATTACTATAATATCCCTAAGTTTATAATAGGTGATTCTTTGATGGATGGAATTACCCTTACTAAACCTAATTCGGGTGTCCCCTGTGTGTATAAATAGAGAGTTTACTAGAGGTATTAGGTTGGACTCTAATAACACCATAACCTAATGTAGCCGCCACCTACCTTTCTCACATGATCACTTTGTGATCATTAGCCATCATTAGTGTACACACTAAAGGGAACCCGATCAAGATGATGGTGTCTTCCATTACTGAGGTTCCTGAACAGTTAAGCAAATCAGGTACACTTGATTAAATCTTTTGTTTATTTCTTATGTTCTTATTAATATAATCAACATGTGGTATCAGAGCAATGTTGATTATATCAATTCTATCATGTAATTTAATGAATCAATTTTTCTATAATCAAGCTCTTGAGAATAAGAGAATTCGCTAAAATAGTCTTTTGTTCGATGGCGGCGGTCCTTAACAATAATCAGTATCATTAATTGTTTTTTTATGTTTCCACCGTCACATTAGTATGTATGGTGCTAGAATTGATTTTAAAAATATAAAATAATAATTCATGTAATGAATTGTATTCATGTTACAATTCATAATTATTTTATTTAAATTTAATCAATTCATAAAGATTCATATGTATTCCATCGAAAGGTTTTATGAGTATTATGATTTTGACTTTAGAAAAGTTGGGATAAAGATTATATTGATTATGCTTTCTTTCGGTTGATGTTCTTCAAGAACATCATAAGAAAACCGAAATATTATTATGTTTTTTTGGTTTAAAATTAGATTGAAATTCTGTTTCCGATAATTTAGGACATAACTTTATTTCCAAGTAATTTCAAAATCAATTATCATTAAGTTAAAGATTTTGAAATCTAATGATATCTTTGGGGATAGTCATTATTTAAAACTGAAAACAGATATTAGTAAATCCCTAAAATTTCGAACCATTAACAATATCAATTTTTTTTTCGATAATAATAATTGTTTTCGGTTATAAGAATTAATGAATTTAGGTTCTTGGATTATCAGTTAATTCCCGAATTCAGGTTCTCAAATTTTTCTCCTAAGTTCTTGGTTTTAAAGCTTTCGATCAGGTCACGGACAGGAGTTCTCGATCAAGGTCTTCATCTTCGAAAACCATAATGTTTTTCGAGAACCCATAATGTTTCCAAGAACCCATCTTATTTATCGAGAACTATTATGTATTCGAGAACCAATATTTTTCGAGAACTATTAAAGAATCTGAGAACTATTAAAGTTATCCGAAAACATAAGTTATTCGAGTACTCATAATATATTCGAGAACTCATCAGTATATCGAGAACTAATTCTGATATTCGAGAACTCATTATGATATCTGAGAACTCATTAAGTCTTCGAGTACTCATGATTTATTAGAGATCTCATAAGTCTTCCGGGAACTCATCACTTTCGAGAACTCATTAAGTCTTTGAGAACTCATAATTTCGAGAACCCCTTAAGTTATTCGAGATCTCATAAGTTTTTTTTGAGAACTCAATTCTTTGAGAACCCATTATTTCGAGAACTCATAAGCTAATTCGAGAACTCTTCTTTTTTTTTTGGGAACTCATAAGATTACTGAGAACCCATTATTTTTCGGGATCTCTAATAAAATTTTGATAAAACCTAATGTATCAAGTTTATTCAAAACATTATAAAACCTTGCTTAACTTGAAATAACATTTTGAGGTGTCACTTCTGCCCAAAGGTGATGTGTCACATTAGTTTGTTATAAAGATCTCGTTAAGCATTGTAGCTCGTTCACATAAGTGCCATAAGGTTTCACTTCTGCCCAAAGGTGATGTGTAACAGATTATGTTGGTGAACTGAGCGTAATGCATTAGGACTTTGAATGTCTCACTTCTGCCCAAAGGTGATGGGTTACGTTCACTGTCGGCAATTCAATACTTAAATAAATAGCGTATAGCCAAAGCTAGAGCATGTTATTTAAGTAGCTTATGTTGGTGTTATGATATTATCACGTCTTCATAACAAAATTGATCCTCACAATTAATGATCCTTCATTAATATAATGATCATAATCTAAGTCTGCCTTACATCAATACCTATAACTCGAAACTAATCTCCCATTCTTCTATAAATTACTATCTCAACTAAGTAATCCACTCTAATTATCAAAACTAAGAAGAGTTTGCTTAAACTTTGTTCTTATCAAGTTACCTCGTAAGACATGGCATTCCTACGCTCTATCTGATAAAGTATTACAGAATAAAATATGAGCATAATAAGTGGAATAAAAATGTCTCTTATGGTAATTAGGAACTCCTTTTACTGATTCCTATTAGGTGAGCTATTAAAGATTCTGAAATTCCTAAGACTAATGTATTATCTATGGAATGAAAGAATATAACGAATTCCTAAGAAGCATGAAATAAATAAATCTAACTTTATGGTTAAATGGCATATGTGAATACATCTCAATATTGAATGACATGACCCATAAAGCTAAGGGGTTACACATGAAAATCAATAAATTTCTAGTGCATAATAACTTTTCCATAAGTACTATTAGATGCATTATGAATCAACTATAACACTCAGAAATATCAAAGTAAAATGAGTGTGTTGATAGCAAATTACGTACAGGAAAAGGAATACATTAAACTAGAAAAGTTGATGTTATTCACCTTAGTACCATTAAACCTAAAAGAGGAAGAATAATTACCACAGAGAGGATAATTATAAGGTCTGGAAACAAAATACAAGTACTACTTTCAGCTATAAGTTTCTCTAAAGGGAAAGTCTTACTAATCAAAACTGTGCCATTAAGAATAGGCATAAGCAATGAGATTACCCATAAGTAGAGAGAACAGCTGGCTAAGATATGTAGTGACTAATTAAGGATATTTAACTCCACAAATGCTAATGAATTCCAATTAACACATGATGGTTGAGTCTAGTTTTATACGTTTCCTTACCAGAATTCAACAAATACTTAAGATAAGAGTTAGTGGCAAAATTAAGGGTCTATTAACCATTAATAACTGATCTTAGTGTTGAAGCTTTATGATACCTTATGATATTCTTGAGATTACTCGGAATTTAGTATCAATACTAAAAGCTACAATTTTTTGATAGTTACAAGGTTTTAATGACCAAACCAAAGCCACTATTAAGTTAAACTCCTATATTGTTTGTTGTCATTATCTGAATAGAAACCTTATGAAATAAAACTAGATGATCCAATAACGCTTTTCACAACTTTGTTATCATGAAAATGAGAATTTAACAAAGGAAAATGAGACCCATGCAATTCATCCACTAAGACCAAAATTTCATGAGAAATCATGACCAGGTCACTAAAGGATGCTTGGCTATCAAATCTCATTCTCAGTGACTTTAAAACATGTGTTAAACGCCCTAAACATTAAATGGCGAAAGGAATAAATGGGTTTCCATCATAAGTCATAACTAATTGACATCAGTGGAGCTTAGATAAATATCTAATTGTATCCATTCCGTTTCCTACAGACCAAAAGTATTAAAGAAATCAATTCATATATACTTAACGATGACTAAGAGCCACATTAGACGGACATTAAGAAAACTTTCCATAACGACTAAGAGCCACATTAGACGGACATTAAGACAACTTTCCATAACGATGACCTACATGTTCATTAAGCAACCTGAAAGTTCTAAACTTAAGGTTAAGAACACTTAGTCTGTAAGTCAATAAGATCCATGTATGGGTTGATGCAAGCATAAAAATGTGTTTGAATCATAATGAAATTACTCTTCATCAAGAACTAAGTGGATTAAAGAACCTACCTCAAGATGAGTGGGAGCAACTAATGAAAACTTGTCCTTGCATAGATGACGTTTCTCTTGACAAGTATATGTTACCTAAGTCAAAGCATTGTTCATGCATAATTTTGACATGATGAACATCGGGGATTCCTCTTACATGATAGGAATCAAAATATACCGAGATAGACCCAACGGGATATTAGTTTCATCCCATAAGTTTTACTCTAACCGGGTCCTTAAGTATGTAACATATAACATTGCTCTCTTTTAGAGGATAATGGGATAAATGAGATTAATACCTTATGCTTCATTAATTAGAAGACTGATGTAAATTTAAGTCTATGCTTGTTTATGATATTGTTCGCATTGCTTGATACTAGACTTGTCTAGATTGATGAAAAGCATCTAATGGAACGTTACAATATCTTTAAGAAACAAGAGACTATAATCTAAAGAAGAAGTGAGAACCTAAAGTGATTGACTACTCTTACTCTAACTTTGTTATATTCAAAGGAAATCAAGTGTCAATTTCGGGGTATATCATAACGTCGGCAGACATAACTATTTTATGGAGGAGTCATAAGGAACTGTAACAACAACCTAAGTTATCATGACATAATGTGATGCTAATCACAACATAATGGTCATTAAATGTTGTTGCTAAATTTATCAGTTGACTCATAACTTATTAACTCCATATAAATACTAAGTTGAAGACTTATTGTGATAAAGTCAGCTACCATAATTTCTCAAACAGTAACAGTTTGAGAGGAGCTGCATTAGAGTTCGATACGAAATTATTGTTCGCTTATGATTAAGAACAAATAGAGGAAATCAGAATTTTGTATCGAATGCATTCATGATATGCTTATGGATCCAATAACTAAAGGTCTATCACCCATAAGTCTCACTAACGGGCCAACTAAGAGAAAAGGGTATTACTAATGACCATGTACAACTGCATATCGTACTATGAATGACTTATGACTAATGATTAATTTTCCTCATTGTGATTTGTTTGTCTATTAGTATGCTAAGCTAGCATAATGGCATAAAGACAATTATATAACAAATCAACTAAGGGCATAACGTTAATTGATCCTAATGTTAAGTTTAAATTTGAGTGTAGTATGATTAATGGGGGTCCTAAGTCGAATAAAGACTTAACGGCTGTATTTCTCTGCTACATTTTGGGTTTATAACTAAAATGAGTATTAATCTGCAGACTAATGTAATACTCATAATAAATGATTACTCGGCCAAGTGGGAGAATGTTAGAATAAATATAAATGATGTTTATTATATTTATTTGTGGCCATCATTATCATTTATATTATATTGATCAATTACTATAATATCCCTAAGTTTATAATAGGTGATTCTTTGATGGATGGAATTACCCTTACTAAACCTAATTAGGGTGTCCCCTGTGTGTATAAATAGAGAGTTTACTAGAGGTATTAGGTTGGACTCTAATAACACCATAACCTAATGTAGCCGCCACCTACCTCTCTCACATGATCACTTTGTGATCATTAGCCATCATTAGTGTACACACTAAAGGGAACCCGATCAAGATGATGGTGTCTTCCATTACTGAGGTTCCTGAACAGTTAAGCAAATCAGGTACACTTGATTAAATCTTTTGTTTATTTCTTATGTTCTTATTAATATAATCAACAGAAGCCTCTAGCTCTTAAGGGAAAATGGCTACAAGTTAGAGACTAAATGAAGAAAGCTCTAAAGCCTTTACATGTGTAGGAACCGTCTAAACTATAGGCGTTTATTAGGTAAAGGCTAGGCTCAGTTTCTCAAACTCTTCACCACACATACCCACCCACCCACACACACACATATATATATATATATATGGGTTGGGTTATGTTAAAAATGAGATTTTACCTAAAAGGTGTAAAAACGAAATTAACACACTGTGTCATCAGTTATTTTTTCCTTTTTTTTTGTTAAACACGGCGTCAGGTTTTTATTCTTATTTTTTCCACGTGGTGTCAACATATAACACAATGTCTAAAATTTAAGACAATGATTTCTTTTTACATTTTAGGTAAAATCGCATTTATAGCTGATCCCAGACCACTCCTTTCAAACACATATGTATACATATACATACACACATATTGCTTCATGTAGAAAGTTCACAATTCACAAACCATGCGAAACATACAAATTAGCTTCTAGCTTTGGTCTCACTTTATACACGGATGGAAAAAAAACGTAATGATTTCTCACTTTATGTACTGAAATCATTTAGACTGGCTTTGCGAGAACATGAAAACAAAATAGCCTAATCTTTCTAACAGCCAGTAAATAACTTTCAACACAAATGAAATCAACATTGTAACAGCGTCACTTCTGGCGGTGTGCAAAAGCAGTCTCAACTTCTACGAGAAGGATCTAGAGCTACATCGCGAGCTCCTGAGCCTATCCCAAATAGAGCTCCATGAAAAAGCAATGAAGTACATCAACAAACAAACCTCTTTGAATGATGCAAGGTCTATTATGCTGAACTTCCAATAATGTGGACAGCAAGAGGGATGAAAGTGCTGCAGTTTCTTCTTCTAAGTTGTTTATGTTTCACCCTTTTGGTGTTCATATGATTTGAACCTTTTAGTCTATTTTACTAATTTTATGGACAATAAGAAGGATGGGAGTGTCGAGGTATGGTGTCACATTATGAACCATACATCGTAATATCCGATGTCATGTGAATCGTAGCTTTGCAATCAAGAATCTAAGCGCCAGCCAAATACGAATAATTTCGTTGTTGAGGAGTCGAGCAGTGAAGTCTGGATGGAATTTGAATACCGACCACTCATTTTCAATATGTGAAAACAGTGAAATAAACCTATCAGGCCTACCCATTGGATTGCAACTTGAAACCGGTTTGGGTGACGAAAGGGGAACTGGTATACAAACAGGCAATTTGGGTCAAGTTAAAACCAGTTTGGAAACCCAACCCAGACCATATATACCAGAATAACGCTTCGGTAATGATCATACACCGTCTTATTTATGGATCATACGAATTACTACATTCATTTTTACATGATAAGACGAACCATTTTGGGTACAAATACAGAATAAAAAAAAAAAAGAACTTTTTATTATTTGTTCAGAGAATCACTTTTACAAATTATAATGTCCTTAAATTTTAGTACACTCAAAATTTGAACAAACAAAACAAAATACAAATAACCTTTATAAAGTTAGGCTATTGAATCCAACTTCCATATCTTGATTGTGCCATCATCACTTGCAGAAGCAAGAAGCCTGTTTTCCTGCAAATAAACATTTTCATATCATAAGATTGCTTTTCATACCATACAAGGACATCAAAAAGTCAAATAGTCAACGTCTAGTTAACTCAAACTGAGAACCCGTTAGGGAAAACAAACAGATCCGCCAATACCCATGGGGTTTAGGTTAGAAACCAGTGGAGGTTGGATTCAAACATGAGTTATCTGCAAGTAGGGAATTGGGCGCTTAACTTGGAAACTAAATTCGTACCACTTGTTGCCTGCCTACTTGCTATTTTGATGTAATTTGGCAATTGTGGAATGAAATATTTTAAACTTAAAAAGATCAAAATCAAGCCTTCCCTTTATTCAACTTATTGTGTTTTCTAAATACATACAAGCAACTTTTGAGTGTTTACGATGACCTATCTGTTTCTGCTCATAAGCACAAGTTGTTTGTATAAGCAAACCCCAAACACCCCCTAAACAGTGTTTATGAAATACTGTCCAACCAATTTTGGTTTTACCGAGTACGAAAAAGCATTTTTTTCATTATGCATTTATTAAAAGTAAACAAAATACAAGAAAAAGACCCATCACAAGGTTGCATTTGTAAAATTACAACATAAAAAGATTACCGTAGGGCTCCATCTCACAGAGTTTATGTCCATATCATGAGCCTTTTCTTTCTTAAAAAGCAGTTTATATTTTGGTCCATCAACCTGCACAAACAAAGAATACTCTTATGCTATAAATACTATAAAACATCAAAACCCGACTTGACCAAATCAGTTGACTGAAAATAGTAAAGTTTGGAAAGCCATTTTAGTTTTTTTTTTTTTTTACAGTATTGTCTTTGTTCCCTACCGAATGATCTTCAGACTCGATAAATAAGCATATAGCATCATCAGCTGCTGCAGTAGCTATTATACCTTCCCTGTGATTTTCATATATTAGACAAATAAAAATCAATTCGAATTTCTAAATATAAAAAAAAAATACCAAACAAACAAACAATATAACCTTGACCAATGGACTGAGAAAATTGTTCTGTCATGATAACCAGATAAAGTGCAAAGGTGACTCCTGTCCAAAGTTTTAAAAAAAAATTTGAGTGGGCAGATATTTCCATAATTAAATAGGCATTTCATGAAAATATGAGTATACCGATCAAGTTAATAACATAATTATATATATAAGATTGTCCTCACCAAGATACATTAGTATCACCCGATTGTAATCTTGCAATGTCCACACCCCACACCTTAATGGTGACATCATCGCTGGCAAAATTTAACTCACAAACTCAATTATTGACAAAATAAGAAACTATGTCAACCATAAGAAATATAAATGGGAAACATTGACAAAGACTAGCTGTGACAATATAGACCCATTTGCTTATTAATGGGTCAACTCGGGTCATGTTATATCTCTAGCAAGCCATGTGTGTTGAAAGTTGTCTGAAGAGTATTTTTAATGCATAAAACCTCCCAAATCAATTTTGTTCAAGAAATTAGATTATTGTCAAATATATATAAACTTTATAAGTTATAACTATATTAGACACACTAACAAGCGGTATTAATCTGTCCTGCTTTGACCTGTTTTAAAAGTTACATATTTTTTACCTGTTACCAACCCACCCGACATGCCCGTATTTCCACTATTTACAAGAGCCCACCATACCTGCAAGTAACCATCTTTTCTCCAGTAGCGTTAAAAGATATAGCCCACACCGTAGATGAGTGTCCACTGGTAGTTATTACAGTGATTTATTAGTTTATAAAAACAGCATTTTATATATTTGTATAAAAAGTTAAAACAAGAAATAAATTAATATTAATATACTAAAAATTAAAAGATGTTCTGATAAATAACAGAAGGTTCAAGTAGTACCAATTAGATTCATTTAACGTTTGAACACAACGCCAATCATCACTATCACCGTCCTCTGCCCAAACCTGAAACATATAATTAAACTCAGTGTTGTAAAAATCAGGACTAGTCGGCGATTAATCGCTAAGTAATTTTTCGTTAATAGGTCCATTAATTGGTAGTTGCCTCTAATCGGCTCTAGTTGGCCGGCCAAAAATTGGCAATTCCGGCCAGAAACTGTAAATTCCGGCCATATTCCAGCCAAAATATATAAATTCCAGCCAATTTCCAACCAAACCATGTAGATTCCGATGACTAATCTTGTATAAGAAATGGGTCGAGGAGGGTTTAAAACCTGTGTACTTAAACTTTTTACCTACAAAAATGTTTATTATATATATATAAAAACCCCAATCCGATTAATCCCGAATTCTCGATTAATCGCTAGTTGGTACCCCACCGGCCGACTAGTGCCTAGTGACTTTTACAACCATGATTAAACTTTAATGTATATATAAGTGACCAAATTTACAAAATTTGGTTAACATCCTGACCGAAATGATTGCTTCATTATTATTAATTCTATCAGTAATAAAGATAACTGTTGGAATACTAAATAAAATAAACAAACAATGTCTTTTTTTGGTTAATTACTTATTAAATTCTTAAATAATCAGAATTCTCAAGCAATTAAACAAGTGATTATCTAACTATTACAACTTCAGACAAGAAAGCACATCCAAATACCAAATCCTGTGTCATTACCTTTATAGTGTTATCATAGCTACAAGAGAACAAAATATCAACCGTTGGATGCCATTGGACCATTTTTACATCTTGGGTATGTCCTTGCAGCACAGAAACACAATCAAACTCGTTCCCAGGCAAAACTTCCCATATCCAAACACATTTATCTCTGCTACAAGTTGCCAGTAGTGAACCAGATGCATTCCATGATACACTTTTAACTTCGTTTTCATGACCCTGAACATGTGGCACTTAAATCAAATGACTGCAAGGTACAGATTGCAATTTTGCTCCATTATAGGTAGACAATTAGACGGGTCAATATAGGTTATACCTAGCCTCTTAACAGGGTAACAGTCACCTAACATGTATTCACAATGCATTACATTATCTACTATATTGTTCCATTATCTACATCAGATAATTATAGTAATATTATACTTAAAGTCTAATCCAATAATTGTTTATAAGGAGATCAAGAAACAGAGAAGACAAAAGTGTCCAATGGTTAGCCTGACCCAACCCATTTTGACCCTTTAACAAATCCTCCCACCCGCACATATTTCAGCCTCTACAACAATGCCTCTCCAACCAAGAACTAAAAATAGTCTACCTACAAATTATTTAAAGGAATTGCAAATTCTAACCTTGCTTCAGCCATACGCAATGGATTAATATATTCTAGAAAATTGCAAAAACAAGTGACCGAACAATGTAAAAGAAAATCATAAATCAAGAAGTACCTCTAATGTGGATACACATTCAAAACCATTCCCATTTTGTTCCAAAATAGCAGTGGTGGCATCAAAACTAGCAGTCGCCAACTTTTCACCAGATGGTGACCAGGCACATGCTCTAACCGTCCGAGTATGAATCTCTTCTAATACTTCCTAAACATGGTCAAAGATTTACAAACTTAAAAGATTAAATCCACCATTTGTACACCTTCAAAGTTCATACAGTTCAATCTACATGCATATTATCAATCATTCAAGTATACCATATTATATTCCATTGGATTTTCAATCGCATATTCGCATATGCTTTTTCTATGGGCATAAAATACATACTAGTCATTTAAGATTAGAAACACAAAAACTGAATCGTTTTACACACATTTAACCCTATGTACACACAGTTCAAAATTTGCAAAGGTGAAACTCATTTAGCAATTAGCACAAATTATTTACAGAATTTTCTCCAACTAGAATCACAAATCATAGATTTGGAGCGATCCGTTGTGCTTCTTAAGGATCATTAACGCCAAAACTGAATGGTTTTACAGACATTTAAACATATCACATATGTAGCCTATGGGACCGATACACGCCATACCCTTCCTCCATGATCTCCATGACACGATCCCATGCAATTGTGACTTTTGCATATTTACTTATGCATTTCATTAATTCATGTTTAGTGTTTAGTTAATTAAGAGCGTTAATCGAGTATTATTTTCTAATTTAATTTCCTTCCATTAAGGCTATATAAAGCCAACTAGCCAGAGTCCAATGGGTTATCCACATCAATGTTTTAGAGGTGGCGGCACAGCTTATTGCCCGTCTGTCTGCTATCCTAATGCAATTTGCCATTTATGAAATGAAGTGAGGCTTTATATATAAATTACAATTTACGAATGAATTGAATTGAATTAGTCTTGAAATTCTCTCTAAATATTATTCTAGTTTCCTCCTCTTTTCTTTTGACCAACGATTAACCGTTCAAAACTTGCACATTTATTTAGCACAAATTATATACTAGAATTACTTATTACTCCAATTCAATTAAGGTTTTGCTAAACTATAGTAACTAACCCCTTTCAGGTGAACTAATAAACTAAACCCTAAAAATATGTTAATAATATTTACAGAACGGTGAATAATAATAATAATAATAATAATAATAATAATAATAATAATTAAGCTAACAGACTAACCAAGGAATGGAAGGAAGTGGAATTAGGGGTCTGTTGTTGTTGCCAGATTCGGAGAGTCTTATCGCCGCCACATGAAGCGAGCATGGCCGGTTTACCGGCAGTGCCGGTGACCGGGTTCCAGGCGAGACCCCATACTCTATCGGTGTGACCTTTTAGTGTTTGAAGTTCCTTAAGTTGCAATCCGTCTTCTTCAATTGAAGTCATAATAGGTCGCCGGAAAAGGGTGGTTGATGATCGGAAGTTTATGATCCGATGGTTTTCAAGGATGGAGTGTGGTCGTCAAACTTTTTATTATAAACCCGTGACAAACTTTAATATGATTTCACTTGATTTTGGATTTTGTATGGTTTAGGGCGTTAAATACTTGATTCGGGTTTGGGTTCGGGTTTATGGATTCGGGTTTAATTTAATTAGATTCGGATTTAGTTTACGAACAACTTTAGCGTTATTGCTAGCATTAGACAGGGTGTAGTGGTGACCGAATTGAGCATGGAAAGGGGCAAAAACACCCCATAATGCGGAGGCACACCGCCTCCACCTGCATGGAAGAGCGTGAATCGACTTTGGTGTGGAAAATTGCAGGGCGTGGTTTTGAGTCTTTTGACACAATCATTAAGGGCCAATCAAATTCCTCCATTTGAAGTGGAGGGTGTGGATTATATCTTCCACTGCGTTTGGTCTTAGTGTCCAACCTATGAATATGTTAGCTAAATGGGTCCATTCGGGTTGACCTAACATGTTTTATGGTTTTTTTTTTTTTTTTTTTTTTTTTGTCAAAATTTAGAAGGTAAAAGAGAAATAAAAAAGAGAATTTTATTGTTGAAACATGATTAATTTTATGTGTTTGGATTTGCTAGTTCAGAATGGTAATATGCAAAAAGAAAAACGAACAAAAACAAAGTCCATGGCCGCCTCAACACATGAGCCATGTTAGCACATGAAAACCGTATATGTTCAGTTTCATGTGTCAAACACGAATTTCAAGTTCATGGTGTGTTCAGACTCGGTCACCAACCCGACCCGTTTAACAACAATAGCTTTGACTACATTAGTTTGTTGATTTGTATGATTACCCAATCTATATATAGTTTTTATATCTGGAATCGCAGATGGAGTGATATCCTCATCTTCTACTTTTAACCTTTTTTTTGGAATCGCAGGCGGGCAGCTTGTTGCCCGCCTGCCCGCCTGCCCGCTATCTTGATGTAATATTCCACGATTATGTGTTAATAAAGATAATTAATTAGATCTGAAGTTCATTCATGAATGTGAAAATCAGACAGATGGGCCCAGATTTTAGGGACTTATTGTTGGAATGCAGAAGTCAATTCCAGTCTTCCACTAGAATAATATACAGCAACATAAAACATACTATTTTTAGTGAAACTTTCACCATATTACCTCAAAAAAGTACTTAACCGTACCAAAATCATTGAAATTAAACTGATTTCCTAATATATTCACCCTCTGTAAATCTAAGAAGCAGGCTATTTTGCATCTTTGAATCTCATATCCCACTCGTATTTATCATAGTCTTGTTCAGACACGTCTTTATCAGTAGTATACACAATCCGACATTGGTCAATCACGGTCGTTTCAGCCATGTCTTGAGCACTCAGAATCTGTAGAGTATACCGAAAGCGATTTATTTAATGGAGATTTAATTAAAAAAAATGTCAAAATATTTCAACATGAAAATTGATTAGTGAGTAGCAACCAACAAAATAGAGGTGTAATAAACGGGTGAGTCAGGTTGGGTAATGGGTCAAAATTAAGGGTGAGGATTCTTAACACGACACAAACATAATTAAGTTTTGTGTTGTCATGCCTATCATGTTTAATAAAAATGGGTCATGGACAAGTTGACCTGTTAAACCCGTACAGTTAAACAAGTCGACCCGACAACTCATTTGCGACCCGTTTAACCCATTTTAATAACCCTCCAGGCTCCAACCAGTTTGGCACGTTTGCAAATTGATTACAACCCGTTTGATTAAATCTCGATTAAAAAAAAAAGTTAAAAACTAAACATGTTCCGATTACATGATTTTAAGTGTGTTGCATGTGTCATTGACACGAATAAATATATGGGTCGTATTAAAGTTTAACAATTCAACCCGCAACTAACACGGCTGAGACCTCTAGTCAAAATGGTAAAGTTGTAAGGTATATGTAAAACAGATCCGGTCGGCCTGTAATACTTTTGGCCTATTTTTATTTTTGCTAATGTCACCAACTAATAACAAACTTATATTAACCATTGGTAATAAGTAATAATGACGATTAGGAAACGCTTTATACATACCTTTCGTTTGAGGGCGACATCCGGCAATTGAATTGCTTGTGCACGTAGCTCTCTAGCCCGGTTCCTTTTTACTATTTCAGCATTTCTTCTTTGAATAAAAAACCATCGAGCCGAAGGAATTGCAAAGAAAGAGACAGCATATAACTGTGAAAAAGAACGAAGAAATAAATCACACGTTTGACCCGTTAACAATAAAACATAACCCAAATTGACTCTTTCCAACAAACCTGAAGAAGAGGGAGTATTTTATATACAAACAACATGAAAGGGCCTGGTTCAACAATTTCAACAGTCCTTCATATACAGTCATATAAAAGAAGTTAGAGAAGTAAATAGAAATAATTATGGATGTATATATAAAAAAAAAAGCTTATTACTTCAACATGGCACTAAGAACAATCACCCCAAACAGATTCAGCCCACCCAAACCACCAATCACCGCCCTCTCTTTATCAGAAGTTTTACTGCATGGTGAGCAAAACACATGTTAGTAAGGGCAAATACAAAAAAGAAAAAAGAGAATCAGAGGTGGCTATTTTAACTCGATTACTTATGAAATGGTTGATTTTGGGTTATGTTTTATCTCAGACACGTCAAACTAGCTATAGGGGGGACTTGTGTCAAAATGAAGTGTAAACTTAGAAATCATCCGAACTGCGAAGGCAAATTTTTAGCTAACAACTATACAAGACACAACATCCTAAAACAGTAAAACATTTTGTTCGATATTTAGATTACTGCAACAATTTTGCTTTTTAATAAAAGAAGTTTTGCGGGTTAACTACAATGACCCATTTCAGCAGGCTAAACAATGACCCATTTCAAACATAACCCGTTTTCATTGGGTTACCCCCCACCCCCTGCCACCTCTACAAAATATGGAAAAGATTTAGGAAATTATTAAGACCTGAGTTCCCATTTATTTTCCTTAAAGAACTTATGAGGCCCCCCAACCCGTTCCTTAAACTTTTTCTCCAGTTCCTTTTTGCTACTCTTTTTGGAAGCAGCTGTACGTTGTAGTGATGGAAACTGATACAGGATGTTCCCCTGGATTGAGATCGGATATTTTTCAAAGAATCAGATATTTTTCAAAAATATTACAGCTATTCATTTTAGGTGGCAATAAATTGGATAATTCGGGTTATGTTCGATCTCTAAAAGGTTGTACTGATAAAACTTAAAATATAATTCTTGTAATTACATTTGACGAGGTAAAAATTTATTGTTATTTTTTTAAATGTTTCACGTCAACCATAACTATAAATCAACAGACGACAGCATAAGAAAATGCACACATGATAGTGCTGGACAAAAGATACAGAATTTATCTAAAAAAAAATACATGAAGTAATTTATTTCTGATAAATGATTATTTATCTAGAAACATACCTCTTTATCCACTAGTGGTTGACCATCAAAACGCAGAAGAACAGGTAGTATGTATGAGTCATCATCCTGCAGGAAAATAAAACTATAAGCATTTTCTAAAAATATAGAAAATAAAGACATACTTTTTGTCACAAAATAGTAACTCGCTTAACTCTGCATATAAGAAAATAATCAAATTCAAGAAGGATGACATACACTAATTATTATACAATCATAAAATCTCTAAAGAAAAAATGTTTCAGGTCAACCAGAACCGACCCAATCATTATGCCACCTCTTAGGCTGTTATCATAATATGTTAGATTCCATGGTGTCGATCATAGTATCACACATAAGTTCCTCCTAAAGTATATCTGCGCTGCTTAATAATATTCACATATCCTACTGAAAGTTGTACCGTCTTCACAGCAGTTTCTACATCAAGATATGGAGCAAGTTCCTCTGCTGTTACAACACCATCATTTGATCCAATGTACTGACCGATCTGCAATAGTAAGATATGAGTGCAAATATAATTAGCTTACCAGTATAAAATACTAAAAAAATGACATTATAATACGGAATGACATAAAAGTAATGGACCACTAAATTAATGCTCAATTATTACCATCTTCCACCTTTGTTCTTCAATACCTTCATTTGGATCACCGTCACCAAACACAAAAGAAAATACCTACAAAAGATTGATAAAATGTACTATTTTGTAAGTTGTACACATCAGCAAATGATTAGCATAAATGAGCCACAAATTACTTTTTGGACTTACAGGTTCAATGAAACCCATTCCATTATCTACATTTTGAAATCGCCTCCGATGGTAATATGGATCCAAATACCTAAACAAGAAGTAATATTCTCATATCACATTTCTATGAAAAGCTTTTCTATAGTTCACATGAACAGAATTAGAAAATGGGTAAAAATACAAAAAAGAAATGTAAATGAAGTAATAAACATTACCAAAACAACTCAGATGGACTGGGAATTACAGAGAAGAGTAAGTCAAAAGACCCTGTCCTGATCCTGTTTTCGCTTCCTTTGTTATCATCTTTATCACTACTGTAAGTAATATTTTATCTATGTCAATAAAAAAACCGATGATCATAAACTACTAATAATAAACATATAAAGAGATGAACAAAATACCTACTACTTGTGAGAATAGCAATGATTGTTGTAAATACAATAAGAATGGAAGCAATTAATGCTGTTCCAAAAGTAACCCTGATCAAGTATTCAGCACCGGACTGTAAAATTACATTGAGTTTCAGAGTTTGTAATAGTAAGTTTTAGGCATCATATGGATTACTAATCCCTTAATATCATCACAACTTCAGATTAATCGAGTGCTTAGGAGCCCTTGGACTTGCATCATGTAGTTACTTATTTGATTATTGCGACTTGAAGTCACAATAATCACTTTTTGAAGTTTAGATAAACAGATTCTGCTTGACAATATCTATCAAATAATGAATTGTGGACAAACACTTTCATACAAGGCGCAAAATGCTGATTATCAAATAGTAAAGTAAAATTACTTGCTTACTCATTCTTGTAACCAGATTTGAGAAGACTCTAAATCAAATTCTTAACATGTCTCTTCTTTTCCCAAAAAGTTGTCTTTTTGGTAATTTTCTATTAATTCCTTGTTACTTAAAGACAGATTGAATTATAACAATCCAAACTATGACCCATTGGTCCATAATAATCCATACGGACTATTTCAGAATTGACAATCCTAAGTTTCACCTTCGTTTCCGAGGGCAATCTGATGCTTGCCCATGTTTCAATGACATTAGTTATTTACACGTTCACATCCATTTCTGTTTTCCATGTTTCGCGTTTCTATTTCAATGTCCCATTTTTGCATTTTGTTCTTGAGTCCGTAACATTAGGTTAGTCAATGTTGCAGAAGGCGCTAGGCGGGCGGTGAGGTCCAGCCTAGGAACTAGTCGGGACTAGGCGAAATTAGGCGGAACTAGGTGTTTTAGTATTTTTATACGTATTTTATATATGTATACACAAATTTAGGTGTTTTTTTTAAAATATGTTAAGATATATACCCATAATACTTAGAAATGCTTAGATATATACACATGATACTAAGAAATACTTAGAAATTTATAAAAAAAATTAAAAAAATTAAAAATACCAACGCCTAGGACCGCCTAATGGCCAAAACGCCTAGTTCACCGACTAGGTCCTTATTCCTATATTTAGTCCCGCCTAGACCGACTTTTACAACACTGAGGTTAGTGTAGTTACCAGGTTTAGTTGAGGCTTCCTTTGCTATTGTAAGGCTTATATAAGAGCCATAGTTTGCTAATGAAGATATGAATGAAAAATGTTAAGTCTATAATCCTCTCTAAATTTCATCTAGTTTCTATCTATTTTCTTTTGGCCAACGAAACCGGTGGTATCACATGCCAGTCCCACTCGCATAACACAAAGATTTACACTTGATTCCCGCTCCATTTCGCTTACAATGTTGATCATGAGCAAAATGAATGATCATGAGCGAAATGGGGAGACTTGCATTCCTTGTAAATGAAATCAGGTGGAAAGCAATTAGTCTATGATGATTACACGAATGTGGAGCATTATCGGTATGGCAACTAAAATGAAAGTTAAGAGCGTCACTAGTCAAATTGCCAGTATGGATCATTATCGGCCAATAGGCCGTAGTTTGGATTGTTAAAATCCAATTTGCCTTCTTTAATAATCATATTTGTCAAGCAATAAAAATTTGAGTATTACATTTTTTATTTTTAAACAACACATCCAAACACAACCATAGGAGTTACGATCATATACCTTTACTTTCTCAAGATAAGGTTCAGTTTTTATCCAAAGCGATTTAGAAGCAAGCCTTGAACGGTAATCTTCCGGAAACACATAAAGGATGTCACCTTCATCTGAAACCTATTGAAATAATCATGAAAATGAGCAATCTAATAATCTATATATACATTAACAATTACATATTAAATCTAATTCCCAAAACGATGATCGTATATAGTATCCCATAAGGTTAATCAATACAAAACAAACATATAATGCAAGTGAATCATAGAACTTTACCAAAGCATCAACATATCACTACTAGCATAGTAGCATGATCATGAAAATGAACAAATATGAACACCATGGATCACACATTCAATCTAATACCCAAATCAATGATAGTATCATGGTTTAAAAAAACAGGTGAGGCGTACGCCTCGAAGTGCGCCTCGAGGCGAAACTCTAAGAAAATGAGTATGAGGCGCGCCTCATGGGATTCAGACTGTACATACGCTTCTAAGGGCTGAGGCGCTAAGAAAATGTGCGCCTCAGGTGCGCTTCGGGTGGTTTAGGGTGTTTTTATGTGTTTTTTTTTGGTGTTTGACTTTTTGGGTCAATTATTTTATTTTTGATGTGTGTTTTTGATGTTTTAGACTTTTCTAGGTCAAGTATGTTATTTTTAATAAATACATAATTTTTATATTTATTTTTTGACTGCGCCTCGAGCTTACGCCTCGGTTCGCCTCGAGGCTCGTTTCCGTTCTTTTAAACGTTGGATAGTATACAATGATTTTGATTTCAGTGTCCCGAAACCATTTTGGTTAATCAAGATCTACTTGAGCCCAAAGAAAAATAAGAATAAATATTAATATGAGTTAGGAGGTATTAAGAACACGCTGGTTCATGACTATATATTTCATGCACCAACAAACTCGAGGGTTTAAGTGGCAGTACCCCCGTGGCATGGGTTCCAAGGGGTTGTAATGTCGTATCCTCTTAGACACACTTACTAATGTCAATGGTAACTAGTTGTAACTGATTAGCAATAAAGTTACTATTGCTCAATGAGCATTTGGTCCATAAGTAACTAATCATCAGTGGTAACTGGACTTTAATTTCCACCGATATAACTATCTAACTGTCGATAGCTATAACCGCCAAATAAAACATTGTGATGATTTGTCCCCCTAGGTCTTTGGTCTAACTTCAGTACTAGTTTCCATAACATAACTCGCATATTTATAGTTATTCTCAATAAGTACCATTGAGAACTAATAACTATGAATAATATGAAAGTGAGACCTATACAAATTTCTATGAAACCTACATACTACAAATTCATCCCTATTAATTACAAAAGCATCAACCTAATCACACACAAACAAATGAACAATAATAATAATAATAATAATAATAATAATAATAATAATAATAATAATAATAATAATAATATACCTCCAAAAAGCCATTAGTATCAGCAGCAATAGCCTGCAAGGCTCTTTGAGCTTCAGTCAACCTAATCCCAGCCGTGGTTGCCACGTCACCAACCGTAACTCTCCGTCCACACTTATCCACAGCCTCCATCGTCCGCCTCCTCACCTCCGCCGTTAACTTATCGCTCTCAATGATCCTCCCCGGCCGATTAACAATCGCCGACGGAGCATTAACAATGCCGGCCCTAATTTCAGACACCAAACGTCTACTGTTACTATTTACACTATGCTGCTGATTGGTTAACGTTAAAAAGTGTGTACGGAAAATGTTATTGTGTGTCTTAAGAGAGAAGAATAATGATGAGGGTTTAGGGTTAGAATAGACCGTAGGTGTTATCCTTAAGCATGTTGATATTGAGGCCATTGATGATGATGATGATTATGTTATTAGGGTTTAGGCATGGGGAATGTAGAAGGAATTATTATTATTATTATTCAGGGGGAGTGTATGTTAAACGGCTGGATGGCGAATGTTGCATGTTTCTTTCTCATTTTCTCCCACCTTAGAGAAGGAATAAATTATATAATATTTTTTTAAAAGGATGTTAAATGACGATTATGCCCTTACGTAAGTCACGCATCTAGGGGTGCAAATGAGCTAACCAACTCGTAAGCTACTCGAGATCGTCTTGATAAAAAAAGCTCGAAACGACCAGAGCATTATCGAGCCCGAGCCAAGCTTAAGCCTAAAACAAAGCTTTTTTATTTATTGAGTCTAAGCTCAAGCCTGGCATGTGAAGCTCTTCGGGCTTGTCAAGCCTTAGTGTAACTTTAGTTCTCCTAATATTTAATAGTTTTTGCTCTTTATTTAGAGTTGTTTAGTAAATGAGCAAAGCCAAACTTATTTAAACTTGTTTACGAGCTAAGCCCAAACCTAAAAATAAGTATGCTTAGTAAACAAGCATGGGCCTGAGTTTCATTTAATGAACCCGCAACCTAAACGAGCCTATTATTTATATTAATTTGTGTTTAATATGTTAATTAATAAAATAATAAACGAGCCGAGTTTGAGCTCAGGTTCGGACTCGGCTCGTTTGCACCCCTAGTCGCATCCATTGGCGGATTTATGTAAAAAAGATTGTTTAGGGAAAAATGACAACGCCCATGTAGATTTTGATCAATACATAAAGAACTAAAAGTGCAATTCACTCATAATAAAAGAGTTGTCTTGTTATGACGCTCCCTGTACGATCCGTATTGGCCAATACAAACCGTATAGGGCGTTATAATTTCATTCATTCATACACAATCTCGTTCTGCATTATTGTTTCTTTTCTTCGTTTCTTCATACATCATTTACAAATCATTCACATTTTCAATTTCAAATTCGTAAATGATATCGTGGTGGAACGCGTGCTATATATTTGGTGAATATTCTAACAAGAGGTCTGGCATGCCTGATTCTTACGAGAAACCGGTGTTGCTAGACCCGGATGAGGAGGAAGTCGTGTTTGGTATTCGTTCTCATGACAAGGCACCGTTGTTGCCCGACCTGAACAAGATAAAGCGATTATCTGTTAAGGGTATTCGGCTTTAGTAAGGATTCAAGTATCGATGATTTATTGAATCTTAAAACAAATATATATAATTCAATCTCTAGTAAGGATTCAAAGTTCGAATTTAGTTGATAGATTTGTGTCAAACTGTAACATCCTGAAAATCTGTTTCGCTTAATTACGCTATTATGCGTGAATAAGAAATGACAAAACGAATTAAATAGTATAATGAGCCTTTATGGATAATAAAACGGGATGATAAGAATGTGGGTTGTGTTATATTGTGAAAAAAATTTAACGCCAATATTACTTATTTACACTAATGTTTCTAAAGTATTCCCCTTGCCCAGTTTAAGCATGAGACCTCTCATCTAATAGGTATGTGGCTCAACCAAGTAGGTTAGCCTGACATATTTTGTTAAGAGGAAACATATTATTATTATTATTATTATTATTATTATTATTATTATTATTATTATTAACACTCTTGAAATTGAATAGTAACTTCATTAATGAGCATTGACTTTTTGTTTTTGTTTTTTTCTCAAACACTTATTTATTAATAAATATATATGATTCTATAATAAATCACAAAATGGGTTGGTAGTGGAGTGTTTTGTGGTGAATTTGTATTCCCTAAGGTCTCAAGTTCAAAACATGTGAAGGGTAAGTTTTTTTTTAAAGGTCCAAACACTTTTTAATATATGATTTCATAATAAATAATAACATGACTTAGTGGTGGAGTGCTTTGTGGTGCATTTCTATTGTTTAAGGTCTTAGGTTTGAAACATGGGAAGGGTAAGGGGCGACCCCATTTTTTTTATTCACAGCATGTTATTAAGTAATAAATAAAAATATACCCATGTTTGTGTGAGATGTCGTTTTTAAATTATGGTATAAAAATTGGTAGTTACTTATAACAGCTTTTTAGTGTTTTAGATACGACAAAATTGTGCGCCTTTAAACACACTAGTTATTATTTATTAATAGATTGGTAGTTAAATTTGGAAAAAGAAAAGGAAAATTGAATGGTGGTCCAGCTGTGATTGAATTAATAGTAAAAGAAGACGGAAACAAATTAATAGTTTGGGTATTATTATTCATTACAGTATGATATTATCTGAATAATAATAATAATTAATAGTTGGGATTCCACACGAAACCTCAAAGTGTTGTTGATCTTGTAAACAAAGAAAAGCAAGAGAAGATGAAGATCATGGTGGCCATCAAGCGAGTAGTTGACTACGCCGTCAAAATCCGAATCAAATCCGACAAGGTAATATAACAAAACAATTCTCACCCAATATCTTTTAGTTTATAACAATAATAATAATAATAATATTATTATGTTGGTAGAGTGGAGTTGATACAACAAACGTGAAGATGTCGATGAACCCTTTCTGCGAAATAGCCCTGGAAGAGGCCCTTAGAATAAAAGAGGCTGGGCTTGCCTCTGAGGTGGTTGCTGTGAGTATGGGTCCCACCCAGTGTGTGGACACCCTCCGAACCGGTCTGGCCATGGGTGCAGACCGTGGGATTCATGTGGATGCGCCCTCACCTCTTTACCCGCTTATGGTTGCTAAGCTTCTTAAAGCCCTTGTTCATCTTGAGAAACCCGACCTCCTCATTCTTGGCAAACAGGTTCTTCATTTCATTTCATTTCATTTCACCCTATAACTTAACTTATGTTAATTGTGTTTTGTACTAGTTTTCATCATAGTTATCAAAGGCGCTAGGCGCATAGGCCTCGCCTAGGGCCTAGGCCGTGGCGGATGTACGGTAGACGCAAGGGAACATCCGTTACCCCTCGATTTTCCTAGCGAAGTGGAAAAAGTTTATTTTTTAAAGTATTTTTAATCTAAGCAGTTAATGTCGGAAAATATCGGTTATCGGTCGAGGACCGATATTTGATATATCGGTTTTCGCGGTGAGATATCGGTGGGATATCGGTAATTTTATATCATGCAAAATCCATATATATATAGAGGTTTAACACTAACAATTAAATATAATCTCCTACAATTAACAAATTGACCTCTTGCAACATGCAAAACAATAACAATTGTAGCAAGTAGGAACTTATTAAGACTTTAAACACTAATATTTGACACTGACAATTAAGACTTAAAACACTAACAGCATCAATAAGAAGCAAGACAAATAGAAGAACTAATAAGAAAGATACCGATATCGGGAATATCGGTGATATATCGGTCAAATATCGGTAAGATATCGGTAAGATATCGGTCAAATATCGGTCAATATCACCGATAATATCGGTAGAAAATATCGGTCAAAATATCGGTATCAATATATCGGTTGAGGACCGATAACCGATATATCGGACCGATATAGCGGATATATCGGTGATATTAACTGCTTAGTTTTTAATGTATTTTTATAAAATGTTACCCCTAAAACAAATTTTTTGTTACCCCTTAAAATATTTTTTATAAAATGTTACCCCTTGATATTTCTTCTAGATCCGCCACCGGTAGGCGCGAAGCGCAAAAAAAACGAGGGCCTGAGATAAAAAAAGCGAACAAGAAAATAAAGTATAAATATATTAAAATAATACTATTTTTCATTTAGTTAGTATCAAAAGTTTTAAAATATTGATATATTAGTGTATAGAAGTAGTTTTCCTTAGATAAAATTAGGAATCCGGCTGGAATCTAGCCATAATTTAACGAATTTGGCTGGAAACTCTCCGGAATTTGGGAATCTAGATGACATCTGCGCCTAAGCCATCACTTGGAGAATTAAAGCGCAAGTTCCTCGACTCAAAGCGCAAATGCATCGCCTCGCCTAAAAAATGGGCCAAGGTGCAAGAGGTGATGGCTTTTAACAACTATGGTTTTGTAGTAGTTTTCATGACTAATTTGTTTTGTAGGCCATTGATGATGATTGCAACCAAACAGGGCAGATGGTGGCTGCTCTTCTAAACTGGCCTCAAGGGACCTTTGCATCCAAGGTTAGTTGTGTTATTATCTCACTCCTTAGTTTTCAGATTCATGTTTCAATATCAAATTGACGATACATTTGATTAGCTTTTAATTCTTGGTTTTAAAAAGCGCGCTTCAAACGCAAAGCGCACCTAGGCACAAATCCGTGCGCCTTATGTAACCCTAGGCGAGCAGTGTACGAAAAGCGCAAAAAGCGCACGAAGCGCAAGAAAAGCGCGCTTTTTGTACACATGATGTTTTTGTGCTTAAAATTGGTATACATGTAGCTAAAAAGGTTGTACATTTTAGTTAAATCATATATATACCTTATTTGTATCTGTATTTTGAGTAAATAATGCTAAAAACCTATAGCATATATAAAAAAAATTATATAATTGTCTTGCGCCTCGCGTACGAAAAGCCCACCGCTTTTGCGCTTTGCGCCTCGGTTTTAGACCTCGTCGCTTTTGTGTGCTTCGCGCTTTTTAAAACCAAGGTTTTATATTCATGTCTCAATATCAATGTAACGATACGCTTGCTTAGGTTTTAGATTTTAAAACTTGAGAAACTAAAATTTCCAAAAAAACTAATTGAAAAATAAAGCTTGGCATTCAAGATGTTAGATTATTCCTGTGTTTTGTTACATTATTGTTAATATATAGTATTGGATTTGTGTTGTGAAGCTTGTTCTCGACAAAGAGAAGAACTCAGCAACGGTAGATAGAGAGGTGGACGGTGGCCTTGAAACTTTGTCGTTAGACTTGCCTGCAGTCATCACGTAATTTGTTTCTAACTTACTACTTACTTAGCTAAACGATTCTTGAAGAATAAATAGGTAATAAATCAAGGCGGTTTTCATGTGAATGCAGCACGGATCTAAGGCTGAACCAGCCAAGGTATGCCACACTCCCCAACATTATGAAGGCAAAATCAAAGCCCATCAAGAAAATGAGCCTAGCGGAGTTAAACGTAGAGTTGAGATCCGATCTGGAGGTTGTTCAAGTGACTGCGCCCCCGGTGAGAAAGGCCGGGGTCATACTTTCCTCTGTGGATGAACTTGTAGACAAGCTCAAGAATGAAGCCCATGTCATCTAATTATCATCCTTCATCTTTGTATTCTTTCATAAATGGGTGTTGTGTATTTAGGCATGTAATAAGCACTTATCTTAGTGTAACATTAGTTCTACTAACATTTAATAATATTTGCTCTTCATTTAAAATTGTTTAAGTTGTTTAGTAAACAGGTCGAGCCAAACTTATTTAAACTTGTTTACAAGCCAAGTCGAAACCTAAAAATAAGTGTGCTTAGTAAATGAGTATGGGCACGAGTTTCACTTATCGAACTCGTGAGCCTAAACGAGCCTATTATTTATATTGATTTGTGATTAATATATTAACTAATAGTAATAAACGAGCCAAGCTCAAGCTCGGCTCGTTTGCTCCCCTAGTCGCGTCCATGGGTGGATTCATGTAAAAAATATTTGTTTAAGTCAAAATGACACCGCCTATATAAAGAAATTAAAACATAAAAAGCATTTTGTGTAGAATTTGATCAATACATAAACAATTGAAAGTGCAATTCACTCATAATAAAAATGGTTGTCTTGTTACAGCACTCGGTATACGATTCGTATTGGCCGATACGAATCGTATAGGGCATTATAATTCCATTCATTCATACATGATCTCGTTATGCATTATTGCTTCTTTTCTTCGTTTCTTCATAGATCATTCACAAATCATTCATATTTTCAATTCCGAATTCGTAAACGATGTCGTGGTGGAACGCGAACTATTTGTTTGGCGAATATTCTAATGCGTCATTCATTCCAGATTCTTACGTAGGGTCTGGTATTCTTGATTCTTACGAGAAACCGGTGCTACAAGACCCGAATTAGGAGGAGGTCGCGTTCAGTATTTGTTCTCATGACAAGGCACCATTGTTGCCCCACCTGAACAAGGTAAAGCGATTATTTTTTAAGGGTATTCGGCTTTAGTAAGGTTCAATTATCGATGCTTTATTGAATATTAAAACAAATATATATATAATTCAATCTCTAGTAAGATTCAGGGGCTGTTTGGTTGATTAAGTGCTGAATCATTAAGTGTTTTTTGTTGGACCTCTAAATGGTTAGTTTACTTGTCCCACATTGGTAGGGGAAGTAAAAATAGATTCATTCAGTGCTTAATGGTTCAGCAACATCCCAAGTCCTAATGGTTCAACCTTAATGTGACACCCGGCAAATTCTGGTTAACAACGTTGTCTAGATGAAAGTCTACCTTAGCGAGTCACGCGTATGTTGTACTTAACTGGGTTAGTTAAGTCGGGTTATGGTTCGGGAACTATTGGTTAGTCTAGAAGATCATTGGATGTTGGTCTAGAGGTTCGTTAGATGTCAGTCCTTAACCAAGTGTACAAACGGTGACGATTCGTAGGATCGTCAGGGCATACGGAACGTACGAGTCTCGAGTCCCGGGAATTGGTGAACGAGTGTGAAAATGTGTATTTACTTGTATTATGTGTTTACAATCATTATGTGACTTATCGGTACGTGAATATGTGTTAACATATGTTAAAACGGGGTTTAACGCGCAAAACGCACAAAACCAACCCCTATAGGCGATTAGGAAGCCTAATCACCTATAGGGGAGGCGAGTAGGAGACCCTAAGGGCGATTAGGGGCCTACTCGTGTGAAGGTATAGGCGATTAGGCCTAATTGTGTGAACCTTCATGCGAGTAGCAGCCCTAATCGCGTATAAGGGCTGCATAATCGCTAGTAACGGGCTGGACGACTAAAAACGACTATAAATACCATACTTAACCTCCTAAACTTCATTATACAAACCCTAGTCATCCCATAACCCGCCCTAACACATAAACAACCTCTGGAAGGCGATTTTTGATCAAAACACAAGGTTTCAAGCTTGAATCATCATACTTTCATAATCCTAAGGTTTGATTTTCATCCATAACTCTTTATAAACGTTTTTAATCAATCCCTAATGGTCCAGACCTGTTGTTAAACGAAAAAGCTTTCTGAAAATCGTCAATAAGGGTTGTTAATCGGATTATAACTAATATGCATGCATTATGGGTGTGTATGATTAGAAAGCTAGGATTTTTATGATTCATGATGATGATTTGATATGTTATTATGTTAGATCAGTATTGATATTGATAGTATGATGATAGAAATCTCAGTAATTGGATATTAGGGTTATGATTACGCGTGTTAGTATGATGTTGCATGCTATGTGAATGGTGTTTGGATTACTTGGTTGCATGCAGGACTGATTATACGAAGTTAAACGAAGGATTTTGGGTTAAACATGTTTAGGATAGTGTTTGGGATGATATTGGGTGGTTACACACGTTCTGGATCTGATTTGGAGCGTTAAACGCGCGAAAAACCGGAACAGCAAGGTTACAGGCGAGTAGCATTCCTAATCGCCTATGTTATAGGCGAGTAGAGTGCTAATCGCCTATAACTCAGGCGAGTAGAGGCCTACTCGTGTGACAGTAGGGGTGATTAGCCCTAATTGCTAGTAAGTTCATGTGATTAGCCCTAATTGCTAGTAAGTTCATGTGATTAGCCCTAATTGCTAGTAAGTTCATGTGATTAGCCCTAATTGCTAGTAAGTTCATGTGATTAGCTCCTAATTGCCTATAATATAGGCGAGTAGGGTTTCTAATTGCTAGTTGACCAACCTAAATGCTAGTTGACTTTTCCTAATCGCGTGTACTGCTGCTGTAAGTGTAAATTAGCATTCCGAGACCCGATTTAACATGTAGTAACATGTTAGGAACCCCGTAACATGTCTAATAACTTGGTAACATATATTTGGATGTAATTCGGTGATACGTGAACTATGTGCTATAACTTGTTGTGCGTTAACGTATGTTAAGTGTGAATGCGTTATTGTATGTTGTGGAGCGTAAACATAACACGGGGAGTCTCGGGTCACCAATGGGATGTCGAGTCTTGTACTTTGGGTCAGTTATACAGTCACGGTGTTTTCAAACGAACTTGGTTATGGTCTGGACATCTAGGGACTAATTAACCTGCGGGTTATTAGTCTAAGTACTTGTAACTGTCGTATGTTAGGTCGCCGCTTTACGGGACTAGCATAGCAGCTGAGTTTACTCGGGTTAAGGAGTAACGCAACTTAAGGTGAGTTTACGGCCCCTCTTTTAAACTGGTTTCATACTTTCGGGGGAGAAAACATGTGTTAAAACGATTATTTGGTAACTACTGTCATACTATGGGTTTCTATTGTGTACTACACGATCTTTGGAAGTCCCGGGGGGAACCATGAATGTGCGGGTTTGCACAACGGGGAAATGTGAATAGCGCTATTGGGAGTGACCAACCCCACTCGTCGGCTTGGAGGGCCGGGCGAGTGCATATTGTCTCAAACAGGAACAACAGGAACATTTGGTACTTTTCGGGCACAACATCTGGTATTCGAGTTAGTAATGGTTTTCCAATCGTGGTAGTAACAAAACGTACGCCTAGCTAGCGTATACTGGTTTTCGATTTATTATAGTATGGACAGGTGGACTTGGTACTTGGATACAAAACCTGTAAACTCACCAGCATTTTTGTGCTGACGTAAACTTTTACATGTTTTCTCAGGTCGCTAAGGTAGCACGACTGGACTAGGGCGCACACGTCTGCACGGCGTCTAACTAGGGTTGCATGGTCTTTTGAACGTTGAACTATTGTTTCATTGTTGAGATACTGTTTTTGAATAAGCTTCCGCTGTAAACGGGATTTTTAAACTATGTTTTGAAATTGCATTTATATTCATTTAGATTTGTTTATTGTGATCGTTGGTTTGGATCCTGGTTTGTCATGCGCCTCGCGGTAAAACTCCGCAAGTGGATTTTGAGGGTGTGACACTTAATCATTCCATTCAGATGCTGAAACAAACGCGCTGAATGCTGAATCATTCAGCGCTAAATGATTCAGAGGCTCGTTAAGAGTTTTACCAAACACCCCTCAAAGTTGGAATTTATAGATTTGTGTCAAAACTGTACACACGCTTTTAGCTAAATCGGCTGCATTTTTGTCCGACGATTTAACACCGATCACTACTGAATTTGTTGATTTGTATGATTCTCCAATCTATATTCAATTTTTACATCTGAAATTGAAGATCCAAAAAGTGGACGAACCTGAGCTGTGGCTAACAACAGGGACGAATGAGATGGATCTTGTGAACTTAGAACCTGAGCTTATACCTGCACAAGGTAAAAGACCGTTAGGCTCGCTACAGAGGAGGATGGAGGGCCTCTCTGTAACCACCCTCCGGCGTGAGGATAAGTATTTTTCTTAGTGAGAGAAAGTAGAGAGAGAAAGTGAGTTCGGAGTGTGTGTGTTCGTGTGTCAATTGTACTTTAGAGGGGGTATTTATACTAGTCAGCCAAGTTGTACTATACTTCGGACCCCCCTTTCGTACTATCACCCGGAGTCTTTTGACTTCCGGGAGAGATTTGTACTTTCCTTCGGTCAATCCATTTGGTCATAACATGCTGTCCTGAGCTCGTGCCTGAGTGAGCTGCGGTATAATTATTTATACCTCTTCATGTCTTCCCAAGTCCTCAAGTTACTCTGTAACTTGTTGGACTTAGTTATGACCGAGACTCAGATGATCGAGCCGCGGTATAATTGCTTATACCTCTTCATGTCTTACCAAGTCCTCAAGTTACTCTGTAACTTGTTGGACTTAGTTATGACCGAGACTCAGATGATCGAGCCGCGGTATAATTGCTTATACCTCTTCATGTCTTCCCAAGTCCTCAAGTTACTCTGTAACTTGTTGGACTTAGTTATGACCGAGACTCAGATGATCAAGCCGCGGTATACTTGCTTATACCTCTTCATGTCTTCCCAAGTCCTCAAGTTACTCTGTAACTTGTTGGACTTAGTTATGACCGAGACTCAGATGATCAAGCCGCGGTATAATTGCTTATACCTCTTCATGTCTTCCCAAGTCCTCAAGTTACTTTGTAACTTGTTAGACTTAAGCAATCTTTCGGCCTGTTGATCATGCTACGGTGTCTGTGAGGATTGTTGATATGTGTTGATGACAGCTGTTTGGGGACCTTTGTCGTTTTCTGATGACACGTGGGTGCAGTCGTGGCCAAGGGATTCCAAGGGCTGACGTGATGGCGGTTCAATTTTCGGAGTGATCTGGGCCGCTCATCTTAGCGTTTCATCTGGACCGTTAATTCGAACGGTTGATGTGACGACGGTTCGGATTTCGGGACAATCTGGACCGCTTGTTTTGTACAGCTGTCCATCCAACCGTTGTCTTCCTCCCCTATATAAGGCCTCTTCTCTTTTCTTTTTTACTGTTTACTGTTTTCTCTCATTATCTTCTTATCCTTGTTTATCCTCCCGGAGCTCTTATCATCCATTCCAGTTCTAAGGTGCGTTGTCTTCACCCTTCTTCATATTTCCCGTTTTATTGTTTTGTCGAGTTTTGAAGATGGTGAAGGATGATATGAATGTGAGTTTCTCCATTCTATCCGCGGATAAACTTGCCCGGTTTATCGATACTTACTCGATCCCTCGCGAGTTAAACCCGGTTTTACCGGGGCCGAGGCAAGTGATACATCCTTTTCCTGTTGGCAAATTTGGTCTCTACACCCGAGTGTGTGACTTTGCCAACTACCGCATCCCCTTTACCAAGTTTTTGATGAAGGTGTTAAGGTTTCACGGTGTGCACATCTCTCAAGTGAACCCTTTCGGCCTCAGCCGAATAAGTCACTTTGAGCTTTCTTGCCGTGCTTTGGAGAAAGGTGCGGATCTTAATGTTTTCCGGTGCTTCTACAAGCTTAGCAAGGCCGGTAGCTGGTATACGTTTGAGAAACGGCGGTCGCTGGAGAGTTGTCATGATTATCAGACAACTAGCTTAAAGAACTGGAAGAATCAGTTCTTCTTCTTGGACGACCGCTGTTTACCCCCAGATATGGTGTGGCGTGACAGCTTTGAAGCGTCCGAATGGGATTTGCCCAAGAAGTTTAAGTACAACCGTAAGTTGTATTTGGACCTGGTGGAGAACAAGAGCAACATCCAGAAGTATCCGGAGCACGTTCTCTGCCTCGGAGGGGTTAGCATGAATTGGAGTTTGGATGATAGGTGGCCGTTGGTGCGTTATAATGGAGAGGGTGAGTGGAGAGCCGCAGCTTCACTTGTTATTTTTTTGTGTTTGTGCTAGCTTTTTCTAACTCCCTTATTTTTATTTATACAGAGATGTCACTGTTGGATTGTCTGAAGCTGAGTACTTTCGACGATACAGCGTTGGAGTATACTAATGAGGACTTAGGGAACACCGAACCCTTGGTGGCGCAAATGGAGAGGACGCACCAGGCCATTCGGCCAGTGACAGGTGCGGGGGTTGGTGCGAGTGGCACTGGTGGGGATGGTCAGACCACGGGGGTTGTGACCGAAACTGTAGGGGTAGCTCCATCTGCTGAGGGCACAGCGTTGTCTTCCGGGGTCCCCCTTGACCCACTTGTTACAAGTGTTCAACAACCGGACCCGTCTGCTAGCACGGGTCGTCAATTATCCGATCCTACTCATACCTCCAAGGAGGTTTCTGGTGACAAGGAGGGCCGAGCTCTTACCGACACCTCGGTCTCCCGGGGTGCAGGGAAAAGAAAAAATATGAAGGGCACCACCGCCAGCTCGAAACCGAAGAAGAAGCTTCGGTTTGTCGAAGATACTACTGAGGTATATTCTAACCTTCTCCATAACCTTGAATATCACTTGTTTGGGGGTAAATCTCCCAGAGACTCGGCTCCAATACTAATGGTGGATGATCCTCAGGGTGGGGGACTCAGTGACGAAGAGGAGTTGGATGGGTCGGCCGGGATTCGTAGCCCGTTGAAGGAGCAGGTGGTGCGTCCTGATGATGTGTCTGCTGGTGAGTTTAGGCAATCTCCCCTTCTTTCTCAAACCGATGTGGGGGGTAAGGATGATACTTTCCCCCCATCATGGTGCGAGACTGAAGCTTTTTCCCTTTATCATTTTGCAGCGGTGGCAGGGGAGGGTTCTGGTGGTGGTGGTATTGCTGACGAGAAGTTCGTCCCGGAATGGGACATAAAGAACGGGGATAGGGTGGTGGACGGGCTCTGTGCCCGTATGATGCTGTTTAACCTGGACACCCCAGCTGATCGGGAGTATTATCACAACCTTGATTCACCTGCTCTGTGCGAGGCCCTACTAGTCAACCAAGCCCAGTCCAACTTTCTGGTGACCGAGGCATACCGCCGGTGGACGGATGCCGAGGTTGATCGCGAGCGCTTACGGCGGAAGGGAGCTTCCTGCAACCATGGTCCGGCCATGGAAAACTTGAAGAAAAATCTGAGAGAAGCCCAGAACCAAGCCTCTTCTTCCCAGGCCGCCGTTGCTTCCGCTGCCGAAGCAAGGGATAAGGCTCTTAAAGAAGTTGAACTTTTGAAGAAAAGGCTTCAAGATTCCGAAGCCTCTGCTGCTGCTGATTCCAGGAAGACTGCCGATCTTCTCAAGCAGATGGAGATCACCATGGCCAACCTTCGGACAGGTACCGATGTTTTAATCGCTGGTACGTCTTTTTTGTCGTTTGGATTTTTTCCTTACTTTAACTTAACTTTATTGTCTGTGTTGTGTAGAACGGGACGATGCAGTAAAGGCAGAGAAGGTGGCTCGGCAGGTGTATGCCGCGGCCGAGAAGAAAATGGCCGAGGATGAAGATGCCTGGAAGAAGGAGAGGGCGGAGCTGATTTCTAATATTGACGAGCTTTTTGGCTTCAAAAAGTTCTTTTTGACGGAGGGAGCTCAGTTGTTGACGGACTTTGTGCACAAAGGTCCTATCATGAAGCAGGCTGTTAGTGGTGTTGTTAACGCGATGAATGCTGCTGGTTTTAACGAAGGAGTGAAGGCTGGCCATGCTGCCGCAGCTAAGGGGATTCCGTTAGAGAAGAATCCGTTGTTAAAACCGGAGGTTAACACGCAACTATCGGCAGCCGTGGAAGCATTTGATAAGCTCACCTTCCCGCCGATCGCTAAGCTCGTAGACCATGTGACCGGTCCACCAGAGTCCCTGCCTGAAGCCTTTGATGGGCTCAAGCTTCCTTCCTCTAAAACATCTGCTTAAAAACAATTTTATTTGCCCCGGACCTTTGTGTGGTCCGGGTTTTCGTTTGTAATATTTTGAACAAGTGTTTGGTGGTTCGGGTTTTATGTTGGGCCCGAGCCTTTTTTATATTCATGCCTTTTATTTCGACCCTTTGTTGAAGGTTCGGCTTATGATTCTTATACCTTGTCTTAGTGTTTGAATCTTTCGGATTTTTCCCGTGCTGACGCTTTTTAGGCGTTGTCCTTGATCAATTAATGATCAGTAACGGGTTCGGGGCCAAGTTATCCGTGCGTCCACGGTTTTGGCCGTCCCTTAATATCTTTTGCGGATCCCTTTATTTTAACCATGGTTTGTGGGGATTTTCCATACCGGGACGCGGCTATTGTCCATGCCGCGTGCCGGTGTGTTGGGTTTTTCCCCTTTTATTTCTTAGTATTTATAAGGTTAAGGTGTTTATTTAGGTTAGTTTAGATCCGGATCAAAAATTATCCACTTTGTTCTGGATCACTTTGCTACTCCTGTTTAGCTTGTTTTTATACCACGTGGTTTTGGTTATGCCCAGCTTGTTTTTTGAGCTGCGACTCATATTAACACCTTAGATTATTTGTAGTAATGACCGGCTTTTATTAAATCTTTTGACGGGGAATGTCACATCCCGCTTAGTAACAAGAAAAAAGGTAAATAGTGGGGAATGACGCATCCCACATTACAATAAAAGAAGTAATTATTTGAAAAGAAAACTAGCGGGTCATGATTACATGTAGCATTTCTTTAAATGGACGCCGTTCCAGGTGCGGGGGATGTCTTTCCCATCTAGGGTTTGGAGGGTATAGGCGCCATTCCCTCCGGCCGTCTTGACGATGTATGGCCCTTCCCATGATGCGGCCATTTTTCCTTTTTCAACCCCACTGGCCTCATTGCACCGGAACACATACTCTCCGGGTTTAAACCGGACCTCTTTTACCCTGGAGTTGTAAAATTTCTCCAGCTTTTGCTTGTATCGAGCTTCTTTAACAGCAGCAGCTTCCCTTCGCTCGTCCAACAGGTCAAGATTCATGCGGAGTTCTTGGTTGTTGTTCTCAATGCTTTGAATTCTATGGGAGGGGGACCCGATCTCGACCGGTATGACCGCTTCAGTTCCGTACGTTAGACTGAAGGGCGTCTCACCTGTACTGGTCTTGGTGAAAGTTCGGTGCGCCCATAGGACGTTAGGAAGCTCGTCCACCCAACCACTTTTCTTTCTTCCCAATCTTTTCTTTATTCCCTCAACCAAGCTTCGGTTTATGCGCTCTACTTGACCATTTGCCTGCGGATGAGCTACCGAGGCAAATGATTGTTGGATGTGTAAGTCTTGACACCACTTTTTAAAGGGGTTATCTGCAAACTGCCTTCCGTTATCACTGATTATCGTCTGGGGTAACCCGAAACGGCACACTATTTGCTCCCACACAAACTTTTTTACTTCCTTTCCCGCGATCTTGGAGAGTGGCCGGGCTTCAACCCACTTAGTGAAGTAATCTACAGCTACCAGTAGGAACTTCATACCTCCGGTTGATTTGGGGAAAGGTCCGACAATGTCGATACCCCATTGCTGGAACGGCCATGCCGCCGTTACTGGGATCATGTTGTTTTTGGCTCGCAGACTAACCGGAGCATGCCTCTGACATTCGCTGCACTTCTGTAGTTCGGAGACCGCGCTGTTGTGCATCCCTGGCCAAAAATACCCGGCGTTCATAACCTTTGCCACCATCATTCTAGGACCAGCGTGGATACCGCATATGCCGCGGTGGATTTCCTGGATGATGTATGAAGCTTCATCCAAGTCCACGCATTTGAGGAGTGGTCCTAAGAACGTTCTTCGGTATAATTGTCCGTCAATCAATTGGTACTGGAGCGCTTTTACTTTCAGCTTCCGAGCCTTTGCCTTATCTTCTGGGACGACATCGTTGATTAAGTACTGCATTATGGGGGTCATCCAATTATCAGTTGGTGAGTTTACTGATAGAATTACGGCAGCCTGGACTGTCGGGCCTTGAAGGCCTTCCATATGTACCTCTTGGTTGACAATATCGGTGGTTGTGGCTGCGAGCTTACTTAAAGCATCGGCTTTCTTGTTTTTGCTTCCTGGGATGTGCATCACTTGGCATGCTTCAAATTGTTTTATCAGTTTCTTAGCCTGCGTTTAGAAGTAATGGTTAGTCGATCTTTTTTTTTTAAGATCCGGAGTTTATTGAAGGCTTGGGTTAATCCCATACCTCGGCTAAATAAAGAATCATGCTAGCTTCTTTAGCCTCATAGTCTCCGGATATCTGGTTTGCTACCAACAAAGAATCGACATGTGCTATAACCTGCAAGGGGCATACACGCTTTAAGTTTTTAAAATGTACTTTGCGTTTAGCAGGGAGTTTCATAAGCATTATCGTATGCTTGTACCTTTTTGGCTCCGACTTTTAGGGCCAGTCGCAGCCCTGCCAGAAGTGCTTCATACTCGGCTTCGTTGTTCGAGCTTTTGAAGTTCAAGCGAATTGCATATAGAAGCTCGCGTCCTTCGGCTTCACATAAGACTAAACCTGCTCCTGACCCTTCTGTCCCGGAGGCTCCGTCAGTGTGCAATGACCATGTAGGTTCTGGAGGGTTTTGTGGTTCAGCCTCTAGACTTGTGGGAATTTCTACCAAGAAATCGGCCACAGCCTGCCCTTTAACCGGTCCTCTGGTCTTGTAAGTGATGTCAAAGGCACCGAGCTCGATTGCCCATTTTGTCATTCTTCCGGAGGCTTCTGGCTTTCTCAATATGCTGAGTATTGGTTGTTCAGATTGTACTTCAATGTTGAAAGCTTGGAAGTATCGACGGAGCCTTCTAGAGGTGTGTACGAGAGCTAGGGCTAATTTTTCGAGAATTGGGTAACGAACTTCATATTCTCTGAGGGCCCTGCTGATGTAGTACACCGGGCGTTGGACTGTGGCTCTGGTCACGATGAGAACCGAACATATCGCACCGTCCGAAGCAGAGAGGTACACTGTTAGTGTTTCCCCTGGCTCTGGTGCAGTTAGAACGGGTAAGTCTGCCAGACATTTCTTTAATTCTGTGAAGGCCGTATCAGCCTCGCCGGACCACTCAAACTTTTCTTTTCCCAAACTCTTTTTCAAGACATTCATGAAGGGGAGTGTTTTTTCTGCAGCTTTGGAGAGAAAGCGGTGTAGGGCCACCAAACGCCCATTCAGAGACTGCATTTCTTTTAGGCACGTGGGTGGCCGCATCTTCAAGACTGCTTCGACTTTTTCTGGGTTGGCTTTTATACCATCCCGGGCCATGAGTACCCCTAAAAACTTCCCTTCTTCAAGACCGAAAGAACATTTTTTGGGATTCAATTTCATATTGATTTTCCGCAGCTTTGTGAATGTTTCCTTGATGTCTTCGATCATTGAATCTTCTGTAGTACTTTTTATAACCACGTCATCCACATACACTTCAAGGTTTTTGCCTATCTGGTCCTTGAAAGCCGCGTCCATTAGTCTCTGATATGTGGCTCCGGCATTCTTCAACCCAAAGGGCATCTTTGTGTAGCAGTACAGGCCGTTGTTTGTAACAAACGCCGTTTTATCTTCATCATCTTCGGCCATTTGAATTTGGTGATAGCCTTTGTAGGCATCCAAAAAGCATTTCAGCCGGAAACCTGCCACGGCATCAACTTTCTCATCTATCTCGGGAAGGGGGTAGCAATCTTTCGGACATGCGTTATTCAAATCTTTAAAATCCACACACATTCTCCAGGCTCCGTCTTGCTTTTTTACCAAGACCGGGTTGGCCACCCATGTCTGGTACCGCACTTCTCTGATAATTCCTGCGTGCAGGAGATTTTTCACGTCTTCCGCTATGGCTTTAACCCGCTCAGGGGCCATGCTTCGCTTCTTTTGAGCCACTGGTTTGATACCGGGGTAAGTGTTTAACTTATGTTCGGCCCAGCTTCTTGGAACCCCTGTCATGTCTGAATGTTCCCATGCGAAAACATCCAGCGAGCTTGAAAGTAAACTCCAAAGCTTCTCTCGAGCTTTAGTGGGGAGTTGAGCCCCTACGGACAATTTTTGTTCTGGAAACCTTGGGTGTATTGACCATTGCTCAACGACTGCTGTTCCTGAGTTTCCCGCATCATCATCATCTGTTCCAGGGCCTAGAGATTGACGTATTTCCGAGATTCCAAGCCCTACCTCGGACTCTAGGGTGGCTATTCCGTTTTCAGTGGGGAATTTCAACGCACCGTGGATGGTGGATGTCACCATCCCGAATGCTTTCATGCCGGGTCTTCCCAATATGATATTGTGAACTGATCTTGATCCCACTACCAAAAAGGTTAGGATGACTGTTCTTTGCAACGATCCGGAGCCGAATGTGACCGGGAGGGATAACTGTCCAACTGGCTGGACGATTTCCCCGGAGAAGCTTATTAAAGGCATGGAGACGGGGATTAATCGCTGCTGCGTTGATTCTGCTAACAGTTGGAAACATTGAAGATACATAATCTCGGAGGCACTTCCCCCGTCTACGTAAATTCGGTGGGTTTTATGCCCTGCCACAATTCCGGATATGACTATTGGTCCTTCTTTGTAGTCATCTGGTGAAATGGAGGGGAAAGTCATTGGCTGGGTCATCCAGGTCATGACATGATCGTTACTTCGCTTAACCCCTTGGTGTTTGAGGGTTCGAATCATGTGTATCCCTGCTTGATCGTTTGGATTAGGGATATTCACGACCCCAGCTTTCCCATCCTTGATCTCTTTAACTAGATGCGACAGTTTGCCTGCCTTGAGTGCTTTTTCAATCTCCTGCTTTAACGACCAGCAGTCATCCGTGTCATGCCCCTTGGCTCGATGGTAATCACAGTATTTTTTGGTGTTTCTGTCAGACGTAGGTTTTTGTTTCGGAGGTTTAGGGAAATCAACGTTCTCCGTACTAAGTATCTCACTAGGAGATTTTAGCAGGTCGGAGTAGGTTGACCCTCGATGTGAAGAGGAGCTTCGTCCATGGGAGTTTTTGTCGTTTCTGGAGTAAGGTTGGGATCTGCTTTTTCCCCAGGAACTGTTTCGATCTGAGCTTTGAACTCCCGAGCCTTTCTTCCATGAGCTGCTTCTTGATGTGGAGCGGTATTCATTATCATATGTTTGGCTGCAGGCACTTTTACCCCGAGCGAAAGCCCGTGCCCGCTCCATTAACACTTCCATGGTTTTGGGGAGATCTTCATGTAACTTCTCCACAAGTTGGTTGTTTCGGACTCCGTGACAAAAACCGGATATCCGTAGTTGATCAAGTGCTCCACTGATCTGCATACTCTCCTTGTTGAATCTGTCAATGAATTTTTCCAATGACTCCCCGTCTTTCCTACGGATATTATGGATTTCGGTGATGTCTTTCGAACATCGCCGTTGCTGAGAAAAATTTTGTAGGAAAGCACGGCGGAGTTCTGTCCAATTTGCAATCTCGCCAGGGGCTAATCCGTCAAACCATACTCTAGCTGCTCCCGTAAGTGTTTGGGCGAACATGTGGCACCATGCAGGCATGGGCCATAGTTCGATTTCTGCAGCTCCTCCGAAATCATGGATGTGATCATCTGGATCTGATGTTCCGTCATACCTTTTTATGGTTGTAGGCATCTTAAGTTTCGCGGGCAAGGGAGCACTGGCGATACGAGGTGCAAACTTGGAGTAAGCAGCCATATAGGCTGGGCGATAAGGAGTAGTAAGGTCGTCTTCAGCTGTTGTTACGGTCGGTCGTGGCCTCACTGCAGTAACACCCGGTTGCGTGCTCCCCTGGTGTCCCGTGGGGAAGCAGCTCCCTTGTGGGGTCCCAATATCGGGAGTGGTGACCGCGGTGGAGTAAGTTGCCTGTGCGGCGAGGCCTGGACCGTGTCCGAAGGACGTTCGAGGTCCTTCAGTGGAGAATAAGTTTACCTGTACACTCTTGAGTTTTGCCTCTTTTTCTTGTTGTGCCTTGAGCTGCAACAAAAAATCCCTGTTTTTGAGCAGGAAATCAGCGTCAAACTCCGATGTGATGTTTGGTTCTTTGCGGAAGATGTTGTCCACCGAGGTCTGCATAGGCATGGAGCGTCCCTCCGTATCCGTAAAACCTACGGACGGGGTTATGACAACCGAGGCCGCAGTAGTGGTGGTTCCCTCATCATGCTCCGTGTTTGAAATATCTTCGAGAACAAAACCCTCAGATATAGCCGCCATGGGAAAAAACCGTCGAGATCTTTACCTTTTAGGGGTATAGAAAACGGTTGTACAAACGGATGGCGCCAATTGAAGATCCAAAAAGTGGACGAACCTGAGCTGTGGCTAACAACAGGGACGAATGAGATGGATCTTGTGAACTTAGAACCTGAGCTTATACCTGCACAAGGTAAAAGACCGTTAGGCTCGCTACAGAGGAGGATGGAGGGCCTCTCTGTAACCACCCTCCGGCGTGAGGATAAGTATTTTTCTTAGTGAGAGAAAGTAGAGAGAGAAAGTGAGTTCGGAGTGTGTGTGTTCGTGTGTCAATTGTACTTTAGAGGGGGTATTTATACTAGTCAGCCAAGTTGTACTATACTTCGGACCCCCCTTTCGTACTATCACCCGGAGTCTTTTGACTTCCGGGAGAGATTTGTACTTTCCTTCGGTCAATCCATTTGGTCATAACATGCTGTCCTGAGCTCGTGCCTGAGTGAGCTGCGGTATAATTATTTATACCTCTTCATGTCTTCCCAAGTCCTCAAGTTACTCTGTAACTTGTTGGACTTAGTTATGACCGAGACTCAGATGATCGAGCCGCGGTATAATTGCTTATACCTCTTCATGTCTTACCAAGTCCTCAAGTTACTCTGTAACTTGTTGGACTTAGTTATGACCGAGACTCAGATGATCGAGCCGCGGTATAATTGCTTATACCTCTTCAGAAATTGCAAAGAATGATATCATCATTATCATCATCTTCTAGTGCATTTGTAAATATGAAATTTTGTATTTCAAATTCTCAATTGTCAAAAGTGAGCAAGATGGGCCGTGTTTGGGATTTGATGGAATGCAGAAGAAGCCTATTCCACTAGAATATTATCATAACATGAGACGTTAACTATTTTTGATCAAATCTTCACCAAATTACCTAAAAACTGTACCAAAAGCATTGAAATTAAAAACTGACTACGTAATATATACAACCCCAGTCCCCATATGAATCTATTAACCAGAATGTTTTGCATCTTTGAATCTCATATCCCACTCGTGTTTATCATAGTCTTGTTCAGACACGTCTTTATCAGTAGTATACACAATTCGATATTGGTCAATCACGGTCCTTTCAGACATGGCTTGAGCACTCAGAATCTGTATAATAGAGAATACAAAAATGGATTTATTTATTTATTGGAGATTTCAACATGAAAATTGATCTGCGAGTAGCAACAATTATAAAGAAGAGGAGAAAATAAATGGGTCAGGTTGGGCGATGAGATAAAACTAGGGGTGATAATTCCAGACATGGCACCAACACAATATAAAAATAATCAGGTTTTGTGTTTTCATATCTATCCGTTTTATAAACGGGTCATGGACAACTCATTTTTATAACCCTCTAACCAGTTTAGCATGTTTATAGCTTTGATTGCAACTCATTTCGATTTAAAGTTAAACATGTCGTGTTCTGGTTACATTTTTATAAGTGTGTTGTTAATGTCAGTGGCATGAATAAATATATGGGTCGTCTTCGGATTTTAAGAGTTTAACCCGCACTGACATGATTGAGACCCCTAGTCAATGGTAAAGTTGTTAGGTATATGTAAAACAGGTTGGCTTGGCATGTAAATCTTTTTGGTGTATTTTTATTTTCATACTGTCATTTTGAATTTAAAAGAAAAAATAAATATGATGATATATAATCTAAAATTTAATATTAAACCTATATTATTTACTAATGTCACCAACAAATAACAAACTAAAATAAATAATTCTGGCCAGATCAATGGCATCAGTAATCAGTAATAATGAACGCCTTACGCATACCTTTTGTTTGAGGGCGACATCAGACAATTGAAGTGCTTGTGCATGGAGCTCTCTAGCTCGGTTTCTTTTTTCAATTTCAGCATTTCTTTTCTGAATAAGAAACCATCGGGCCGAAGGAATTGCAAAAAAAGAGACGGCATAAAACTGTAATAAAAAATGTAAAAGAAAAATCACACGCTTGACCCGTTAACAATAAGACATAACGCAAGTTGACTTGATCCCCACGTACCTGAAGAAGAGGGAGTATTTTATATACAAACAAAATGAAGGGGCCTGGTTCAACGATTTTTACAGCCCTTCATATACAGTCATATAAAAGAAGTTAGAGAACTAAAGAAAAATAATTATGAGATATATAAAAAAACTTAAAAAGATTATTACCTCAACATGGCACTAAGAGCAATCACCCCAAACAGATTAAGCGCACCCAAACCACCAATCACAGCCCTCTCTTTCTTGGAAGTTTTACTGCATCGTGAGCAACGACACGTGTCAAATAAGTTAAATGCAAACAAATTATTATAGGTGGCTATTTTGACCCATTAATTATGAAAAGGTTGATTCAGGTTGTATTTTATCTCAAATAGGTCAAATTAGCTATAGGGGAACTTGTGTCGAAATGAAGTGGAAACTAAAACTTAAAAATCATCCTGAAACATTTTACCATTAGTTGCTTACAACTATACAAGATTTAACCTCCTAAAACATGTTATTTGAATATTAAGATTAATGCAACACTTGTGCTTTTTTTTAAGAACAGAAGTTTCTGCAGGACACCTAGAATGACCCATCTCAGCAACCTGAAGCCCCCTTTGCCACCTCTACAAAATATGGAAAAAATTTAGGAAGTTATTAAGACCTGAGTTCCCATTTATTTTCCTTAAGGAACTTATGAGGCCCTCCGACCGGTTCCTTAAACTTCTTCTGCAGTTCCTTTTTACTCCTCTTTTTGCAAGCAGCTGTACGCTGAAGTGATGGAAACTGATATAAGATGTTCCCCTGGATTGAAAACATATTTTTGAAGAAAAAAATCAGATATATTTTCAAAAATATTACTGCTATGCATATTAGGTTGCAATAATTTGGATGATTCGGTTATGTTTGATCTCGAAAGGGTTTCACGGGTAAAACTCTAATAAACAGGTCATAAGAAATTGGATCAAAAGAAAATGTTTCACATCAACCCAAACTATAAATCAACAGACAACACAATAAGAAAATGCACCCACGATACCGCTGGACAAAAGATACAGTATTTATCTAAAAGTTATACATGATATTCTTTTATTACAGATAATTGATTATTCATCTAGCAACGTACCTCTTTATCTACGTGTGGATGACCATCAAAACGCAGAAGAACAGGCAATATGTATGAGTCATCACCCTGCAGCAAAATAAAATTATAAGCATTTTTTTTTTAAACAGAGAAAAAAAAAAGAGAGAAGTAATTCAAGAAGGATGACACACACTTGTCACAAAATAGTAACTAGTTTAACTTCGCATATAAGAAAATTATCAAATTTAACTACACAAGTTCACATGTAGAAGCACAGATTAATCAAAGCATGGATGTAATGGGATAAATCCTTGAAGTTAACAAGCACTGTGAAAAGTCCAACTGGATGATCAAAGAAATAAAGCTAAAGAGCGCCAGAGTCCAAACTGTGATTTCATTTGATTACATGACACGTCAACAAACTTAATCAAGAGGGCTCAAAAGGATTGCTGGCCATACACCAATAAATTTAAAACAGTTCTTTATGAAAAGTTAGGAAGGAATTTCAACCATTTTACTTATAAAGAGGTCCGTTCGGGTTATTTTACAACAGTTAAATAAATTAACTTAAATAAAATCGGTCAAAGAGGTCAAAAGAAACTGCATTGTATTGCAAAAAGAACTTCCTAGACAATTGTATTTCAGAATATCAGATTATTATTTAAACAGCATAAATTTTGTAATCAAACTTACACACTAATTTCATTATATAACTATAAATTCTTTGAACGAAAAAATGTTACAGGTCGACCTGACCTGACCCACCCATTATGCCATCTCTTGTCATACTATGTTAAGTTCAATGATGTCTACCGTAGTGACACACATAAGTTCCTCCTAAAGTATATCGGTGCTGCTTAATATTATTCATATATCCTACTACAATTCGTACCGTCTTCACAGCAGTTTCTACATCAAGATATGGAGCAAGTTCCTCAGCTGTTACAACACCATCATTTGATCCAATGTACTGACCGATCTGCAATAGCAAGATACAAGTACAAATATAATTAGATAACCAGTATAAAATACAAAAAAAAAGACATAAAAATACAGAAGTACAAAAAGAGAAAAAGGATTGAAAGTAATGGACTGCTAAATTAGTGCCCAATTATTACCATCTTCCATCTCTGTTCTTCACTACCTTCATTTGGATCACCATCACCAAATACAAATGAAAATACCTACAAAAGATTGATAAAAATGTACTACTTTGCAGTCCACATCAGCAAATGATTAACATAAATAAAATACAAAGTACTGTTTTGGACTTACAGGTAAAATGAAACGCATTCCACGATGTTCATTTTGAAACTGCCTCCGATGGTAATATGGATCCCAAAACCTAAACAAGAAGTATATCATCATATCACATTTATGTGAAATGCTCTTAGTGCAGTTAACATGAGCTGAAATTACAAAAAGGGTAAAAAAAAATGTGAAATGGACGTTACCAAAACATATCAGATGGACTACTTAGCAAGTCAAAAGAACTTCCATTATCACTGTCACTGTAAGTAATATTTTAACCGTGTCAATCGAAGACCAATGATTATAAACAATAATAGCATCCTCATAACGAACATATAAAGGTAAGAACCATGTACCTACTACTTGTGAGAATAGCAATGATTGTTGTAAACACAATAAGGATCGAAGCAATTAATGCTGTTCCAAAAGTAACCCTGACCAAGTATTCAGCACTGGACTGTAAAATCACATTGGGTTTGTAATAGTAAGTTTTAGGCATCATATTGGATTACCGATCCCTTATATTATCACAAACAAAGATTTATAGAGTACTTATGAGGTGTCTGAATTTGCATTACGTAACAGCGAATTTGACTATGGCGACTTGAAGTCACAATAGTCACCTTTTGTCGTTCGTATAAAAGATTATGCTTGAGACTGTATCAAATAATCAATTCTGGACAATGATTTCCATACAAGGTGCAGTATACCGATTACAATTTTAAACAGCAATCTACGAAACTGGGATTATATACCTTTAGTTTCTCAAGTAAAGGTTCTGTTTTTATCCGAAGTGATTTAGAAGCAAGCTTTGAACGATAATCTTCTCGGAACACATAAAGGATGTCTCCTTCATCTGAAACCTATTGAAATAATTACATGAATACAATTTCGTGTGGTTATCAATACAAAACAGACACATAATGCAAGTGAATCATAGAAAATTACCAAAGCATAAACAGATTACTTACTACTCACATAATCATGAAAATGAACAAATATGAACTTTAGGCCTGACTTTCATGGAACCGTTTGACGGGAAGTTTGTGTTTGTTTATTTTTGTCCGGTTAATTAAACAAATGAACATGAACACGTCCCGCTCATTAATTTACGTTTGTTTATGTTCATTCACTTATGTTCATTCATTTAGATCCATAGTTTAAAAAACGGCCGATGGACGCCTCAAGGCGAGGCGGTCAGAAAACGAGTATGAGGCGGCCCCTCATGGGATCTTATTGTATGTGCGCCACAAGGGGTTTTGATGTGTGTTTTTTATGTTTTAGACTTTTTATGTCAATTTGAAACATTCCATGTATTTTTTATGTGTGTTTTTTATGAATCCAGCTGATAAATTTAGTTAGTATTTTACTTTTTATAAGATATATAATCTTTATATTTATTTTTTAATTCCTCGGCTCAAGGCTCAATTCCGTTATTTTAAACTTTGTTTACGGTCATTTATATTTATTCATTTACGTTTGTTTAAATGTTCAAGTAAATTATTCATTGCTGATATTAAACCTAAAATCAATTTGATTTTCATATTAAAAACCGTTAAGCCCAATTTCAGAAAGTCAGAAACAACCATTTGGGACCAGGAATAATCGTATTTTTAAATTTAAAATTTAAATTCACTTCTACTGTTAATTGGTATCCCGTATCGTTTATGTTTGTATGTTTTGCTTATGTTCATTTGTGTCCGTTTATTTATTTATTTATGTTCATAAACTGTTCAATTCCATTCAATACGAACGAACGAACATAAACAAATACAAACAATTAACAAAAACATCCGTTCGTTTAGGTGTCCGTCCATTTGTTTAGCTAAAGTTAAATGAACAAACACTAACAATCGGTTCGTTTACGGCCAACACAAAAATAATATACCTCCAAAAAGCCATTAGTATCAGCAGCAATAGCCTGCAAGGCTCTTTGAGCTTCAATCAACTTAATCCCAGCCATGCCTGCCACGTCACCAACCGTAACTCTCCGTCCACACTTATCCACAGCCTCCATCGTCCGCCTCCTCACCTCCGTCGTTAACTTATCGCTCTCGATCATCCTCCCCGGCCGATTAACAATCGCCGTTGTAACCACAGACGGAACATTATAATCGGCCCTAATAATATTATTCCGATTCGTTAACGTTAAAAACTGTGTACGGATAATGTTATTGTGTGCTCTAGGAGAGAAGTGAAATTGGCGGGAGAAGACCGATGAAGGTTTTGGATAGGAAGTAGGAGTAATCGTTAAGCATGTTGATATGGAGACCATTGATTAAGATGATGATGATGATGACTGTAATTAGAGTTTTTCCATGAAAATGTGTGAGAATTTTAGGGGATTCTGATATTTGTTCTTCGTTGCTGGATGGCGAAGGTAGCAATGTTGCATGATTATTTTATTTTTCTCCCATCATATATAAATCGAAGAAGACCATGAATAGAGAGTCTATTTCGAGTGAGAACCCGACTCGATACTTGTTTTTTATTAAGTGTTGGATATAAGGCATATAACACTTAATGAACATGAATAAAGTTTTGTTTCTGTTCGTTTGTTAAGAAAATTATGTGTTTATGAACAGTTCATGAACACTTACCGAACGAGATTTTATGTTCGTGTTCGTTTGTTAAAAAAACACTTATGTTCGTGTTCGTTTGTGTTAATTTATTAATTTTGTTCATGAACGCACACGAACACAAACGGACATTAATGAACACAAACAAGTGTTCATGAACACAAAAAAATGTTAATGAATGGAACCAAACACAAACGGACACATATTAACTTTTGAATAACATTGAATTCACGTACATTAAGATAAATAAAAATAAAAGAATACAAAAAAGTATAAAAATTAATAACCTTACTAAACTATCGAACACAAACGAAGATAAACGAACACATTACCGAACGTTCACGAACATAAACGCGAACGCGACCTCTGTTCATGTTCGTTTTTTTAATTAAATGAACGGAATTTTTTGTTCGTGTTCGTTCATTTATTAAACGAACGAACTTCCCGCCGAAGGGTTCATGAACTGTTCGCTGAAAGTTCAGTTCGTTTGCAGTTGTACATGTACCCCTTGTCTTTTGGCTATCAATGCCACCACATGATTCGTGATTAACCGTCCCTCGTTTTTAACATAATTTTGACAAAATTAGTTAATAACGTTAAAATTAGTTAATAACTTTACTTTTCACACATACATACGTTAAAGTAAGATTACGTGTTACCTCTATAATATTATCAACACAATTTTACCCTACAATCGTGAAATATGTGTAATGTTACGTATATTTTTATAAGGCTACATCTCGAGGTAAATTAATTTAGACTATAATAAGGTTCAGTCAGGTTAGACCTTAAAGGGTGTCAAATCGATAGTTCACACAAGGCTCATTCACAAGAGCGGACCCAGTGTAATTTTTTTCCCATTTACATAGCGTATGACATGGTTTTAAGTCATGTTTTATGATTTAACAAATGAACTTGTTTCAAACTAGATTCATTAACTATTAAATCATTAGACGACTCACAATGATGTACTTTTAACCTTAAGATTATGTTGTAGCTTGATAAATAGTCTCAAGAGGGTTAGATAAATGGTCCCAAGAGGGTTGTATAGTTGTACTCTATGCTTTCTAGTATCTTGCTAGGAGTTTTTTTTTTTTTTAAATAAAATTTCAAAAGAAAAAAAAAAAAAAAAAAAAAAAAAACTAGGTATCACATTACCAGGACAACTAATTTGTTATAATTAGCTTTGTAATTATGGTGACTCGGGTTGATTTAACAAATATAATCATTCACAATAGCTTCCTCATTTTTATGTGAGAGTAGCTCTTAAATTATATGGGGTGGTTTTGAGGGTTTGTGAGTGAAGAAAAATGAGGAATTTACTGTTGATCGGTATATTTGGGGTTATTTGAGAATCTTTTGAGGAAAATTGGAAACTGTATTTATTTTTTAATATTTGTTGAAAGTGGTTGTGAGTGGAGGAGAGGGAAACTGTAATGATTTTTAATGTAAGATGTGGTTGTGATCATTCACGGTAGCTTCCCCATCCCCCATTTACTCACAACCACATATTACATTAAAAATCATTACAGTTTCTCTCTCCTTCACTCACAACCACTTTCAACAAATATTAAAAAATAAATACAGTTTCCAGTTTTCCTCAAAAGATTCCCAAATAACCCCAAATATACCGATCAACGGTAGATTCCCCGTTTTTCTTCACTCACAAACCCTCAAAACCACCTCATATAATTTGGGGGCTACTCTCACATAAAAATGGGGAAGCTATTGTGAATGCTGGTTTTGAGGGGTTGTGAGTGAAGAAAAATAGGGAATTTAGTGTTGATCAGTATATTTAGGGTTATTTGAGAATCTTTTGGAGAAAACTTGAAACTGTATTTATTTTTTAATATTTGTTGAAAGTGGTTGTGAGTGAAAGAGAGAGAAACTGTAATGATTTTTAATTTAATATGTGGTTATGATTGGTTGTGAGTAAATGAGGGATGGGGAAGCTACCGTGAATGCTCTTAGATGGGAGGACCTAGGTTCAAATCTAGGAAATGGTGTAAATTATGGGTGGCAAAATGGGTAGGTTGGGTTGGGTTGGTTGTTGGGTCAGGATGGGTTTGGGTTAGGATGGGTATGGGTTAGGATGGGTATGGGTCAAGATGGGTAAATTAAAAAAATAGGTTAGGATGGGTTAGGTCAGGATGGGTTTGGGTCTAGATGGGTTGGATTAGGATAGGTTCACATCAAAATAGATTAAAATTAAAATAACAATAAAAAATAAAAAAGTTAAAAAACTAAAATAGCGACCAGGATCGTTTCTGTGACACCCGGCAAATTCTGATTAACAACGTTGTCTAGATTAAAGTCTACCTTAGCGAGTCACGCGTATATTATACTTAACGAGGGTTAGCTAGATAGCTAGATAGGACATACGTGCATTGTTGTGAGTTTCACTACTCTTTTCTCAAAAGCATGCGTCTCGGGTTTGAGACAACTTACAAAACGTTTTCTAGTCCGGTTTGGGACTACTTTCACATCTCGGGTTATGAGATGCTTTGACTCCTTGTGTGGGTCGGGTTAACTTACAAAACGTTTTCTAGTCCGGTTTGGGACTACTTTCACATCTCGGGTTATGAGATGCTTTGACTCCTTGTGTGGGTCGGGTTCTGACTCCTTGTGTGAGTTAACATGTGATTTCATGATTAGTGAACCTCGGACGTTGGTGAATAACAAACTTATGTGTCTCGGTGATATCTGACAAACTTATGTGAAAACCATACGTGATTATGTGAACCTAAACCGAACACGTTAATAAAAATTATTAAAAGTGGAGCGTGAGGTTGATTAGGGTCTTAACGCATGGGGTTACACTTGTTACGGTCCGAAATAACGAAAACGTCGATGGATAACGCGTCGGGAGGCTAAACGAAGCAAAAACGCGCGCCCCGGACCTGTGAGCGGCCGCTCACAGGCTCCGAGCGGCCGCTCGAACCTATCTGACGGGTTTAAACCGCCTCAAACTCGTATTTAAGCATCCTTAACCCCCATGCAGCCCCCATACTCAACCCTAATCGCCCCCTTACTGCCCCACACGAATATTTCACTCCAAAAACTCCTGCTAAGGCTCAAGATCATCAATTGGGAGGCTCCAAGGCGCGCGATTGATTGATTTGAAGAGCTAAGGGTATAACTCATGATTTCTTACGCTTTTTACTTTATGTTTTATTGTAAAAATCATATAACAAGTTTGTCCAGGTCTGAATGGGTTTAATAAACATTAAAACATGAGTCTTTTTGAAGATTAAACGGATTAAACCTATTAATAAACGCGTAGTAACATCATAGGATGCTTGTTGCGCAAGTTATTGGTGTTTTGATCCTAAAAGCTTTGATCTTGACATGTTTGATAATAGGATCTGATGGGAATAGGTATTAGGAAAGTTGTATGATGATTATTAGGTGTTATTGATTGATAATATGCAACTAGGGTTTGATATAATTGATAACATTGCACGATTAGAATCTGGACAGATTCTGAATGTCGACTTGTAGGGTCTGTTTCGTGGCTTGAAAATAATTGGTTTGATCGATTCTTTGCATGATTGTAACGTACAAGGTCTTAGCTTTTCATAATGGGCAAACCATCGAATTTGGAAATCGTTTGAGTCGTTTTTGGAATTTTAATTGATTAGGGGTCATAACAGATTTTCGGATTTGTAAACTGGGCTAACTTTAAATGGTCATAACTTGAGATTTACAAGGAATTAGATTATGAAATTTTTCCAGTAGGTCAATACTGGAAAAATAGAGCTTTTCCAAGTGGATTCATCTCGTTTGGATGAATACACAATTTTTAAGAATTTTCCTACTAAACTGACCTGTTGAGGAGATTTTCTGGACATAGCTGTGTTGTACGAATTTTCATAATTTTTGTGTTTGGAATTAAGACAAAAAAAAAATAGGTATTGTCGAGTGAATCCCAAAGAAAATTTAGTAAAAATTTGGGAGGTTAACTCACTGAATTGCTATTTTAAATAAATTCGTTTTGATGGCGCACAATCTGTCCTGAAAACACAGATTGTGTATTATGTGCTTCTGTGATTAATTGAGGTCTTAGGTGGTATGGAATTGACATGTAACTGAAGTACACTTGTCTGAGACACATACGGAATGTAGAAACTAATTGTAACCAACGTATTCACCAACGGGTCCGTAGGGTTTACTATTGCATGTAGAATCACTAGGCGTCGCATACACACTTTTGAACATTTAAAACGCCTTGGACAAACGAGTTATATGGGTAATGATATTACGCCTATACTCACTGAGCGACACTGTTATTAGGGTGTCGGTAGCATATATTGCTTGCTGTTCGGATTCTTTACTTGCACGTTAAGGTGAGTTTACGGCCCCTCTTTTAAACTGGTTTCATATTTTCGGGGGAGAAAACATGTGTTAAAACGATTATGTGGTAACTACTGTCATACTATGGGTTTCTATTGTGTACTACACGATCTTTGGAAGTCCCGGGGGAACCATGAATGTGCGGGTTTGCACAACGGGGAAATGTGAATAGCGCTATTGGGAGTGACCAACCCCGCTCGTCGGCTTGGAGGGCCGGGCGAGTGCATATTGTCTCAAACAGGAACAACAGGAACAACTGGTTTACTTTTCGGGCACAACATCTGGTATTCGAGTTAGTAATGGTTTTCCAATCGTGGTAGTAACAAAACATACGCCTAGCTAGCGTACACTGGTTTTCGATTTGTTATAGTATGGACAGGTGGACTTGGTACTTGGATACAAAACCTGTAAACTCACCAGCATTTTTGTGCTGACGTAAACTTTTACATGTTTTCTCAGGTCGCTAAGGTAGCACAATGGAACTAGGGCGCACGCGTCTGCACGACGTCTAGTTAGAGTTGCATGGTTTTACAAACGTTGAACATTGGTTTAATATTGAATAATTGTTATGAATAAGCTTCCGCTGTAAACGGGGATTTTAAACATTGTTCTGAAATTGCATTATGTTCATGTTAGACTTGTTTATTGTGATCGTTGGTTTGGATCCTGGTTTGTCATGCGCCTCGCGGTAAAACTCCGCAAGTGGATTTTGAGGGTGTGACAGATTGGTATCAGAGCCAATGGTTATAGTGAACTAGGACTGCATGTAGGGTCTAGTCTATAGCCGAGTCACACACACTAGACGATCACATGGTACTAAACATTATGGTGGTTTACGTATGGTCTTGTCGGGGTGTCTCTAAATCATTTGGTCTCTCTATGTTACATCATCCGTTCTATCTTAGGTCGGGTTACTTGCTTTCTAGGCAGTGTAGTATATTGGAGTAACTCGTATACTCTTGAGATTTGTCCAAGGTTCGGACATCTCCCTTTCATACTCCAATAGAAACACTTGCCATGAACTACCGTAGCATTACGGTGTATAGCTAGGAGTCTATGTCTGGTGATTTGAACTTTGAACTAGGAGGACACTTGGAGGACCATGTAGAGCGGTTTATCATTTTGGGTGCACACAAAATCATAAACCGAAATGCATGGAAGCCCTAGTGAGCTCTGGGTTTGAATGGATAGTCCTGGATTGGATCTAGCTTTGATCTTGTGAACGCTAGTGGTTATCATTAGCTGCGAAACTTAGTCTTCTCGTTCTTTTTGTCAGAATCATGTCTGGAGTACGAGGAGGACGTGGAGGTGGCCAAAATGGTGGACGTGGTGGTGGTCGCGGTGGTGATGGTGGTCGTGGAGGTGTGAACTTGACACAAGACGACCTGAACAACTTACTGCAAGCTGCCTTTCAGCTAGGGCACAACGGTGGCGGTAAGTTGACTTATCCACTTTTGCCTCGTTGGCAAATTTCGTTTACATCTTCGTGTTTTCTCATGTGTTTCATTCCAGGTGGTCCTGTTAACCCACCCCCACCCATGTGCACCTACAAGATGTTTCGGGACTGCAAGCCTCAAGAATTCTCTGGCACTGAGGGTGCGGTGAGCTTGCTCAGGTGGTTGGAGAAGGTGGAGTCAGTGTTCCTGATGTGTAACTGTCTCCCAGAGGATCGTGTCAAGTATGCGGCTGCGTTGTTCCAGGATGTTGCTTTGACATGGTGGAACAACATCACCTAGAATATGGGCATTGGGGAGGCGTATGCTATGCCTTGGGAGAATTTTGTGCAGCTGCTGAAGCGTGAATACTGTCCGAGGGAAGAGGTGCAGAAGCTAGAGCACGAGGTGTGGAACCTCAAGATGACTGGGTCTGAAATTGAGAAGTATACTGTGAGGCGGAATGAGTTGGCAGTGCTGTGTCCCGATCTGCATGTGCCAGAGTACAGGAGGATTGAACACTATGTCTCGGGATTAGTACCGGAAATCGCAGGGTTAGTGGCTGCGGGAAATCATCCTACATACGCAGAGGTGGTCCGATCGGCTCATAGGATGACCAACTTGAAGGTGAATGAGGGTATTTTGCCTGCGAAGGGTTCGACTGTTAAGGCCCCAGAGAACAACAAGCGCAAGTGGGAAAATGACGGGAAAGGATCTGGGCCAACACAGCAGGGTAAGAGGTTTGATAATGAGGGTTCTTCTTCTTCGGGAAACAAGCAGGGTGGTTATGCGGGGAAACTGCCCAAATGTAACAAGTGTGGACGTCATCATCAAGGGAACTGCGACAGTAACCGTTGTCATCGCTGCCAGCGAACAGGGCATTATGCTAAAGATTGTCGGGTTACACTTCCATCGACCCAGGCTCTGACTAATAGCTCAGCTCCGGCTACTCAAGGGACTACGGAAGACAAGGATGTTACAATTGTGGTGAGACCGGGCATTACAAGAAGGATTGCCCAAAACTGAAGCAGGGTGGAAACAACGGGGGCGGCGGCAGAAATGCACGTGCCTTTGTCATTGGAGCCGCTGAGGCTAGACAGGACCCCGACACAGTTACCGGTACGTTCCTTCTCAATAATCGTTCTGTTAGTGTGTTATTTGATTCTGGTGCCGACAAGAGTTTTGCATCCATGGAAGTTAGTCGACTGCTAAATGTAGTACCCGTATCATTAGAGACTAAGTATATTATTGAGCTAGCTGACGGTAAAAAGATTGAAGCTACTAGTGTCCTTCGGGAGTGTCAACTAGAGTTGTCGGGTTTATCTTTTCCCATCGACCTTATGCCAGTGTCCTTGGGTAGTTTTGACGTTGTGGTAGGCATGGACTGGTTGTCCCTGTATCGCGCTGAGATTATCTGTTATGATAAGATCATTCGGATTCCCCTTCCTGATGGAGAATTCCTTTCTGTGTACGGTATCAAGGGCGGTGCTCCGCTGAACCTCATTTCCAGTATGAAAGCCCTTAGGTGTCTTCGAAAGGGTTATCCAGCCGTTTTGGCACTTTTATCTGTTACCTCTGGTGATGAGAAGAAGATCGACGATATTCCGGTTGTACGCGAGTTTCCTGATGTGTTTCCCGATGATTTACCTGGTCTTCCTCCCATCGTCAGGTTGAGTTCGGTATTGACCTCGTACCGGGAGCTGCTCCTATTGCTCGGGCCCCCTACCGTCTTGCACCTCCTGAGATGCAAGAGTTGTCTAGTCAGTTACAGGAACTCTTGGACAAGGGTTTCATCAGACCGAGTTCTTCTCCTTGGGGAGCCCCGATTCTGTTCGTTAAGAAGAAGGATGGGAGTTTTCGATTGTGTGTAGATTACAGAGAGTTGAACAAGGTGACCATCAAGAACCGTTATCCTCTTCCACGTATTGATGATCTATTCGACCAGCTCCAGGGTTCTAGTTACTATTCCAAGATTGACTTGAGGTCCGGTTATCACCAGCTGCGCGTCAGGGAGGCTGACGTTGCAAAGACTGCTTTTCGTACACGCTATGGCCATTACGAGTTCTTGGTCATGCCCTTCGGTCTTACTAACGCACCAGCGGTTTTCATGGATTTGATGAATCGCGTTTGCAAACCGTATCTTGACAAGTTCGTCATCGTGTTTATTGATGACATCCTGATCTACTCCAAGAACAAGACCGAACACGAGGAACATCTGCGTTTAGTTTTGGAACTGTTGCGACGGGAACAACTTTATGCTAAGTTCTCGAAATGTGACTTTTGGCTACGAGAAGTCCAATTCCTAGGACATGTGGTAAATGAACTGGGAATTCATGTCGATCCAGCTAAGATCGAAGCGATTAAGGACTGGGAAGCACCAAAGACGCCAACTGAGGTGCGGCAATTCCTAGGCCTTGCGGGTTACTATCGTCGTTTCATTCAGGGGTTCTCGAAGATTGCTCAACCCCTCACCACTCTCACACAGAAAGATAAGAAGTTCGCCTGGGGCGAACCACAAGAGTCAGCGTTTGAGGAACTAAAGTCTAAGCTTTGTTCCGCTCCTATTTTGTCCTTGCCTGATGGCCCTGACGATTTCGTTGTTTACTGTGACGCCTCTATACATGGTCTCGGTTGCGTGCTGATGCAACGCGAGAAAGTGATTGCGCATGCTTCTCGTCAACTCAAGGTGCACGAGAAGAACTACACCACCCATGACTTGGAGTTGGGTGCAGTGGTATTCGCGTTGAAAATTTGGAGACATTACTTGTACGGTACCAAATGCACGATCTACACCGATCACAAGAGTCTTCAACATATTTTCGACCAACAACATTTGAACATACGACAGCGTCGTTGGATTGAACTCCTGAACGACTATGATTGCGCTATTAAGTACCATCCTGGCAAGGCGAATGTGGTAGCAGACGCCTTGAGCAGGAAGGACACGGTTAATCCTCTTCGCGTGCGAGCGTTGCAGCTCACCATACATTCCTCTCTACCTGACCAACTCCGTTCTGCCCAGTTAGAAGCTTTAAAGGAGGAAAACCTTAAAGCTGAAACCATGCACGGTGCCGACAAGCACCTCGAGAAAAGGCCGGATGGCTTGCACTATTTCGCAGAACGCATATGGGTTCCTTTATTCGGGGGACTTCGGGAGCTTGTCTTAGATGAGGCTCATAAGTCCCGGTATTCTATTCACCCTGGTTCGGATAAGATGTACCAAGATCTGAAGGTGCTGTACTGGTGGCCAAACATGAGGTCGGATATAGCCTCATACGTGAGTAAGTGCTTGACCTGTGCTAAGGTCAAGGTGGAATACCAGAAACCGTCGGGTCTCTTGCAACAACCTGAAATTCCGGAGTGGAAATGGGAACGGATTACTATGGACTTTGTCACACAGCTGCCTAAGTCACCAAGCGGGAATGACAAGATATGGGTGATTGTCGATCGGTTGACGAAATCAGCCCATTTTCTTGCTATCAAGGAGACCGACACCATGGATCGTTTGGCTCGTCTTTATCTGAAGGAAGTTGTTTCTAAGCACGGGGTGCCAGTTTCTATTATCTCGGATCGTGATTCCCACTTTACTTCGCACTTCTGGAAGTCTTTACACAAGGCTTTGGGTACTCAACTAGACATGAGTACAGCTTATCGCCCACAGACTGACGGTCAGAGTGAGCGCACGATTCAAACTTTGGAAGACATGCTGCGGGCATGTGTAATCGATTTTGGCAAGGGTTGGGAAGCTCATCTACCGTTAGTAGAATTCTCGTACAACAACAGTTATCACACGAGCATCAAGGCTGCTCCGTTCGAGGCACTGTACGGGCGGAAATGTCGTTCTCCTCTTTTTTGGGCTGAAGTGGGTGAGAGTCAACTCACTGGGCCTGAGCTAGTGTACGAAACTTCGGAAAAGATCGTACAGATTCGCAACCGATTGGCGGCGGCACGGGACCGGCAAAAGAGTTATGCCGATCAGCGTCGCAAACCATTGGAATTCCAAGTTGATGACAAAGTACTTCTGAAAGTTTCACCGTGGAAGGGCGTCATACGCTTTGGGAAGCGTGGCAAACTCAATCCGCGGTATGCCGGTCCATTTACGATCCTGGAACGGATTGGACCGGTGGCATATCGTCTTGATTTACCGACGGAGCTCGGTAACGTACATAACGTCTTCCACGTGTCCAACTTAAAGAAGTGTCTGGCTGACGAGTCTCTCATCGTTCCACTGGAAGAGATCAAGGTTGATGATCGTCTTCGGATTGTGGAGGAACCTGTTGAGATTCTGGATTACATGATTCGTAGCCTACGTCATAGCAAGATTCGCATTGTGAAGGTTCGATGGAACTCGAACCGGGGACCAGAGTACACTTGGGAACGGGAGGATCAGATGAAGTCTAAGTATCCTCATCTCTTTCCGAAGGAAGCTTTCGAATCGAGATATGTCTCTTCCGCAGCTGAATGAATCTCGGGGCGAGATTCCTTTTAACGTGGGGATGATGTGACAACTCGGGTAAATCTCTCTTTTGGTTTCTATCTTTTGTTTGTTTCATTCGTTATCCCGGTTGATACTTGTGCAATTTTCGGGACGAAAATTCTTTTAACGTGGGGATGATGTGACACCCGGTAAATTCTGATTAACAACGTTGTCTAGATTAAAGTCTACCTTAGCGAGTCACGCGTATATTATACTTAACGAGGGTTAGCTAGATAGCTAGATAGGACATACGTGCATTGTTGTGAGTTTCACTACTCTTTTCTCAAAAGCATGCGTCTCGGGTTTGAGGCAACTTACAAAACGTTTTCTAGTCCGGTTTGGGACTACTTTCACATCTCGGGTTATGAGATGCTTTGACTCCTTGTGTGGGTCGGGTTAACTTACAAAACGTTTTCTAGTACGGTTTGGGACTACTTTCACATCTCGGGTTATGAGATGCTTTGACTCCTTGTGTGGGTCGGGTTCTGACTCCTTGTGTGAGTTAACATGTGATTTCATGATTAGTGAACCTCGGACGTTGGTGAATAACAAACTTATGTGTCTCGGTGATATCTGACAAACTTATGTGAAAACCATACGTGATTATGTGAACCTAAACCGAACACGTTAATAAAAATTATTAAAAGTGGAGCGTGAGGTTGATTAGGGTCTTAACGCATGGGGTTACACTTGTTACGGTCCGAAATAACGAAAACGTCGATGGATAACGCATCGGGAGGCTAAACGAAGCAAAAACGCGCGCCCCGGACCTGTGAGCGGCCGCTCACAGGCTCCGAGCGGCCGCTCGAACCTATCTGACGGGTTTTAAACCGCCTCAAACTCGTATTTAAGCATCCTTAACCCACATGCAGCCCCCATACTCAACCCTAATCGCCCCCTTACTGCCCCACACGAATATTTCACTCCAAAAACTCCTGCTAAGGCTCAAGATCATCAATTGGGAGGCTCCAAGGCGCGCGATTGATTGATTTGAAGAGCTAAGGGTATAACTCATGATTTCTTACGCTTTTTACTTTATGTTTTATTGTAAAAATCATATAACAAGTTTGTCCAGGTCTGAATGGGTTTAATAAACATTAAAACATGAGTCTTTTTGAAGATTAAACGGATTAAACCTATTAATAAACGCGTAGTAACATCATAGGATGCTTGTTGCGCAAGTTATTGGTGTTTTGATCCTAAAAGCTTTGATCTTGACATGTTTGATAATAGGATCTGATGGGAATAGGTATTAGGAAAGTTGTATGATGATTATTAGGTGTTATTGATTGATAATATGCAACTAGGGTTTGATATAATTGATAACATTGCACGATTAGAATCTGGACAGATTCTGAATGTCGACTTGTAGGGTCTGTTTCGTGGCTTGAAAATAATTGGTTTGATCGATTCTTTGCATGATTGTAACGTACAAGGTCTTAGCTTTTCATAATGGGCAAACCATCGAATTTGGACATCGTTTGAGTCGTTTTTGGAATTTTAATTGATTAGGGGTCATAACAGATTTTCGGATTTGTAAACTGGGCTAACTTTAAATGGTCATAACTTGAGATTTACAAGGAATTAGATTATGAAATTTTTCCAGTAGGTCAATACTGGAAAAATAGAGCTTTTCCAAGTGGATTCATCTCGTTTGGATGAATACACAATTTTTAAGAATTTTCCTACTAAACTGACCTGTTGAGGAGATTTTCTGGACATAGCTGTGTTGTACGAATTTTCATAATTTTTGTGTTTGGAATTAAGACAAAAAAAAAATAGGTATTGTCGAGTGAATCCCAAAGAAAATTTAGTAAAAATTTGGGAGGTTAACTCACTGAATTGCTATTTTAAATAAATTCGTTTTGATGGCGCACAATCTGTCCTGAAAACACAGATTGTGTATTATGTGCTTCTGTGATTAATTGAGGTCTTAGGTGGTATGGAATTGACATGTAACTGAAGTACACTTGTCTGAGACACATACGGAATGTAGAAACTAATTGTAACCAACGTATTCACCAACGGGTCCGTAGGGTTTACTATTGCATGTAGAATCACTAGGCGTCGCATACACACTTTTGAACATTTAAAACGCCTTGGACAAACGAGTTATATGGGTAATGATATTACGCCTATACTCACTGAGCGACACTGTTATTAGGGTGTCGGTAGCATATATTGCTTGCTGTTCGGATTCTTTACTTGCACGTTAAGGTGAGTTTACGGCCCCTCTTTTAAACTGGTTTCATATTTTCGGGGGAGAAAACATGTGTTAAAACGATTATGTGGTAACTACTGTCATACTATGGGTTTCTATTGTGTACTACACGATCTTTGGAAGTCCCGGGGGGAACCATGAATGTGCGGGTTTGCACAACGGGGAAATGTGAATAGCGCTATTGGGAGTGACCAACCCCGCTCGTCGGCTTGGAGGGCCGGGCGAGTGCATATTGTCTCAAACAGGAACAACAGGAACAACTGGTTTACTTTTCGGGCACAACATCTGGTATTCGAGTTAGTAATGGTTTTCCAATCGTGGTAGTAACAAAACATACGCCTAGCTAGCGTACACTGGTTTTCGATTTGTTATAGTATGGACAGGTGGACTTGGTACTTGGATACAAAACCTGTAAACTCACCAGCATTTTTGTGCTGACGTAAACTTTTACATGTTTTCTCAGGTCGCTAAGGTAGCACAATGGAACAAGGGCGCACGCGTCTGCACGACGTCTAGTTAGAGTTGCATGGTTTTACAAACGTTGAACATTGGTTTAATATTGAATAATTGTTATGAATAAGCTTCCGCTGTAAACGGGGATTTTAAACATTGTTCTGAAATTGCATTATGTTCATGTTAGACTTGTTTATTGTGATCGTTGGTTTGGATCCTGGTTTGTCATGCGCCTCGCGGTAAAACTCCGCAAGTGGATTTTGAGGGTGTGACAGTTTCGACCCGGTCGGGCCCGTTAGCGACCGGAAACCGTTTCTACCGGCCGGGCCCGGTAGCAACCTGGACCGTTTCGACCTGACCGGGCCCGTTAGCGACCGGAACCGTTTTTTCCCGGTTGGCCGGTAGCGACCAAGACCGTTTCGACCCGATCGAGACCGTTAGCGACCGGAACCGTTTCTACCCGGCCGAGCCCGGTAGCGACCCTGACCGTTTCGACCTGGCCGGGCCCGTTAGCGACCGGAACCGTTTCTACCCGGCCGGGCCCGGTAGCGACCAGGACCGTTAGCGACCGGAACCGTTTCTACCCGACCGGGCACGTTAGCGACCGTAACCCTTTCTATCCGGCCGGACCCGGTAGGGACCCGGACCGTTTCGACCCGACCGGGCCCGGTAGCGACCCGGACCGTTTCGAACCGACCGGGCCCGGTAGCGACCCTGACCGTTTTGAACCGACCGCGCCCGGTAACGACCCAGACCGTTTCAACCTGACCCGTCCCGTAGCGACTCGGACCGTTTCAACCCGACCGGTCCAGGTAGCGACCCGGACGGTTTCGACCCGACCGGGCCCGGTAACGACCCAGACCGTTTCAACCGAACCCGTCCCGTAGCGACCCGGACTATTTTGACCCGGCCGGGCCCGGTAGCGACCGGAACCGTTTCGACCCGACCGGGCCCGGTAGCGACCCGGACGGTTTCGACCCGACCGGGCTCGGCAACGACCCAGACCGTTTCAACCTGACCCGTCCCGTAGCGACCCGGACTGTTTCGACCCGGCCGGGCCCGGTAGCGACCCGGACCGTTTCGACCCGACCGGGCCCGGTAGTGACCCGGACCGTTTCGACCCGACCGGGCCCGGTAACGACCTTGACCGTTTCAACCTGACCCGTCCCGTAGTGACCCGAACCGTTTCGAACCGACCAGGCCTGGTAACGACCCAGACCGTTTCAACCTGACGCGTCCCGTAGCGACCCGTACTGTTTCGACCCGACTCGGCCCGTTAGCGACTCGGACCGTTTTGACCTGACCGATCCCGTTAGCAACACGGACTGTTTCGTCCTGACCGGGCCCGTCAACGACCGGACCCTTTCGACCCGAACGAGCCGGTCAACAGCCCAGACCGTTTGCACTCGATCAAAACCGCTAAGGACTCGAACCGTTTCGATGAGATCGGTCTCGTTAACGACCTGTTTTGTTTCGACATTGCCGTCCGTTAACGACCCGAATGGTTTTGAACCGACTGGGGTGATCAACAAATGCAAAAGATATAATTTTTTGTTTTTATTGACATTGATTTCTATGACGCATCAACTTGGGTGAGTTTTAATTAGGATTTGTATATGGTTATCTAAAAATACCCATCTTGACCCATTTGTTTTTTTTGACATACCCATCCTGACCCACTTACTTATTTTCTAAAATTAAAATTACCCATCCTAACCCCTTTGAAAATTATACTAAACCCATTTTAACCCACAAAGTCAAATTTTAAACCCAAAACAACCCAAACTCAAGTAGATGGGTTGAAATTGCCAGGTCTAGTGTAAATATAATGGGAGTGTAACATTAACCGTTCCCACAAAAAAAAAAAAAAAAAAAAAAAAAAAAAAAAAAAAAAAAAAAAAACTAGTCCTACTAGAATACATTTACATGATCGTTTTCCCTTTGATAGTTTGATATTATATTATTTGAGCCATGTATAAATTTTGACGATTAAATTAATCATGGTTACAACAGCAATACACCATCTATTCAGACTTCTCAATTTCTCTGAATCTCCTATCCCAGTCCTGCGTGTCATAGTCTTGCTCAAATATGTCTCTTTCTGTCGTGTATACAATCCGATCCTGGCCAATCACGGTCCTTTGAGACATGTCCCGAGCACTAAGAATCTGTATTCGTTACAAAAACCATACTGTTAACACTTAATAATTTATAACTTTAACTATCTGTATATGTTAAAAACAGACTTTGCCAGTGACCGTTGAGAGATAGAAAGACACAATCGGACCATTTATAAGTAAATGGGTCGAAACTGTCACCTCTGTCAACGTGATGAAATAAATTCCAATGAAAAGCATCCAATGAGACAACACCATTTGTCACAGAAGATGAACTGTGTACATTAAAAACAAACTTCGGGGCTTTCAAAGTTTCAAGTTTCAACCGTTTGACATGTCCCCCTTTCAGCTAATTTTGTTAAGACTACCAATTAGACACGTTAGAGATAAAAGACAAAATCGACTCATTCATGAGCAAATGGGTCGAAAGTGTGACCTCTTTTCATGATGATAAATAAATACGCCAATGAAAAGCATCCAATAAGACAACCATCACTTGTCTAAAAAACATGAACTGACTATGGAGATTTCAGTAAAAAAAGGGAAACATAATGAATAAATGCTTCATACGTACCTTCCGTCTGAGGGTGACATCTGGCAGTTCAAGAGCCCGTGCCCGTTGCTCTCTAGCTCCGTTCCGTTTTTCTATTGCAGCATTTGTTCTTTGAGTAATAAACCATCGGACCAAAGGTATAGCAAAAAGGAGGCAGCATAGATCTGTGAAAATGGTTATGTTAATTTAAATATAAGTTGAAGAATATATAGGAGGTTGTAAATAAATACTTCATTATTCTACGGGTTGACTTTAAAACTTAGCCTGTTTTCATTCCAGCCACTTTTTAGTTATCCCGTTTATCGGGCCGATGACAACAAAATATGACCTGCATTACCCCATTCATACGGTACATACCTGTAGAAGAGGAAATATCTCAGATACAAATGAAATGAATCCACTTGGTGAGACTGTCATATTCCTTCAAATACAATCATAGAAACAGATTTAGAAAAGTGAAGTAGAATAATAATGATTGATTGGATCTAAATAATAGATTTATTACGAACGTACTTCAACATGGTACCGAGAACAATCACCCCAAAGAGATTAAGCGCGCCCAACCCACCAACCATTGCCTTCTCTGCATTGTTAATTTTACTGCATGGGGAAAATCAGTACATGTCAAAATGCTGGATGCGAAGGAGATACACAAGTAATGGAGGCAGAAATTTTGACCCATTTACTTGCGAATGATCTGATTCGAGTTATTTTTCTTTCATTGGTCTAACGGGTAAAATAAAAAAAATTGCTTAAGAAGAAATACGTTAAAAGTCTCCCAAAGTTTATTTTAATGCAATAAGGTATCCTAAACAAACTTATTAAAGAAAATTGACCCGTTAACTAATAATGCATAAGACCTATATTAAATTATTCAAAAAATCAAAATTTACCAGGTCAAATGGCTCTAAAGTTGCACAAAGTGTATTTTAATTTATAAACCCTCCTATATCAATTTATTCAGAAAATAAAAATTATTATTGATAAAATTTGACAAGCTAATTATAAATAAAAACATACACATTTTGGCACAATAATTACAGGAAACATTTGACACACTAGTTACTAATATAAACTTAAAGATTTTGAGCAGTAGGAACCCATAACAATAAAGAATCCGTTTTGACGTATTACCCAAACCGGAAACTGGTCATCTTGCCACATGAACAAAACATGAAAGGGATTAAGAAAGTTATAAAACCTGAAATCCCATTTTTTTTCCTTGAAGAATTTATCAATTCCTCCCACCCATTCACTAAATTTTCTCCCCACATACTCCTTCCTACCACTTCTTTGTGAAGCGGCTGTACGTTGAAGTGATGGAAAACGATACAAGATGTTCCCCTGAATAGAGAATCAAGATTCAGATTAAAAAGTAAACAAAATTATCTAAAATCTTACTGATATAAATCAATAGACAAAAACAACTAAGTAGTTAATGCGGTAAAATATCGGATATCGGTGAAGGACCGATATTTTAGATATAGGTTATCGCGGTGGGATATCGGTAATTTTTATATCATGCAAAATACACAGTGGCGGATCCAGAAATTTTTTCAATGATGTCACTATTTTAGACATTCTAATTTTGTAGAACCGGACATAAAAAATTTCGGGTGGGTCGGTTTGATGGTTCGGGTCAGGTAAGGTTGATCACATAATAAAATATGATACAATAATAAAAAAACATCGACGTTAAAAATTAAAAAAAAAAACGTATAATATAAATTCGATGGTCTTATGAATTTAAAAAAAAAACAATACTTAGAGTTATTCCCTACGAGTTTTCATCTTTTGAAAACATTGCATTACATCTTCGACCGAAACTTGTTGGAAGAACTCTTTTTCAATGTAACAAATGCAAGAATCGTTCATGATGATGATAGGGTTTGAAAGAATTGAAGCGTCAGTCGGTTCGGTTGGTGGCACAACGCCACAACCGCACATGTATGTTATTGTCACCTTTTTTTTGGGTTTTTAATTAGTAAATGGCTCATTTAACTGGAATTGGGTTGAGTCTAATGTAGTCACTATCGAAAAAACTATGTATACATGTATATATACAACTGAAAAAAGACTGTTGTCCCGGGACTACGTCCCTATAAACATACCTCCGCCAATGAAAATACATAAATATAGCAATTTAACACTAGCAATTCAATATACTCTCCAACCATTAACAAATTTACCTTTTGTAACTTGCAAAGCACTAACATTGTAGCAAGTGGGAACTTGTTAAGACATAAAACACTAATATTTAACACTAACAATTAACAATTAAGACTTAAAACAGTAATAACAACAATAAGAAGTAAGACAAATGGAAAAACTAAGAAGAAAGGTACTGATATCAGGAATATCGGAGATAATGATATATCGATCAAATACCGGTAAAATATCATCGGGCAATATCGCCGATATTATCGGTACCGATATTTTGTACTGATATATCGGTTGATGACCGATAACCGAGATATCGGTGACATATATATATCGGCCGAGTTAACTACTTAGAAAAACAATACGGAAATCTTTTAGGACGGGTATGGTCAGGTTGGTCCAACCAATTTTGCGAACAATTCTATTTCCTTTTTGTTCTAACTTACATAATCAAAATCTATATGTGAAATATGCTTACAAAACTATGTGATTACATTAATAATCTATTTTATTTTTTTGATAAAATGATTTAGGCAGTTTTTTGCATTTGATAAATTTCAGATAACTTCTAACGTGTTTGACCTGCTCAACCATTAGGCCTGTTAGAGATAGAAAAACCCAAATCGGCCCATCTATTGATCTATATATAAGGATCAAAATTACCCTGATTTATTTTACCCAAGTGTACAAGAAATTCTGTCTATAACAGCTTTCATATGCACATTGTAAAATAATCATCCATCTAGTAACATACATACCTCTTCATCAACTTCTGGTTGTCCATCGAAACGAAGAAGAACGGGTAATATGTATGAGTCATCATCCTGTAGCAAAAGAAAATAGTACTGCTTTATATAGAATATTATAATATGCTGTAAGATTTTTAATTTTTTTATAGCATGTTCCTCCCTACATTATGATTAAGTTGCTTTTTTATATTATTCCTATATCGGAATAGAGGTCATACCGTATTTTCGGCAGACTCTACATCAAGATATGGAGCAAGTTCCTCTGCTGTAACAACACCACCATTTGATGAAACGTACTGACCAATCTGCAATAGTAAGATAATACATTATACATTTATACGATTATTGGTTTAAAAAACAGGAATTTGAAATCATAATACAGATGCAAAACACAACCAAGACATACACATATAGCAAGATAAACATTGAAAGTAACGGACCACTAAAATAGTGCAGTTATTACCAACTTCCACCTTTCTTCTTCAATACCTTCATTTGGGTCTCCATCACCAAACACAAATGAAAAAACCTACAAAAGATTGATAAATTGCACTAGTTCATCGCCCACAGGCCACATCAGCAAATAACTAATCATAATGAAATGCAAAAGTATTAGTTTTTGCTTACAGATTCAATGAAATTCATTTTGTTATCTTCATTTCGAACTCGGCGCCTTCTATAGTAATATGGATCCCAATACCTATTCGAGAAGTTCAACAATACAGCCTTGAATAAGATGCTTATTTGTTGTAGTGCAAATAAAATGATAATTATTATTGCAGTAGTATTTTTTCTATATACCAAGCATTTGTAACCAACATAAGGATGGCAGCAGACTAGATATAATACAATCTATATCTTACAGATCGGTAAGATATTCTGAACAATGGCCAGGTACTTGTATTTGTATGAAGTGTAAAACTAGGTATTTTATATAAACTTGAATAAGACATCAGGCCAACTTCTATTAAGATTATATTAAGACCTTGACGCATGCCATTGCCCATTTTAAATACCTCAGAAACCAAAAGGGCAAAAGTTACATAAGAACGTGAAAAGGTAAGAACATTACCAAAACAAATCCGACGGGCTAAGATAAAAAGAGAATCCTGAATCAAAAGATCGTCCTCTGCGTCTTCCACGATTATCTTCTTCACTGTCATTATCAGTAATATTTTAACAGCCTCCGTTAGAAACCACTGATCATAATATATTTGATCCAACTCTAATAAATGGCAAGAGCACACTGATCAAGTGCATACAATTAAAAAGAGAGAACATATTACCTACTACTTGAGAGAATAGCAATTATTGTTGTATAAACAATAACAATGGAAGCAATTAATGCTGTTCCAAAAGTAACCCTGATCAAGTATTCAGCACCAGACTGTAAAATCACATTTTAATTGACATTGTAAGTTCAGAGAATCACATTAATCTCTTTAACCATAGCAATACAACATACTCAGTTACTTACGATTTGGGATTACAATAATATATACCTTTGCTTTCTCAAGATAAGGTTCCGCTTTTATCCGAAGTGATTTGCCTGCAAGCTTCGAACGATAATCTTGCGGAAACACATACAGAACATCACCTTCATCTGAAACCTGCAGAAACAATCATGAAAAATGATTGCACTCACCATACTAAAAACTTCAATGAGCAATCCAGATGATGGAACCATGTATGTATTCTACAGTAACAATCTCAATATAAAAAAAACGTTTAGCATGTTAAAAGAATAACTTTTAACAACATTATTTCAGTCTATGTTATCAAAAGCACACAAGGCACGCGCCTAGGTGCCCTCGTCTGAATAGCAGCATTCTCGGGCACATTTTCAGGCCAAGTTCCGGCCAAATATTGTCTTAAGACGTCTGAAACAAGTCAACAACTACACCACCATAAATAACCCTCTAATCAACCTAAACTAGCTTTAAACAAGCTAAAACATGTCTAAAACCCCTAAAAATGGTATGTATAAAGCCCTTCCTTTTTAAGCGCCTTGTGCCTAGGCTCAGGGCGAGACCAACATGCCTTGCACCATTGACAACATAAATAAGTATCAAGAACAAAGAATAGGCACATTTACAAGCCTAAAGTGATCAGACAACAAACAGAGCTACCTCTAACCCATAAAGAATAGGCAAGGCGATGCATTTGAGCTTTGAATCGAGGAAATTGCGCTTTAATTCTCCAGGTGATGGTTTAGGCGCAGATTTAAGCTAGATTTCCATATTCCGGAGAGTTTCCGGTCAAATTTGTTAAATTATGGCTAGATTCTTGCCAGATTTCTTCTACTTTTATCTAAGGAAAACGACTTCTATACATTAATACATCAATATTTTAAAACTTTTGATACTAATTAGATGAAAAATATTATTATTTTAATATACTTTTACTTTATTTTCTTTGTTCGTTTTTTTTTTTTTTTTTTTTTATCTTAGGCCCTCGCTTTTTTGCGCCTGCGCCTAGGCCTTAGGCGAGGCCTATGCGCCTTGAGTGCGCCTAGAACCTTTGATAACTATGCCCCGAACAAGTTATACCTCTAAAAAGCCATTAGTATCAGCAGCAAGCGCCTGCAAGGCTCTTTGAGCTTCAGTCAACTTAATCCCAGCTTTACTTGCCACGTCACCAACCGTGACTCTCCGTCCACACTTATCCACAGCCTCCATCGTCCTCTTCCTCACCTCTGCCGGTAACTTATCGCTTTCAATTATTCTCCCCGGTCTAACCCTAGCCGTCGAATCCACTGACGGAGCATCAAATTTAGCCCTAATTTCCAACACAAAGCTTCTATTTCTGCTGCTACCATTTGTTGTCGTGCCTAATTTTAATAAATTGTTATGGGAAATGTGATTGTGTGACCTAAGGGAGTATTTGAAGGTTTTTGTGTGGAATTTGGGTGTGATTGTGAAGCATGTGGATATGGAGGCCATTGATTTGATTAATAATTAATAAGATGATGATTATTATTATTAGGGTTTATCCATGGAAATTGGATGAATGTTTTTGGTTGGATGGAGGGTGTTGAAGATTCAATGAGTATGCAGATAGGATTGATTGTGGAAACTACACATGCAGTCATGGTTTATGTCAAGTTTACTATTTTGCCCTCAAACATATGTTAGATTTTATTATTATTATTATTATTATTATTATTATTATTATTATTATTATTATTATTATTATTATTATTATTATTATTATTATTATTATTATCTATATATATTAATTCAGGGACACTTCTACAGTGTCATGAGATAACATACGCCACCATTAGTATTATATAATAACGTGAACATTTTTGTGTACAAGAAGTGCCTACAATTGTTGACTTCAAAAGGCATTTGTTTGAATTTGTAGTACACGACAAAAAGAAGGTTAATTGGCCAGAAAGATAGCTGGAATAATTATATAGGCTCATGTGAGATACTGAGATGTATGAGGATTACTTGGGCTTTAGCCGATCAAAAAGAAAAGAAAAGGAACGGAGGCCCAGAAGTAAAGAGTCGGTGGGGTTCTATTTGATAGAAGCCATACCACACACGTAAAAACCCACCTTTAGGCTTTAGTCAATTAAATATTACTTTAACAAGCCCAATTAAAGGTTTAGCTTAGGGTGTAAATGATACGTAACGTCTTGAGAGCTACTCTGCATCGGCTCGGTAAAAAGTTTGAAATAGACGAGCTAGAGGCGGTGTACGTTAGAAAATAACACGTACGCGTTATGTCCACATATTATGTTCATATTGGTCCACGTATTATGACGCCTTTTTGCTAAAAGGTGAAAAACTAACGGATTCATATTTTTTACTTCTCAAATTAAGGTTGCAAATTAAAGAATATAGTGTATACACATAAGGCCACTTACAATCAAATAAAGATCATTTTGACCGGCCCAACTAAAAGTTTGGCTTTGAAAAAAACCTCTCAGCCGAACCAACAAAACCCATGACATAGTACTACTTAACGTAAACATGTATACACAACAGCTGCGCCCGCAGCGAAGCGCGGGCCAACTAACAGGAGCTCCCACAGCGACGCGCGATTTTTAATGTCTGCCAAACACTCAACGCAACAGGAGCTCTCGCCGCATTTCGCACAACAACCGCACCCGCGGCAAAGCGCGGGCAACTAATACCTAGTTATTATTATTACTAGTACTACTACCGGAAATACCCGTGCGTTGTGACGGGTGTCTTGGCATAATAGAAGTTTTCGTTCCTTAGGGCAGACAGGGCGCTACTAGAATTGGGCACGGGCACCTCACTACCAACACGGTAACACCGCTGCCACCCATGCTGGTAGTGGTCCCGTGAGCCAAATTCTGGTTCTAGTTAACGGGCTGGTACCCGTGATTTTTCTCTTTCTCTCTCCTCTTTGTCTCTATCTCTCTCTAATTGATTGTTGGTAAATAATTAGTGAAACATTGCCTTCAAAAAAATGTTTCAGTGAAGGAAATCAGTGAAGTGACGTGTAAGTGTAGGATTTGTTAAAATCAGTGAAGTTTAAAAAACTCACGGATAGTGCCCCGTCCGCCCTTAGAAAACCCATACAACGTTCCGGCAACGACAATTTATAACGTGGCACATGCAAATAATCTGTCCGTTCTTATTTCTAACAACTATCATATTTTATAGCTAATGCCTTTTAACCAATGCCATACCGGGTGATCATATCAAAAACCAAACACATAGTCATTCAATATTCATACATAAATAACTTGCAAACCTTGAATAGACCAGCAACTAACTTGATGAATCAAACACCATTAGAAAACATATCATCATGGTATTTTTTTATGAATTGTTGACATATGTGATTTCCATTTTTTTTTTTATCAAAAGTTGCTTCACGTTTTGATTTTTAAGTCAAACATAGGATTTTTAAATCTGAACCATGAAAATTATAACAATCTTTTAACTTCAGAAACCAGTGTTCACATTATGGTATTGATTGTGTGAGATTAATGTGGTTAATTGGTTACCTTTCATTCCATTTGATTAACCATATATACATGATGCTCTATCCCTATTATTGGGAAGAGATAAATACAATTTAAAATGATTACAATTATCTATATTTACAAAGTCAATGCTATTAATGCTATCTATTACACCCCCGCAGTCGAAGCAGGAGGTGGACGGATGTTGAGACTGGAGCGGAAGTCTTCAAACAAAACTCTTGGTAGGCCTTTGGTAAAGATGTCAGCAATCTGCAACCGAGTCGGGGTATGAAGGATGCGGATGGTGCCACGTTGAACATGTTCACGCACAAAATGGATGTCGAGTTCAATATGTTTGGTGCGTTGATGTTGAACCGGATTGTTGGAGAGATAAATCGCACTGATGTTGTCACAGTAAACCAAGGTAGCTGATGAGATAGGTCTTCGTAATTCAAGAAGTAGGTTTCGAATCCAGCATACTTCAGCTACCACATTTGCCACAGCACGGTACTCAGCCTCGGCACTGGATCTGGATATAGTGGACTGTCGTTTTGAAGACCAAGATAGAAGATTCGGGCCCATGTAGAGGCAGTAACCTGATGTAGATCGACGAGTATCTGGGCATCCTGCCCAATCTGCATCTGTGTAAGCTTTGAGAGATACGGTGGGACATGGAGATAACGTGAGACCATGCGTGGCAGTGCCCTGGATATACCGTATGATGCGTTTGAGAGCATTCCAGTGATCCGTGGTGGGGTTGTGCATATGAATACAGATCTGCTGAACTGCATAACTGATGTCTGGTCTAGTGAAGGTGAGGTACTGAAGAGCCCCTGCTAGACTTCTGTATAATGTAGGATTATCAAATGGATCACTGGATGAGGCACTGAGTTTTGGTTTAGAGTCAACCGGAGTGGCGACCGGATTGCAATTATCCATACCTGCACGACTAACAATATCAAGAGCATAAGATTGTTGAGAAAGGAACATGTTGTTGCCTGAGCGAGTAACCGAGATGCCCAAGAAAAAACTGAGAGGTCCAAGATCTTTCATAGCAAATTCAGCCGCTAGGCTGCCCACGAGTCTTAACCTTAAAGCATCAAATGAGGTGGTTAAAATAATGTCATCAACGTAAATTAATAAATAAGCCACATCACCCCCGTGATGAAATGTAAAAAGAGAGTTATCACATCTGCTTTGTATGAAACCAAGTGATGTGGCAAAATCTGTGAAGCGTTGGTACCACGCCCTGGGAGCCTGTTTAAGTCCGTATAAGGACTTGGTGAGACGACATACATGGTTAGGGAAATCTCTGTGTCGGAATCCAACGGGCTGGTACATATAAACTGTCTCAGTAAGGTTACCATGAAGAAAAGCATTGGTAACATCTAACTGATGAATGGGCCAAGACTGTGATAAAGCCAATGTCAATACTGTACGAATAGTGGTTGGTTTAACCACCGGACTGAAGGTTTCCCCACAGTCAATACCAACTTTCTGATTTCTACCGTCACATACTAATCGTGCCTTATATCTTTCAAGAGTACCATCGGACCTGTATTTGTGGCGAAAAAGCCACATGCTACGAATAACATGCATGTCAGGTGTCCTCGGGACAAGTTCCCAAGTCTTGTTTTTAATTAAGGCATTAAATTCGTTTTGCATGGCGTTATGCCAATCCGGTTTAGACAAGGCATCAATGGGATTTTTGGGAACGGGTGTGACAGTGGTAGAGGAGAGGTTGAATATTTGTTTGGGTTTGGAGATGCCGGACATGGCACGGGTAGTCATGGTGCGTGTAGGAGGGTCTGGTGCAGTAGCAAGGGAGAGGGACGAGTATGTGATGGGTGGTTGAGATGAGTCACGAGATTGGTTAGAGGTGGGTGACGGGTGACTGTGAGGTGAATCGGATGTGGATTGGGCTGTGGGGTGGGCTGGAGCAGGTGACGTGTGATTGGGTGTAGGGGTATGGTGAGGAATATGTGGGCCGTGGGTATAACAGGTGTATTTGGGGCGTTTGGGGTCTGGGCGGAGTAGTTGGGTTTGTGGGAGATGGATTGTTTTGGGCTTGGGAAACAGTGGGATTGTTTTGGGTTGGGGAAATCGTGGGGGTTAACAAGAAAGACGGGTGAATACCATTGTCCAGGAAGGTGTATGTATTTGATGATGGTTTGTGGGTAGTGGAAAAAGGAAAGATAGTTTTATCAAAGATGACATGTCGGTTTATAGTGATGGTTTTTGTTTTGAGGTCAAGGCACTTGTATCCCCGGTGGTTTGACGGGTACCCAAGAAAGACGCAAGGATATGAGCGGTAGGCAAGTTTGTGGATGGTAGTGTTTAGTATTAATGGGTAACAAATGCAACCGAACACACGTAGATGATCGTATGTGGGTAAGCATTTGTATAGGCGTTGGGTGGGGGTTTGGAATTTATGGATTTTGCTAGGGATGATGTTTAAGAGGTATGTGGCGGTTTCAAGGGCATGGTGCCAGTAGGTGTTGGGTGTTGAGGAGTGGGCGAGGATGGTTCTCATAAGGTTGTTAATTGTGCGGATTTTGCGTTCAGCTTTCCCGTTTCGGGAGGAGCTGTGTGGGCAAGAGAAACGGAAGTGCATGCCATTTTGGTTACAATAATTAAGGAATTGATTGTTGGCATATTCACGTCCGTTGTCACATTGAAGTTGTTTAATTTTGGTATTAAATTGGGTGTGGACAAAATTGGTAAATTTTGTAAACATGGTAAAGACATCTGATTTATGTGCTATAGGATATGTCCATAAAAAAAATAGTGTAATCATCTAAAAATAGGACATAATAGCGGTGACCCCCGTTTGAAATAATTGGGGAGGTCCAAACATCACTGTGGACAAGATCAAATGGCATATTAGTACTTGTATTGGAATCAATAAAAGGAAGTCTAGTGTGTTTCCCAAAAATACAAGCACGACAAGTTTTATTATTTAAAACACCACAAGAAATCAAACTAGAAGATTTTAAAGTTTGCAAAATGGCTGGGCCTGGGTGACCGAGCCGTTGATGCCAAATGTCTTGAGTCAGGACTGCATAAGTAGAGGCAGTAGTAAGGTTGGTGATGTTGAACGGGCTGAGAGTGTAGAGGTCCCCCGAGCTATTGCACCGTAGGATAGGTTTCTTGGTCTTTAGGTCCTTCACAGTAAAACCATAAGGGTCAAATTCAACAGACAATTGATTATCAGTTGTAAAACGGCGAACTGAAATAAGGTTTTTAACAAGATTGGGTGCGTAAAGGACATTATTAAGTTTAAATGGTGGAAATGGTGGTGGTAAGGTTATGTTGCCTTGTCCTAAAACCGGAATGGTTTTACCATTGCCAACAATTATGTTACGAATAATGTCATAATTAAAAATAGAGTTAAACTTATCAATTTGAGGAGACATTGTACCTGACGCGCCGGTATCCATGGTCCATGAGGGTCGTCATGGTGTATGGCTAAGTTGTAGAGGGCCTGTGAAATGTCGGTTGGGGAATAGTTGGTGTTGTAGGATTGGGCCGCGAGTGACTGAGATGGTTTTGGGCCTAAAAGACCTGGGCCGGATGAGTTTGATGGCTGTATGGGCTGTTGCGAGTTATTGGGTAAGGAAGCTGATGGATATGGGCAAGGTGGACTGGGCCAGTTGGCCCAAGGAGAAGGCTAAAAATAATTCGGGTAAGGGCTTGACCAAGGTGGAGGCCAGAATTGAGCAGGGTTGTGATGCGGTTGTTGGAATCGTCCCCGACCGTAGGAGAGTCTCCCGCGTCCACGGCCCCTTCCGCGACCGCGGTTGCGAGAGTCCTGTGAGCCGGCGCGGTCATATGAGGGAGGTGGTGTAGTCCGGTTATCATGGTTACGGGTTCCGGAGGATTTGGTGGTGGTGTGGAGAGCGGTACCCGCGGTTTGAGCAGAGGTCTTCGCCTGAGCGGACTTGTTATCTTCCACTTGGCAAAGTTTGGAACGGATGGTGTAGAAGTCCGGAAGTGGATGGGTGTTTTGAAGAATTAGAGAAATGCTTTCAAAGGGTTCGGTTAGGCCGGTAAGAATTTGGAGAACGAGTTGATTTTCGGTGATGGGTGCTTCGAGACTCTTGAGTTGGTCGAAGAGGAGTTTCATATGTTGACAAAAGGAGGAGATGTTGGAGAATTGTTCGAGGCGAGAGTTGAAGAATTTGTTTTGGATGGTGATAGTACGGGCGGCTTGGTTGTCGAGAAAAATGGTTTTGAGGCGAGACCATGCATCGTATGCACGGGTGTTGGGTACCATAATTGTGTGCATAAGGTCTTGGGATATGGTGCCATATATCCATTGAAGAACAATGGCGTCTATGCGCTCCCAAGAGTCATGGGTGGGTGGATTTGGTGTAGTGTCCGTTTCTGTTTCAGCCGTGGAAGAAGAGGACGCGGCTGTTGGACGAGGAAGGAGATGGTCATAGACCTCGTATGCCTTACAATTAATGATGAAAAGTTCGGCCCATGTGTTGTAGTGTTCGGTTTGTCGGTCCAGGGTGATAGGGATAAAATTCTTAATATTGCTAACTGTGACAGCCGAGTGTAACGTTGAAGAAGACATGGCTGGATGATTGAGGGAGGTGATCGGAAAAATTGTGGCAGAAAAGAAAATAGTGGAGGCGATGACAGAATGTTACGGAAGAAAGAGGAAGGCCCTTGATACCATGTGAGATTAATGTGGTTAATTGGTTACCTTTCATTCCATTGATTAACCATATATACATGATGCTCCATCCCTATTATTGGGAAGAGATAAATACAATTTAATATGATTACAATTATCTATATTTACAAAGTCAATGCTATTAATGCTATCTATTAGATTGTATAACTCAACATGCGTATCAATTCTTTCTTGTCATAGATAAAAGAAACTCGTTAGTTTAGATGTTGAAAACAATATATATATTTTTGAACGGTGACGTTCTTAACTGTGTGGCAGAGATCATCACAACCGCCTCTTGGCAAACCCTAATCACCCTCGCGTCCAGACTATGTTGTCTGAATTGGGTCCATGCTGGTACGGTGGGGACTACGGCGTTCGCCCGGAAACCGTACTGCCTCCACACGAGTTTCCTACCTGGAGTAACAACCGGATGAAAATTGGGTCGGCTCAGATTCGAACCTTGCACAACTAATGGCTTACATGTTTTCCTCTTCATTGCCTAATATCCCTCAAATGTTGCTCGTTGAAAACAATATATTTAACTTTATAGTGTCAAACGTAGTGTCATTCAAACTCAATGGGTGCATTCAACCATTTCATTCAATATCACAAAAAATGTACAAGTTGCTTTTGCAAATAAGGGTAGTATTGGAAGAATTTTCATGACATCTTGGGTGTAAAGCAAGGAACTCTTCATATGTCATCTTAAAAATAATAGGAAATTACTATTGTAACCATCTTTGGCTCTTTATAATGTAGTATAGATATAGATTATATACAAAATTATATAAACGAAAACTTGAATATGAAGTTGTTAGAGATAAAGTTTAGATTTTTTTTTGAAAGATTACTATAATAACATACACGCTAAAAACTCATTCACCAAGATAGAGAAATAGTCGCGTCAAACCCAATTACACCACATGAAAATTAGTCCAATCCTTCCAATCTACACATCCATTTCTATGTCTATTTCTAAACCACAAAAAAACTCAAAATCTTTATCTCCATGACCACTTCCAAACTGTACTTTTCTTGCTTGTAAAAATCCACGCATTTCGCGCCTTCCAAATCGACCACATAGCTATGAACATGATTCCATGAAAAGCCACTTTCTTCATACCCTCCAACCCAACCATCTGATGCAAAGTGACAATTTTCCGGATCGAAAACACAAAGACATTCGATATTCTGCACCATGATGATACGGCTGCCCAAATCGCTGCAGAAAAAATGCAGCCTGAAAATAGATGCGTTGTTGTTTCGTCTGCCTGCTCGCAAAACACACATACCTTCTCGCCTACTTGAATATTCCATCTCGCCAAGGCTGCTTTGGTCGCTATCCGCTCCATTTCCTCTCGCCAAACAAAAGTATTCACCTTTAGTGGAACCCAATTACTCCAATCTAACACAAAAGTTGGAACCTGCTGATTCATTTTAAGCAGCCACAACTTCGTCGATTGAACCGAGAAAATCCCGAATCATCTAATAACCACTGCCAATTATCTCGTGCATCCGAAAGCACCACATTCCTCAACAACGCCTTTAGCTCCTCCTTCTCAGTCAAAACCACTGCAGACCCATTCGCCTCTATATTATTCCAAAAATTCTTCCTTCTTCAGCCACGTTGCAGCGGTCGCACACCGTAACCAGCTTAAACCTCTCTAATTTAAATAGTGTAGGAAATTTGTCTTTAAGAGTCTCATCACATAGCTAGTCGTCAATCCAAAACCGAATACTCCTTCCATCTCCGAGCTTCCCTCGCATAAGATCCAACACTCCTCGCCCTTCGAGTTTAGTCTTATAACAATGGTTAATTAAATTCTTCGAGGGACCTGTAAGGCGAGTATTACATGGCAGTACTCCCCAACCTATTTTTGTACTATGAATAGCGTCTATGATCTTCCTCCATAATGAACCCATTTCCGTTCTATATCTCCAACACCATTTTAAAAATAAAGCGCTATTACTAACACTCATTTTTTTTGTCCCTGTTGATGCATTTTGCGACTAAGGATTGGATATACTTGATTAACATGTGTTAGTAGATAGCCGAAGGTAGTTCAATATGGGCGAATGTAGATCAGGATGGGCGAAGGTAATCAGAAAGGGGCGAAGGTAGATCTGAAATGGACGAATGAAGAATGGACATGGACTGAAGAACACATTCGACCACTTGCAGTGGGCGAATGTGGAAAATACTCACATTCGACCATCTGTAAGGGGCGAATGTGCAGTGGCTATATATAGTTTTTGAGTTTTTGATTATGTAAGAGAGTTGTCATTTGTGTCCAGGTTCAGTTCAGGTTTAGGAGTGTTTTTGAGAGATTATCTGTGTGATTCTAGATTAACATAAACAGTTGTAAATGCTTATTGATTGAAAGTTAATCTATGAAAATGATATTGAAAATGATCTTGATTGTGTCGTGATTTGTATCTTATCAATTTGTTCAGATCTAGGGTTTCCGCACCTAGATTTGTGACTTGTATGATCGTATAATCCCGTTTTAGATAAAATCCAACGCTCACAAAGTGGTATCAGAGCCTAGAGGATCATACAACAACAAATTTGATAAGATCAGAGTTGATTTGGACATGTTTTAGACAAATTATCATCTGTTTTTACAAAAACTCTTAAAAACATAGTTTTTGATCGATTTAAAGGTGAATTTGTGGTCGAATTCAAGTTTTCCAAGACTTAAAGTTGTTCCAAATCAAATCCGAAACATAACCTGATTAAGATCATTGAAATCCAAGAACTTTTGAAAATCTGAGATCAAAATAACCGTTTTTCAAACAATAACCGTTTTTCAAAAATGAGATCTGCTGATTTTGGGCGAACCTGGAACCTGGACTGAGTGTTGTGGGCGAATCTGACTAAAAGTGGGCGAACCTGAAGAAAAAGTGGTCGAACCTGAAAATTTGTCTAGAAACTTTTCACATTCGGGTATAAAGTTCCACATTCGACCGTTCTGAGTTGGGCGAAAGTGGAAAGTGTGTTGATTTGATTTACATTCTGGTCATTTTCACCTTCGGTTGTTACTGTTTGGTCGAAAGAAGATCAAAAGGGACGAGAGTGTGACAGTTTGGACGAACCAAGGAAAATTTGAACGAACGTACTAGTTTTTGGGCGAACCTAGGATTTTTTGCTGAAAAATTTTTCTAAGTGTTGAGATTTTCAGATTGTGATCATGTGGCGTTTTCAAACTACTTCGGGATCAGCGACAACACAACCACAACAGCAGACAATGGACCCATGGACAGTGGCAGCTCAAAAGACGAACACGCAATCCTCACAACCACATAACTACATGACAACAACGAGCACGATGCCTCAGAATGTAGCACATCCGGCATTACAATCAGATTACTGGGGAGTAGCTGCAGCGGCGGTAAATACTCAAACCACTAACGCTATCTCTACTTTGATTAAGGATTTGTCTACAGGTAGTGGAACTCGGCCACCGAAGCTCATGGATATGCAAGAGTATAACCAGTGGCACACCATGTTCAAGATCCATCTGGAAGGCATGGGAGTTGAAGGAGCTGAGGCGTGGAGCATGATTGTGAAAGGATACACAGCACCGATTCTGGAGAATACCGGTGAGTTGATTCCTCTGGAGAGCTTGACTGAGGATGAAAAGAAGAAATACGTGGTGGAGAAGAAGGCGTTCTCTCAACTGACACAGGCGATCACAAGTGACCTGTTGCATCAGTTTGGGACATGTACTACGTCAAAGCAGCTTTGGGATAAGCTGAAGAGAAAGCATGATGGTAACGAAAAGACCAGGAGTTTGAGAATGGAGGAATTAGTCAAAGAGTTTGATAATTTTTCTTTTATTAATAATGAAACTTTGAAAGAACTAACTCCGAGATATATGCATTTATTGTCTGAATTGTCTAGCTATGGTGTACAGATTCCAATGACTAAGCAGGTGGATAAGTTTGCAGATGCTTTGCCACCACAGTGGGATCAGCATGTGGAGGTACTTAGAGAGAAGGATGCTTATCAATTTTGGACCATTTCAGAGTTTATTGAGAAGCTGGAGAACAAAGAGCTGGAGGATAGGAGGAAAGCTAGAAGGTCACAGATTCCTCAGAATCCAAGTCTGTATTTTGGAGGTACTTCAGTTTCAGCTGGAAACTCAAGCTCTGGAAGCGTTGCACCACATGTTGCATGTATTTCCAATGTCATGGATTCATCAAAACCAACCACCAACTACACACCACCACAATACAATTCATACTCACAACCATCATACACACCACCACAATATAGTTCCTACATTTCACCAATCTCTCCAATGCAACAAGCAAGTTTTTACACTGCTAACCAAACACAACAACCATCAAACCAAGTTACACAACATAAACAACCGGTGGTTTTGGATACATCCAACTTAGGAAATGTGACTGTGGAGGTTGCTCAGCAACACATTGCATTAGTCTCAGCAATGGTTTCATCCTACAATGGCTTGGTTGCTAGTCAGATTGGGAACAACAACTTGACCAACGAAGACTACGCACAAATAGACAAGGAAGAGATGGAACTCATTGACATTCAATGGGCTTTTGCGAGTATAATGAGGAGAGCAACAGAATTCATAGAGAAAACTGGAAGGACTGACTTGGCAACTTCTCCTAACACAACCTATGGTTTCAATAAGGAGAAGGTTACATGTTTCAATTGTGGAGAAAAAGGACACTTCAAAAGGGAATGCACCCAGCCACCTAAACAAGGTAATCGAAACCCTTTCAATGCAAACTACCAGAACCGTCAACAGAACCAAGTTTCTTACCAAAACAACAACAACTACCAGAACCGAAACTTTAACAACCAAAACAGACAACCAAACACTCAACACCAGATTCAAAACCAATCTCCTAATCACCCAAACCGAACAGTTGTACCTATCACTACACCTACTGAGACTCAACAGAATGCGAGTCAGAACCAAGCTTTGGTGACTCAACAAGATGAGAGGTTTGACTGGTCGGGTATGCAAATAGGAGTTGAGGAAGTGACTACTGGTGGGAATGTGGCTTGTGTTGCTTATCAAGTTGATTTGGAAGAGTCGGTGGAAGTTGATGAGAAGAAAGAAACTGAGGAGAGTGAAAGTGATGATTCTGAGACAGAGATGGAAGTGGAGAGTGAACCTGTTGAGGTTAAGGCTGAGGAGAAGAGTTCTGGGATGGTGATTGATTCAGTTTCTGATGTTCCCGAGGAGTGTAAATCAGTCTATTCAGATTGTGAGAGCGAATCAGACACAGAGGGAAGTGTTGATTCTTTGGATGATGATATTGACCAGTTGCTGGCAGAAGCTGACTTTTTGATGACGAGGAAGTCATGCATAGCTGATGATGCTTTCACCAAGATCGACTACTCAAAGTTTTTCACTGGAAAGGAAGCTCATTTTGCTTTGATGGCCATGACCGAACCGCCAAAATCTGTAAGTTCTGAATCTAGCACTGATGTCATGAGTGATAAATACTGTGGGACTTGTGATAGATTGACAGAGGAGAATAAACAACTCCGAATTTCACGTGATAGTGCTATTCAAAACTGTCAATCTACTCGCAAAGAGTTGAATGCTTTTAACAAAGTATTAGATGGCTATAAAAAGGACATTTCTGACTTGAAAAACACTTTGTCATTGAAACAATTGGCCATAAATAACTATATCAATGAAATCGAAAACACCAAGTTGGAAATGGCTGCCATTAAATGCTTTGCTGAAAAAGTTAACAAGAAACTGGAAAGTTATAAGAATGTTGCTTATGTTGTGGATCATATCATTGATGATAACACCACCAACTACAAGTCTGTACCATCTCCGGTTCTTTTTGAGAACCATAACTATCATCAAGTTATACCGGAGAGTTCGGTGAAATCAGACTCATCATCAGAGATGGAATCTAATACCTCGAGTATTGGTGATCCATATTCCGATGTGAGACCGATTTTGGGCTTGAACAATGAGGGTGTTTATGCTGAGAGTGATAGTTCAGACTCAGATAATGATGATACTGGTAGTGATAAATCTGTTAATGAATGTGAGATTCCAAAAGAAAATCACATCATTACTACTGAACCAGTATCACCATCTGATCATGTTCATCCGATGGCAAAGGCTATTCATGATAAGAAGTCTGAAAAGTTTGATGTTAAGAAAAAGAATGATGTTAAGAATGTGATTGAAAAGAATGAGCTGAATGAACCAAGTGACAAACCTGTAAAGGTGTTTTATCGGATGGAAGGATCCGATAAAATCATTGCTGATGAGGAATTTCCAATTAAAAACGTTAACTATTCTAAACTTGATAAAATCTGGCAAGAAAGCACAATATGGTTTCCAAAACATGAAAGAACCAATGAAATTCCACCAGAAATCTTAAAGAAACTGTTTTCAGAAGTTCCTCAAGAGCCAAAAATTCATGTCACTGAGTTCATTCGACCAGATGATAAAGCAAATGGTTTTCATGAACCTTCTTACTCGAAAGGACCACTTCCTGAGAGTTTAAGAAATCAACAATATAATGATCAATTTCCTGTAAGATCATTTGCTTCACCAAATGCTCATTATGTGTTTGAGGAATATAGAAAATGCTTTAAATGTGGAGAACGCGGGCATTTACTTGCTCAGTGTCCATATGTAAGGCACAAGAGACATGAAGTTGAGGTTAAGAATTCCATGAAAAAGCCGATTGATCATTATGTCCCACCGCATAGACGGACTGTTCCTCAACAACAACATTTTCATAATCAAAACAATTTTCAAATGAGGAACAACCGTCCATTTCATTATGATCGAAGGAATCGGATTGCAATGGAACAATCTTGGAGAAAACCAGTGGTGAACACAACAGCTGATAGACAAAAGGTTCCACAAAAACCAATTGTTAAGTCAAATGTTGGACCTAAGTCTGTTCATTCAGATAAGGTTGCTAAGAAAGTTACTTTCAGTAACAATGTTCAGAAACCTATTGAGAAACCAAAATCTCAAATTCGTATTCTCAAAAGGTCTGAACAATCTTGGACACCTAATGGTTCTCCAGGAGCCTCTACGTCAAAGGTGAGTGAGAAAAGTGAAACTGTTTTGAAAAATCAGAAAACGGTTGATTCAAAACAAAAAGTTGTTGAAAAAGTCATTGAGAATGATTCTTTGAAAGCCAAAGTTCAAAGGCCCAAGCTCAGGCTTGGGTCCCCCGAAAGAACTAATTGTCTACTTTTTGTGTGCAGGGAGCTTCAGTTGCCCTATTAGCAGTCTCTGGATTGTTGATAGTGGAGCTTCAGGCCACATGACGGGGGATTTGGCGTTGCTGTTTGATGTGAAGAATATTAATGGAGGATATGTTGCGTTCGCGGGAAATAAAGGAGGTTATATCACGATGGAAGGAAGCGTGAGTAACGGGATTGTGACTTTCGAGCGGATATCTTATGTCAAGCAGATAGACTATAATCTGTTGAGCGTCAGTCAAATATGCGATAAACAATTTTCTGTGCATTTTGATGACAAATCCTGCTACATACTCAAACCGGGCTTCAAGATTCCAAAGGAGTGGGTTATGTTGATGGCACCTCGAGTCAACAATCTTTATATTCTTGATATGTCCAAGGCGATGACACCACAGGGACAGATAACATGCTTTCTATCCAAGGCGACAGAAAAAGAATCGATAATGTGGCACCGAAGAATGGGGCACATTCATCTGAGGAAAATGAATCAGTTAGTGAGAAATGGACTTGTCGATGGAGTTAACGTGAAACATTTCCATCTAACGACAAGTGTGTTAGCTGCATGAAAGGAAAACAACACAGACAATCCCATAAAGTGAAGAAAGTTAACTCTGTAGAGATGCCGCTTGAGCGATTGCACATGGACCTTTTTGGACCGGTCAAGCGCAAAAGTCATCTTGGAGAGCTTTATTGTTTAGTTGTCACTGATGACTATTCACGATTCTCATGGGTGATGTGTTTGAAGAACAAAAGCGACACCTTTACCAACCTACAAGTTCTGTTCACTCGGCTGGAGAATATCTACAATTTGAAGATAAAAAGGATCAGGAGTGACAACGGGACGGAGTTTAAAAATGCAAAGATGGATGAACTTTGTGAAAGCAAAGGGATACATCATGAATATTCAGCTCCGTATACCCCGCAACAGAACGGTGTTGCTGAAAGAAAGAATAGGACTCTAATTGAGGCTGCTAGAACAATGCTCGCTGACTCAAATCTTCCAGTAATGTTCTGGAACGAGGCGATTTATGCAGCTAACTATACATTAAATCGGGTTTTGACAGTGAAGAAGTTTGGAAAAACATCTTATGAGCTGTTACACCGACGAAAGCCCAATTTAGAGTATCTAGAACCATTTGGGGCGCCATGTACGATGTTGAATCCAAGCGAGAAGTTTAGTCCTAAAGCTGAAGAGGGATATTTTGTTGGATATGCAACCCCGCTCAAACGGGTATTCAACAAGCGAACTCGTCAAGTGGAGGATTGGGCTAACGTGGAAGTTCAACGATACACACAAAATTTGCAAGGCACGGGCCCTGATTGGATGTTTGATTACAAAGATTTCTTTGAATCATTCAACCTAGATAGCCTGGTTGAAGAAGCTGTGATCAGATTACTTTACGAGTGTGAAAACGCGGTAACTTCACCGTTGATGCGTCCAATTACCGTAAACCCTCCACCAGCTTCTAGTGATACCAGTGCTCCTACACAAGAAGAAGAGTTGTTTCAAGAAGCTTCAACTTCATTAGACACTTCAGAATCTGAAGATGAACAATTTGAAGAAGCTGTTCTTGAAAATGCAGAAGACTTAGAAGAGCAAACTGTGAACCCAACTCCAAATACAGATGTTGCTTCATCATCTAACACGGGTAATGATCAGGATGCTGTAGAGAACTTGACTGCTCAGACGGGAGTGATTGTACCTGTTAATCCGGAATCTCGGATTCATCGTATTCACCCGCTGGAGCAAGTAATCGGTGATCCTGGTAGTGGAGTGATGACCAGAGGGCAGCTTAAAAGCGTTAATACGCCAGAGAGTTTTGGTGCTTTAGCATTGTATGCCAAAATTCAGAAATCTGGTGACCAAAATGATTGGTCGTTTGCATGTTATGTGTCACAGGTAGAGCCAAGGACATACAAAGACGCTTTGCAAGAAGATGCCTGGGTTGAGGCAATGCAGGAAGAGTTATTGCAATTCCAGAAATTGGGAGTCTGGACGCTCACAGATTTGCCGCCGGGAAGAAAGAAAATAGGCACTAAGTGGGTGTTTAAGTGCAAAAAGGATGATCGTGGAGTTATTGTAAGGAACAAAGCCAGATTGGTTGTGCAGGGTTTCCATCAAATCGAAGGAATTGATTACAACGAAATCTATGCACCAGTAGCACGAATGGAAGCTATTCGGATGTTCCTAGCATTTGCTTCGTATAAGAAATTCAAAGTCTATCAAATGGACGTCAAGAGCGCATTTCTGTACGGTAAAGTCAAGGAGGAGGTTTATGTCGGGCAACCACCAGGCTTTGAGGACCCAATCCACCGGGACAAGGTCTACGTGCTGAACAAAGCTTTATATGGTTTGCACCAGGCTCCAAGACAGTGGTACGAGGAGCTAAGTACATACCTCATCTCCAAAGGATTCAAGCGCGGCCTCGTCGATTGGACCCTCTTTACGAAGAAGACGGGAGATGACTTGCTTCTAGTACAGATTTACGTTGATGATATTATATTTGGTTCAACTAACGAACTCTTGTGCAGGGAATTTGAAACTGTTATGCAGGAGAAGTTCGAAATGAGCGCTATGGGAGAAATGCAGTTTTTCCTCGGCTTACAGGTGGATCAAAGACCCGACGGGATCTTCATTCACCAGACGAAATACGTAGCCGACATCTTGAGCCGATTCCAGATGGAGGACTCTAAGCCGATGGATACCCCGATTCAACCCAATCACGGGATTGGAGTGGACGCTAAGGGGGAGCTGACAGACCCATTTACATACAGAGCAATCATCGGATCTCTGATGTATTTGACAGCGTCTCGACCAGATATTATGTATGCAACGTGTCTCTGTGCTCGCTACCAATCGAAGCCGAAACAAAGTCATCTGACGGCGGTCAAGCGTATCCTTAGATATCTGAAGGGTTGTCCATCAAAAGGACTTTGGTACCCTAATGATGATGATTTTGATTTTATTGCTTTTAGTGATGCAGATTGGGGCGGCTGTGACAAAGACAACAAATCAACAACAGCCGGTTGCCAGTTTTTAGGGAGCAGGTTAATTACCTGGCAATGCAAGAAACAGACTTCCGTCGCACTGTCTACATGTGAAGCCGAGTACATTTCAGCCTCGAGTTGCTGTTCGCAAGTGCTCTGGATCCAACAACAGATGGTCGATTACGGTTTGCAGTTTCTTAAAACCCCTATACACTGTGACAACGAAGCCGCAATTGCATTAACTAAAAATACTGAAAATCATTCTAAAGCTAAACATATCCGGATTAAATATCATTTTATCCGTGACTGTTACGCTAAGGAATTGATTGACATGGTCAAAATCCATACTGACTACCAACGTGCAGATTTGTTTACAAAAGCTTTTGACAGATCTCGCTTTGAATATCTTTTGAAAGTAAACAATATAAAGGAAAAACAGGACTAATCGGCTCCTCGGTTTATCATTTTTCGTTTTTAGTTTTAGTTTTAAATTTTTGCTAATTGGGAATTTCTCTTTGCTAATTGGGAATTTCTCTTTACTATCATAATCCTCAAAGAAGTTGATGCTTTCGAGGGGGTTGTTTAATCCTCAAAGAAGTTGATGCTTTCAAGTGGATTGTTTCTTTCAAATTTTGTTTTGTTTTGTTTTTCAGAAAAATTAAAAACCCAAAAATATGTTCTTTATTTTAGGGGGAGTCTTTTTATCAGAAAAACCAAAAACATTGAAAAATTTTCAAAAATACCTAAAAAATTAGAAAAACCCAAAATGATTTCCTGGATAAAAAGAGGAAATGATAGTACATCAGTGGGGATCTGACACAGGCTAAAGAATTGTATAGTTTTAATGAGACGTATGTTGATTACGTGTGATATGCTGATAGGCTTCGTAGACTTTATATTGCGTGCATTAGTGATACAAACATAACAAACTACACGTTTTGTGGATGAACACCTCATGGGCATATGGTCTTAGTACCGTAATTTCGTTTGATAGGGTGTTTGTACAAAACTCGGAGGTTTAGGGTCGTTATGTTATTAGTTGTCTGGGGATAGCCTATTTGATCTTCTGCTGTAAGTCATTACGGACCTAGATCAGACAGGATGTCTTTATAAAAGAGCTTTATGCCAAAACCTAAAGTTACCGAATTGAGGAACTTTCCATGTTATATGATGATCAAAGATTATCTATAATATCGTATTGATCATTGATGCAAATCATGATTAATATCAGTCCTCAACCTGGTATGATGCATATGTTACTTTGCTGCATTAATTTGCTGACCTGTATACCTCTATGCATTATATCTTGTACAATTACAGACGACGAAAGCATAATCACGCTTTACAATGAGTCTTTGTGCAAATTACTTCTTGATACGGGAGTATGTCGTGTGTGTGGGAACCACAATGTGTTAGTCTAATACATCTAATTCGTATCATTTTAAAGCATTGCGTAATTGTCTGCATGTGAGCTTATGTGGACAACAATATCAGCAATTGCCGTGTCACATATTGTTTCTAATGATAATATTGAACCAGATCAACGCTGTGTTCAGATTTCTCAGAAAACTGATATGATCCTCTTACCGGAAATCACAAAATGTTTACTGTTTTCATTTACTTTGATGCATTTTACTTTGTTGCATTTTACTTTTATTGTCAAAAAGTTACAAAATCCAAAAAGATTTTAGGTGTGTTTTGATATAAATTTCAGAAAATCCAAAAGATTTGCATTTCTGCTTTATTTTTGATATCGGGGATGCTTGATGGTCAATTTCTGAGATTTGATAACACCATCTGGACTTTGTAATATTCAAAATGTGAAAATTTGAGTTTTGGAAGTTTAACGGATTGAAAAATGTTGAACGGGATTCGAATTCGTGATTTGGCGAAATTTTCAGATTTTTCCATTTCACATTCGCCCCTTAATTGGGTCGAATGTGGAAAAATCATCTCTTTCGGCCGTTTTTGTTTTGGGCGAAGGTGGATATTTCCACTTCCGAGTGAAAATTCCACTTCCGGGTGTAAGGTTTCACCTTCGGGTCTTAAAAAGGGGCGAAGGTGGCCTGTTTCTACATTCGTGTCTTTAACTAGGGGCGAATGTGGATTTAACCTACTTTCGTCCATTTCATACGGGCGAACGTGGACATCTATAAATACACCTGTCACCTTCGAACCTTCATTCTGAAATTTTTTCAAAAATTGCATCCTAACCAGACCTTGTTGCTCGTGCATTTTAAGTTCTCTTGATTTGTTCCCTGATCATTGCTCATCGTTTTAACCCTAATTTTACAGGTATTGGACATGAAAACAAATCAGAATGGATTGTTTTATGAACGGGACTTAGGGTTTCTGTTCTAGTGATTTTAAACTTGATTGATGTTTGATTTTGATTGCCGATCATTTTATATAGGTTTTAGGGGGAGATTATTGAAGGAATTAGGATTATAACATGTTTAAATGTCAGTTTTGATCGTTTGAATAATGTTGAACTCTAATTCCACTTGAAAACCTATATAAACTGATTAATTGACAAAATTGGTAATAGACGAGTGTTAATCGGCATTATTAGCATACATTAGATTCAAAATTACAAGTTAAAAACATAAATGGCAAAATTTTAAAATTTGGGGGTAAACTTTTCACATTCGGCTGTTATAAAACGGGCGAAAGTGAAGTTGGGTGGGCGAATGTACTTTCAAACGGACGAAAGTGACTTTAATCAGAAACTTTTTCATTTTCGTCCATATATGTTCACATTCGACCAGTTATTCCCACATTCGGCCAGTTTCAAAATGGGCGAATGTGCAGATGTCTTTGACCAAAATTTTTATATTTTTGTCGTTTTTGTGTTTTGACGCGTTTTATTGATTTTCATGTGCAGATGGCTGAACAACCAGAGAATATTGAAACTCCAGCAGTGAATGTTGAGACTCCAGCAGAGATCACAGTTCAAGATCCAGTCCCCGTAGCTGAAACATCTACTCCGAGCAGTTGGCCTTTCGAACGATCGCACAACTGTTGCGCGTATCTAGGAGACGTGGAGAAGAATACGGAGTTTACAGGGATTATTGAATTTCTGAAGAGGAGCAGGATTGTACATGCTCTAGCCACACCAACCATCATTTATAAAGACATAATAGAAGATTTTTACCAGAACGCTAAGTATGACTACTGGGAGAATCAGACTATCATCAAGAGCAAGATTCAGGAGATGGAGATGTTCTTGACTGAAGCTGACATTCGGGAGGCGTTACAGATTAAGTTCGAAGATAGTGAGGATCCCAGGGAGTTATCTTGGACAGAACAGAAGGCGTGCTTCTTAAGGATGAAATACAAAGGTCCTATCACTGACGGATCGATGTATAAGGGGAAGCTGGGAGTGCAGTACAAATACTTTGCACATGTTCTGATTCATGTTTTTGGTTGTGTGAGTGGTGGTTATGACGTGATGAGAAAGAGTTTGAGCTCATTAATGGTTGCGTTGACACTCAACAAACCATTTAATGTGTCTGGGATGATTCTTGACCACATGTTGGAGATGCTGAAGGGTATAAAGTTTAAGAAGTTCATGTTGTATCCAAGGTTTCTAATGATGATCTTTGATTACAAGTATCCAATGTTGAAAAAGGATCCGACTATGATCCTAGGTCAAGATCACATGAATATTAGAACCTTGATGAGGATGAAAGGTTATAAGGGTGTAGCTGATAATGAGAAACCACCTAACAGGAGATTGTTTGGCGCTTTGGCTCGTCCGGATTACACTGATCCTGGCAAGAACAAAGCAAGACATGATGATAGTGACTCAGACAATGATGATCCCTTAGTGTATGCTGATTCAAGCACTAAGCGAAGCGTCAAGTAGTCAATCCTGGAGCCAAAGGGAAGGGCAAAGGAAAGGCTATAGATCAGGAAAGCACAAAGCAACAGGCTGCTAGAAAGAAATCGACGGCGAAGAAAGGATCGGGTTTGGTGGATGAAGAGTCTGTAGATTCGGAAGAGACTGAGGTTGATGAACAGTGGGATTCTGATGACGAGAACGTGAGGACCACCAAACGTAAGGCCACTATGGTTGGTGAGTCTGAATTATTGAACCAGTCAATTGAAGAGTCTGAGAGAAGAAGGAAATCAGTTGAAGATGAAGGTTTGGGAGTTGATCTAGCTGAACTGAGTGTTGGAGATACAGTAGTTGTGAATTTGCCAAAGAAGACAAAGAAACAAAAGACTATGGCAAAGAAGTCTAGTGTGAAAGAACTGAGAGAGAAAGAATTGGCTCAGTTGCTGAAAGGAAAGAGATTACCTGATGCTGGTACACCATCCAAGTTATCTTCACCAGTTGCCAAGAAACAGAAGAAAGCGAAAGAGGCAGAGACTTTACCAATCGATCAGTTCAATATCGATATGGATAAAGTGCTCGATATGTTTAGAAAGCCTCAAAAGGAGAAAGTTGTTGAAGTTGAGCCCTCCAGATCAAAGTCAAAGAAAGTGACTGTTGATGATGATGTTATGAAACAAGTTAATAAGAAGATGGAGGACATGATGAAGATGCTGATTGCTCAACAAGCTGAGATTACTAAATTCAAGCAGAATGAGGAGAAGATGCTCCAAATTGTAGTAGCTTCAAAATCGAATCAGGATGAGATAAATGATAAGATTCAGATGTTGGAAGCTAAGAATGAGAAGCTTGAGAGGAGATGTGATAGAAACAAGAGCAAAATCAAACTGATCAAGGCTGACAACAAAGAATTGAAAAAAGGAAAACAAACGCTTGTGTGGTTTGATTGAAGAGCTGTATAGCAGAGCACCCCAGTTGAAAGAGGGTGAAGAAGATGAAGAAGAAGATGAACAGAAAGTTGATTATGAGTATTCTGAATCAGAGAAAGAAGATGATGAAGATGAGGATGATGATGGATCGGATAAAAGTGATGATGACAATGATGATGATGATGACAACAATGATGATGATGATGATGCTGAAGGTACAGGGAAAAAGAAGGGTGATGAGTTTAGCAGTGGAAGTGATCATGAAGGAGGAGATGATACTTCTAAGTTTAGTTATGAGAAGAGAACACCACAGAAGAAGAAAGATACTGGAGAATCGAGTTCCAAGAAGAAAGGTGGGAATGTAGATTCGGATGAAAGTATCTTCTGGAACGAAAAGGTGAGATCTCTGTCTGATGATGCTAAACAGATATACAAGAATATGTTGGAGAAGAGAGAGTGGACCATTGAGTTCACAGGATGCTTCGCTGAAATATTCCAGACTGATGATCTGAGATATGAGCTGGAATATGAAGATCCAGATCTTGAAGAAGGGGAACTACCTGCATCTGTGGCGAAAGAAATACTAGATGGTCTCGCACAGAGGGTAGGTAAGACGTTTGAGGAGTTTATGATGGATGAATCGATTCCTGATATTCCTGAAAAGGATATGGGAAGTCATTCAGATGATGTGCAGACTCCAGAAAACAATGAAGTTGAAATTGAAGATATTACTCATGAAGAGTTTCCCCAGTATTTCAGAAAAGAAGATGAGAATGAAGTATTTCCTAACTTCACAGAGATACCAAATAAGTCAGCGAAACAGAAAGCAAAGAAAAGAAGCGAAGAGTTTGTTGAGAAAGTGTTTGGTATTGAAAAGAAAGATTCTTCTAACCAGTCTGATGAGTTGAAGAATTATCTGAAGAAGTTGAAGGAGATGGATGAGAACCGACCTAAGCCTGAAGCTCAAGGTAATTTCTATCGATTTCATAATGCCAAATTCAAAGGCAGAGCTCTCGGGTGGACTTACTTAGGCAGACTGAAGTGTATTGCTGCGAAATGGGAAACCGGAATTCTGTACTTCAACAGATTCTGTGATTTGCTTACTCTACCGTACTGGGCGGTGAGAGATTTATGCAGATTCCCAATGTCAGGTGCCGAGGTAAATGGATCGCATGTCGGTTGGTGCGCAGACAAATTGGTTTGGGAAAGTCGCACAAGATGGAACAGGTTCAAGCCTCAATATCCCAGAAGAAAAGAACATAGGGATATTGATCCTCAAACCAATATGAAGCGTGTGACTTTGATATATAAAGCACCAAATGTGATGAGGAAGATACCATTGATGCCAATGCCACAGCATTTTAGTGCTGATTTCATATTTTGGTATTACGATTGGAGGAAGGCAGAAGCAGTGATTGTGTTGAGGGATGGAAAGGATAAATACAAGCATGTGCATGTATTTGATCCTATGTGGCTGATAAATTGCACATTCGAAGACATCATCATGTTGTTCTATAATCCAATCTACTATGAACCGAATGACTTTGCTCAAGCGAGAAAGTATACTCAAGTTGTGGGAGTTTGTTTTGCATATGACATAAACGCTGGAAGCAACTTGGAAGGTAAACTTGGCAAGACTGTGAAGATTGCCAATGTGTCAAAGCCTGTGAAGAAAACATTCGAGCCGCCAATGACTTCTGAGCAGAAGAAGCAGCTCAGAATCAAGCTGATGAACAGGACGATGGATTATCAGAGAAAACTATCCAATCAATAGTCGAGGGGGAGTTTGTTGATGCATTTTGCGACTAAGGATTGGATATACTTGATTAACATGTGTTAGTAGATAGCCGAAGGTAGTTCAATATGGGCGAATGTAGATCAGGATGGGCGAAGGTAATCAGAAAGGGGCGAAGGTAGATCTGAAATGGACGAATGAAGAATGGACATGGACTGAAGAACACATTCGACCACTTGCAGTGGGCGAATGTGGAAAATACTCACATTCGACCATCTGTAAGGGGCGAATGTGCAGTGGCTATATATAGTTTTTGAGTTTTTGATTATGTAAGAGAGTTGTCATTTGTGTCCAGGTTCAGTTCAGGTTTAGGAGTGTTTTTGAGAGATTATCTGTGTGATTCTAGATTAACATAAACAGTTGTAAATGCTTATTGATTGAAAGTTAATCTATGAAAATGATATTGAAAATGATCTTGATTGTGTCGTGATTTGTATCTTATCAATTTGTTCAGATCTAGGGTTTCCGCACCTAGATTTGTGACTTGTATGATCGTATAATCCTGTTTTAGATAAAATCCAACGCTCACAGTCCCAACTCTCCATTTTTCCTTGTACACGTCACTTTTTCCCAACCCACCAATGAAGTTTTCGCTCCTCTACATTCCCGCCCCAAAGGAATTTCTTCATTAACGCTTCCAAGTCATTTATAACTTTCCTGATGTTTAATCTCTTTACCTGATGTTTAAAGATAAGACTCATATCTTTACTACCATTAAAATACCTAAGTTTCAATTTATTTGCATATTATTATTATTATTATTATTATTATTATTATTATTATTATTATTGTTGTTGTTGTTATTGTTATTATTGTTTCATACAAAATTCCATAAACGAAAACTTGAATATGAAGTTGTTAGAGATAAAGTTTAGATGTGAAACTATAGAGAGCTATATAGTTTTCAATAAAACCAATTAAAAACTTAATTTGGATCTAATATTAATCTTTGTACCTTATGTTTAAAGATAACACTCATATCTTTACTACCATTAAAATAAAAATACCTAAGTAATAATTTTATTGCATCTTAATGTAATTTATTTGGGTTAAGATGTACGTGCTTACAAGGTTTACGACATACTCTATATCTAGTCTGGTGCACACCATCAAATACATTAGACTCTCTCACTGGCATAAGGTAACTTCTTCAAATACTCAACTTCTTCTCCTTCTTATTGTTGTGAATATATATCAAAAAGTTTGAAATGCGATGCCAAAGAAGTTGATACTATTTTACCATTCTCCATAGCAAAATTACTAAGTGTCTTTCTAACATAAGATCCCTGAGTTAACCTTAGTATATCATGTTCTCTATCTCTAGTTATTTTCATGCCTAGAATCTTTCTTGCATCACCAAGTTCCTTCATGTCAAATTCCAACATAAGTAACTCTTTTGTGGCTTTAATCACATTTCTATCCATGCATTCCAACACCATATCATCTACATATGGGAGTAGATAGACAAACTTACCACTTGCATGTTATTTAAAGTAAAAAAACTATCAAATTTACTCCTTTTAAAACCATATCTCACAATATACTCATCAAACTCAAGATACCATTTCCTTGGAGACAGTTTTAGCCCACATAAAGACGTCAGCAACAAATAGACCTTTTCTTCTCCTTCAACCTCAAACTTAAGGTTGTTTCATGTAAATCTTTTCTTCCAAATTACTGTGGAGAAAAACTATTTTTACATCACCTTGTTACCTTAAGGCTGCTTCATATGTATGCTTAACAAGGAGAGAATATTTCATTGTAATCCACCACCTGTTATGCGAGTAAAACCGTTAACCACTAACCTTGCTTTGAATCTAGGTTGCTCCTGACATGTTTTTTTAATTTTATTTTATAGATCCACTTACAAGATACAATCTTTTGATCTTTAGGCTTATTAACAAGCTTCTAAGTTTCATTTTTGTGTGAAGAATTAATTTCTTTTACCATGGCCTTTATCTATTTTTCTTTGTCAGCACAAGTAATCACTTTTGTCAAAGGTTCATGCACGTCTTCATGTTCTAATGCCATTAAAACAAATGCAGAGATATCTTATGAACTTCTAAACTTAGCAGGAGGTCTTGTTTCTCTTCTGGTTTTATCCCTTTCCAAACAGCAATCACTTGATACACCACCATAAGAGCTTACAGAAGGCTCAGCTTCTTCATGAATCTTATAATTTTCATTAAAACTCCACCTCAATGTGAACATCTTTGACTTGTTGTTCAATTGAAGAGTTAATATCTATGCCCTGCATACATCTTTGTACGTAACTTCTTCTGTGAATGAAACTACATCATTACTCACAAACAATTTAGAGTTTGAATCATCTAAGTTCCACAACCTATAGCCTTAAACTTATTCGGTATAACCCATAATAATTGTTAATGTGGTATTCAATACATAAAAAAGAGTTAGGAGTACAATATATATAGGCTCTACAGTTACACATAGACTACCTATATATTACATAAATTACAATTAGACAACCTAATTTATCTTAATCTAACATCCCCCCTCAAGCTGAACGGTGGAGGACCAATGTGAAGCATTTGACGAAAGGTAACAAATTGATGAGACGGAAGACTCTTCGTGAAGATGTCCGCAACCTGAAGCTTGGATGGTACAAATTTGGTGACAAGTTTCCCAGCCGTGACAAGCTCGCGTAAAAAGTGATAATCAAGGTCAATATGTTTAGCCCGTTTATGAGAGACAGGATTTTGCGTGAGAAAAATAGCACTTTGATTATCACAAAGAATAGTAGGCCTGTCAGGAGGCAATGCATGAAGTTCCCGAAGAAGATGTGTCAACCAAACAATTTCAGCAGCGGTGTTCGCCATGGCACGATATTCTGATTCACAACTTGATCTGGCAACAGTTGGTTGTTTCTTAGCACTCCAAGATATAACATTTCCTCCCAAAAAGATCGAATAACCATAAGTTGAATGATGTGTTTCCAAACAACGAGCCCAATCAGCATCGGAATAACCCACCAGCGCAGTACGAGTTGGCCTAGTGTAATGTAGCCCATATGCAAGCGTCCCTTTTAAGTACCTGAGAATCCGTTTGACTTCCTGATAATGATCAGTTGTTGGGGCTTGTAAGAACTGACTGACTTGATTAACTGCATAGGAGATGTCTGGTCGAGTAATTGTCAAATATTGCAAAGCACCAACAATTGAACGATAATGAGTAACATCTGAATATGGATCACCTGCAGAAACAAAAGAAACATTAGTGCTTAAAGGAGTCGGGGAGGGTTTCGCCTCCAACATTTTTGCTCGAGCAAGAATATCTCTGGTGTACTTGGACTGATTCAAGAATAAACCACGTGAGGTGTAGGTAACCTCCAATCCTAGAAAATAGTTAAGTTTCCCCAGATCTTTGATAGCAAATTCAGAATTAAGATTAGAGATGAAAGATCGAAGAGAAGTGGATTGATTCCCAGTCAGTATGAGATCATCCACATAAACAAGAAGATACATGACACAGGAATTTCGGTTGAACACAAAGAGAGATGGATCAGATCGACTGCACACAAAACCATAATTGGTTAAGAACAAGCTAAGACGATGAAACCAAGCACGAGGAGCTTGTTTCAAACCATAAAGAGCTTTATTCAATTTGCACACATGAGATGGATACCGAGCATCGACAAAGCCTTTTGGTTGTTCCATGTAGACATTTTCATTGAGATGACCATGAAGAAAGGCGTTATTAACGTCTAATTGATGCAATGGCCACTCATTAATAACCGCAAGTGCCAAAACCGTGCGAACTGTGGCAGCTTTGACAACCGGACTGAATGTATGAAAATAATCCAAACCAGGGACTTGAGTAAAGCCTTGAGCAACAAGGCGAGCCTTGTGGCGTTCAACGGATCCATCCGAATGAAATTTAGTCCGAAAGAGCCATTTAGACCCCACTACATTCGCATGCGAAGGGCGCGGCACCAGAGTCCATGTTTTGTTTTTGAGTAAAGCTTCGAATTCAACTCGCATGGCACGGACCCATTTCATATCTTTGGAAGCGTTATGGAAGGTCGTTGGATCGGTGGAGGCAAAGAGAGCATGATGAAGTGGTTGAAGAGTGTGAGTGAGATCAAGTTGATGACGAGGTTTAAAGACACCGGCTTTTGCACGAGTAGTCATTGGGTGTGTATTTAATGAAGGTGGTGGAGGTGGTGCAAAAGGTTCTGCATTAGGTGCCGAAGGAGAATTAATGGGAGTGGTGTTTAATGAAGTGGTGGAGGATTGATTGGTTTGTTGAGTGGGTGAGTTAAGTGGTGTTTGGGAATTAGTGGATGATGGAGTGGTAGTAGCCGAATGGGAAGGGGTGGAGGGAGGCGAATTGTTTGGTGAATTAATGGGAGAGTTAGTGGGTGAATTAATTGGTGAGTTATTAGTGGAATGATGGGTGCATTGATGAGGAAAATAAGGTACATTAAAGGGAGGGAAGGTTGAATCGTTGGTTTTGGTGGAGGGTGAGGAAACATGAATGGTCTCATTATTAAGCATTGATGGATCATTAAAGGTAGTAATTTCAAGCTCTTGAATGGGCTTTGATGATGTATCAGTTACAAAAGGGAATGACAATTCATCAAACTTTGCATGTCTTGTAACATAAACTCTAGAAGTTGATGGGTCCAAGCATTTAAATCCCTTGTATTTAAAACAATAACCAAGAAAAATGCATGGAATACTTCTAGGTGCAAGCTTGTGAGAGGTATAATCACTAAGATATGGAAACACACGACACCCAAATGACCGAAACATGGAATAATCAGGTGTCCGATTATATAAGAGCTCAAACGGTGACTTGCCTCCAAGAACAGTAGAGGGAACACGATTAATGATATAAACCGCAGATGAGAATGCATCGACCCAGAAATGGGTTGGAATTTTTGCATGAAACATCATTGCCAAACCCGTTTCGACAATATGACGATGTTTACGTTCCACCCTACCATTTTGTTGCGGGGTGTAGGACATGACATACGATGAAATGTGCCATTTTGTTCAAATAATTGACGAACTTTATGATTCGTAAACTCGGTACCACCATCACTTTGAAACATTTTAATTTTTGTTGAGAATTGAGTTTGAACAAATGGCAAAAATATAGATAAGACACCAACAAAATCCGATTTGGCTTTTAATGGATATAACCAAGTGAAACGAGAAAAATCATCCACAAACGATACATAATATAAGTAATGGCCATTTGATTTAATCGGGGAAGGACCCCATAAGTCACAATGTATCAAGTCAAGTGGTGAAGATGAACGTTTATTATTCAACACAAAAGGGAGCCGTTTAGATTTGGCAAGTTCACAAGAAGTGCATACACCCGGTTTGGGTAAAACAGAAGTAAACGAAATTAAACCACTATTCTTTAACAAAGAAATAACATCAAAACCAATATGTCCTAAACGTGAATGCCAAGATTCAAAAGAGGCCGTAGGACACTTGGAGGAAGCCACAAAACTTTGAGGGTTGGTGTGGAGAATGTAGAGACCATCTTCACGGGACCCTCGGGCCAGGATTGTCTTGGAGAACCGATCCTGAATAAAAAAATGAGGATAAGAAAACACAACATCAACAGGATTGTCCTCAGTTAATTTACTAATTGATAACAAATTTTTCGTGAGATTAGGTACAACCAGAACATCTTTAAGTTTAAGAGAACCAAAAATACGAGTGTTACCCGTATGAGTGATGGGTAACGATTGACCATTACCAAAGAAAACACGGGAGTTACCTTGAGCAGGTTTGGAATCAGGAAGAGACGCAGTGTTAGGGACCATGTGATCAGAAGCACCCGTGTCCCCAGTCCAATCAGGAACATTGCACTGAGCATGAAAAGCTTGAGCCAGTTGTGCATCAGACATGGAGCCAGAGGCAGCAAACGATTGTAATTGATAGCACTGCGTAGCATAGTGACCCTGTTTCCTACACAACTGACAAATGGGAGGCCTTTTTGGACGAGGAGACCAAGAGTTAGGGGACCGATTTACCCAAGTCCCCTGATTAGGCCTAGCATTCCGATAGGCAGGCGGCTTAGACGGGCGAGAAGAAGACCCACGATAGGCAGGCCGAGACGCATTGGCAGGAAAGGCAACCGGGTTGGAGGCCGGTCCATGTAAGGCTTTAACGGCTTTAACAAAAAATTCATGACTCTCCGCCTTTGCAACAAGATCTGTGAGACCCGGTATGGGACGAGCAGAACGAATATTGGTTGAGAAACCTTCAAAAGCCGGTCCTAAACCGCACAAAAACCAATGAAGTTGGTCCATCGGATCAACCGGATGTCCAACAGCACTAAGTTGATCACATACACTTTTGAAAATACGCCCATAATCCGCAACCGATTTATCACCCTTTTGAATTTGGCGAAGATTGTCACGCAGATTCTGGACGCGCTCAATAGAGGTATTGCAAAACGCATTTTCAAGAGCAATCCATTTTTCACGGGCCGTGGATAAACCCACAGTAACAGAGAGGGCTTCCTCAGTAAGCGAAGCATTGAGAAGGATGATAGCTTGTTGTTCATCACGAACCCAAGTTCTATATTCAGGGTTGTCAACCTCCTTTTCACCGGAAATAATAGTTGGGGAGGGAGCCATAAGAGAGCCATCAACATGAGATGCAATTTGTTGATAGGCAAGTAAGGGCAACATTTGAAGTTTCCAATAGATGAAGTTGGAAGAATTAAGTTTAATGGCAATCATGGGGGCAAGGCCATTCATGGGTGAGGGAGTAGAGGAAGATGAAGCCATGGAATGAAAGGAAGAAAGAAACAAGAACCGAAGGAGAAGAAGAATCGATTGGGAAGAAGAAAGGAAGGAGGAAACTTAATATTCTAGTATTTGGCTGATACCATGTTAATGTGGTATTCAATACATAAAAAAGAGTTAGGAGTAGGCTCTACAGTTACACATAGACTACCTATATATTACATAAATTACAATTAGACAACCTAATTTATCTTAATCTAACAATAATGAACTTCAAAGTTCTAACTTCTAATTTCTCTTGCTTAATGTGCACAAAAGCAACAAAACCAAAAAATTTTAGATTATTATATCTGTCTTTAAGCTTGTCACACCCGACAGCGCACAGCGGAAGGCAAGTCATGAGGTAACGGAAGTTGTTATCATAATAGTTTAGCAATCACATGATATTTACGCAATAGACATCTTCCTACAATGCTCTAGCCAAACATATTTAGTTTCCCAAATTTGTTTAAATGTAAAACCTGTTCAACCAAGATTAAGTGTAAGAAAACGTAGTTTTTAGAAACAAAAAGGTAAAGCCTCAAAAGTTTGGTCCCAAGATCCTGTCCATATGTAGTGCATGTTAAACTACGCTTTCGAATCTCATGCACCCGTACCTGAAAAACATGCTTAAAAATATCAACAAAAGTTGGCGAGTTCACAGGGTTTAAGGAAAATTTTTAAATATTTCCTTGTTTCAAAAATGTATGATCGAGTACCACATCTCTCATCTCCTTGTTAGTTTTTATAAAACCTTTTATCAAAACCCATTTTGTTTGGTGAAAGACTTGATAAAACTAAAACCAAATCAGATTCAAACAAACTTTTAAACAAGAAACATAACCTTGACGAACTCTTTGAAAAATGGTGGGCTTTGATGCTCCTAGTCGCTTTCTCTCTAAAATCCCTTTGTTTCATGAAGGATTTTGCTCCCAAATCACCCAAAACACCTAAATACTCAATGACCCACAACCATTTTTGTAATAGATGTTTAAAAAAAAGAATAGGAGGATGATGATGATTTACGGTTCAAGAGGTAGGTGGTTCAAGAGGTAGGTGGCTCGAGAGGAAGTTAGAGAGGTTTTGTGTGTGTTTTTAAGGTGTAAGAGTGAAAATGGTGGGTGTGGATGCCTCTTATATAGGAATTTGTATGTAATATTATTGATTAAACATAAATAACAATAATAATATTACATGGGGATGAGGGACCAGTTTGGGATGGTGGGGGGGGGGGGGGGAGGGTGTATGTTTATATTTTTTTATAAACCTTATAACATTCTAGTACACACCTTAAATTTTATTAAACCCAATATTATTAAATAACTAAGGTTTTCACCCAATTAGCCAATAATAATATTCCACTTCTAAAAATATTCGTTTTTAGCTAATGTGATCATATTAGTGGATTCCCTAGTGTACCGGGTCTCACAGTCACGTCAAAACTATAAAATGCACAATTATTAGACCATTGCGATTTAAAAAACTATCAATCATAGTATTTATTGGTTTTAATAATATTTTCACTCCGAAAATATTATTCCATGCTAAACCAAGCATTATGGGTCAAAACTAGACTTTTTAAAGTTAACCGGGTCGTCACCAATGTCCATTACGGGTAATTTATCGCCTCACGATACAATAATTCCTAGAATTACCAATAAATCTTTTGAAAATGTTTGGACTTTGCTAATGATTTTTTAAAGACTCTAATAATCACCAATTAAGTGTAATACGCAAATTTGATATTACTTATCGTTTATTATATTGTACGGATAGTACCTGGAATTTTGGCAGTTGTCACAAAGCCCCTCCACCTTTCCAAAGGTACCATGTATGTCCCAAATCAAGAACATGATGATTCAAAGCATACAATTGTATTGACAATCGTTCAATACTCCAAAACAATGGGAATGAACTGCTAACCTAACAATGAACAATAAACAATAAACATGCTTATATATGCTAGGCTAGATTCACAACCCGCGTACATGGCCTAAGGCATACAACCCATCACACCCAAACCAGCCGTGAACCGCATGTTCACAACTTACATGTTCACCCAAAACCAAGAACAGTTAATTGATGCAAAAGCCTAAGTTATGTCCCTACATACCATCATATCAATTATCGAATAAGATGACCTATTGTTGGATATGTTGTTGTTACTTCTTCTTCCCATACTTTTTTTGGCAAACAAGAGATATGCTATATACACTTTACTTTGTTTTATTGGAACTAGGAATCCAATCATTGATTAGTTATTGTGACTATAAAGTATGATTCAAAAAGTTACACTATGGACTATGAACAAAGAATAATATTTAATCATTAAATATTATATGTCACAGAAGGCAAATATAGATGGTGATAAATTTTTAAAAAAATATCTATGAATTTGATTATTTAGAATAATCACGGTTGATTGTTTAAGGAAACAATTAAACGAGATTGTGGATTAATTATATAAAATAATTAATAATTTATTTAAAGCGTTAAATGATCATAAAGGTTTGTTATTTGATAATAAACGGTAAGGATTTATTATTGGATAATAATTAAAACTAGCAAGATACCCGCGCTACGTGGTGGGGTATTAATCGGTATCGGTTTGGTAGGCATCAACACTCGATATAGCACATGAAAAAAAATTGCTTAAGAGGAAATCTACCGGTGTTTTTACCTAGATCAAAACAATAAAATGAAATTACGTTCGCAAAACTAAAAGTCTTAATACACTGATTATAATTATTTTGTTGAAATGTTTTAATGTCCGTATTCATAAATTTTTTTTTATTAAAAGGTATAATGCAAAGTATGAAGTCAAAAGGCTTAAAGTAAAAAATACATAAGTTAATGGACTATTTCCGTAAAAAAAATTTATTAGAGTTCATTGGTTATCTAATATTAAGGGTTAGAAATGTAAATTATTAATTAAAAGAAACAATCATTGTAACCCTGTATTTAAATTAAAGTCACATAACAGAACAATAAAGAATTATTACTGTTTACCATAAACTGTTTGGCCCAATAAAGAAGGAAAAATAATATGTTTGGCCCAATAATAAGTGAATACGTGGCCCAATCACAAATTAGTACTGTTAACAATCTGTTTTGTTGTATATATAGAATATATGAGAAAGTATAGGGTACAAAGTTTCTTAATGTGAGAAGTGTAGGAAGCCACCACATATTGACACGTGTAAACCATGGTTAACTATACCTAACTCAAAACACCCTTCGTTCCTTCCTTTTTGTGGTAGATCTGAACTAACCACCCTTCTCACAAACTTTATCTTCATCTTCATCATCTGATCCACTAGAAGAGCTCGATCCCTCATCAATATAGATGGTTTATACTCCTCATCATCACCTTCCAATCCACCTTTTTACCTTTTTTATTCTCTTTTTTCGTAATCGGAACCGAACCCGACCTCAATCGTTGTTCGACTTCAACCCGACCTTAATCGTGGCTTAGATCTAGTCACTTTCCTCTATCTTCAGAGAAGACAACCAAGACCACATCTCTGTATCTCTGGCTAATCACAAAACAAAGGAAAAAGAAGAAAAAAAGACGAAAAAAACAACCAATCCATAAAAACCTTACCCTAACTGTGTGTGAATATAGTTGTTTGTTTGTTGGAGAAAAACAGAGGAAAATAGGGAAAAAAAGTGAGGAAAAGGTGAGTTCTAATTATACTAAATGCGTTTTACAAAACCAAGTGCGTTTTACAAAAAACAAGTGCGTTTTACAAAAACCAAGTGCGTTTTACAAAAACCAAGTGCGTTTTACAAAAACCAAGTGTGTTTTGTAAAAAACCAAGTGTGTTTTGTAAAAAACCAGTTTAAATAGTGTTTAAAAAACCAAATGTGTTTTATAAAAAAACCAAATGCGTTTTACAAAAACCAAATGCGTTTTACAAAAACCAAGTACGTTTTATAAAAAACCAAGTGTGTTTTGTAAAAACCAGTTTAAATAGTGTTTAAAAAATCAAATGCGTTTTATAAAACAACCAAGTGCGTTTTATGATTTTCTGTTTAACAGTTTCTGATCTTCATCGTCTGAAACTTTTTTGAAAGCCATTTTTTTCTTTAATTCTTCTTCTATTATCAACATCGTTCGTTTGTGTGAATAATACATGCGTTGATAGTGATTTTTGAATATGATTCGACTAATTTTATCGATTGAATTATCATACTCTGTTTTTTTCTATTTTTGCAAATACGTTTTGATTTTGTTTGTAATCGAATGTTTTGATTGTTTAATCATTTTGAACGTTTAATCGAGTTGAAAACAATGAAAAATTAGGTTCAGACGTTGAAAATTTTTGCATCGATTATGTCTGTTGTTATGATTTCATAGAAATTTAAACGTGTTTTTCCTAATTTACCCTTGGTTAGATTAACCCAAATATGATTAGGATTGTTAATTACCATTTTTGCCACCGCCTAAATCTAATGGCTGAGAATGCTTCTTACACTTTGTATGTTAAGAAACTTTGTACGTTAGCCTCTCTCTAGAGTCTAGAATATATATGTGACTTAGTGTTTAAAGTGTTAAATGATATTGAGTATTTGATTAACGAATTGTTTACTTAATCAAAACAATTGTAAATTAGTTAAATATAAATTCAAAGGGTGTGTTTTTTTATTAAATGACTAGATTATACCTCGGGAGCGTCCCGGGGTTGACAAATCTAATATGACACATCAATTTTACATATGAAATAGACTGATGTGCTTCACATGTAAATCCAGGAAAGCTTCGGGTAGCACCTAACCTAAAACAATTAACAATGTATAACTCCAATGTTAACACCTAACCTAAAATAGTGTATAACTCTGTTGTTAACACTTAACCTTAAACAATGTATAATTCTAATGTTAACATCTAACCTAAAACAATGTATAACTCTAATATCAATACCTAACCTAAAACAATGTACAACTCCAATGCTAACCACTAACCTAAAACAATGTATAACTCCAATGTAATTCTAATATTAACACCTATCCTAAAAGCTAAAAAAATGTATAACTCTAACATACTAATATTGACACATAACCTAAAACAATGTATAACAATAATATTAACACCTATCATTATGGCTAAAAAATGCATAACTCTAATACCAATATTCAATACCTACCTAAAACAATGTATAACTCTTCTTCTTCTTCTTCTTCTTCTTCTTCTTCTTCTTCTTCTTTCTTCTTCTCCCTCCTCCTCCTCCTCCTCTTCTTCTTATTGTTGCCCTGTCATATGATTAGAACAACCACACCAAATAGTTTTTGGGTTCCCTTCATTCATACTGGATTCACCAAGGGCCATAAAAAATTGTCCTTCATTCGCTTGTGGTTCATTCTAAGTAACAAAAAAAAATCTTAAAAGATAGGGGGACGCCTGGGTTCGAACCTGGCTCCCTTGCTCTTCAAGAAGCCGCACCAACCACTCCACTACAAGACTAGTATGTTGAAGAAAGTTAAATTAAAACATATTAAAATTATTGCCAAACTTCATCATCTTCCCCAAATCATACATATACCCTAACCCTAACGTAGATTTCAATAAACCCGATTCGTTATGATAACAGTCTAAGATCATAAGGCTATTCTAGAAGATCGAATACACAACAAAACAACATAATCGAGAACAACTTACAATATCGTTTGAAGGTTGAATCGAAGGAGATATGTAAGACCCTAACCCGTAATCATGCGATCAACGCCCAAATCATACGGGTTTTGACCTTACTTAAACCACTCCCGATTAAAACTTAGATATTTAAGAAAAACTTAAATTATCGTGATAAATACTTTTTGATTTCTACACTTTAACTATTACAACATATGATGAGATTTCGCAATTTCACGGGAGACTCTTGAATTCTATTGCGGAAGCTTGATGAGTGTTCGGGCGTGTTCGGTTCTTCTCGTGACTTGATCCTTGCTCTGGGACGTCCATCAAATGTTTACCTAGCACCACCACACAAAGAATGGTTAGTGGGTTGTCAATAATACAATTAAACTAGTATGGGAGTCGTTACACGTCGAAACGGAACGAACCAGGCCAAACGGCCCTTATTCAGGAGAACAAACTACTGCGACTTTTGCGCAGCAGCTGTTCGGATCGCTTTTACCCCTTCTAAAACCCAAATCCGACTTCGACTTTCAAATAAGAATTGTTCTACGCTCCGAGAGCTTTCCAGGCATATAAAGAACGTCTCTTAACGATTTTTCTACGATTTTATATGGAATTTTAAAGATCGTGCTGACATGCAGGTCTCTGTGCGCGGCCGGTCGGTCTAAGTGCGCGGCCGCGCACAGCTTCTGATCATTTTTTTGATGATTTTTAAGCATGGGAATCATGTCGCAACCGCATTCGATGATTCTCGAAGCCTAAGTATTGACGTGCCGACTAAATAAACCTTTGTTTGACTGAAATTATGGTCCGGTTTATGTCGCCATGATCCGGTTCTTAGTTTTGAAGGTTTATGGCGACTTTTACCCAATTTGACCCATTAAGGCCTTAAATCAAACAAGGCACTTTTGACCACTTAAATTGCATACCGTTTGAGTTGTCAAGTCATTAGACACTTGATCAACAAAAGCGTTTGTCCGATTTGTTTCATTACGACTTAGATTCTTAGAATCAACCTTTATTAATCCTTTAAATCCCCAAAATGCCCCTCATGACCAAATCTTTCAATTTAGCCATTCGTGGCGAAACTTCTTGTTTCAAATCCAATGTTTTTGACTCAATGACTTGTTTAAAAACCTCTAAGTCCTTCCGGACTTAGAGTTTCATCCTTTCTCAAGTTTTCACTTGTTTAGTCAATTCTAAGTGCATTAGCGCGCATTTGACACAGTTATGAAAATAACTTACTTGATTGGCACCCACACCTCATGTGAGTACTTTTATCACCTATGTTGCTTCGCCCGAAGGCGTTTATTCGACTACGGACTTACCGGGTGGCCTTGACCCATATCCATACCTTGTGTTTATCCTCCATGATTCTTAACATCGAGCATGCACGAGCAAATGCATTTACCTGTATGCTTTCTAAATATATACATTAACTCCTCGGAACTCAAATGGCAATAACTTGCCATTTGACCCGTTTAACTTTATGAATCTTAATGCTTGGCATACGAGCATCAAGTGTTGGACTCACATGGTGAGGACATCACCATTTGACCCGTTTAGACTCATAGTTCATAATACTATGTTACCCAAGTTTTTATCTATGGTTCAAGTGACACAAACTTGACCCATTTAACTTCATGCTTAACGACTCCATTCAATTGATTTAATTTGGATTAAAACATCATTTCTCACATATCTTTATTAGTTGACCCGTTTGATGGATTCCTCCATTTGGTCACAACTCATTATCTCGATTAAGGTCATAAACCACATTTTGTATCGAGTGCCCATAAGGCGACCCACTTAATAGATTATACCCCTTGGGGTTTATCTTTATCTCACACTCAAGATTTAAAACTAATGTTTATAACAATTAAGCTATGTTATAGTACATTGGTGTAAGTAAAACTTACCTCATATCCGTTCTTGCTTCCATACGCATTGCTTGCATACGTTTGACCCGTTTGCATCCCTAGTTCTTGTACCTACTTAGGGATATGTCAAACTTGATTATTAGAATACATAACATGGATTTAATTCACTATCCATAAATCATGTATTCATTACCCATTTATAGCTAAATCCATAGCCATTTTATTATATAGAATATCCGATTAACTTGGCTTATTACAAACCAATATCACATACGATTGATAGCTCTTACATGATTCTAACTTCATAGTTTCACTAGTGTTCACCAATTTGGCATTTGATCGAACACTTGGTGTGCACCCACCAATTTGTTTAGTTTTAAAGCTCAAGATTAGCCAAAACATAACTGTTTGTCTAATCATCATCATAATACATCATTTAGACCATTTTGCCTAAATTTCTCATATTAACAACTCCTATGAGTCACAAAGATTACTAGATATAAGTTGATTCAACCTAGAGGTTAAACCCCAAAATTCTACACATATACATAAGCATATGATCAAAATCAAATACACATATTAAGTGTGATTTGTAACCGGATTATACATGTTTAAGGCTCCCCAAGACTAGGGTAACCCATATTAACCATTAATTCCACGTTTTTATCAAAACCCTAGATTTTCATAGAAATCAAAAACGAATTATGGCATCAATTTCGGCTAATAAAAGGTACCTTGTTGTAGTTTAGACCTTAGATGACTTGTTTCTTGCTAGTGCATCAAAAAGCCCATTGATTTGGCTTGGATTTGAGCAAGGATTTGGTTCTTTAGGTTTTGGAGGTGAAGGAGAATTCTTCTCCTGATTTTATACGACACACACACCTAAGTGTGTGTGTTCTTCCCCTTATTCTTATTATTATCACACAAGTTTGCCATTCTGGCAACTATGGTCCCTCCAAATTCCCGAATGTCATTTTCTAGTGAAACTAGCTAGTCAAGCTAGATTTTCTTGTAATACTTGCTTATTTATAATATTAGTAACATTAAATGGATTAGTTCCATATTAGAACATAACCCAAGTTCTTATTGTTCGAGTCTCGTTTTATTATTTTGCTAATCACGCCTAATAGCGTAATTAAGCGTAACGGATGATTTTGGGGTGTTACAAGATAGAACCGGACTTTGACCCGCAAATTGCAAGTTTTCTGTCACGATTGGATTGTTTTGAAGTGGGTTTATGTTCGGTCAAGGATTTCACGCGATTTGGAAGGATCTATTTATAGGTTTAAACCAAAAATCTTTACGTTTTTTTTATCACATTCATATGATCGGCCGTTACCCACTAATTGTCTAATTAAATTCGTTTTAATACGTTAAAATGTACAATAGTCGGCCAATAATCGATCTTAAATGACGGAGAAACGCTCGCAAATCATTATAACGGGTTGAAGGCATCTTTAAAACTGGTTTTAATGATTGGTCGGAAAGGACGCCGGTGACCGGAAATGGTCACCGGAAAGTAATCGTGATATGATGGGGAGGGAAAACAGGTTTGCAGTTGTCACACCCCGACTTTTCCCTCATCGGTTGTGACGTTTGGTGCCTTTGCCACGCAACGGAAAGATGCTTCTAAGACCTTTTGTTTCCTGAATGTCTTTACCACCAAACCCGACACAGCCACCACCACAACCGTGCACCCGACCACCAAACCACCGAGAACCATAACTATACCGAGCCACAATCATAACCAACAACCACTCAGCATCATCATGACCACAATCGAACCACAAATAATATATTGGTTCATAAAATAATAAATAAAACATGCCGGAAATGTTCGATTTTTAAAACATAACAAAACTGTGAAATTTAAATATAATATTTGTTATCCCATGCATGCATTCAAAACACGCGTTTAAAACACGTTATAAGATTCGACCACAGTTTCTTTTGTTAAAACGATCTCTTAACCTATGAAACTTAATAATTAACAATTTCTATTATAAATAATTACTTCGAATAATTAAAATCACATCCGGTATTGGTCGGAAATTGCCAGATGTCAGAAGTTTTGGCATTTGACATAAATAGCCCCCGTAGTTTTGGTTCTTATATAGATTATACTTGAAACTTAATATTTTCATTTATAACCCATCTCAAGTTTATAAACTTTAAACCTTTTAAAAGAAAACTTTCTAACTTTATAAAACTTTCATACATGTTTAGTCTTAAACCTTTCAAAAGTTTAAAACTTTTAAAAATGTTGTCACATTTATACTTTTGAAACAAGTTATATGAATTCTTGTATTTACATTCAAATGGAACGTATTTATATAAGAAAAATACAAAGTTTGATATAACATTTTTTTATTTAGGGAAACGGAGAGTACAAGGACAAAATTTGTCAATGCACAAATACAAGAAGGGCTAACGTTGTAACAATGATAAAATAAAAAGGATGGATGCCACAAACCATTTGCACCTTTGAGTCACCTTCAAATTTATTCTTTATAAGTGTCCAGGCATGCTTGGAGGTGGTATCTCCTGCAACCCGGGAAAAAATCTCGTCATGAACAACAGATTGGATTAGAGATAAACCACGGGCATCTTTTTTTTTTTATGTTCTCTTGTAATCGACCCCTATGACCACCGGCTTCATTGTATTTGGTTACCACAAGATCCTAGAGATCTTGTGATATCAGGATGGTCTTCATTTCGATCTTCTAAAATTCATAACCTTCTCTTTTAAAGATTGGAAGAGGGATATTAGGTATGCCGCTAGTATTAGTTACAACAATGAAACAAACACAAGAATGAACACAGTAGAGCTTTGACATATTTCAAATGTTGTCAGTGTAGAACCTGGAATGCTTTGATACCTCTTTGTTAGAGCAGTTTTAAGCATTCAACACTGGAGTTATAACGGTTCAAAAGGAATACTTTATTCATACTGCAATGCTTCTTTAAATATGGAAAAACAAGAGAGAGTCTAACGTAAATACAAATAAAAAAATAACAAACTAAACAAGTAGGACCTAGTAAACAGGAAAGTAGCTGTTTGTTTTTTTGTTCAGAAGCACTTCTGACCTCTTTTGTCTGCGACGCGCAGACGCGCGCAGACGTTTGGGGTCTGCAGATTGTTTGTTTTTTGGAAGACCTTTTACTCAAAAAGGTCTTCCTGACCTCTTCTTGATGCAGACTTGTTTCAAGATCTTCTAAGGTCTTCAAAGGTCTTCTCCTCTTCTCTTCTCCTCACCCACCACCACCACCACGGTCCACCACCACCATGGTCCACCACCACCACGTTGCACCACCACCACGGTCCACCACCACCACGATCCATCACCACCATGGTCCACCACCACCTACCACCACAGTCTACCACCACCATCCACCACCACTGTCCACCACCACCCACCACCACCATCGTCTACCACCACCATCCACCACCACCGTCTACCACCACCACTATCCACCACCACCACCACCATCGTCCACCACCATCCACCACCATCACCACGGTCCACCACCAAACTGCTGTAAAACACCAGTTTATTTAAATTTCAGTTTATTTCAGCAGTGACCAGTCTGCAGACGTTAACAAACAAACAATATTCTTCTTGCAGACTGCAGACCTTAGGTCCACCTCTTCTCATGCAGATGTCTACAGATGTGGTCTGCAGACTGCAGACCTTTTTCTGCAGAAAAAACAAACAGCACCATAGACTCGGTCCTTTATTCAACAGATAAACTTGAACTTCATGCACACGACTTTGAGTCCAGTACCCACATTAACGACTAGTTTGAATTACCTCCAATATATATAGTGATGGAAATAAGCACCAAAAATATCAGTAGTAGGTTTTGTAAAAGCTTATGTGACAGAAGTAATTTGCAGTACGAATTTACACAGTGACAATTTAATAACATAAATATTACAAACATGAGTGGCACATAGTTCCAAAATAAACGAGAAGCATGAGAACAAAATGAACAAGTTCACTTATAACGATATGTTTCAAGTACTAAATCTCCACGAGGATGGAAACTTTTATTCTTCACCACGATTAACCTTACGAACATAGTCAAAAGGAGATATCCAAACCATGAAACTTTTCTTTAGTGATTTCATCTAAAATACGACTCATATCATCAGTAAGATGATTCGTCCAATCTCCAACTTTACCTTCTCTAAAAAACACTTCAAAAGACGAATCATTGAATGAAGTCCCCTTACTAACCTTACTTAGATTTTCAAAACTACAGAGTTCAATGATTCCTTGGACCGCACCTGTTGCCTCTTCCTCTTCTGTGAAAGGGCAGCCCAAGAATTTTGCAAGTCGCTTCACATTATTCGCCGTGTCATTCATCATGTCCTCATACTTTAAGAATAAAATTTTTTCTGGTTGTTCTACACCCACCTTATGGTACCCTTTCACATGATCCCAGTAAGGCCCGTTTAGCATGATGCCTTTACGAAATAGCTCAAACGCCTCTTCGAATGTTAGTTGACCAAGCGATTTGTCTCTCAACTTATTTGCAAAGTGAAATAGAGACACAAAAACATCTTTAGGGTTTCTATATAAATAAACAAAACGACAACCACAATCAAGAATGGATTGAGGCAATGAAGTGTATGGTATATGGGTAGCAAAGAGACGTGGCAAATGCGGATCTAGATAAGTAGGTGTCTTTAAACAAATTTCGAGTTCAATGTAGGGCAAACATATATGAGGGTTAGAGACAAGTAAAGGGTGAGTTAAAAGACCGTTATTTTTATATTGGGTTCTGTGTGCCAAAGCAAACGCGAGTGCCTTGAGCCATGTTGTACCAACTTTAGGTAGAGTGACCAAGTAGATATCAGTTGGACGAGCTTTAAAAGTGTCTTGTAATGCCATCAGAGATTCAATCGAGATTGCATGCTTCGATTCAAACCAAAAGCCTTGGTACATGTACATGCTTTCACTTGTCCAACCTTTCTCTTTTGGAAGTGTTACAAGCTTGTCTTTGTATCTATCAAAAATGATGGCCAACTTTTCCTTATCTACATCTTCATCACTAAAATTAGCTATATAAGAAGGAAGAGAGAAAGCCTGAGTAACTAGAGGCATCGACATTTGAAGTCTTTGTATAGACTCAAAACGATTTTTTTCTTATTTATAGACCAAATAGTTTTCTTGTATTCTACTCCATTGAATTTTAGTTTGGTCATATATGGATGACATATACAATAAAAAAAAAGGGAAAATTGCCAAAATAAATATTTGATCAAGACTATTTGCCAAAATAAACATCCGATGCGTCTAAACATTAGGGACGAAACACTCTTTTGCGTCTACCAATCAGATGATTAAACGTGTAAAGCCTTCAGACGCTTTAATTTTTAAGGTCCCTGCGTCTAAACTTTAAACGCGAGGTTGTTCTTTAGACGCAAAAGGCCTTCAGACGCTTCCTCCTCAACTCTTCGCGTCTAAAGAATAGCCTCGCGTCTAAAGTTTAGTCGCAAGGACCTTAAAAATTAAAGCGTCTGAAGGCTTTTACACGTGTAATTATCTGATTAGTAGACGCAAAAGAGTGTTTCGTCCCTAATATTTAGACGCATGAGATGTTTATTTTGATAAATATGCTTGGTTAAATGTTTATTTTAGCAATTTCCCATAAAAATATCTTATAAAATCAAGGGGAAAGATTGTATGTGATTAATATAAAGAACCAAGGAGTCTCGAAACAATAAGTCGAGCCAAGTTTTATTTTAGACATGAAAAACAACAAGAAAAATAAAATTTATGACATGTAGCCTCATTGAAACTAGTGATTATATTAAGCTAATGGCAAATGACAATGGTAAGTAAAACGAGACATCATGTATAGACTATTACAAATTCCTTATTCGTGTGGAGGCAGTACGGGTTTTGGGGGAATGTCGTAATCAAGTCCGATACACCAACGTTGGGCCCGTTAAAACAACGTAGTCTGGGGCAGACCTTGACTAAGGCTGCGATTGGGTCACTCATATGAAAGTCACCATTCAAAAAAAAAAAAAAAAAAAAAAAAAAAACCGGGTTATAACATTTTTTTTTGTTTTTCTTATTAGCTTAGAAAATTTAACATTACATGAGATTAGATCAGTAAAATATTAAATGGTTTTTAATAAGCGGAAATATAAAAAGAATTAGTTAAGAAAATAAATAAGAGATAAACTTGAAATTATGATTTAATAATGTAGGCCCGTCTTGGACAATCCAAGTATCACGGGAATGATACGTCACGAGTGCGGAATCCTCGGGACGCATTTTGATAACAATATCAACAACACACGCAAAGACGAGTTGCCAAAAACACAAAAAGATGGTTTCAAAGTCGAATCTTTATTGAAAACAGAGCGCGGGTGTAAAAATGCAAAATCAGACCCGAAAACCTAGGAAAACGCTGCAGGAATGTGTGATGTGACAACCTTGAAGTTAGGACAATGATTGATGCTATTTATAGGCCCAACTAGTCCGCATTGGCCCACGGGGCGACTAGCAAACACGACATATGACTATGGTTCATAGTCGCCTAAAAGACGGACGACTGTGGCCATACTTGCCTATAAATCTACACGGCTAGCAAAGCTAGTGATGTGTCAACTTACAAACACGCCCTTTATCACACAAACGCGTACAAACATAAACAAAACAACTATTAAACACATATACTTGGTTAGGGACATCTATATAACATGTACTAAAAAATAATATTATTTCATATGAGTGATAATTGAGATAATCTTAAGATTTTTATTTATTATATAGTAAAATAATAATAAAGATAAAGATAAAGGTTATAAATTTTTATAATTTGGGTTATAACCTAAAACTTTTGGCGAGAATTTAAGGGTGAGGATGGTCTCACCAAGTGATATGTGTCTCCTCCCAATCGTTTTATTATATATATTGATATATTGATGTTGATTTATAAGTGGTTTGCGTTTCATGGTCTTACATCATGCTTAACAAGTGTTTTGAGCATTAAACGGTTAGTAGATTACCTTTGTAGGTTTACCCTACTTTGTTTTTACTGTTAAACCTATTACTTTTTATGTTTTACATTTAACCCCTACACTTTTTTTTTTTACTTTGAACTTTATCCAATGCATCTTAAAACATATTTTTTTTTGTTTTACGTTTCAATCCAAAATTTTCAAGTTGACACTTCGCAACGTAAGTATGTAGTTTAACGTGTTTACCTCTATTTTTTCGGTCGAAAGGTGGTATGATGTTGTTTTTTAAGTTTCAGCCGAAATGTGTGTGCATAGTTCACCGTTTTTATGTTTATATTTCACACAATTTTATTGTTTTCATTTTTTATTTGTTTTTTAAGAGTTTTTTTCGGTGTTGTTGGTCATTGAGTCGTTGACAATAGTGTACTTGGTACGGTTATATGCCATCCGCAACAACGCAAGGGGCTTAATACTAGTATATATTAATGGAGTAATGGAAATAAATAATCCAATATTACTCTTTGGCCGATAATGGTCCCAACTACGAAAATAACAATTAGCGGTCCCAACTTTTGACATATTGGCCACCAACGGACCCAAACTAACTAAGGCTAACTCAGTTAGTGTGATGCTGACGTGGCATGACACGTAGGATGCCACATAGGATCATTTTGCCACCTAGGATGCCACGTCGGATGCCACATAGGATCATTTTGCCACCTAAGCATGTCACGCCAGCATCACACTAACGGAGTTAGCCTCAGTTAGTTTGGGTCCGTTGGTGGCCAGTACGTCAAAAATTGGGACCGCTAGTGGTTATTTTCGTAGTTGGGACCATTATCGGCCAAAGAGCAATAGTTTGGATTGTTTATTTCCATTACTCCTATATTAATTTACAAGTGATTTGTACGTCATAATCTTGTACATCATGCTTAACAAGTGTTTTGTATATGAAAGGTTTGTACATCATGCTATGTAGTTGTACCCTACTTTGTTTTTCTTTACTTTTTTTTTTGTTTTCTCTTAACCTTAATCGTTTTCATCTTTTACATTATACCCTTATACATTTTTTACTTTGAACTTTATCTCATGTATCTTAAATAGATTTTTAGTTTTACGTTTCAATCCAAATTTTTCTAGTCAACACGCCACAACGTGCATATGTAGTTCAACATTTTACATCTATTTTTCCCGTCGAACGGTCACCCTGTGTTTTAAGTTTCGGTCTAATTTTTGCGTATTATCACGCCGCAATGGGAGTGCATGGTTCACCACTTACGTCTAGATTTTTTTTGGGCCTTTATGAATGCCTTGAGTCCATAATTAGGCTTATCATCAAATCTGATAATTAGCTTTATTAGTTGACAGTTTGATCGTATTTTGTCTATGATATACTCATTGCAACAAAAAGTTAATGTATGTGCTTTGCAAGTTGTTTGGCAGGATGATATCGATCCAGACAATATAACATATGAGGTTTGCTATTTAGTGTTCATTGGTTAATGCTAATGTAAAGGTTTTCTTAATAAATTACAGCAAGAACGGATTTAAAATACCCTTGTTTAATTCGTGCAGGACTTACTTGATTTAGGCGAGGCTACTGGGACCGAGAGTCGGGGTCTTTCTGAAAATCTTATTAATTCACTTCCAACTACAAGATACAAGTCGAGCGACTTCTTTTTGAGGAAAAAATCTGGAGATAGGTAAGTTTGGGTTAAAAAAAAATTATTTATGTTTCTTTCTCTATTATATTTATGAATCATTATAGTTTGATTGTTAAAATGAATGAATGTGTGACAAAAGGTGGATGTTGGTACACTAAACTTACCATATTTATTGACTACATATAGGGAAAAAGATCAAGACACCAACAGTCAACATGTCTGTCTCTTTGTGAAAAATAATTTTTAAATGATGTTAGGCAAGTAACTAAGACGTGTTACTATTACTCTGTACAAGATTCTTTTCATTTAAGTCATTCGACTCCATATGTTATGCTGCTAATATGCTATTACTCTTGCAATAATGAAATATTAGTGAATGTTTATTTCTTACTAGCATACTCAGTTAATATTCGGGCGAACCTTGGAGCAATGTCCATGACAGATTTAGAAGTTTTTTTTGTCAGTGGGTGCATAAATGAACCACGTTAGAAAGAACTGAGTAATGCCAAAACGGGTCTTTTAAAAGCTAAATTCACAATTAAATATATAAGTTAAGACAAAAGATCAAATACAAATAAAATTATCGTGCGAACATACGAACTGAAGGGAACAAAAAAAAGTGGCGGTGGCATTTTCGTAAATAATGACCACCACTCTTTGTTGTATAATTACTCTAGTGTATATAATTACTCTAGAGTAAAAAAGTGGCGGTGGCATTTTCGTAAATAATGACCACCACTCTTGTTGTATAATTACTCTAGTGTATATAATTACTCTAGAGTAATTACCCTAGAGTAATTATATAATTACTCTAGTTATATAACTACGCTATATAATTACTTTAGAGTAATTTTATAATTACTCTAGTTATATAATTACGCTAGAGTAATTACACTAGTTATATAACTAGAGTAATTATATAATTACTCTAGTTATATAAAGTTTCCAATATTTACAGAAATGCCACCGCGTGTTTTTTACTTCAGTTCGTACGATAAAGCCTATTTGTACGTGAACTTTACTCTATAAGTTAATTTGTTCCTTGATCATCAATAAGATTGTCTTCCTCTCTTTGTTAGTCTTTTTTTTCCTAATTAAAAATTAAAATTCAAATTAGTCCTTGTTAATAATATTAGTAAGAAACATACAACCAACAAATGGATTGGATGCATAAGTATAGTAAATGGGAAATAGTGTACCTTGATACTGTGTTGTATTATCACCAACCGCGGATAGCATTGAGAAACTAAAACCAATGGTTTAGTTGTTGGAAGTTAATCTAAAATTTTTAATATGCACATATCATGCCTATATTGGAACGACAACCCAAGACCATGCTTGCTCAGCTTGGACACTAGCTTTGCCTCTTTTTTTTTTTTTTTTTTTTTTTTTTTTTTTTTTTTTTTTTTGTTAAAACTCCTATATAGTAAAAAATATGTTTGCATGCATTTCTTTTTTAAAAATAAAGATGAAAAATTAGAACATGTCTATACGACATGGCGATGTATATGATCCCAATCGTTGAAATTTTTGGTAGGTAAGAAGTTGCTTGATTGAGAATATAAATCAAAATTTTTAATATTTATAAATCAAATCTCCTTGTGTCCTATGGACAACATCCAAAAGCTGCAACACCCGTTGTAGTGGATTAAAGGAGAAATCCTAAAATGTTCATCTTCTCCAAATTTTGACTTTATGTGTAATGTTATGCAACACCAGTTGTAATGGATTGAAGTTCATACTTCTTAACTTGTATTGATTAACAATGCACTTGTATCAAGTGTTTAAAACGATATATTTACACTATACCCAGAATGTAACACGCATTGATTAGGTATGACATATTTTCTTCGTGTTACAACGTAACCATCTACCCAGAATGTCTAATGGGTAAAAAAGAGGCTGACCCAATCCAACTGCTTCACTTGCACTATGAAATAAATGTAACAAGCGATACTATGCTTCAACCAAAGCTGCTAAGCACCAACCAAAATTTGAGTGATACCACTCAATGGTAGTACATCGACAATCACCTTTCCCTTGGAACTTTAAGAAGACATGGCCCCACCTGAAATGGACAAAATCATGCCCATTATTTCCTACAGTTACGATTTGCATAAGAACCATTCCTTTACTAAATGTTACTTCTTTTCATTCCTTACTCACGGGAATTCATTACGTAGGTATTCCACACAAGGCACATAACCAAACCTAAAACGAAATGGTGAAAAAACAAACAAAGTGCTGCAAAACGTGAAACCCGTCGCACAACGTGCAGGAAAAAAAACATAAATACCCACCGCAACACGCGGGGCTTCCCACTAGTATTCTAAAATTTCTTTACCACCGAAAACTTAATTAAATAGTATTGAAGTGTGAGTATTACATATCTTGACATCATTTTAGATGATTACTTTTATCTATATACTAGCTGATTACCCCGGGAGGGTCCCGGGGTTGAAAAATCTAATTTTACGTGATAACCTATTGCAAATGGCTCAAGTTAACTAACCACAAAATCTCTCAATCATAACATGTTCATAGTATTCTAATCAGTAATAACTCATATTCCCTAATCTAAAACCTAATCAGTAATCATCTAAAGAATCACTTATGTAAGCTGCAACTATTCAAAAACTTATCACATCTCTCTAATTTCTCACATTCTAATGACTCTTATAATTCCTAACCTAATCAACTAAACAAACACTTAAGTTGAAAGTTGTAACCATTGCATCTCATTATGCCACGTGACATAATCAAGAGATGGTTGAAGCCACCATTGAACGCCATGTCAGCAACTATCAATTCTTCCCGGTAGCGTCCCGGGGTTGAAAAATATAACCATTCTAATAATACTAATACTAATAGTAATAATTATTACTCTTGTAATTAATAATTAAATAAATAAAAAAAATAACCTTGCTATAAGCTGACACCATGTGTTGCAGTGTTGCGCGATTCTTTGTTCTAGCTTCTCTTGATGAAGTATACCTAGTAAAATTCCAATGATAACATGGCGATTGGGCTGATTTTCAATATCGTAGATAAGAATCTGGTTTAAAAGAAAAAACATGATTAATGAATAACATGAACAGTTTGTGTTTTTTTTCCTGTATGAACGAAACCCCACAAAAAAATAGTCGATTTTTTCTCCGTTTTTTATATAGCACTATGGTACTCGTTGGAAAGATAATAAAACGCTCGTTAATTTGGTGTGATTTTTTTCTTTAAAAAATCTCGTATATAAAAGATATAAACGTTTAAAAATTATGGGAGGAAATATGAGAAAGAAAATTTTAAATTTATTTTTAAATTATTTTTTTCCTAAAATAACTCAATTTAATTAAAAAATGAAATAATTCAAAAACACTAAAGTTTTTCAATTATGATGCCACGTGTCAGTTTCATAGAGAGATTGAAGGCACCATTGCACGCCACGTCAGCAATGTTCAATTCTTTTATATATATTAATAGATTAATAGATATAAAAGAAAATGTATATGCTGACGTGGCGTGTAATGGAGGCCTCAACCTTACCTTGAGAGTGCCACGTGGCATCATAATAGAGAGTTTTTTGTGTTTTTGAATTGTTTCCTTTTTTAATTAAATTGAGTTATTTTAGGAAAAAAATTTTTAAAAAAATTTAAAATTTTCTCTCTCATATTTCCTCCCATAATTTTTAAACGTTTATATCTTTTATATACGGGATTTTTTAAAGAAAAAAATTACACCAAATTAACGAGCATTTTATTATCTTTCCAACGAGTACCATAGTGCTATATAAAAACGGAGAAAAAATCGACTATTTTTTTGTAGGGTTTCGTTCATACAGGAAAAAAACACACAAAGTATTCATGTTATCACGTAAAATTAGATTTTGTGGGGAATATGAGTTATTACTGATTAGAATACTATGAACATGCAATGATTGAGAGATTTTGTGGTTAATTAACTTGAGCCATTTGCAATAGGTTATCACGTAAAATTAGATTTTTCAACCCCGGGAAATCAGCTAGTTACTGATATACTAATTCATAGTTTACATAATCGAAATTGAACTATGTCGTGTTTACGATCTAATTATTTCATGAAAATATGTTATCACACCATTAATGCAACACGAAAGCCATTACTTTAAAAAACAAAATAACTGGTTGTTGTGTGGTCACTCTAATGTATTATCAATAAGATATCTTGATCAATTATTTAATAAATTACACATATTCGAACACTTTGTCTAATTTGTTCAAAAGATACGATGTAGACTGGTTAAGTTTTTTTTTTTTTTTTTTTAAGGGTGAACTTCATTAAAAAACGCAACCGGTCCTCAAAGCAAGGACCGGAGCATCAAAGAATTACAACATATACATCAGATACAACGCCCAATCTTTCCAAACCAAATTCTTAAACCTGGATCTAGAGGCGAAGCTTGGTTCGCCAATCGGTGGGGGCCGGACTCAATTTTTTTCGATCGGTAGTGGCAAATCGGTGGGGGCCGGACTCAACCCGGACTAAATTTACCTACGAAAATCGCAAATTTCCACTAATGCGCCAAAAAACAGGGGGGGGGGGGCAGGGCCACCCCTGGCCCTCAAAATGCTTCGTCCTTGCCTGGATCTCGACTTTAATCAAAGAAACGATAAAGACTTGACTGAAGCCACAACCTCTATCACTTTAGCTTCCTTTCCTTTGAAAATCTTATCATTCTGAGGGATCCAAATAGCCCACATCGAAACAAAAATAATACATTGAATTATATGTCTCGCTTCCTTGTTTCTGTTCCCATCCGCAATCTTACACAAATCTCGAACTTCAAAAGCGAAAATTGGGCCTAATTTGCACCATGACCCAATAGCCGACCAAAAACCGAACGTCCACCCGCATCCTGTAAAAACATGCAAAGAAGTTTCCTCATCCACATCACATAGAACACAAGAGGAATCCGAAATATTAATTTGTCTTCTACAAAGCGCCACGCGAGTCGGGATACGATCCATCTCAAGCCTCCATATAAAAACTTTAATCTTTAGAGAAACCCATTTAATCCAATGCATACAACTCAATCGGTGTTGAATCCTGTCTTGAGTTAATAACTTCCTGAAACCAGCAACAGTATAGGCACCATCGGCGACTTTTCCCATTTCCACCGATCAGCAGCTTCAACTAGAAAAAGGCCGTGCACAGTTGAAACCAGCTGACCGTATTCTTGACCCTCTGTAGCAGCCATAAAATCTCTCTTCCACTTGCAATTTAAGTCATTTGACCCATTGATCCAAACGACACTGATGAACTCATGTTTATCCACAAATAGCCGAAATAAATTGGGGTAAATTTCTCTAAAAGGAGCCTCCCCATGCCATATGTCTAGCCAAAATCTATGTTGCCTTCCATTCCCTACCAAACCTTTAAATTGATAAATGACTTTTTTGGACTCCACCATCAGTTTAATAAGACAAGCAACTAAAGCCTTCCAACCTCCCGAAACCGAATTGTTACAAGGAAGGAGCTCCCAAGATTTATTACGACCATGACAAGCATCAATGACTTTCCTCCATAAACATGAGGGTTACACCTTATATCGCCACACCCATTTAGCAAGAAGCGCCATGTTAACCTCAAACAATTTAGCGCTGCCCAAACCCCCATGCTTCTTAGGAGTCATGACAATGTCCCAAGCAACCCAATGGATTTTCTTCACATTTTCGTCTCCTGCCCACAAAAAACGCTTCATAATAGATTCCAAATCTTCAATAATTTTAACTGGAGCCTTATAGAGTGAAAAATAGTATATAGGCAAGCTAGCTAAAACCGACTTAATGAGAATTAGTCTCCCGCCAATAGAGAGCAATTTTGCCTTCCACAACTTATGCCGAGATTTAAACTTGTTAACTACCGTATCCCAATTTTGGATTAGGTTCATATTGGCACCAAATTTTATCCCAAGGTAATCGAAGGGGAGAACACCTTGCTTGCAACCACAAAGAGCGGCTAACACCTTAATGTGACACCCCGCATTTTCAGGTTATCACTTTAACTGAACTCTAGTTAATTTGCATGTATATACGTGGCTAAATACTTAACTAGGGTTAACTAAGAAGGTCTTTCATTGTGTTATGGAACAATAACATATTTTAGATGATATTAACGTACGTTATAATTAAGAAAATCCTTGTTCTGACACACACATGAGTCCTGTATCCAGAACGTTGGTGATTTGTCAAGCATACGTGATAATATGTGCAATTGAAATATGATGTACGTGAATTAACATGTTTATGTGAATTACGTGGTTATGCGAATTACTGCTTAGTTGATAGTCAGTACATAAACTCTGCGAATTTTGTGCATCCCATGATTAATATGTTATGAGATGATAAAAACAATGGTTTTTATGTAAGTTAGGGTGGTTAATATTATCGGGTTTAAAACAATATTAACGGGCCCGGTTAGCAAGTTAAAAACCCATAATACTCAATTACTTGGGCCACAAGCCAACTCTCATTATAAATATAGATAAATAATAATAATAATAATAATAATAATAATAATAATAATAATAATAATAATAATAATAATAATAATAATAATAATAATAATAACCCTACTCCCCTTTTGTGCCGTGAACCCCCACCCCACCCCCTCTCTCAACTTTCAATCAAACAACACGTCTCTTTTACTAATTCAAGTTGATTTGGAGAGGAAATTTGATGGATCTGAAGTGCTTTCGGTATAATACTCAATCCTATATGTTTTAATTATTCTTAATGTATTTTAAAACATCATAACCAAGTTTATCCAGGTCTGAAACACTTTTATAAAGATTAAAACTTGTTGCTCATAAAGATTAATGGGGTTAAACATGATGTTATGCGATGATTGTTATATGTATTGCATGTTCTTGATGTTTTAGACTTCTAGGGTTTATGATTGATGATGATTAATATGTATCTTGCTAGATCTTCATTAGGTTATGTGTTATTAGTGTTATATGATGTTTGTTGAGTATTGGTGATCATTAATATGCAAAGATAGTGATTAAAACTAGGGTTTATGCGTGATTTAAAATCTGGACAGAATGATTAAATCGATTTGCAGAGGCTGTAACGTGATGTTAAATTGTTGGTTTTGATGATTTCTTTGTATGAAAACATTGTAAATGGTCTTATCTTTTCATAGTGGGCAAAATCATCTGTTTTGGACGTTGTTTGATAGATTTTTTGAATTTTCTTTGATTAAAGGTCATATCAGATTTTCGGATTAGTAAAATGGGTCAACTTTAAACGATCATAACCTGAGTTTTACAAAGAGTTAGATTATGAAATTTGGACAGTAGGTCGGAATTGATGAAACTTGACTTTTCCAAGTGGATTCATCCCATTTGGACGAATACACAATTTTTGGCATTTTTTCTACTAATCTGATTTGTTGTGAGTATTTTCTGGACATAGCTGTATTGTGTGGTTTTTCATAATTTTAGTATGGTTTTGTCACGAACTAAAAATATGGACTTGTCTGGTAGACTCCCTGGAATATTTAGTAAAATTTTGGGAGTCTAATTCATTGGATAAGTATTTTTAATAAATTGATTTTTACAGCGCATAATCTGTCCTAAAAACATAGATTATGTAATGAACATTTATGTGGCTATTTGGAGTCTTGTATGACTTGTATTTGACATGAACTTGTATGAGCACTTATATGAGATGTATATAAAGTGTATAACTAATGTTAATCATTGTGTTCACCAACGTGTCTGTAGGGTCTACTTGTGCATTTAGAATCATTAGGTGTCACTTACACGGTTTTGAACTTTTAAATGTCTTGGACAAACAGGTCATATGGTGTGATGATATTACACATATACTCACTTAGTGACACATGTAATAGGGAGTCGGTATTACATCCTATTTGCGGAGTTTGTATTATTTGCTTCCATCCTAAGGTGAGTTTGACTACTCTTTTCTCAAAAGCATGTGTCTCGGGTTGAGACAACTTACTTAACTTTTCTAGTCCAGTTTGGGACAACTCACACATCCTGTGTTACGGGGTGCTAGGTTCACAAGGTGAATCTACTTTTAGTAATTCATGCTTTATGTCCTTGATGAACTAAACCAACCCTATCGTGAAGTCCTTCTAAATACCGAATGAGTTGCTAGTGGGCAAGCGGGTTATTAGTTGATAGCGCTATTAGGGTTCACAAACCTCACATCGTGCTGGGAGCATGGGTGTGAACTATAACTTAACTTTTATTATCATTGTTGATGGGCAATGATGCAAGGCACTTTGCTCACTATTGTGGGATCTCGTTGTTTAGCAGTTCGGTATTACCGGTGTTAGTTGTCATCAGTGGGTTAGCTACCCCTGGCATGTGAATTAGCTGTTATGTGGTCTTGGAGGCCGACGCTTTTACTTGTTGTTACGTGGTCTGGGAGACCTACACTGTTTACTTGTTGTTACATGGTCTAGGAGACCTACGCGTTTACTTACTCATCTTCTTTACTTTGTGAACTCACCAACTTTATGTTGACACGCGATATACATGCTTTTGTAGGTAGTTAGTTTCTGGTGTCACAATTAGGAAGTACAGCACGTTTCACTGCATTTGGGGTCTTGGGCATACACCTAAATTACATATCATGCATTTACGTTTTCTTTCATATGGGTTTAATTTGGACGCGTTGTTTTGCGCATGGTTTTTAAAAGGTTTAAATTTGGTTTACACTTCCGTGGTTTAACTAAACTTGATTTTTGAAAACGAACTAAATGGTTTGGGCATTTAGAGTTCGTTCATATGACTTATGGCTATGGGATCCTGGTATGTCATGCGCCTCGCGGTATAAACCCCGTAGTGGAAATTTAAGGGTGTGACACTTAACTTCTTCTTCGGAACTATTAATTCCAAAAATGTCCAATTTATGAAGGTTAATCTTTAAACTGGAAAAAAGATGGAAATACATAAAATATGAAGCATATTCTTGAAATTATTCACGGACCATTTGCCCACAATGAGAGCATCGTCCGCGTAAAGCAAGTGAGACAAGAGCGACCTATTATTACCGACGTTTAGACAATCAAAAACTCCAACATCCGAGGCTTTATTAATCAAACATGTGAAGGCTTCCATCACAATAAGAAAAAGGAAAGGGGAGAGCGGATCTCCTTGTCTTAAACCTTTCTCACATTGAAAAACGTAAGTAGGAGAATCATTCACAAGAACTGAAGATCGGGCCGACTTTAAAACCCCTTCTATCCATAAACACCAACGATCCGGGAAGCCCATTTGCTTCATAATAGAGATAAAAAACTCCAATCTACATTATCGTATGCTTTCTCAAAATCAATCTTGAACATAAACGCCCTTTCACCCCTTTTCTTCAACCAGGATACTATCTCATTAATGATCAAAGGACCATCAAGAATAAACCGCTCCGATAAGAAACCACTCTGCGTCTCGGAAATAATAAAACACATCACCTTTTCAATCCGGTTCGCAAACACTTTTGAAATAACTTTAGAAATTATTCCAATCAATGTAATAGGCCTGTAATCTTTTAAACCGGTTGGGTTTTTAATCTTTGGAATGAGAGTGATAAACGCCGCACTTAATCCATGATTAATCGATCCCGTATTATAAAAAAGAGTAAATAAATTCAAGAAGTCATCTTCGAAAAAAGCCCAAAACTGTTTCAAGAAGGCGAAATTGAAACCATCGGGACCTGGAGCACGATCGCTGCCACACTCGAACACAGCTTTTTTTATTTCTTCTTTTGAGAAAACGGCTACTAAACCTTCTATAGAATCGGCTCCCAACATATTGTTATTATCACATCTCAAAAGCGGCCTCCTGCCTGCACACTTAGAAGAAAACAAAGAGCGGTAAAATTAGAAAATATGTTTCTTAACTAGACTAGGCTTCGTCACCCAACACCCATCAACCATTAAGCCCGGAATATTGTTTTTTGCCTTTCTGCCGTTAACCACACTATGAAAAAAGGAGGAGTTTTCATCTCCACCCGAAGCCCATCTTATTCTCGATTTTTGTTTAATATCGAGATATCTAAAATGCTCAGTCATAGCCACGCCTTGCTTACATTCTTCATATATCCACATCTCCTCCTCTTCCAAATCGACACTCTCCATCTCCAGTTCTGTCACACCCTCAAATTTCCACGTGCGGGGTTTTACCGCGAGGCGCGTGACACACTAGGATCCAAGTCAACGGTCATAATAAACGACAACTATATGATATGAAAACAACGTAAACTGCCCATTAATTTTCAAAACTATTCCAACACAGCGGAAGCACAATATATTATTACAACTCAAAAGTAAAACTCAAAGTCTGAAATGTTTAACAAAAATGCTTATGAATCCTAGACGCCGTGAGACTCCGTGCGCCTATCGATAGCTGCTACCTTAGCGACTTGAGACAAACATGCTAAAAACGTCGGCAAATAATGCCGGTGAGTTCATAAGTTTTTAATGAATACCGACTACAAATGAATACCGACTCCCAAATGAATACCCATGGTCAATCCAGACCACATGCATGCAAGACATATGGATACCTTACTACTGCGATTGGAAAACCATTACTGGACTCGAATATTGTGAATATTGAATACGTGCCCGAATGAATACTGAATACTGAATACTGCATACTGAATACCTAAGAGACAACATGCACCCGTCCGACCTCTAGTCGACGAGTGGGGCAGGTCAAGCCTAAATAGATCTATCCACATTTCCCCCATTGTGCATCCCCGCACATTCATGGTTCTCCCCGGGACTTCCAAAACATCGCATAATAATATATGAATACTCCAAAACATAATGAATTCGTGAATACCAAAACATAGTTGACACACCTTTCATGAAAACATAGTTGACACACCTTTTATGAAAACATAGTTGACACACCTTTTATGAAAACATAGTTGACACACGTTTAAAGAATATAACATGTTTTCTCCCCCGAAAATGTAAAACCACTAAAAGAGTGGGGCCGTGAAACTCACCATAGAGTGCGTCTTCTGGTAACTAGAAATGCAACACGTGTATGATAACCCCAACTAATGACAACCTATCAATGAATTCGAATAAGTGTTTTGACTATCAACCCGAATGTTAACTAGTCCCTGATTGTCCAGATCTTGACTACGTGTGTTTAAACATTAACCGGACATACCAGACAGATCCGCCATCCCGTTGGTGACCCATTACATCAATTAGTCAAGTACATAAGGTTAACACATAAGTTTCAAGCATAAAACATTTAGTTTGCATCAAAAATGAGTCGTAAGGTCAAACCAGAAGATTTCTGGGTTTGGTTCGACCCCAAGGGCTTCTGGTTCGACTCATGGACCCTTGGTTCGACCCTCATGATGTTCATTCAACCTATTCACAAGTTCATTCAACCTAACACATGTTTATTTGACCCTAACATATGTTTATTCGACCTTAACGCATGTTAATTCAACCCTAACACGTTTTAATTCGACCCCAGACACCCAGATTCAACCCCAGGCACCCTGATTCGACCCTATGGTGCCACATTCGACCGATTTGAGCTACATTCGACCCCCAGGAGCCACGTTCGACCCCCAGGAGCCACGTTCGACCCCTAGAAGCCACGTTTGACCCCCAGAAGCCACGTTCGACCCCCAGAAGCCACGTTCAACCCATTTGAGCCACATTCGACCCCACGAAGGGTCGAATGAGTTCCACGTTTGACCCCACGAAGGGTCGAATGAGTTCCACGTTCGACCCTTTGCTGCAACACTTCATAAAACGCATCAAAACTATCCGAAAACATCACGAAACATCACCAATCACAACAGTCAACTATCATTAACATATTCCCACAAAACCCTACCAATTTTTATCCCGAAATCCGTCCGTTTTACAAGTTACCCAAAACAGCACACCTTTGATCTTTGTTTAGAAGATTTTTGTAGGTTAGATTATGGAAAACAAGGGCAAAAACTCCTTCCCCAATGATTAAAGTTTCTAGAGAGTGTTTAGAGGCGTTTAAGGTTTGTGAAATGATGAAAAATGACAAAGTGTGGTATTTATACCCAATCCACATTCGCCCCCTGTACAAGGTCGAAGGTGCCCACATTCGACCTCATACAGGTCGAATGAACTTTATGTAGTTTTCCATCCCAGGTTTGCCCCCACGCTATGGGTTGAACTAAGATCCTATCCCAGGTTCGCCCCCATGCTATAGGTCGAACCAAGACCCATGTTTTCTAGTTTTTTCCAGTTTTGTCGTTTTAACGCATTTTAACATATCCTAACACATGAACATGCAATCCTAACCTATGTTTAACATATATAAGCATGGATAATCATCTACACACCGTTTAAACACGTATTTGCATATAATCCACCATATAGGACTCCTCTATGCATAACACTTATTCTAGTTTATGTAATTCACCAACAACGGGACTCGTAACGTGTGTGTGCGATTAACCTAATGATCCTCCAAATCATTGAACCCTGGACAATACGGATTGTGTTCCGACTCAACTGGCCCCGTCAAGTATGTTTAATAATCATTTCTCGCTAAGGTAGACTTTATGTGTTTATAAAATGTTGACCTAAATATGCCGGGTGTCACAAGTTCCAACTTCATGATTTCTAATTTCATACTTTCGAATTCAGCCCCTTCTTTAATCTTGATATTCGCCCACCAATCTTTTAAGGCAATGCGAACCTGTTTAAACTTATTAGCAATAATCAAATCAGGATCTCCCACATAGTGCTAACTATCCAAAACATCAACAATTAATTCCTCACATCCTTCCTTTTCCAACCAAGAATTGTACCGCCTAAAAGGTTTAGCTCCAAAATTCGAATCAACCAAGGAAAGTAACAGAGGGCAATGATCGGATCGTTCTCTAGACAAGGCCCTTAGAACGGCTTGAGGCCATCTATTTAAGAAATCTTGACACACCAAAACCCGATAAATCTTACTAAACTTAAAACCATTATCATTACCAACCATAAACGTAAATTTGCTTCCCTTCATTTTATACTCTTTAAGCCCCATCAAGTCTATAAAATTATTAAAATCTCCCGCTCTTACCGCATTGAAACCCGAATTCTTCCTCTCCTTCGGAAACCTAACCACATTGAAGTCCCCTAAGAAAATCCACACCCCACAATACACTTGCATAAGCTCCATCAAATCATCCCACAATCGCCTTTTAAGAACCACATTTTGGGGACCGTACACATTCACAATGTTAATTGGTAAATTATCTGAAATCAGTAATCCACTAGACAAAAGAAAATTCTGCTTTGCAACCGTCTTCTGCCTAACAAAAACCTTCTTATCCCACACATTGATTAGACCACCCAACCTTCCATCGGCGTCAAATTTATCACAATCGAAACCTTTACAACCCCAAAGAGAATCTAGGTTTATCGAATCTGAATTACAAACCTGCGTTTCTTGAATTGCCAAAAAGGAGACATCATTCTTTACTTTTAAATCTTTGACCCATCAATCTTCCCTATAGCCCCAAGCCCTTTAACATTAATAGACAGAAAATTCATTGTTTACGTTGCTGTCTGCCTTCATCCTCAACAAAATCTCGAACCATATCAACAAAATTATCCAAATTAGCTCCCAAATTAGCACCTACAAGAACCGTTGTCTCTACCTCCTGGTGCATCTCTTTTTCTTTATCATTCTCGTCTCTTTGCTCTTTGTTTCCTTCACTCGAAGCTATCGAACCTTCACAACTCTCAGGTCGAGAGTTAAGATCCAAACTTTTGTCTTTCACGGTATCCCTTGACTGTATAGTATCTCCCATAGTATCAACATTCTTCTGGGAAGCTTGCTCGAGTGGATTTTGTTTGTTTAGATCCTTCCTGTTAAGCCCCAACATAGCATCCAGACCAAAGGGATCCAAGCCCGTTGGATCAAAATCAAGCCTGGGACGCTTATTTGGATTGGGCCGTTCGTCTACTGAAATCATCTTGGGCTTGATCATGATATTGGCAATATTTATATTTTTCTTAACTTCCTTAAGTGAACCATGGCCCAGAAACGCCTCTGTGTATCCAGACTGGCCCAATACCGGCCCATAAGCAAAATCATTACTACACTTATTATTTTCTTCCCACTCAGCAAGAGTTTGAAATTTCCCATTCAAATTAACTTCAATAGGCATTGATTGGAAAACGTTTCCAATATTAACTTGATTGCAATTACCTTTATTTCCATGCACAATTTTCGGGCTTTCCATAATATGGTCATTAATTGATTCGTCATGCGACTTCAACGGACTTGCCATAATGTTGTCATTAATTGCATCACCGGAGGGGTTCGTCGGAGAATTTCCAGACTTGCCATCAGAACTCGAAGCACCTTCATCCTCCACCTTCCTGAATAGAAAATCAGGTATCCAATCACCTATCTCCTCCATAACCCACACCCTAAACTTTCGCCTTCTCCATTAAACAACTAACTCCTCCATGATCCTCCGTCCTTCTCCAACTAGGACCGCAACATATTCAAAGGACAAATCATTATCAAATTGTTTAACATTAGCCTTGTGGACCACCTTTCCAAACATTGTGCTGATCTTGTTCAGAGTTTCATTACACATAACATTCAACGGTAAACCTTGAACTTTCAACCAGGCTATCCTTTCAAGGGAAAGGATTGTCCTCGCCAAACCACAACTGTATGAAATAAATCCGTTTTCAGCAGAAGCTTAACACGGATATCTTCCACAATATCGTTGGAAGTGAACGATATTAGAACAGTCAAACCACCCATGTATTGAATCTTAAATTCACATTGACACATATCTTTTAACAAAACAAGAATCTTCTTCGAACCATCCGCGTCGAACATAGTAACAACTAGAGCCCTGTTGTGAATATCACTAAACTCATTAACTAAATATGGTATGATGACCACCTTCTCTTCAACCTTGTCTTCCTTCAAACCGGTTAACGTCTCCTTAAAAGAACTCCCTTTAGTATTGTATTGGATCTTTTGTTCATGTTGTTGCTTGTTACTCGCTGAAACAGTATCTTTTTTCAAAGGAGGAAACTCCGTCTCGTTCTTCAAATCCGTCTCTGATCCATTAAACCAAGCAACATTGGCGTGAAGTTTGTACGAACCAATCCATAAATTCTGTATCTTTTAATCCAAATCTCCTTTATTTCTTGGAACTTTGAGAGTCACAAAACCAAAACACCTTCCCATCTTATCCCTTTTCCTCGCAATATAAGTTTTTTCAACTTCCCCATGATACTTAAGAAGCCGCTCCAAATCCGTACCACTACAACCGTCGGGAAGATTCGTAATGTAATACTTGATCAAACCTTCTCCTTCTTCTTTTGATCGACTGTTGTCAGCCTCCTCCTTACCCAATCGTCTATCTTGTTGTCTTCGGTTGCCCATGTCAAGAATTATTTTATGTAGTATGTGGTTAGTGTAAACGTATCCCATATGAACCAATTTTTCAACCTAATATAGAAATAGTTTTACCTGTCCACGTGTTTTCCTTTATTTTAGAAACATTTATTTATTTTATTATAAATAATGTATAAATTATTGACTGCATGAATTTATAGGACAATTTTACTTTCTTAGTTTCATTATTTAGCTCTCAGGTTTAAATTTTAGAGATATAATTTTAGCTAATTAGATTTAGAATTTACCTATGAAAACGAGTTCTATGTATAGAAAAAGTAGTCGGGTAAGACTGTTGGGTGCACCGACGGGGCAACCCCCGTCCCATCCCTTTTTCCCGTCTCCGTTGTCACAACACCGCCCCCACCCCCCGTCTCCCCCGTCCCCCCTTAACACCAGAGATGCACTAGTCACCGTTCACCACCAATCACCGTTCACCACCAATCACCGTCCCCCGTCTCCCCCATCTCCCCCGTCTCCGTCTCTCACGTCTCCACACCCACTAGCCTAAGCGTCTATTGTCAAAATATGACGAAATGAAACTGATGCTATGAATATTGTTAAGCAACTTACAAATTCTGGAGCTACTGCTTCACAGAGGAATAAAAGGTTGAGGGTACTTCAAAAGAAATTGTTAGAATAAAGAAAGAACACGAGTAAATTTTTTTGTTTTTTGACGATAATCATAAAAAAACAAGAGATCGGAAACAGAACATAGAAATATTGTATCATATGGCTTGTCTTCTTGTGGTTGGATCTTCAAGTTATTAGGATGCTGATGCTCTAAATTCTACTTAAACTTCAAAATCTGAGTCAATACCAGCTAAAACATCTTTAAACAAGGTTCGAGCACCATGCCAAACGTGTCGGAAGAAGAATAGCAAAGAAATAAAGCATGTTCAAAAGTCAACCAACCCCATGGAATGCTAAAAAAAAAAAAAACAAAACAAACCTAAGGGTGCAACTGAGTCGAATAGATCAAGGTTGAGGGTACTTCAAAAGAAATTAAAACCTCTATAATTACAAACCTGTCATCACAAAACTTTTGAATCACTCTTCAATTTACATGGTACATAAATATATTGATAATTTTTAGAATAAAGAAAGAACATGAGTAAAAAAAAATATTTTTTTTGACGATAATCATAAAAAAAAGAGATTGAGAAGAGAACAAAGAATTATTGTATCATATTGTTTGTCTTCTTGTAGTTGGATCTTCAAATTTTTAGAATGCTCTAAATTCTACTTGAACGTCAAAATCTGAGTCAATACGAGCGAAAACATCTTCAAACAAGGTTCGAGTACCATTTCAAACGTGTTAGAAGAATAGCAAAGAACTGAAGCATGTCCAAAAGTCAACCAACCCCATGGACTGCTACAAAAAAAACTCCTAGGGGGTGCAAACGAGCCGAACAGATCGCGAGTTACTAGAGATCGGCTTGAGAAAAAGCTCGAGAGGAGCCGAGTCATATAGAGCCTGAGCCGAGCTTGAGCCTAAAATAAAGCTCATTTGTTTATCGAGCACGAGCTCTAGTCTGGCATGTGAAGTTTGTCAGGCTCGCCAAGCCTTAGTATAATATTAGTCTTATTCACATTTAACAATATTTACCCCTCATTTAAAGTTGTTTTTTAAACGAGCAGTCGGGCTTATTTAAACTTGTTTACAAGCCGAGCGCGAACGAAAAAAAAAAGCTTGCTTAGTAAAATGAGCTTGAGTTCGAGCTTCACTTTTCGAGCTTAAGAGCCTATTATTTATATTATTTTTATTTAATATATTAACTAATAAATACCCAACGGGTCGATCCCAAGCTCGAGCTTTAAAAAATAAAGTTTGAACCGAACCGAGCTTGAGCTCTTATAAGTCAACCGAACTCGAGCTCGGGCTTGGCTTGGCTCCTTTGCACCCCTAAAAACACCATCAGAGTTCAAAGTAGCACTATCTAGTTTAGACGTGAGAGTGTATCTTTAGATGCTTTCTTAGGGGAGGTAACGTTTTGAGATTGGACAAATAATGTGACCAGTGAAATAAGTAAGATTGTAGATCGAATCACTAAAGAAAAGTTAACATTGGATATCTCATTCTAACCATGTTGGTAAGGCTAATAATGGTGAAGAATATATTTGCATTATTGGATGAGATTAGGTATTAGGAAACATATAAATTTTCATATATTGAAATTCACTAACTGAAAATTTTGAATATCCGAACTTTAACACCCCTAAATATGAAAGAGTGTTCGAGAGTTTTAAAACAACTATTTTAATTGGTTAGGCTTCATATATTTACTAAGTTGTTAAACCTTATAATGTTGAAACATTTATGGGAGTATGTTTGTAATAGATATGATTTCTTTAAACTAATACGTTAGCCTGTAGCCAGAGCGAGGTGATACAAATAGATAAATCGACTAATAAAAATGAACCACTACAAGAAAAAAGAGCAATAGCGACAACAAGGGTGGCCGCTAAGGCCTCATTCCTTGTAGTGTACATCTCCCTCCCTCTCTCTCACACACACCTTTTACCTCTTTATCGTTGTAATTTGATTCTACAACTTTTGTGTTAACATATTCTTTTTTATTTTCTACCTTAGTCATTCTTTTTTATTTTCTACCTTAGTCATTTATCTATCATAGAATGAATTTAAAACATTAAAAGGAAAAAGTTCACTCATAAGTTATAATTGAAAGAAAGAACTCATTTCTACTTGTCAAAACATGATTAATATGAAAGAATTGAAATGAAAGGATTTCCAATCTAAAGATTACACTATGTAGGTGTGCCTTTCACAAATTACAATATGAAAGGAAATCAAAACATCAAGAAAGGAACTTATGCGGGTTACACGAAACAAATGCAATATGAAGATGAAGTAGAACTAGAAACTCTAAAGCCATGTTTAATAAATAGTTCACTTAACACATATTTCACGTCTTCTTTATGTGTGTACCTACTGGGGTTACAAACAACAAGAAGCAGTTTATGTGTGTACCTACTGGGGTTACAAACAACAAGAAGCAGTTTATTCACCTATCGGAGATAACCATTGAGCTTGAAATTCATCAAAAAAAATATGTCTTTTGTAATTGTAAACGTTAGGTGTGTATGTTGGGTTTGAGTATATTTGAGAGCATATAAAGTCTCTCAAGGAGTTTAAGAATCAACTCAAGGGTTCTTTCAATTAATGTAACACCTTACTTATATGATTGAGTCAATAATAAAACCGCACAACAATAAACCCCGGTGTTGAAAATGAAGCAATTTAACAACATTTTCAAGCTATGGGACCTCAATGGTTACAGTTACCAACTTAAAAACTTCATCAGGTTGCATTTTTCTTTTTCTTTTTCTTTTTTTCTATATTTTTTAACAGTAATTCTTAGAATTTCTAGAATTAATACACTAATATCCGCACCCTGCAATATATAGTATGGGGAAGAGATAACGTACACAGCTCTTTAACGTGAGAAGCGTAGGAAGCATTCTCAACCACTAGATTAAGACGGTGGCAAGATGGTAATTAACAACCTTAATCATATTTGGGTTAATCTAACCAGGGTAAATGAGGAAAAAAACGTTAAAAAGTTTTTCAAATCGAAAGAACAGACCTAATTTGAAACCTGATTTTTCATCGTTTCAATTCGATTAAACGTTCAGAATAATTACATAATCACAATAACAAAAAACATTCGATTACAATTAACGAAAACGTAAAAAAACAGAGCTTTACACTAGCCCGACTAATCATACGAAAAACATACATTTATGAATAAACGCTCGTAATATTTGTCAAATATTTTCGATTTTGTTTCAATAAGTATGATTAAACATAAAAATTAGGTTAAAAAAGTTGCAGAAAAAAAAGACGATGTTGGTGATAACAGAGTGTTTTAAACGTACAATCACTATTTTAAACGCATGTTGTAAATGTTTAGCCGCACTTGTTGTAGAATTTAAACTCACATGCCTTGAAACGCACGTTGTAAGTGTTTGGACGCACGTTGTAATTAAGTATTTAGACGCACATTAAAAAGGGAATGTATATTTAAAAGCATGTATATAAAGCACCTTAGAAATAAGGTGTGTTTATTTTCTCATTCCTAAGAACAACCATGCTAGTGAATAAGCATGATCATGCCATAGCATGCCACACCCAAGATTCGTGATCACAGCCATGCTTGTGAATAAGCATGATCATGCTTGGATTTTTTCTAGATAAAATAGAAAATAGACACACATGTATACCCTTAAACGCACTTACAAAAACAATGCCATCAGGTACTCATTTACATAAACACACGTTAGAATTAGTGCGTTTTGTTTAAACACGCGTGTGATTGAGTGCGTTTTGTTTAAACACACGTTTGAAAATCAAATGAACAAATAAAACGCACCTTTGTAAAATCAATAAACAAACAATCCTTCAAGCTAAACTTATCTTCTTCAAATGGCCTCTGCAAAAACTTCGTCTTCAAATGGCCTATGCAAAGCTTCGTCTTCAAATGGCCTCTGCAAAAGCTTCGTCCGCTTCGTCAATTTCCTCTATCGATTTCTGCCCACGGATCGTTACAGATCATTACAACCCTCATGCTCTATTTTCTCATCTCTTTCTTAAACAGAGTGTGAAAATGGAAAATATAATTGAGACCTTATACTCGTGTTAAAAAAGGACTGATCGATTGGAGTTATCAAATCAGAGGTTATCGAAAGAATAAAAAAGTCTACTGTCTGATTTGCCCCTGAATTTGATTGTAATTGAGTTTAATTACGTTAACTGTAGTTTGGTTAAGTTGACAGGTGGCAAAATATGGTGGCTTCCTACACTTCTCACGCTAAGGAACTTTGTATCGTATACTTTCTCTTAGAATGGTTACGTAAGTATCTTGAAAATAAAAATGATAAGTTTGTCATGTGTATAACAACGGATTTCTAAATCTTAAATTGTGATGAGGGTGGGGATTATTAGGTATACGCACGCGGAAGCAACACACACAATCGATTAATCTGCAGAAAATAAACGAACACGAGAACACAAGGATTTACATAGTTCGGTCGGCTGACCTACGTCCATGGGCTGCAACCATGATACTTTTATTATTGCTTTCTTCCTTACTCGTGATGAGGAATTACAAGTACAAGATGTCTATTTATAATTATTAGGCTTTACTACTTACTCCCCAAGAAAACTAATAATGGGCTAATTAAATAAAACGGGCCAAGTCTTTAATTTAATTAGTCTGCACTTAATTGTCTTCTAATCCGAGCCCAAATCAAGGCTCCACAAAACCCAATAATCTCCCACTTGGAGGCTTGATAATCTTCAAACTACCATCTGCTGTGAACTTGTATCTCTAGTAATCTTCCTCAGTTTCCTGGTTGCAGCGACCTTCTCATCAGTTAACTTGAAGGCTCGTTGAAGCTCCCCTGAGCTCCAACACATCAGTCATGGCTATGTCTGTCGCTGACCCATTCTCTGTCTCTACCGGCTCCCACTGACACGAATTGTCGGATCCTGAAACACCTTGAGAATAAACACTCTCCATATTCAGCAATTAATCCACTGGAGAGATTTTATCAGCTGGAACATTGGTTCTCCTGATCCAATGTCATCTAGGAACTCTAACTAAAGCACAACCCATGCTCCCACTACCATGAAAACCTTTGACTGGTCTACCTGAACCTTTCCTCGCTCGTTAATCCTGAATCTGACCTGTGACTCTAGGTTTCTCACTTGCAAAGACAACCTTTTTCCGCCCACGAGATTCTGTGAACCCGATTTTGTTTCTCTTCTGAACTGGGACGGTCACTCCCTCAAACGGTAAACTGACCATGTAAAGCGAACCTCACTTTCTTCCTCGAGCAATGACAAGATTTCCATTAACAACTTTCCACTGCCCGTTCCCGAATTTAACCTCATGTCCTTGTTCATCCAACTGCCCAACGGAAATCAACAGTTTCTTTAAGCTTGGAATCACCCTGACATCCTTCAAAGTTCATGAACCGACTGAAGTTACTATATCCATTTCACCCATGCCCGTAACATCAAGAATATCATTGTTCGCCAGTCTTACCTTACCAAAGTCACCTTTCTTCAAATTCTGCAATGCTTCAGTGCTGTGGGTAGCGTGGAATGAAGCACCGGAATCCATGACCCAGGAATCCACGTAACTCTCTACACTACATATTAACGCGTCATCTTCTGAGCAGTCTGATGCAGTGTTAACTTCTTTCTTCTCGTTTTGACATCGATTCCTAAAATGTCCAACCTCTTTGCAGTTCCAATAGGTAACATCACTTCGAGCCCTACACTGACTCCTCATCCTGTTCTTACTCCCACTACCTCTGTTATTCTTCCTTCATCTGCCAACATTCAGTAATTCACTTGATGATCCACCTGAATTTCTTCATCTGACATCTTCGCCTAGAATAAGATCCCGAATTCCATCAAAAGTGAACTCACTGGTAGAACTAGTAATCGCTGTAACAGTCCCTGACCAACTATCTGGCAATGATGATAAAAGTAGTAAAGCCTGAACTTCATCTTCAAATTTAATGTCCACTGACATAAATTTGGCTAAAATCGAATTCAACTTGTTGATGTGCTCTGTAACTGGACTGCCTTCTCTCATCTTTGTATTTACCAGCTCTCGAATAAAAAAAAACCTTGTTAGCTGCTGAAGGCTTTTCGTACATGTTAGATAGGTCTAACATCATACCTCTTGCTGTGGTTTCCTTCATGATGTTAAAAACCACATTCTTTGACAATGCCAATGTAATAGCTGCCCTGGCTTTCTTGTCTTTAGATTCCCAAACTGCCAGTTCCATCTTCTCTGGTCTCTGATAACACAATATCTAGATCTTTCTGAACCAATAAGCCTCAATCTGCATTTTCCACTAACTGAAATCTGTACCGTTAAACTTATCAATTTGCACCTTCCCGTCTTCTGCCATGATAATCAATAACACGACTAAACGAATATGAAATCAAAAAATAAACTGCAAACCAAAACTGAAACAAATGGAAATAGAAGACACCTGGTTCACATTTCTTTGATCTTCAAACTAACGGTCGAACACATGTTGGTCAAATTGGTCAAAAAACTGATCTTCGAGAGTCAATACCCTTTCTGCCTTGACTTTTGGTTCCTTTTTCTTGAGGTGAGACCAAAAAATAAATAATAACAAAATACTTCCTTTTGGTGTAGACACGTAGTACAGCAACAACACCAATTGTTGCTTTTGGAATTTGCCAAATAAAACTCTTTTACTATTTCTTGAGAGCCGCAAGAAAAAAACAATAGAACTTTCTTTCTCCTGCTCAATCAAACACAAACACCAAAAGAAAATACCGTGGCGACTTTAAAGAAACTCGATTGATGCCTGGGTTTGACAGTTACGGCTGCCGGCAACTAACCCTAATCAACCAACTCTCCTCCCAGCAAATCGTGTGTAATGAGCCAAAGCTCTGATACCAGTTGGTAGGTATACGCAGGCGGAAGCAACACACACAAACACACAATCGATTAATCTGCAGAAAATAAACGAACACGAGAACACAAGGATTTACGTGGTTCGATCGGCTAACCTACTTCCATGGGCTGCAACCAGGATACTTTTATTATTGCTTTCTGCCTCACTCGTGATGAGAAATTACAAGTACAAGATGTCTATATATAATTATAGATTAGGGTTTACTACTTAATCCCAAGAAAACTAATAATGGACTAATTAAATAAAAAGGACCAAGTCTTCAATTTAATTAGTCTGCCAGTTAATTGTCTTCTAATCCGAGCCCAAATCAAAGATCCATAAAACCCGGGATGTCACAAACAAATTTATAGTAACCATAGATGTTGTAGAAAAGTAAAAAACTAAAGTTAAGAAATACGATGGCAAGTTTCAAGTCATTACCATAGCTGCCTAGGTTTTGCCTAATAAAGGTTTTGCCTTCGATCTTAAGATATATAATGTCAGTATACACTAGTCTACCACACGGACATGCATATAACAATGATACAAATTCATAATTACAAAATAAACGGAAATTAAGTTTAACCCCTATAATCGATATTTTTTTAGTATATATACCATGCTTGGGAAGGTTTAAGTACTCATATTATTAATGTAAATTCTCAAGCAAATTAATTGTTCAGATTAGAGTCAATGTCAAAGTGAATGGTCAATAAGTAATAGTCAAACAGTCAGATAGAGTTTGGGAGGTTATTGAATAAGTGATTAGAGTTCAACGACCATTCTTGCCAAAATAAAAGATTGTTTTTTAACAACGGTTAACAAACCCGGTTAGGTTATAAAAGAGGGAAATAAACTTTTTCAAATAAGGTTTTCCAAAATCAGCTTATGGGTATGTTTGGCAAAACTAGCTGTAGGCTGGTAGCTGCAAGCTGGAAGCTTTTTAAGGGTATGTTTGGCAAGGAGCTTTTAGGAGCTTCAAGCTTTTAAGAAAAAGCTCCCACTTAATAAAAAGTCTTGTTTGGTTAAAGGGGCTGGAAGCTTTTAGGTTAGAGAAAAAGCTCTACAGTGAAAAGCTACTAGTAGTAGCTTTTAAGAAAAAGCTCTACTAGCTACAAGCTTTTAGTTAGTAAATGACACAAATACCATTCTATTTTAAAAATAAAATAAAAACCTTCTTTACAATATTTTAATTATGACCATTTTGGTCATTTTATACATTTTATTAAAAGCTCCAGCTACTCTGCCAAACACCAAAATATATTTAAAAAGCTTCCAGCTAACAGCTTCCAGCTACCAGCTTGCAGCTACTAGCCTCCAGCTAGTTTTACCAAACATACCCTAAATATATTTTGGTGTTTGACAGAGTAGCTGGAGCTTTTAATAAAATGTATAAAATGACCAAAATGGTCATAATTAAAAGCTTGTAAAGAAGGTTTTTTATTTTATTTTTAAAATAGAATGGTTATTTGTGTCATTTTCTTAAAAGCTACTATTAGTAGCTTTTCACTGTATAACTTTTTCTCTAACCTAAAAGCTTCCAGCCCCTTCAACCAAACAAGGCTTTTTATTAAGTAGGAGTTTTTTCTTAAAAGCTTGAAACTTGAAGCTCATAAAAGCTCCTTGCCAAACATACCCTATGTGTTATTCAATTCAATCGTTTCTTAGTTTTAATAGTAGATTAGATGCTCAATAAAAATAGTCATAGGTTGTCATCTTGTTTTCTACTTGATTCTCTGGTTCAATTTTATAACAAGTGGTAACAGAGCCTAGTTGTGGCTCAATTCAGAGAAGATACAAACTAATTAGGGTTTCAATTGAAGGAAGAAAGAATAGGATGGTATCCAAAGAGTACTCAATTTAGAGAATGCGAATAGTATAATTATTTCGAGCCTTGGAGACAAAGTACTCATAGGGGTCTCCAAAGGAGCTTCAGTTGTTGGTGTTCAGCCAAAATTGGATACATGACTAAGTGGTTGCCAACCGGTTGTACCTCAATTGTATACGTTTCATATGGGGCCATTAGAACACTTGATGACAACTCATATGAGTTAATAAATTGGTGCTTGATTTAGATGACATGATTGAAGTTGTGTTAGAAATGAAGAAGACCATACAATTATTTATCTCACACCTTTACCATTAAGTTTAAGGATTTCTAGATGTATGGCAGAGATTGTTAGAAAGTAAATCAAGAGGGATCAGAAAAATATCATCATTTCCCGAATTAGAAGATTGTGACAGCCATGCATATCTCGACAACTAATCAAGATCAATTATATAGCCGTTAGGCTAATTTACCTTAGTTAGTGTGCTTGCAAAAGTTATATATTGTACCTTTTTTTGTGTCGATAATACATAGAACAATATTCATCTTGCAATCTATTATACTTTGATTTTCATCATGGTATCAGAGCAGTGTTCGTGAACCGACCTGCTCATCATTTACCGAATAACAGCCCCCTTTTTTTAACCCAAGCCACCATGTCCAGAGACGGCAACTCGAATTCCGACTTGTCCATACAACTCGCGAACCTATTAAAAAACTCCCAGCCACAGAACCCAAAATTATCCGACAGTTTACAAATCAATCTCAAACTCAATAACCAAAACTACGCTCTATGGACCCGAATGATTCGGGTCGCTATAGGCGGAAAATCAAAAGCCTTGTTAACACACTTGACTTCAAACCCTCCGGATCCAAATGATGAAGGATTCGAGCAGTGGGAACAAGACGATTTGGTCGTATTTTCATGGCTTATACAAAACATCGAACCGCAAATTGCTGGCAACCTAACCGAGTTCCCTAACGCAAAAATGTTATGAGATGCTCTGGTGGTCACTTACAGCAGCGGGAAAGACAAGCTACAAACATTCAATCTTCATGTTAAAGCGAATGAAATCAAACAAAATGATGCATCTCTTGAAAATCTTTGGATTTCCCTCCAAGGAATTTGGGGAGAAATCGAAAGGATTGACCCAAATCCAATGAAATGCCCAGAGGACATCAAAATCTACACGAAACTCAGATCTGAGCAAAAGTTGTTCCAGTTTTTGGCTGCCTTGGATCGGAAATATGAACCCATAAAACGGGAGATACTACGATCCGAGACTCTACCCACTGCAGAGGCAGCATATGCAACAGTAAGGAAAGAAGAAGCTCACCAAAAAATTCTCGGTACAAAGGATGAATCATCGGGGGTGGCTGCCGGTCTCGTTGCCACAGACCCAAGAAAACTTAATGGGTCTAGTTTTATATCCAAGGGGTCTCGCCGGTATCAACCTACCAAACCCGATAAAACTCATCTTAAATGTACCCATTGTGGTATGACTAAACATACAAAAGAACAATGCTTCAGGATTGTTGGTTACCCCGAATGGTGGACCGACGGGCACAAGAAAGGAAAAGCCTCTGTCGCCACTAGCAACGCCGGTGAAACCAGCAGCGGCGGCGACGGCGACCAGAACAAGCAGGGCTTTGGTGGGATAGCCTTCTCAGAGAAAGATAATGCTATGGATGGAGGTAACCGGATTGAGGGACTAACCTCAAATCCGTTGTATAACCCTAAAATTTTTCACCAATTTGCTTTTGATCTGTTGAATAAAGAAGAAGAAGAATATACTGATATGGGCCAAAGAAATAAACCAAAGTGTGTTTATGTGGGTAGGATACCATCGAGATCTATGCCTATTAATACAAAAAATCATATTAAACAAAAACGTTTGATTTTCCCAAAGCTTTACGTGGGCAGAAAAAACCCATCGAGATATGCATTTTCCTCGAGATATATGCCTATCATAAACACAAAAGTTCCTTTTAAACAAAAACGTTTGTTTTTTGAAAAGTTATCTAAACATAAAAAAACAAAAACTTTGGTAAAAACAAAAAGCCTTATTAAACAAAAACCTTTGTTTTCTAAACGTAAACAAAGTTTAGTAAAAACAAAAAATCTTTTTAAACAAAAAACTTTATTTTTTATACTTAAAAAACCTTTGGTCCATGTTACGAAGAAAGAGAGATGGTATAAAGGAACTAGAATAGAACCCCAAAATTTTCTTAGAGGATTTTATAAAATTAAAAAACCTTCGTTTTTCAAAAGAAAAGACAAAAACCGAGTTTTCTTAAAAAACAGAAATTTAAGTGCTCGACAGGCTAATATAGCTCAAAATTGTACTAAAACAGACGAATCATGGATTTTTGACTGTGGTGCCACTGACACCATGACCTATGATAAATCTGATATTATTTCTAAAACTAAACCTAGAATCAATAATATCAAAACCGCTAATGGGGGGGATGTTCCCGTTAAAGGAGGAGGAACAATTGAAATATCTCCCACTTTAAAACTTAAAAATTGTCTCTATGTTCCATCCTTGTCACATAAACTGTTATCCATTAGCCACATTACAAAAGAGTTAAATTGCACCGTCTTGATGCATCCAACCTTTTGTATTCTTCAGGATATCAGGACGGGAATGATTATTGGGCGTGGCACTGAACGATCAGGATTATATTATGTGGACGAAGTGACTCAAAGGGGAAATGTGATGCTTGCTCATGGGACTACAAATAGAGAAGCTTGGCTTTGGCATAGGAGATTAGGACACCCGTCTAGTAGTTATCTACATATTTTATTTCCAAAACTTTTCCCTTCCAATAAAACTCTAAGTTGTGAGACGTGTGTCCTAGCTAAAAGTCACAGACATACGTATCGTTTAAATAATACTAGGGTTGAGACTCCTTTTTCTTTAATACATTCTGATGTGTGGGGTCCCGCAGAGGTTAATGGGGGACAAAATTTTCGTTTCTTTGTTTTATTTATTGATGATTGCACTCGTATGACATGGATATATTTTTTGAAACATAAATCCGAGGTATTTGAAAAATTTACTATTTTTTACACTATGATCCAAACTCAATTTAAAACTAATATTCAAATTCTTAGATCCGACAATGGCGGAGAATACGTAAATGAATCCATGAAACAATTCTGTCAAAACAAAGGAATAATTCATCAAAAGACATGTCCCTACACTCCTGAACAAAATGGCACTGTCGAAAGAAAAAACCGTATTGTTTTAGAAATCACACGGGCCTTCTTAATTGAGTCTCAAGTTCCCACATCTTTTTGGCCAGAAGCAGCTTCGACTGCCACATACTTAATAAATCGTCTTCCTACAAAAGCCCTCAACCTTAAAACCCCTATTCAAGTCCTTTCTGATTTTACCAACATTCCTGCTCCTTTCACATTACAACCACGAGTCTTTGGATGCACTGTCTATCCTCATATCCCTAAACATGATCGAGGAAAACTAGGCCCATGCGCAGAAAAATGTGTCTTTGTAGGCTATGGAATCGATCAAAAAGGATATCGGTGTTACAGTCCAAAACGTCGACATGTTTACACCACTCTTGATTGTGACTTCCTTGAGACCGAATTTTTCTATACCTGCCAATACAGTGGTCAGGGGGAGAAGAAGCATATTGACCCACTGGATTGGCTAACGTGGACTCCCTCGTCAATGAGCAAAGATCATCACAGTACCCAACGGGACGCGCCTACTTCCCCACATTCCGTTAGTGCCACTGACCAAGAATCTCCTTGTCCCACACCCGCACCTCAAAGTGGTGAACCTCAAAACGTTCAAACCACTCAAAACGAGGAACCGCAAAGTCCTCCTATTATGACTAACAATGAATTTCCAAATGATACATTTAGCAGTGAAATACCAAGTGAACAGGTTATACCAGAAGATCAAGAGGAATCAATACAGAAAGAACAAAATGAAACAACTGAGAAATACGTACTACCTCCTAGAGCCAATAGAGGAGTACCCCCAAAACGATATTCTCCCGAAAAGGAGACAAGATCAACTAGATATCCCATGGCTAATATGGCCAATGGAAATTTGTCTGAAGAAGCTAAAGCCTTCACTACTGCCCTCCTTAATGAACAACTTCCAAACTCCGTAGAACAAGCCTTGAAGTCCAGGGAATGGAAAGATGCTATGGAAACAGAAATGGATGCACTTACGAAAAATGAGACTTGGGAAAAATGTAGTCTTCCACCAGGAAAGAGACCAGTTGGATGTCGGTGGGTCTTCACCATTAAACACAAACCAGATGGAACAATAGAAAGATATAAAGCTCGGCTAGTTGCCAAGGGATACACACAAACATATGGAATCGACTATTCTGAGACATTCTCTCCGGTAGCCAAGATCGATACAATTCGTGTTCTTCTATCTATTGCTGCGAATGAAGGATGGCCTCTTCATCAATTTGATGTTAAAAATGCCTTCCTTCATGGAGAATTGAAAGAAGAAGTATATATGGAGGCACCTCCCGGATTCACAGATAACTTCGAAAATCGAGAAGTGTGTCGTCTGAAAAGGACCCTCTACGGTCTTAAACAATCACCTCGAGCCTGGTTTGGAAGATTTACATTAGCTATGAAGAAATACGGGTTCAAACAAAGCAACTCTGATCATACGTTGTTTCTCAAACGAAAAGGTAAACTCGTAACTTGTTTAATTTTATATGTTGATGATATGATTATCACAGGAAACGATAAAGAAGAAATGGAGAAGCTAAAGGCAAATCTATTCAAGGAGTTCGAAATGAAAGATTTAGGAAGACTAAAGTACTTCCTTGGAATCGAAGTCCTGAGATCAAAGCAAGGGATCTTCATATGCCAAAAGAAGTACATTCTTGATCTTCTTGCCGAAACTGGAATGATCGACTGCAAACCAGCTGATACACCGATGATGACCAATCAAAAACTCTACATGGAAGAAGGAGCAAAATTGGCAGATAAAGGGAAATACCAACGTCTAGTGGGAAAACTCATATACCTCTCACACACTCGTCCAGACATTGCATATGCAGTGGGAGTGGTTAGTCAATTTATGCACCAACCTCAAGTCCACCACATGGATGTTGTTCGAAGAATTATCAGATATCTTAAAAGGACGGTTAGCTATGGTATTCTCTTCCAACCCAACAAGCATTCAAAGATTCAAGCCTACACAGATGCTGATTGGGCAGGAGATCAACAGGACCGGAGATCTACATCAGGATACTTCACGTTAGTTGGAGGGAACTTAGTTACTTGGAGGAGTAAGAAACAAAAGGTAGTCGCTCTATCTAGTGCTGAAGCTGAATTCCGAGGTATTGCAAGGGGTCTAGCAGAGGTCTTATGGATACGCAAGCTCCTTACTGAAATTGGATTCACTCAGAAAGAAGCAAGCAAAATCTTATGCGACAACAAAGCAGCTATACAAATTTCTGAGAATCCTGTTCAGCATGACCGTACAAAACATGTAGAAGTTGATAGGCATTTTATCAAGGAAAAACTCGAAAATGGAACTATAGAACTTCAATTCATTCGGTCGGAGGATCAACTAGCAGACATACTTACAAAATCAGTCAACGGAAGACTCTACAACAATTGTCTGCGCAAGTTGAGTATCGGAAATCCCACTGCTCAACTTGAGGGGGAGTGTTAGAAAGTAAATCAAGAGGGATCAGAAAAATATCATCATTTCCCGAATTAGAAGATTGTGACAGCCATGCATATCTCGACAACTAATCAAGATCAATTATATAGCCGTTAGGCTAATTTACCTTAGTTAGTGTGCTTGCAAAAGTTATATATTGTACCTTTTTTTGTGTCGATAATACATAGAACAATATTCATCTTGCAATCTATTATACTTTGATTTTCATCAGAGATACTATACAAATGAGGTGCATTACGTACACTCTGATTTTTGGGGTCCTGCCAGAACAGCACTTGGTGAGGCAAGCTAGTTTTGTTTTGTTTTTTTTTTTTGTTTTTTTTTATAATTTAAAATAGATGACTATTCAAGAAGGGTAGTGTGGTATATGTCATTAGACATAAAAATGAGGCATTCAAAAAGTTTAAAGAGTTGAAAGCGTTGCATGGAATGAGTTCATCTTAGCTTTTGTTTTTTTGTGTCACACAAATCATGTATCACTAGGCACTAGCTTTATGGAACTCGAATTGTGACTTTAGACTGTGGAGATATTTCATACTAGCTTCCATACAAATCGAACTCAAAACTCTCATCAAAGTTAAAACCATTTATATTATATAACTTGTTTATCATGCAAGCATATATTTTATATTCGTTTGTGAATATAAACACACATCAAAAGAATGTCTTACCTCATTTTGTGACCCACAATATACCAAAACAAAATGCACTACAAGTAAGTTTACCAAATAATAAACAAAGTTACCACTACGTCAATCGGTCTCCTTCAAAAACTCCTGCTGCTTAGCTACTTTGAACACTAGCCTAACCGAATTAACAATGTTACAACCGGTTTTCAAGGTGGATAGTTGGTGGCATGTGGTAACAGCCATTGAAGAAAGGATGTTGAAGCGCTTCCATAGCTGTTGGCCTATCACACGGACACCATGTAAGAAGTGAAGCAATCAAATTAACTGCGTCTGAGCTTGCAGTCGGTAACAATTCAGAAAACCCCACACCTGGAAAATCTGGAAACCGATATAACGCATTTTTTGCAAGATCCAGTCCCAAGGACCATGTACTTTCTGTAGGAGTGCCTAACACACAACAGATTTTAAGCATTACTTCCGCTTCCGAACCACCATCAAAAACTGGCTGGTTGGTGTACAACTCTGCCATGATTGCACCAACTGCCCACATATCAACAGAAGAGTCATAAACAGGCGAACGTAGAAAAGCCTCTGGGGCGCGATACCATAGTGTTGTAACATTATCATGTGTGTATGGTTGTTGACCATTCGTCTCGCGGGCAGAACCAAGATCACCAATCTTAATTATATTATTGGAGACAAGAATGTTGTCCGGTTTGAGATCACGGTGCATGTAACCCTTGTTGTGCATGTACGCAAGACCTTGAAGGATTTGGAAGCATATGTTTCTAATCTCGGGTTCTGAAAACGGCTTTGTTTGTCTAACCATACGTTTGTAGAGATCGGATTCCATGTATTCGAATATCAAGAACAGTGAGTTGTTATGTTTTATGATTTCCTTAAGCTTTACAATATTCGGATGATTGGCAATCTTGATGAGTGCTTTGACTTCCCTCACGTTCTTGCAGTCTTCGTTCACGTCATCGATGAGTTTCTTGACTGCGACCACTTCTCCTGTGTGCTTATTCATTGCTTTCCATACAACTCCAGACGAGCCACGTCCAATTTGTATGATCTTTTTATATTTCTCCATTGTTTAGCACCGGCGAATTACGAAGACCACGTACCGTGATTTGGAAGGATTTGTAGTTATATTATGATTATCAAGAGTAGTGTGTTGAATATATTCAACTTAATTAGGGTTTGTATCTTATTTATAACACTTTCGGATATTTCGTATAAGGATTTGTAGTTATCTTACGATTATCCGATTCTTTTAATTAATACTAGACAAGTGTATATTTAAATTCAGATTTAATTGAAATAAAAAAAAAACTATTTCTAAAATAAACATTGAAAATAATAAAAGGAAAAGCACCGAAATAGCCGTTGACTCATTGATTTCACCAAAATAGCCGCTTCAACCAACTTTGGAGAGTCGGTTCCCGGATCCAAGGCTCTGGAGCCGACTCAAGTCAAGACGCCACGTGTCCTGAAAGCCTGCGGCGCGTCTCCGAGACGTCTGCGTGCCGCCAAGACGTCTCTGGAGAGGTGGGAGACGGTGATCTCTAACCGGCGCCCCCCTTTCCACTCCGATGTTAGAGGCAGAAGACAACGGTGTAGGTAGGACTCGTGTGGTGGTATCGAGCAGTGCTGGTGGTTACAAGAGACGACGATTGACGGTGATATGGGTTCCCGATCGAGTCTGATCTAGTCTCAGAGGTAAAACCCCCTCTTTTCTAATAGTTACGGTGATGATTGGCTATGGTAGTTGTCGATGGTGATAGATGGAAGTTGGTTGTCAAGTGGTTATGGTCCATGATGGTGGTTTATCGAGATGGTTATGGCGGTATGGTTGGGAGATGGTGCACAGGCGATGAGTATGGTGGTGGTTGGATGTAGGTGCAGGATTGAAGGTGGCACCGACGGTGGACAGGATCGGTTCATGGAGGTGGCGATGTTGTTGGATACTTTGAGTCTTGGTTAACCAGAAGTCAACCCTCGGTTAACAGAGCTGGTCAAACAGTGTCGATCAACAGAAGTCAACTTGGTCAACACTAGTCAAAGGTTGGTCAAAAAGCCCAGTCAATTAAGTTAACAAAGGACCTGAAAGGTATAAACATAAATCAACTAGAAACACTTTATATACATTTTATTGTTGTGTGAGACACGTGTTGGGGCTCGGCTAACATATGAACCGACTGGGACTTACAAAAGACTTATATATATATATATATAAATCGACAATATGAATAAATGAGTATTAGGACAGTTAGACTATGATTAGTCGGGATAGTAATGTTGGTAAAGGTATTACCAAGACATATCATGCAACCATGTGGCACGACAGGTGAGTTTCGTGTACCATTCCCTTTTTTTTTGTCTTTTAACTATTTTGGGATGAACATATGCTTGTGTGTGACTTTAACTGTTTGATGTGACAAGATACTAGTTGCCTGATAACCATACCGACACTCATTAAGCCAGGGGATTTGGGCCACTTAATTGTAGGTAGTACTACTTGGGGAAACCCCCACACATAATGGATCCAGAAGCCCAGAAAACCCTCCACTGAGGTCTGCGGGCCGTAGTGACATGTATTTTTCCAGGTGAATCCATAATGGCAGTAGATGGGTTCTGTGTTAAGGATTGAGGTGTCGCTTGTGCATCACCATATGTAAACCATGTACTTAGAAACTTGTTTTTGAAATGATAACTTGCTTTGGTCCACTTGACTACTTACACGAACTCATCAGCATAATCGCTGACCCAAACTCTTTTTAAGCATGTGTTCAGGTACCGCTATTGGATTGGATTGGAAATGAGGTACGAGTTATAGATAATCAAGTATGGAACATTATGAAGATTATTCTACTTAAAGATTAGAGCTAAGCTTGGATAAATATCACTTAGACCAGTGGACTTTACCCCAAAGAAGCTTCGACGAGTGCCACAACTCGTCCCTGCAGTAGTTACAGATTTATTATTTATTTAAGTTGTAATGTAATATTTATCAACTAAAAATTGTAGAAACATTAATTATTAGTCATCATTGCTTCCGTTGTGCAAGTTTGGTATTAATCTGTTATTTCGTCCAGCCCCTCCTGGTCGGGGTGTTACAAAAGCAGAGAGAAAAGTATTTGGTTCGGTGAAGAGAAGTTACCAAATGAGGAATCTTCCAGGAATATTTATACTTTTCGTAATGGGCTTCGGAGGCTTAGGGCCCATGGGCCTCTCCTCCGAAGCCTTATACATCGGAACATTAGACCTGAGCCGATACAAATCTTGATTTGGCGTCCGGCCTGGCGGCCTAGAACCACATATTCTCTTCAATTGCAAACTTTCGATGCAATATAGAAATATCCAACTTTGTTCAATTCACCCTAAATTACAAGTCAAACAAGTATTTTCTTGAAATTAAATCATTCATGGTAAATTATAAACCTTGCAAAGTTAACTTAAAAGAAATCACCTACAAAATCCTAAGAACTTGCACACAAAAATAATGAATAAGGCACAAAATCAGAGAAGAAGATCCATACTGTGGTGAGGTTCCGAATTCAAAATCAACTAGAATCAATCAGAAGCCTTGAATCGCATGAAAGATTACAAAGAAAACTCTATCTCGGTCTTGAAGACTATACCTGAATGGCAAGACCGATTGCAAACGATACTCGAATTAATCACTCAGGTCCAATCCCCGAGTCTTTATATTACAAGCTGTAACATTTCGCGTTAAATAAATGTACGTTACGTATAATCTGGATAAAAACGACAAGTTTTATTATTATTGTTTACATTTAATTATTTTTGTGACATTTTAAAACCTAATACTATGATAATTATTCATTATATATATATGTATATATATTAAGATATGATAAAAATAAATGTTAAAAATATTATGCTGAGGCCGGGGTTCGAACCCGAGTCCTCAGCCGGTTCAACCATACAACACACACAACCAACTGGTCTAGCATTCATATTTGTTTCAAACCCGGACCCTTATAATTATAATACTTGTTTTAAAACCCTCACAGTTGACTTGGAAAGTCAACTGTGATACACGACTTGCCACAAACAACATCATTAACTCGTGATTAACCTATGATTTGCATCACTACGCAATTACCGGTCTATTATGACTCTGACACACGATAATTGGCAATCAATTGATACCAAATTAATCAAATACGCGTACCACATTCAATTCATGGTCAACACTTGCCAATTCGATCACCTAGGCCATTACACTATAAATTGATCATTCCTGGACAATCACAACTCGCCAATACATCTTTCTCAACCTCAAATTCTTCATAATTATACTCTGTTCTAGTTATACGATCGCGTTTTTGACTTATTGGGTTGACTGTCCAATCGTGCTCAATACTGCTTTGTAAGTATGATTTTTTCGATGGGTTTTAACCTTCGGCATTCACACAACAATTGGGGATAAACACGATTTTTGCATGTTATATTTATTTTAATTAAAACAGGAACTAACACAACCACTGGTCTGGACCAAGTGGTTGTGTCTGGTGTCATTTTCCTGAGCCACGCGGGTTCGAGTCCCGGCAGTGGCATATTTTTTTTCCCTTTTTCGTTTTTAAACAAACAAATCCAAATAATTACATATAATACTTATAATTTTATAAATTCGTTTTTAAATATTAAAACTCTTTTATAAATTCTAAAAAAATTATTTTAAGATAATATGATGAAAAAGTTTCACTCACAATTTTTAGTTTTCCAAAATTAATTTATTTTGGGTCCAGTTTCTTTATGCTCAACCTGCAAGGCTATACGTGGGTGATACTTGCATTGGGGCCTCCACCGGGGTACAACAGGGGGATCCTCTGGGACCGCTCCTGTTCGCGCTTGTCCTGCACCCACTAGTCCTTCGTGTGGAAAAATGCTGCTCCCTCCGCTTTCATGCTTGGTACTTGGACGATGGAACGATTATGGGGGAGGCTGAAGAAGTGGCCAAAGCCTTCGAGATTATTCAAAACGAGGGGCCAAATTTGGGGCTTACGCTTAATGTTAAGAAATCGGAAGTCTTTTGGCCATCGTGCAATGGAGCGAAAAGGAAACCTGGGTTGTTCCCTGATGACATTGGGAGACCGGAAAAGGGTGTGAAACTCCTCGGGGGGGCCGTAAGCCGAGATGGGGGCTATATTAGTTCTTTGGCGGTTAAAAGAGCTCGACGAGCTGTGGATCTGATGGGTCTTCTTGAGAAGCTGCGGGATCCCCAAAGTGAACTCCTTCTACTCCGCTCTTGCATGGGGGTCTCTAAGCTACTATTTGGTCTTCGGACGTGTCAACCGGAATTTGTTATTGAAGCCGTATCTATTTTCGACAAGGGGCTACGTGAGGCGGTTGAAGATATTGTTGTATGTGGGGGGCAGTTTTTTGGGGATTTTCAATGGCGGGTGGCGTCCTTGCCGATACGTTCAGGAGGGCTTGGGCTCTGTTCGGCAGAGGACGCAGCTGCGTATGCCTTTGTTGCCTCCAGGGTGCAGTCCTGGAAGTTGCAAGACCACATCTTAAGGAGCAGTGGCGTGGTAGGAATTGACTCAGATTACAAGTTTGCGTTGGACGTTGTTTGCAACTCTCTTCCTGATCTTGACTTGGGTGGTTTCATGGATAAAGACACCGCCCCCAAGAAAGCCCAAAAAAACCTTGGCGAGTGCATTTACCCAGAAAACCCTTAACAATATGGAAGAGAAGTTTGGTATGACCCCCCGTCAGAAAGCGGTGTTCGAATGCCTCAAGGGGGCGCATGCTCAAGATTTCCTAACTGTCCTCACGATCGATGGGCTTGGGCAACATATGTCAGCTATCGAATACCGGGCCATCCTGAAGTACAAACTTATGATCCCCATGTTCCCTGTTGACGAGTCGTGCCCGATTTGTAAGAAAGCTTGTTTGGATAAATTTGGGGAACACGCCCTACATTGTAAGGAAATGCCGGGATTTAAATACCGACATGACTTAGTTAAGGATGCCTTGTGGGATGTTTTGCGGAAGGCTGGGATCTCAGCTAAGAAAGAAGCCCAAGTTAATTTTCTGACGGACCCGCTAGATGGGCGGTCCACCTTACGGCCAGCAGATGTCCTTGTGTTCGGATGGGCTCAAGGTAAGCATGCGTGTGTTGACCTCACTGGGGTGTCCCCTCTGGTGGGGCTTCGGGATGTAGGGTTCGTAGCAGGGCAAGCAGTCTTGAAAGCTGAATCAAAGAAAGTCGCTAAACATGAAAACGCCTGCCTGGAAAACCAGCATGTCTTCGTACCCTTCGCTTTTGATACTTTTGGGGGCCTTGCCCCCGAAGCCATCCGATTTCTAGATCGGGTACAAAGAGTGACACATAGTAATTACTCGACAGCCAGGGACCAAAGTTTTATTTTTAATAGAGTAGGTTTTGCTATCCAAAAGGGGGTGGCGGCGCAGCTTGTTGCCCGCTTACCAGCCGTCCACTTGTAATGTGTTTGTGAGTTTATTTGTACTTGAATAAAATGATACATTTTGGATTTATTTAATATATATAATAATTAAATCAATTTTATTCTATTATATTTATAAAATTCCATTAAAATATCAAAACAATTTTATAAATTTCCACAAAAATTATTCTAAGTTTATATAATGATAAACTTTTCTGAAATGATTTTTAATTCTGAAAAATCATTTATTTAATATTTTAATCAATTTTTGTTAGTTTTAATCATAATTAAATCATAATAAATCCAATTTTTAATATTTTTGCACCAAAATTTTATACAAATTATTTCTGAATATTTAGAACAGAAATATAAATTTTAAACTAATAATTCTTTAATTTTAGTATTTTTAAATATTAAAGTTAAATCTTGATAATTTGTTATAAATAGAATTAATATTCTATTTTAAAGAAAATAATTTTGTAAAAATTATTTTTATACTTTAAACATATTTTTGTGACCATCTTGAAGTTAAATTTTATAAAAAGATTTTTGTCTATTTAAATTACTAAATTTCTCCCATTTATCAAACATTTTTAATATTAATCAAACAAGCAATTATCCCCAATTCGAAGCCCTAGAACATATACATTTGTAGACTAGATAGACTTAGACATATTTATTACCTTATTATAGGGTGATATTTGGCATTGTTTGGGCAACACCACTATTCAATCTTTTCAAGAAGTATAACATTTTGCTAAGGTGAGTTTTACATAGCCCCTTTTTCTATTTATCACCAGTTTTGGGGTGAAACATGTTACAACATCATTTATGCAATTCAATCATCAATGCGTCTATGTGTTTTTCTATGTTGCATTATGTCTTGAACATGACTAGGGTAAGCACAATTCTAGCATAATCATTAACTCCATACAAGCCAACGGTATACATTGATAGATCTATTGGACTGACAATCCCACCCGGATACGTGCCTCCTGCAAAGGTAGCGTGGGTGTTTGTTACTGCAATATAAACGAGTGAACCATGAGCGTATGGGATGTACCACAATACAACAGTCACAAGGGTTGATTATGCACTCGATTTACTTCTAGTATGTTTTCACATATGGACTAGATTGCCATGACACATGAATTGCACAACAATTTTATTCGATTATTAAAACCTATGTAATTCTCACCAACTTTTGTTGACCCAAAATATTTTCAACTTAACATGTTTCAGGTTCTACTTGCTTTAAGATTTGAATTAATCCTTGAAGATGTGTGCATAGTTTTATTCAATTTGATGTACGAATTCTTGTAGAACAATTGTATGTAATTTATTTAAATCATTTAATGAAATTTATTATTCACCATGAGCTACTGAACAATCATCAATACGTGACATCCCAATATTTCCGCCATCGGTTGGGGTGTTACAGATTGGTATCAGAGCCATGGTTATAGGGAATTACGTTATTAAAAAAATAATCTAGTCTATAACCATAGGATTCAACCAGTACTTGCTTCTTTTACTTGCTATTCTTTATCTCCCTCCTACTTCTTATCCCTACTTTCATCCCTACAAGAAGGTTGCTCTCCATCACTGGATCTACTCTCAGACTAATAGGACAAAATCCTCAGGTTTAACCTGAACCACCTTGAGATCTCGTCGAAGTTCTAGATTTTAATAACGAACACGTGCAATCTGGAAGGGTGAATGCCTGTATTCTGAGTCTTCTGTCTAGGCTGGAATTGCGCATATATCCCAATCAGACGAGGGACCCGGATGCCTACCTGGGAATTCTCGGGATGAGTGTTCACTTATAGGCTAAAGCATGTCTTCATATGTTATTAGAATCTGGAATCTTTTGATAAGTCAACGTTTTCGTTTATTCGTTTTAAATAAATGAATAAATGATTACATTCCTTATATTACCTCATTCACTTCATGCCCCATTAAAACTTCATTGTGTCCCTTACAGATCATGTCTCCACGTCGCAGCACTCGTGACAATCAAGATGAAGTGAATAGCAACGACCACAACACTAACCACAATAATGGAAGTGATGCCCAACTAGCTGCGATTATTTCCTAACAAATGGCACAACAAATCACAACTCTGGTATCTAACTTGTTGGCTCAAGTCATCCCAATGAATGGGAACGGCAATGGAAATAGAAATGGCGATGGAAATCACATAAAGAACGGGACCTTAGTTCGGAAAGGCGAGAAAACAAGTATTATGACCGTGATAACTACCGAGAATCAGAAGCGTAAGACCAGGGATCCTAATATAAACCTCACTACACAAGCTTCTAACAAGAAACCCTATACAAGAAACTTTCCATTGTGTAACACATGCAATCGACATCATCCCACTGTTTCAGCATGTCGCCTGTGCACCAATTGTGGTAGGTATGGCCATCTGGTCAACTCATGTCGCGAGACCCCAAACCCTAATACCGACCAACCAACCAACCCTGCTCAGGTTGCTAATCCTAATCGTCCTGGTAAATACAACTATGGTCAATGCTATGAATGTGGAAACCCGAATCACTTCCGTAACCGATGCCCTAAACTAAACAGAGATCAAGACCCTCCAACTACTTAACAGCAAATTCCACCATTTGAATGATGTCAGCTTTTTAAATTCTATGTATTGACACTTTTTGATTCAAATAATAAATTCGAGTATTATCATAACATCTGAGTGCATGCTTGTTTGAATGTGAACTAATTGCTATATCTATAATCATACTTGCTTACTTGTACAACAATTAGTTGACTACGAAACAACCTACTCAACGATTGGTAGAGGTCATCATGTCTTTCCAACAGTCGGGAGAGGCCCTACCACCTGCTCAACGACTGGTGGAGACTATCGGACCTGCTCAACAATCGGTAGAGTCATAAAAGGACGCAAAACCCTAATGTAAGGTAAATTGGTAATTACGGTCCGGAACGTAATCATGAATTTACAGGTACATTAAGGTAGTGTGAAATTTTATCAAGGTTTCCAGTGGATTGACCGATTGTTAACCTGGTATTTTCTCTTTTAACTTCGGGACGAAGTTCCTAAAAGTAGGGGAGACTGTAACATTTCGCGTTAAATAAATGTACGTTACGTATAATCTGGATAAAAACGACAAGTTTTATTATTATTGTTTACATTTAATTATTTTTGTGACATTTTAAAACCTAATACTATGATAATTATTCATTATATATATGTATATATATTAAGATATGATAAAAATAAATGTTAAAAATATTATGCTGAGGCCGGGGTTCGAACCCGAGTCCTCAGCCGGTTCAACCATACAACACACACAACCAACTGGTCTAGCATTCATATTTGTTTCAAACCCGGACCCTTATAATTATAATACTTGTTTTAAAACCCTCACAGTTGACTTGGAAAGTCAACTGTGATACACGACTTGCCACAAACAACATCATTAACTCGTGATTAACCTATGATTTGCATCACTACGCAATTACCGGTCTATTATGACTCAGACACACGATAATTGGCAATCAATTGATACCAAATTAATCAAATAGGCGTACCACATTCAATTCATGGTCAACACTTGCCAATTCGATCACCTAGGCCATTACACTATAAATTGATCATTCCTGGACAATCAAAACTCGCCAATACATCTTTCTCAACCTCCAATTCTTCATAATTATACTCTGTTCTAGTTATACGATCGCGTTTTTGACTTATTGGGTTGACTGTCCAATCGTGCTCAATACTGCTTTGTAAGTATGATTTTTTCGATGGGTTTTAACCTTCGGCATTCACACATCAATAGCCCTAAGTTTAATTGGGTTATTGATGTGTGAATTGATCAATTGGAAAAATTAGGGCTCGTGGGTTTAATTGGGGATAAACACGATTTTTGCATGTTATATTTATTTTAATTAAAACAGGAACTAACACAACCACTGGTCTGGACCAAGTGGTTGTGTCTGGTGTCATTTTCCTGAGCCACGCGGGTTCGAGTCCCGGCAGTGGCATATTTTTTTCCCCTTTTTCGTTTTTAAACAAACAAATCCAAATAATTACATATAATACTTATAATTTTATAAATTCGTTTTTAAATATTAAAACTCTTTTATAAATTCTAAAAAAATTATTTTAAGATAATCTGATGAAAAAGTTTCACTCACAATTTTTAATTTTCAAAAATTAATTTATTTAATATATATAATAATTAAATCAATTTTATTCTATTATATTTATAAAATTCCATTAAAATATCAAAACAATTTTATAAATTTCCACAAAAAATATTCTGAGTTTATATAATGATAAACTTTTCTGAAATGATTTTTAATTCTGAAAAATCATTTATTTAATATTTTAATCAATTTTTGTTAGTTTTAATCATAATTAAATCATAATAAATCCAATTTTTAATATTTTTGCACCAAAATTTTATACAAATTATTTCTGAATATTTAGAATAGAAATATAAATTTTAAACTAATAATTCTTTAATTTTAGTATTTTTAAATATTAAAGTTAAATCTTGATAATTTGTTATAAATAGAATTAATATTCTATTTTAAAGAAAATAATTTTGTAAAAATTATTTTTATACTTTAAACATATTTTTGTGACCATCTTGAAGTTAAATTTTATAAAAAGATTTTTGTCTATTTAAATTACTAAATTTCTCCCATTTATCAAACATTTTTAATATTAATCAAACAAGCAATTATCCCCAATTCGAAGCCCTAGAACATATACATTTGTAGACTAGATAGACTTAGACATATTTATTACCTTATTATAGGGTGATATTTGGCATTGTTTGGGCAACACCACTATTCAATCTTTTCAAGAAGTATAACATTTTGCTAAGGTGAGTTTTACATAGCCCCTTTTTCTATTTATCACCAGTTTTGTGGTGAAACATGTTACAACATCATTTATGCAATTCAATCATCAATGTGTCTATGTGTTTTTCTATGTTGCATTATGTCTTGAACATGACTAGGGTAAGCACAATTCTAGCATAATCATTAACTCCGTACAAGCCAACGGTATACATTGATAGATCTATTGGACTGACAATCCCACCCGGATACGTGCCTCCTGCAAAGGTAGCGTGGGTGTTTGTTACTGCAATATAAACGAGTGAACCATGAGCGTATGGGATGTACCACAATACAACAGTCACAAGGGTTGATTATGCACTCGATTTACTTCTAGTATGTTTTCACATATGGACTAGATTGCCATGACACATAAATTGCACAACAATTTTATTCGATTATTAAAACCTATGTAATTCTCACCAACTTTTGTTGACCCAAAATATTTTCAACTTAACATGTTTCAGGTTCTACTTGCTTTAAGATTTGAATTAATGCTTGAAGATGTGTGCATAGTTTTATTCAATTTGATGTACGAATTCTTGTAGAACAATTGTATGTAATTTATTTAAATCATTTAATGAAATTTATTATTCACCATGAGCTACTGAACAATCATCAATACGTGACATCCCAATATTTCCGCCATCGGTTGGGGTGTTACAGATTGGTATCAGAGCCATGGTTATAGGGAATTACGTTATTAAAAAAATAATCTAGTCTATAACCATAGGATTCAACCAGTACTTGCTTCTTTTACTTGCTATTCTTTATCTCCCTCCTACTTCTTATCCCTACTTTCATCCCTACAAGAAGGTTGCTCTCCATCACTGGATCTACTCTCAGACTAATAGGACAAAATCCTCAGGTTTAACCTGAACCACCTTGAGATCTCGTCGAAGTTCTAGATTTTAATAACGAACACGTGCAATCTGGAAGGGTGAATGCCTGTATTCTGAGTCTTCTGTCTAGGCTGGAATTGCGCATATATCCCAATCAGACGAGGGACCCGGATGCCTACCTGGGAATTCTCGGGATGAGTGTTCACTTATAGGCTAAAGCATGTCTTCATATGTTATTAGAATCTGGAATCTTTTGATAAGTCAACGTTTTCGTTTATTCGTTTTAAATAAATGAATAAATGATTACATTCCTTATATTACCTCATTCACTTCATGCCCCATTAAAACTTCATTGTGTCCCTTACAGATCATGTCTCCACGTCGCAGCACTCGTGACAATCAAGATGAAGTGAATAGCAACGACCACAACACTAACCACAATAATGGAAGTGATGCCCAACTAGCTGCGATTATTTCCCAACAAATGGCACAACAAATCACAACTCTGGTATCTAACTTGTTGGCTCAAGTCATCCCAATGAATGGGAACGGCAATGGAAATAGAAATGGCGATGGAAATCACATAAAGAACGGGACCTTAGTTCGGAAAGGCGAGAAAACAAGTATTATGACCGTGATAACTACCGAGAATCAGAAGCGTAAGACCAGGGATCCTAATATAAACCTCACTACACAAGCTTCTAACAAGAAACCCTATACAAGAAACTTTCCATTGTGTAACACATGCAATCGACATCATCCCACTGTTTCAGCATGTCGCCTGTGCACCAATTGTGGTAGGTATGGCCATCTGGTCAACTCATGTCGCGAGACCCCAAACCCTAATACCGACCAACCAACCAACCCTGCTCAGGTTGCTAATCCTAATCGTCCTGGTAAATACAACTATGGTCAATGCTATGAATGTGGAAACCCGAATCACTTCCGTAACCGATGCCCTAAACTAAACAGAGATCAAGACCCTCCAACTACTTAACAGCAAATTCCACCATTTGAATGATGTCAGCTTTTTAAATTCTATGTATTGACACTTTTTGATTCAAATAATAAATTCGAGTATTATCATAACATCTGAGTGCATGCTTGTTTGAATGTGAACTAATTGCTATATCTATAATCATACTTGCTTACTTGTACAACAATTAGTTGACTACGAAACAACCTACTCAACGATTGGTAGAGGTCATCATGTCTTTCCAACAGTCGGGAGAGGCCCTACCACCTGCTCAACGACTGGTGGAGACTATCGGACCTGCTCAACAATCGGTAGAGTCATAAAAGGACGCAAAACCCTAATGTAAGGTAAATTGGTAATTACGGTCCGGAACGTAATCATGAATTTACAGGTACATTAAGGTAGTGTGAAATTTTATCAAGGTTTCCGGTGGATTGACCGATTGTTAACCTGGTATTTTCTCTTTTAACTTCGGGACGAAGTTCCTAAAAGTAGGGGAGACTGTAACATTTCGCGTTAAATAAATGTACGTTACGTATAATCTGGATAAAAACGACAAGTTTTATTATTATTGTTTACATTTAATTATTTTTGTGACATTTTAAAACCTAATACTATGATAATTATTCATTATATATATGTATATATATTAAGATATGATAAAAATAAATGTTAAAAATATTATGCTGAGGCCGGGGTTCGAACCCGAGTCCTCAGCCGGTTCAACCATACAACACACACAACCAACTGGTCTAGCATTCATATTTGTTTCAAACCCGGACCCTTATAATTATAATACTTGTTTTAAAACCCTCACAGTTGACTTGGAAAGTCAACTGTGATACACGACTGGCCACAAACAACATCATTAACTCGTGATTAACCTATGATTTGCATCACTATGCAATTACCGGTCTATTATGACTCAGACACACGATAATTGGCAATCAATTGATACCAAATTAATCAAATACGCGTACCACATTCAATTCATGGTCAACACTTGCCAATTCGATCACCTAGGCCATTACACTATAAATTGATCATTCCTGGACAATCACAACTCGCCAATACATCTTTCTCAACCTCCAATTCTTCATAATTATACTCTGTTCTAGTTATACGATCGCGTTTTTGACTTATTGGGTTGACTGTCCAATCGTGCTCAATACTGCTTTGTAAGTATGATTTTTTCGATGGGTTTTAACCTTCGGCATTCACACATCAATAGCCCTAAGGTTAATTGGGTTATTGATGTGTGAATTGATCAATTGGAAAAATTAGGGCTCGTGGGTTTAATTGGGGATAAACACGATTTTTGCATGTTATATTTATTTTAATTAAAACAGGAACTAACACAACCACTGGTCTGGACCAAGTGGTTGTGTCTGGTGTCATTTTCCTGAGCCACGCGGGTTCGAGTCCCGGCAGTGGCATATTTTTTTTCCCTTTTTCGTTTTTAAACAAACAAATCCAAATAATTACATATAATACTTATAATTTTATAAATTCGTTTTTAAATATTAAAACTCTTTTATAAATTCTAATAAAATTATTTTAAGATAATCTGATGAAAAAGTTTCAGTCACAATTTTTAATTTTCAAAAATTAATTTTTTTAATATATATAATAATTAAATCAATTTTATTCTATTATATTTATAAAATTCCATTAAAATATCAAAACAATTTTATAAATTTCCACAAAAAATATTCTGAGTTTATATAATGATAAACTTTTCTGAAATGATTTTTAATTCTGAAATATCATTTATTTAATATTTTATTCAATTTTTGTTAGTTTTAATCATAATTAAATCATAATAAATCCAATTTTTAATATTTTTGCACCAAAATTTTATACAAATTATTTCTGAATATTTAGAACAGAAATATAAATTTTAAACTAATAATTCTTTAATTTTAGTATTTTTAAATATTAAAGTTAAATCTTGATAATTTGTTATAAATAGAATTAATATTCTATTTTAAAGAAAATAATTTTGTAAAAATTATTTTTATACTCTAAACATATTTTTGTGACCATCTTGAAGTTAAATTTTATAAAAAGATTTTTGTCTATTTAAATTACTAAATTTCTCCCATTTATCAAACATTTTTAATATTAATCAAACAAGCAATTATCCCCAATTCGAAACCCTAGAACATATACATTTGTAGACTAGATAGACTTAGACATATTTATTACCTTATTATAGGGTGATATTTGGCATTGTTTGGGCAACACCACTATTCAATCTTTTCAAGAAGTATAACATTTTGCTAAGGTGAGTTTTACATAGCCCCTTTTTCTATTTATCACTAGTTTTGGGGTGAAACATGTTACAACTTACAACATCATTTATGCAATTCAGTCATCAATGTGTCTATGTGTTTTTCTATGTTGCATTATGTCTTGAACATGACTAGGGTAAGCACAATTCTAGCATAATCATTAACTCCGTACAAGCCGACTGTATACATTGATAGATCTATTGGACTGACAATCCCACCCGGATACGTGCCTCTTACAAAGGTAGCGTGGGTGTTTGTTACTGCAATATAAACGAATGAACCATGAGAGTATGGGATGTACCACAATACAACAGTCACAAGGGTTGATTATGCACTCGATTTACTTCTAGTATGTTTTCACATATGGACTAGATTGCCATGACACATGAATTGCACAACAATTTTATTCGATTATCAAAACCTATGTAATTCTCACCAACTTTTGTTGACCCAAAATATTTTCAACTTAACATGTTTCAGGTTCTACTTGCTTGAAGATTTGAATTAATGCTTGAAGATGTGTGCATAGTTTTATTCAATTTGATGTACGAATTCTTGTAGAACAATTGTATGTAATTTATTTAAATCATTTAATGAAATTTATTATTCACCATGAGCTACTGAACAATCATCAATACGTGACATCCCGATGTTTCCGCCATCGGTTGGGGTGTTACACAAGTTATCGGGTTTCGGGTCAGGTCGGGTCGGGTTCTTCAAAATGCTTATCCCTAGGTCAATGGATGATTGGAATTTGGGCTAATTGCTTATGAACGAAAGTTCATGTGAAGGGTGTGAAATATTAATGATAAGGAAACCTAATACATGTGGGGTTTGATTCTTTATGATGTGGGTTTCTCAATACCCATACAAAAGGGACCAACAACTTGATAGGATAAACTAGTTTTTGATTAACACGTGAAACCTCATTAATTGAATAATGAGGAGTATTCTAGAAAATTTTGGAAATATAGGGTTTCGACCCCCGAAACTGATTTTCAACCCCCCGAAACTATTGACTTCCGACCCTCCGAGCCTTCGGGTCAAGCTTCGCCACTGTTTGTGAATATAAACACACATCAAAAGAATATCTTAACTCATTTTGTGACCCACAATATACCAAAACAAAAGCACTACAAGTAAGTTTACCAAATAATAAACAAAGTTAACACTACGTCAATCGGTCTCCTTCAACAACTCCTGCTGCTTAGCCACTTTGAACACTAGCCTAATTGAATTAACAATGTTACAACCGGTTTTCAAGGTGGATAGTTGGTGGCATGTGGTAACAGCCATTGAAGAAAGGATGTTGAAGCGCTTCCATGGCTGTTGGCCTATCACACGGACACCATGTAAGAAGTGAAGCAATCAAATTAACCGCGTCTGAGCTTGCAGTCGGTAACAATTCAGAAAACCCCACACCTGGAAAATCTGGAAACCGATATGACGCATTTTTTGCAAGATCTAGCCCTGAGGACCATGTACTTTCTGTAGGTGTGCCTAACACACTACAGATTTTAAGCATTACTTCCGCTTCGGAACAACCATCAAAAAATGGTTGGTTGGTGTATAACTCTGCCATGATTGCACCAACTGCCCACATATCAACAGAAGAGTCATAAGCAGGCGAACGTAGAAAAGCCTCTGGGGCGCGATACCATAGTGTTGTAACATTATAATGTGTGTATGGTTGTTGACCATTCGTCTCGCGGGCAGAACCAAGATCACCAATCTTAACTATATTATTGGAAACAAGAATGTTGTCCGGTTTGAGATCACGGTGCATGTAACCCTTGTTGTGCATGTACGCAAGACCTTGAAGGATTTGGAAGCATATGTTTCTAATCTCGGGTTCTGAAAACGGCTTTGTTTGTCTAACCATACGTTTGTAGAGATCGGATTCCATGTATTCGAATATCAAGAACAGTGAGTTGTTATGTTTTATGATTTCCTTAAGCTTTACAATATTCGGATGATTGGCAATCTTGATGAGTGCTTTGACTTCCCTCACGTTCTTGCAGTCTTCGTTCACGTCATCGATGAGTTTCTTGACTGCGACCACTTCTCCTGTGTGCTTATTCATTGCTTTCCATACAACTCCAGACGAGCCACGTCCAATTTGTATGATCTTTTTATATTTCTCCATTGTTTAGCACCGGCGAATTACGAAGACCACGTACCGTGATTTGGAAGGATTTGTAGTTATATTATGATTATCAAGAGTAGTGTGTTGAATATAATCAACTTAATTAGGGTTTGTATCTTATTTATAACACTTTCGGATATTTCGTATGAGGATTTGTAGTTATCGTATGATTATCCGATTCTTTTAATTAATACGAGAAAACTGTATATTTAAATTCAGATTTAATTGAAATAAAAGAAAACTTTTTCTAAAATAAACATTGAAAATAATAAAAGGAAAAGCACCGAAATAACCGTTGACCGATTAATTTCACCAAAATAGCTACTTCAACCGACTCTGGAGAGTCGGTTCCCGGATCCCGAGGCTCTGGAGTCGACTTCGGAGACTTGTCCTCTACTGACCAATGGTAAGATGTCACGTGTCCCGTGAAGATCCAAAAGGTGGACGAACCTGCAATCCAGTTAAGACAGGCACGACTTGAGATGGATCTGAATGCTCCGAACCTAAGCTTAAACCTGCACAAGGTAAAAGACCGTTAGGCTCGTTACAGGGGAGGAGGGAGGGCCTCTCTGTAACCACCCTCCGGCGTGAGGATAAGTATTTGTTTAGTGAGAGAAAATAGAGAGAGAAAGTGAGATTCGGAGTCTATGCATTCGTGTGTTGATTGTACTTTGAAGGGGGTATTTATAGCTGTCAGAAAAGTTGTACTTTACTTCGGACCCCTTGTTGTACTATTATTCGGACCCTCTTGACTTCTGTGGGTGGGCTATACATCCCTTTATGGAGGTATCATACCGTGCCCTAGTGTCGTTGGTCCGTTCTTTGGGGCGAACCGCGGTATAAATGCTTATACCTCTTCATGTCTTCCCAAGTCCTCAAGTTACAAGTAACTTGTTGGACTGAAATGTGACCGTAACATAGGTGAAGGAGCCGCGGTATAAATGCTTATACCTCTACATGTCTTCCCAAGTCCTCAAGTTACAAGTAACTTGTTGGACTGAAGTGTGACCGTAACATAGGTGAAGGAGCCGCGGTATAAATGCTTATACCTCTTCATGTCTTCCCAAGTCCTCAAGTTACAAGTAACTTGTTGGACTGAGGTATTTTGTGGCCTCCGGGTTATGTTACGGCATTTCATGGGAGTGGTGAGGATTTTCGACACGTGTCCACGCCAGCTGTCTAAACATGGAGGGACACGTGGACGCATTTATAACCACGTGATGGTTCCGTTGATGTGATGGCGGTTGAGTTGTCGAGATGATCTGGACCGTTTATTTTGTCCAGCTGTTTTCCACTCTGCCATCTCAACGGTCTCAGCCCCCTATATATAACCCTCTTCTTTTTTTTCTTTTACTTTTCTACTGTTTTACTTAATCTCTCTCCTTCTTTTTACTCTCTTCCAAGCCGGAGCTTCCCTGTCGTTCCCGCTCGTTTCTCTGCAAGACCAATATCTGCAACCGTTTTAAGGTGCGTTCCCTCTTTCCCTAGCTTCATTTCTGATTAGTCGCTTCCTAAGGATGGTGAAGGATGATATGGGTACTACCTTTTCGAAGTTGTCTTCGGATAGGTTAGCTAAGTTTTTAGATGAATATAGGATACCTCGTGGTCTGAACCCGGTTCTGCCTGAACCAAACGAACCCGTTTACCCCTTTCGTGAAGGGAAGTTTGGGTTTTATACCCGGGTCTGCGATTTTGCAAACTACCGTGTCCCCTTCACTAAGTTTCTGATGCGGGTTCTGCGGTTTCATGGGGTGCATATTTCACAAGTGAAACCCTTTGGCCTTAGCCGTATTAACCATTTCGAGTTGTCTTGCCGAGCTTTGGAGAAGGGTGCGGACTTGAATGTGTTCCGATGCTTTTACAAGCTGACCAAACAGGGAAGTTGGTACAGTTTTGAGAAGCGGAGATCCTTGGAGAGCAGTCATGACTATCAAACCACTAGCTTAAAAAACTGGAAGAATCAGTTCTTTTGGCTTGATGACCGGTGTTTACCTGCGGACATGACGTGGTGCACACGGTATGAATCCTCTGACTGGGACTTGCCCAAGAGGTTTAGGTATAACCGTGACTTGTATTTGAGTCTTGCCGAGAACAAAACCAATATACAGAAGTATCCAGAGCACGTGCTCGTTTTAGGCTGTATCAGTGGTAACTGGGACTTGCATGACCGGTGGCCGGTAGTTTTATATGATGGCGAGGGTGAGTGAGAAGCCTGCACTTTACTGTCTTTTCTTAAAGCTTTTTTAGCCTTAATTTTCTAACACTTTGTGTTCCTTGTTATGCAGAAATGTCGTTGCTTGATAGCTTGAAGCTCAATACTTTTAATGATTCGGCCTTAACATATTCTCATGTTGATTTGGAACAAAGTGAACCTATCCTGGATCAAATCCATCGAGCCCAGCAGCCCATCCGCCCTGCCCTAGTTGCCGCGTCTGGAGCTAGCGGGGCCGGGGGAGAAGGTTTGACCACTGGAGTAGTTACGGAGACCACCGAGGAAGGTGTCAACACTGATGTTGCCCAGAGAGAGACTTCTGCCATTCCTCTTCCTTCTTCAACGAATTCCTCACCTAAGGATACTACCTCAGCTCCCGCGCCAGGTGCTACCGCCCATCCTTCTAGTGCCACCAAGTCTGTTTCTCCCGGTGCTTCGAGAAACGTGGAAAATAGGTCTTTGACCGATACTTCTGTTTCCAAGGATTCTGGAAAGAGGAAACGGGCTGGAGCGAAGGGTACCGGGGCTAGTTCGAAAGCTCCTAAAAAGTTGAGATTCTTAGACCATCCTGATGAGGTATTTTCTAATCTTTTGAATAACCTTGAAAATCACTTGTACGGAGGCCAATCCTCCCGTGACTCAGCCCCGGTACTAATGGTAGATCATCCTCAGGTGAACCAAGTTGGTGAAACATTGGCAATTGAAGAAGAAGACGAGGAGGAAGCTTTTCTGGGATTAGAAAGTCCCGTAGTTGACAAGGCTCCAGGGAAGGGAGTTCAGTTTGGTGAGTTTCGTCAATCCCCACTTCTTTCTCAATCTGGCATGGGGGATAATGATGCTGCTTTCCCCCCAAGTTGGTTCGAGACTGAGGTGTTTACCACATGTGGTTTTGCAGAGATGGTAGGTGGAGATGCCGGGGCAGGTGCTTCGGCCGCAGATGAAAAGTTTTCCCCGGAGTGGGATTTGAAGAACGGGGATAGAGTGGTGGATGCCCTTTCGGCCCGGATGATGCTTTTCAACTTGGATACTCCGGCTGACCGTGAGTATTACCATGGCATGGAGTCTCCGACCTTATGTGAAGCTTTGTTGGTGAACCAGGCCCAATCCAACTTTTTAGTGGCCGAAGCTTATAGGAGATGGATGGACGCTGAGGTGGATCGGGACAGGCTGCGGAAGAAGGTGGCCGCGGGACGTAGTTCGGGGGCTTTGAAGCAACTTCAAGATAACTTGAAGAGTGCCCAGCAACAAGCCTCTTCTTCCCAAAAGGCCTTGGCCTCCGCAGCCGAAGCCCGGGACAAAGCGCTAAAAGAGTTGGAAAATTTGAAAAGAAAATTTAATTCTTCCGAAGCTGCTCATGCCTCGTCCACCAAGGAGCTTCAAGATGTGATTAAGAAAATGGAGACCACGATGGAGTCCTTAAGGAAGGGGACAGATGCATTGACAGCTGGTATGTATTCCTTTAAGCATGTTTCTTTTTCTTTCTTACTTCTTTACTAAACTTTCTCTTGGCCCAGAACGAGATGACGCCCTGAGGGGAGAGAAGGTGGCCCGGCAAGTATGTGCTGCGGCCGAGAAGAAGATGGCCGATGATGAGGAAGCTTGGAAAAAGGAGCGAGCAGAGCTGGTGGCCAACATTGACGAGCTTTTCGGTTTCAAGAAATTTTTTCTTACGGAGGGAGCTCAGCTCTTAACGGGCTTCGTTCACAAGGGCCCGATTATGAAAAAAGCTGTGAGTGGGGTGTCGTCAATGCTATGAACGCTGCCGGAATTAATGAGGGATTGAAGGCGGGTTATGCAGCTGCTGCTAAAGGGATCCCACTGGAAAAGAATCCCACATTTAAACCCGATGCCAACGCTCAACTCCTGGCCGCAGTAGAGGCTTATGACTCTCTCGTCTTCCCACCAATTGCCAAGCTTGTTGATCATGTGACCGGTCCTCCGGAGTCCATCCCCGAGGCTTTTGAGGGGTTTAAGCTTCCCTCTTAAACACTTTACATTTCAGACAATTTTATTCGTTCCGGACCTTTGTGTGGTCCGGACGTTGTTTTGTAATATTTGGGACAAGTACCACATAGCTCGGACCTGTTAAGGTCGAGCTTTTATTTGATCGTAAGCTGGGCCCGAATCGTATCATGGATTCGGGCTCCGTTTGTTGTGCTTATTTTGTGATGTGTTTTGTTTTTAGGTAAAGTCCTTTGGTTAAATGACTAAGTCATAGAGGAAGGTACGTAGCTTAGTTGATCGTGCGTCCACGTTTATACTACGTCCTAGTTTTTTCTCGCGAGATTTTACATATTTAGATAACCATGGTTTATGGGGCTTCCTTACCGGGACGCGGCTATTGTCCATACCGCGTACCGGTATTTTAGGCTTTTCCCCTTTTTATTTTTATGACTGTTTTGAAATAGATAAGGTGCCTTTCTCTAGGTTAGTTTTAGATCCGGACCAAAACTTATCCACTTTGGTCCGTTTCTTTTTTGCTAATCCTGTTTGATACCACGTGGCTTTTGTTATGTCGAGCTCGTTTTTGAGCTTCGGCTAATATTAGCACCTTAGTATTTAGAATAAAGAGACCAGCTTTTTATTAATATTTGACCGAGGTATGTTACATCCCGGATAGTTACAGGAAAAAAGGAAGGTGGGGAATGGCACATCCCACATTACAATAGGAAAACAAAACACTTCTTAAGGAAAAAGCTGGTAATGCTTACATATAGCATTTTTTCAAGTGAACACCGTTCCAGGTGCGAGGTATATCTTTTCCTTCTAAGGATTGGAGGGTGTAGGCACCTTTTGCTCCTGCGGTTTTGATGATATATGGCCCTTCCCATGACGCGGCCATCTTTCCTTTTTGCACACCGCTTGCCTCATTGCACCGGAACACATAATCTCCGGGTTTGAATCGGATTTCTTTTACCCTGGAGTTGTAAAATTTTTCCAATTTCTGCTTGTAACGAGCTTCTTTGACAGCTGCGGCTTCCCTTCGTTCGTCTAGCAGGTCAAGCTTCATTCGGAGTTCTTTGTCGTTATTTTCAATGCTATGAATTCGGCGAGAAGGAGACCTGATCTCGACTGGTATGACTGCTTCAGTCCCGTATGTTAGGCTGAAAGGTGTCTCTCCCGTGCTGGTTTTAGTGAAAGTTCGGTGAGCCCATAGGACATTAGGGAGCTCATCCACCCAACCGCTTCTTCTTTTTCCCAGCCTTTTCTTTATCCCCTCGACCAAACTCCTGTTTATGCGCTCCACCTGGCCATTCGCCTGCGGATGGGCCACCGAGGCGAATGATTGTTGGATATGCAAATCTTGACACCATTTTTTGAAGGGGTTGTCTGCAAACTGCTTTCCATTGTCACTGATTATTGTCTGGGGTAACCCGAAGCGACACACTATCTGCTCCCAGACGAACTTCTTTACTTCCTTTCCCGAAATTTTGGAGAGTGGTCGAGCTTCGACCCACTTTGTGAAGTAGTCCACAGCTACTAGCAGGAATTTCATACCTCCGGTGGACTTTGGAAAGGGTCCAACGATGTCGATGCCCCATTGTTGGAACGGCAATGCCGCTGTTACCGGGATTAGGTTATTCTTGGCTCGAAGGCTAACTGGCGCGTGCCTCTGGCATTCATCGCATTTCTGGAGCTCGGATACGGCGCTATTGTGCATTCCCGGCCAGAAGTACCCGGCATTCATTATCTTGGCCACCAGCATTCTAGGACCGGAGTGTATTCCACATATCCCCCTGTGGATTTCTTGAATAATGTACGTAGCTTCGTTCAAGTCTACGCATTTGAGAAGTGGTCCTAGAAACGTTCTTCGGTACAATTGGTCGTCAATCATCTGGTACTGGAGAGCTTTGACTTTTAACTTTCGAGCCTTTGCCTTATCTTCCGGGACAACATCATTTGTTAAGTACTGTATTATGGGGGTCATCCAACTGTCTGTCTGTGAGTTGATTGATAGGACCTCAGTTGCATGGACCGTTGGGCTTTGTAGTCCTTCCATGTGTACTTCTTGGTTTGCAATATCAGTGGTTGTGGCGGCGAGTTTACTTAATGCGTCTGCTTTCTTGTTTTTGCTTCCAGGAATATGCACCACCTGACATGCTTCAAACTGTTTCATCAGTTTTCTAGCCTGCATTATGAAGCAATGATTAGTCGATTTCGTACTGGGGCTTGAGAGTTTAGGAGATTCAGATTGATCCCATACCTCGGCTAAATAAAGAACCATATTTGGTTCTTTAGCCTCGTAATCCCCGGATATCTGGTTTGCAACCAGCAAAGAATCGACATGTGCAATAACCTGTAAAAGGCATATGCACTTTAGATTTTTATGGTACTTTGCATTTAGCAGGGAGTTTTGGTGATTATTACGGTACATTTTTACCTTTTTGGCTCCGACCTTTTTGGCCAGCCGCAGCCCTGCTAAAAGTGCTTCGTATTCGGCTTCATTATTTGAACTCTTGAAATTCAGGCGAATTGCATAAAGTAGCTCTCATCCTTCGGCTTCACATAAAACCAGGCCCGCTCCCGATCCTTCCGTGCCTGAAGCCCCATTTGTATGTAGAGACCACGTGGGCTCCGAAGGTGTTATGGACTCGATCATTAAGTTTTTTGGGATTTCAACCAGAAAATCCGCTACTGCCTGCCCCTTGACTGGACCTCGTGTTTTGTAAGTGATATCAAATGCCCCGAGCTCAATAGCCCACTTGGTCATTCTGCCGGAGGACTCTGGCTTTCTCAAGATGTTTAGTATTGGGTGTTCGGACTGCACCTCAATATTGAAGGCCTGAAAGTATCGACGGAGTCTTCGGGAGGTGTGGACGAGTGCCAGGGCCAACTTTTCGAGTATCGGATAGCGGACCTCATATTCTCGGAGGGCCCTGCTGATGTAATATACCGGTTTCTGAACCGTGGCTCGGGTGACAATGAGGACGGAACATATTGCTCCTTCTGAAGCCGAGAGATATACCGTTAACGTTTCTCCTGGTTCGGGTGCGGTTAAGACAGGCAGATTTACCAAGCACTTTTTTAACTCCTCGAAGGCAGCGTCTGCCTCCGGGGTCCATTCAAATTTTTCTTTTCCCAAACTCTTTTTTAAAACATTCATAAAGGGGAGCGTTTTTTCGGCAGCTTTTGAGAGGAAACGGTGCAAGGCCACAAGACGCCCATTTAGGGACTGCATCTCCTTTAGGCACTTCGGCGGTTGCATTTTCAAGACTGCTTCGACCTTCTCCGGGTTGGCTTTTATACCATCCCGAGCCATCATTACTCCCAAAAACTTCCCTTCTTCGAGGCCGAAGGAACATTTCTTGGGATTCAACTTCATGTTGATCTCCCGAAGTTTGGTAAAGGTTTCCTTGATATCTTCGATCATGGAGTCTTCAGTCATACTTTTTATTACCACATCATCAACGTAAACCTCGAGATTCCTTCCTATCTGATCTTTGAAGGCTGAATCCATCAATCTTTGATAGGGAGCCCCAACATTTTTAAGTCCGAACGACATTTTAGTGTAACAATACAGGCCGTTGTTTGTGACAAATGCTGTTTTATCTTCATCACCTTCGGCCATCTGAATCTGATGGTAGCCTTTATAGGCGTCAAGAAAGCATTTCAATCGGAATCCGGCCACGGCATCTACCTTTACATCAATCTCTGGGAGGGGATAACAATCTTTTGGGCATGCGTTATTCAGATCTTTAAAATCGACGCACATTCTCCAGGCTCCATCCTGCTTTTTGACAAGCACGGGATTGGCTACCCAAGTTTGATATCGTACTTCCCGAATGATACCGGCCTTCAACAGATTCTTTACATCTTCTGCAATGGCTTTGACACGATCCGGAACCATACTCCGTTTCTTCTGGGCTACTGGTTTTATACCAGGATAAGTGTTTAACTTGTGCTCCGCCAGGCTTCGTGGGACCCCGGTCATATCCGAGTGTTCCCATGCAAAAACATCTAGTGAATTCGAGAGCAGATTACATAGCTTCTCTCGGGCTTTGGTGGGGAGCTGCGTACCAACAGATAGTTTCTGTTCCGGAAATCTTGGATGCACCGACCACTTCTCAACAATTTCGGACCCCGTTCCTCCTGAGTTATCATCATCATGCCCCGAACCCAAAGACTGTCGTACTTCGGATATACCGAGCCCTACTTCAGATTCCAGGGTAGCTATCCCTTTTTCTGTGGGGAATTTTAAGGCTCCGTGGATGGTAGATGTTACCATCCCGAATGCTTTCATTCCGGGTCTACCCAAAATGATATTGTGCACTGATCTTGAACTGACCACCAAAAAGGTGAGAATGACTGTTCTTTGTAATGATCCGGAACCGAATGTAACTGGGAGGGATAATTGTCCGATTGGTTGGACAATTTCTCCTGAAAAGCTGACGAGGGGCATGGAGACAGGAATCAGCCGCTGCTGTGAAGCTTCTGCTAACAACTGGAAACATTGAAGGTACATTATCTCGGAGGCGCTTCCCCCATCCACATAGATTCGGTGAGTTTTATGGCCAGCCACGATCCCGGATACAACGATCGGACCTTCCTTGTAATCGTCCGGCGAGATGGAAGGGAAAGTTATTGGCTGGGCCATCGACGCCATGATATGATCGTTGTTCCTTTTAACCCCCTGCTGCTTGAGGGTTCGAATCATATGTATCCCTGCTTGATCATTCGGATTGGGGATGTTTGCAACGCTTGCCTTTCCTTCTTTGATTTCTTTTACCAGGTGCCACAGCTTGCCCGCTTTAAGGGCCTTCTCAATTTCTTGCTTTAGGGACCAACAGTCATCCGTGTCATGTCCCCTAGCTCGATGGTAATCACAATACTTCTTGGTGTTCTTGTCAGATGTGGGTTTTTGCCTCGGGGGTTTTGGGAAGTCGATGTTTTCCGTGCTGAGTATTTCACTGGGAGATTTTAATAGCTCGGAATAGCTTGACCCCCGGTGTGAGGAGGAGCTTCGACCGGTGGAACTTTTATCGCTTCGGGAGTAAGGTTGGGATCTGTTTTTACCCCAGGAGTTGTTTCGCTCCGAACTTGGAGTTCCCGAGCCTTTCTTCCATGAGCTGCTTCTTGAAGAAGAGCGATACTCGTTGTCATACGTTTGGCTACAAGCACTTTTTCCTCGAGCAAAAGCTCGCGCCCATTCCATTAAAACTTCCATGGTTTTTGGGAGATCCTCATGTAGCTTTTCCACGAGCTGATTATTTCGGACTCCGTGGCAAAAACCGGATATCCGTAATTGATCAACAGCTCCACTGATCTGCATACTCTCCTTGTTGAATCTGTCTATGAACCTTTCCAATGACTCGCCGTCTTTTCTACGAATGTTGTGGATCTCGGTGATGTCTTTCGAGCATCGCCGTTGTTGGGAAAAATTTTGTAGAAAAGCGCGGCGGAGTTCCGTCCAATTCGCGATCTCACCTGGTGCCAAACCGTCGAACCACACCCTAGCCGCCCCTGTAAGGGTTTGGGCGAATATGTGACACCATGCAGGCATGGGCCATAGTTCGATTTCTGCGGCTCCTCCAAAATCATGGATGTGATCATCCGGATCCGTTGTTCCATCATATCTTTTGATCGTTGTAGGCATTTTTAGTTTTGCCGGTAGAGGAGCGCTGGCGATACGGGGAGCAAATTTGGAGTATGCAGCCATATAGGCTGGGCGATAAGGAGTGGTAAGGTCATCTTCCGCGGTAGTGACGGCTGGTCGTTGTTTTGCTACTGTGGTGACAGGCTGTGTGACTGCGTGGTGTCCCGATGGGAAGCAGCTCCCTTGCGGGGTCCCTAGGTCGGGAGTAGTAACCACGGTGGAGTAAGTGACTTGTGCAACAGGGCCCGTACCATGCCCGGATGGTGCTTGAACTCCGTCGGTGGAGAATAGGTTTACCTGCACGCTTTTAAGTTTTGCTTCTTTTTCTTGTTGTGCTTTAAGTTGCAACAAGAAATCACGATTCTTGAGCAGAAAGTCTGTGTCAAACTCTGGTGCGGTATCTTGACTTGTTCGGGAGATGTTGGTGAGCCCTGCAGACGGGGTTAGGACAACAGAGGCCGCAACAGTGGTTGCTCCGTCACCCTGTTCAGTGTTTGTGACATCTTCGATAACAAAACCTTCGGATGAAGCCGCCATGGGAAAAACCGTCGCGATCTTTACCTTTTAAGGGTATAGAAAACGGTTGTACAAACGGATGGCGCCAATTGAAGATCCAAAAGGTGGACGAACCTGCAATCACAGTTAAGACAGGCACGACTTGAGATGGATCTGAATGCTCCGAACCTAAGCTTAAACCTGCACAAGGTAAAAGACCGTTAGGCTCGTTACAGGGGAGGAGGGAGGGCCTCTCTGTAACGACCCTCCGGCGTGAGGATAAGTATTTGTTTAGTGAGAGAAAGTAGAGAGAGAAAGTGAGATTCGGAGTCTATGCATTCGTGTGTTGATTGTACTTTGAAGGGGGTATTTATAGCTGTCATAAAAGTTGTACTTTACTTCGTACCCCTTGTTGTACTATTATTCGGACCCTCTTGACTTCTGTGGGTGGGCTATACATCCCTTTATAGAGGTATCATACCGTGCCCTAGTGTCGTTGGTCCGTTCTTTGGGGCGAACCGCGGTATAAAAGCTTATACCTCTTCATCCCGAAAGCCTGCGACATGTCTCCGAGATGTCTCCGGAGAGGTGGGAGACGGTGATCTCCAACCGGCTCCCCCCTTTCCACTCCGATGTTAGAGGCAGAAGACGGCGGTGTAGGTGGGACATCGAGTAGTGCTGGTGGTTACAAGAGACGACGATTGACGGTGATATGGGTTCCCGATCGAGTCTGATCTGGTCTCAGAGGTAAAACCCCCTCTTTTCTAATAGTTACGGTGATGATTAGCTATGGTAGTTGTCGATGGTGATAGATGGAAGTTGGTTGTCAAGTGGTTATGGTCCATGATGGTGGTTTATCGAGATGGTTATGGCGGTACGGTTGGGAGATGGTGCACATGCGATGAGTATGGTGGTGGTCTGATGTAGGTGCAGGATTGAAGGTGGTACCGACGGTGGACAGGATCGGTTCATGGAGGCGGAGATGTTGTTGGATACTTTGAGTCTTGGTTAACCAGAAGTCAACCCTCGGTTAACAGAGCTGGTCAAACAGTGTCGATCAACAGAAGTCAACTTGGTCAACACTGGTCAAAGGTTGGTCAAAAAGCCCAGTCAATTCAGTTTTTTTTTTTTTTTTTGAAAGGCCCCAGTCAATTCAGTTAACAAAGGACCTGAAAGGTATAAACATAAATCAACTAGAAACACTTTATATACATTTTATTGTTGTGTGAGACACGTGTGGGGGCTCGGCTAACATATGAACCGACCGGGACTTACAAAAGACTTATATATATAAATCGACAATATGAATAAATGAGTATCAGGATAGTTAGACTATGATTAGTTAGGATAGTAATGTTGGTAAAGGTATTACCAAGACATATCATGCAACCATGTGGCACGACAGGTGAGTTCCGTGTACCATTCCTTTTTTTTTTTTTGCCTTTTAACTATTTTGGGATAAACATATGCTTGTGTGTGACTTTAACTGTTTGATGTGACAAGATACTAGTTGCCTGATAACCATACCGACACTCATTAACCTAGGGGATTTGGGCCACTTAATATGTGGGTAGTACTACTTGGCGAAACCCCCACACACAATGGATCCGAAAGCCCAGAAAACCCTTCACCGAGGTCTGCGGGCCATTGTGACATGTATTTTTCTAGGTGAATCCATAACGGCAGTAGATGGGTTCTGTGTTAAGGTTTGAGGTGTCACTTCTGCATCACCATATGTAAACCATGTACTTAGAAACTTGTTTTTGAAATGATAACTTGCTTTGGTCCACTTGACTACTTACACGAACTCACCAGCACAATCGCTGACCCAAACTCTTTTTAAGCATGTGTTCAGGTACCGCTATTGGATTGGATTGGAAATGAGGAACGAGTTATAGATAATCAAGTATGGAACACTATGAAGATTATTCTACTTAAAGATTAGAGCTAAGCTTGGATAAATATCACTTAGACCAGTGGACTTTACCCCCAAAAAAGCTTCGACGAGTGCCATGACTCGTCCCTGCAGTAGTTACAGATTTATTATTTATTTAAGTTGTAATGTAATATTTATCAACTAAAAATTGTAGAAACATTAATTATTAGTCATCATTGCTTCCTTTGTGCAAGTTTGGTATTAATCTGTTATTTCGTCTAGCCCCTCCTAGTCGGGGTGTTACAAAATCAGAGAGAAAAGTATTTGGTTCGGTGAAGAGAAGTTACCCAATGAGGAATCTTCCAGGAATATTTATACTTTTCGTAATGGGCTTCGGAGGCTTAGGGCCCATGGGCCTCTTCTCTGAAGCCTTATACATCGGAACATTAGACCTGAGCCGATACAAATCTTGATTCGGCATCCGACCTAAAACCACATATTCTCTTCAACTGCAACCTTTCGATGCAATATAGAAATATCCAACTTTGTTCAATTCACCCTAAATTACAAGTCAAACAAGTATTTTCTTGAAATTAAATCATTCATGGTAAATTAAAAACCTTGCAAATTTAACTTAAAAGAAATCACCTACAAAATCCGAAGAACTTGCACACAAAAATAATGAATAAGGCACAAAATCAGAGAAGAAGATCCAAACTGGTGAAGTTCCGAATTCAAAATCAACTGGAATCAATCAGACGCCTTGAATCGCATGAAAGATTACAAATAAAACTCGATCTCGGTCTTGAAGACTATACCTGAATGGCAAGACCGATTGCAAACGATCCTCGAATTAATCACCCAGGTCCAATCCCCGAGTTTTTATATTACAAGTTATCGGGTTTCGGGTCAGGTCGGGTCGGGTCGGGTCGGGTTCTTCAAAATGCTTATAGGTCAATGGATGATTGGAATTTGGGCTAATTGCTTATGAACGAAAGTTCATGTGAAAGGTGTGAAATATTAATGATAAGGAAACCTAATACATATGAAAAATCACCCTAAATCTGTGGGGTTTGATTCTTTATGATATTATCATATTATAAAGAGGTGGGGTTCTCAATACCTATACAAAAGGGACCAACAACTTGATAGGATAAACTAGTTTTTGATTAACACGTGAAACCTCATGAATTGAATAATGAGGAGTACTCTAGACTGATAAATTCATGTATGGTTTCGATCACGTGATGCTTGATAATGAAATCGTTATAGGATATATCAAGGTTGTAGAACTCGCTAGGCGCTAGTCGGCCGGTCGGGTGGGGACTAGGGATTAATCGGATCGGGATTTTTATGTGTAATTTTATAAATTTATGTATATATAATGTTATTTTTAGACTTTTTATGCATAAATTTTAAGTTTTGGGAGTAAAATGTAAAATAGTGATGATGGAGGGGGCTATATGGTCTTAATTTTATACCTTTTATATTATGTTTTTAGCTTTGGGGGTTAAATGTAAAAGAGTAATGTTAGAAGGGGTTGAATTGTAAAATACCAACTTTAAAAAAACTAATTCGGGATTCACCCACTGATTAGTGCCCCCATCCACTCTCTCTCTCTCTTCGTTCAAACTTCAAAGACCCAAACCTACCAGAATATCGCATCCATTAATTAATATTTAAAAAGGTTTGAACGCATGGAAATTTTCACATACGACTCTTGTTTGGTTTGATATTGGTTCGGATTGAGGTAAACTGATCGATCCGGCCAGAAATTGGCCGGAAATTGCCTGCAATTTGGCCGGAGATTGGTCCGACTAGGGACGATTTGGTCTGATTTGGGCCGACCAACGACCGCCGTTGACCGCCGTTGACCGGCTTTGACGCCTAGCGATTTTTTTAGTGATTAACTGAAAATTACTCGGTAGAGCTCCGATCAACGATTAATCGCCGACTAGTCGTTGACTAGTGGCGATTTTTACAACCTTGGGATATATATAGTTGCACATAAGGTGTTTGATAAAACGCCTAGGTGAAACAAGCAAGCCTGAACATTGTTAGTAAGGTAGAATTATCCATGATTGTTTACACATGTTGTCGAATTGGAAAAGTATGCCTTGATTAATTAGGTAAAATAGTTATTCTTGAGTTAAATGATATTGGCAACTAGCACCCAACAATAACTCAAAATAAGACTTAGATAAGTTCAAACTTGAGTTACGTGAAAGACTAGTAAATCTGTAAATGACCTCGTATGGGACTCCGAGTTCATAATAAACCAATGTGGTTTTTAACATTTACACGGATCGCTATTCATTAGGCAAGGAACACGAGACGTCCTTAAGTCAAGGAGAGAAGAGCTCTCGGGGGAAAGATAAAGCTTAAGGTACGTCATAACTATGACTTTGTATATAAATGCTACGCACATTTTAGAATTTGGTTATCCCGCTATCATATGTGGTATTTGCAAATTCAACATAGACCAAGTATGTGAAAGTCGCCAAAGCCTTCAATCTGGTTATATGGAACCTTGATGGGTTGAAGGTTAAGCGGATTCCTTACATAATGGTAAATGTTTGAAACTGAGCATAGAAAGCAAATTTGAGATTAAACGTGGTGAAGGTATGTAACGTGACTTGCAGGCGAGTATTCATGCCCCGAAACAGGTTATTTATGTTGCTCATTGAAACATGAAAATGCATGGCAAGGTGGGCAACTTAAGGGCTGTTTGGTAGCCTCTTAATCAGCATCTTAACCATTCAGGTCTGAATCATTTAGCATTCAGACTGTTTGTTTCAGCATCTAAATGGAATGATTAAGTGCTAAACCATTAAGCTAATAAGGGATGCTGAATGATTCAGCTCTTAAGCATTCAGATCCTCTTAACCATTCAGACCATCTTTATGATTCAGCACTTAATCAACCAAACAGCCCTTTAGGGTGGTAATATGTTGATGAAATGTGACCAAAGTATAGCTATAAATCATAGCTTACAGCTACACACCGTAAGCTACGGCTTCCAAAACAAAAATGACCAGATGGAGTGAACTGTAAGCTACGGTCAGACCGTAGCCTACGACAAGGCCTTTCGAGAAAAATATCATGGCCGTAAGCTAAGACCATCAAGCTGTAGCTTACGGCAGGCACATTCTGAATTTTTATTGTTTGTCGACATTTGATATTTAACTCAATTACCTAAGCTTATTCGGATCCTCTAATGGATGATAGTTAGCGCATTTTGGATGATGGTTGATGATCATGCTTGTAGATATGAACCGAACACCACTCGAATCAAGACGCCTCCGCATAAAACTTTTGTTAACATGTTTGGGTGTAATTTTTGGTACATTTCACAAACGAATATGTTAAAAAACACTAAGGGGTTGTTTGATTGATTAAGTGTTGAATTATTAAGAGGTCTAAATGGTTAAGAAGTATGAATGATTAATTGCTGAATCATTAAGTTAGACCTCTTAATGGTTAGTATTCTTGGCCCACATTGGTAGGAGAGTCTCAATAAGGTTCAGCCTAGTTCAGTACTTAATCGTTCAGCAACATCCTAAATCTTAATGGTTCAGCCTTAACCATTCCATTCAGAAGCTGAAACAAACACGCTGAATGCTGAATCATTCAGCGCTAAATAGTTCAGAGCCTCATTAAGAGGCTTACCAAACTGCCCCTAAGTGAACCCCTAGTTTGGTCGGAGGCTCGTTTTGTACTCTCATTATAATATGGTTTTAACTATGGTCATGGTTTATAGGACTGTTAGTTATAAACAAGCTAATTATTAATCGTTAAGTACATGGGTCTTATAGGTACCGTACTTTTATATTCCACCCGAATAAAGAGATTATCGTTATTGTATTTTTTATTATTTTTAATAAATAGTGAACCCTATTCTTACAAACTAAACAATTGTATTCAAATTATATTTTTATAATATTTTTATAATATAGATAATTATGTTATTTTTAACTTTACCATATAAAATAATATTATTAAACTATAATTTCACGTTTAACTCTTATTTATTTAATATTTATTTTCTTAACTAATTCTTTTTATATTTTCATTTATTAAAAACCATTTAATATTTATTGATAAAAAAGCTGCACATTCAAGACTTCGGCCTCAATCACACCCTGTAATGGTTGCTTCTGCCTTTGCACCTCATCCAAACATACATTCTCGTTTTAATATACATTTTCATTCTTATTCACATGATTAAAATTGATGTTTTCTAATATTTTAGTAAATTAATTTTTATGCTACATCATAACACATATCTTATCTTATCTTAAGATTAGATTTGTTTATTCCGGAATATCCTGAGATATACCCTAGTTATCTATATATTTAACGATAATGAAAGGAATAGCGTTTTTGCGCTAAAGTAAGCCACCTTCATTATTATCTATCCTATTTCAAATGTCGGTGACATTTTGCAAATTTAGTCCCTTGCTTTTTAGTGTGTTTTTTCATTTTTAGTCTTGGCCATTGTTTCTATCGTCTTTTTTTTTTTTTTTTTTTTGTCTCTTCCTATTCTTCCCATCACAAGATTTTACTCACAATTATTGCTTTGGTTTGCTTCTATGCTTCATCGATTTCACAAACGTTCTTTGATTCTCACACATATTTGTTCTTATACGAAGAGGAACAAGATAACTTTTTGAATATCTTGCTTTGTTGTGGTAACATGAAAAAGATCTGATTCCACATATGGACTCCACCGCCGCCTCCACCTGCCCGACCTGGTCTACGTTGAGACACCGTTGCTACCGTACATCGCTGCTGCCGCTGGATCTGGTCTAGCTTGAGACATGCAGTTTGTTTTTGTCAAGCTGGCGGTGGCAATGGTTGTGGGAGTTGGGTGAATAGGATTTGGGTGCGTTATACTTTGTGATATGTGTTTTGTTGGTTGTATTTTTGTTGCTGTTAGAAGGTAATTGGGGTAATAGTTGTGTTGTGAACACTCATTTTTTTTTTTAACGGTCAACAAATTTTTATTCCACCAACGCTAGCGGGGTACTAGCAATACACCATACAAACACCAGAAACAAAACAAAAACAAGAAAGAAAAAACAAACTACCATCCGACACGAGAGAGAGAAAAAGAACACCAAGACTCCCAATCTAAGGACGGGCACTTCGCCCTATTCCTAACCCATAGATAACTACAAGCTTTGACGTCACCAAACACCATTTGTAAAGAACACTGCTTATTATCAAACACGGCTTCATTACGAGCCTTCCATAAACACCAAATTGTCGTTAAGCACACCGCGTAGAAAGCCTTTTTCCTCTTCAAAGATCCACCAAAAGTTGACTGGAGGTGCAGCAAATCCCTGAAGTGAAACGCAAAAACAGGACTCGCGCTACACCACTGGGACACCAAAGACCACACCGCTTTGCGCAAACCACATGCCGTGAAAAGATGTTCCACAGACTCTGGATAATCCCCACACAGCGGGCAGACCACAGATTCAATGCTGATATTCCTACCAACAAGCGCATCTCTAGTCGGAAGTCTATTCAAATCAGCTCGCCAACTCACTATCTCAACTTTCAAAGGCACCCAAGAGTTTCTTGTGAACACTCATTTAGTACTTACATTCTTCCTTAATTTTCATACACCTGTCATATCTATGGTGCATGCTCAATTGTCATTATATAATCTATTTGTGAACTCTCATTTAGAGGGTGTTTGAGATTCAGTTTCAAAACAATTTATTGATTTATTGGCTTTTTCAAGAAGCTGAGGGTGGAAAAGTCGTTTTTGAAAAGTTAGAAATCCTAGCTTTTGGCTTTTGGCTTTTGACTTTTGAAAAAAAATTACAAATTTACCAGTCATACAACTAATATTCACAATAAGTTAAGCGAAATACTTAAAAAAAGACAATTTATTGACATTTTGACGTTTCTCATCTCAAAAACTAATCCAAACACTTTTTTTAAAACTCCTTTTTCAAAAAGTCATAAGCTAATAAGCACTTTTGACCAAAAACACTTTTACATTTCCAAACTCAATCCCAAACACCCTCTTGGTGTATTGTTATAAAAGCAATCCTGTTTTCGATTTTTTTTACTGGGTGGAGTTGGGATAAGTTTTCTTTTACATGTTCATCGCATTGTCTTTTACGAATCGTATGTGATGCATTGTGTTTACATTTCGTGTCTTCCTACATGTTTTCACCTGCCACACGCCGTCGCAACGCGCAGCGAGAAAAATACTAGTATTTTATATAGCGATAGAAATTACCAATCAAAATATCGGTAGTACATTTTGTGAAGGCTTATGAGACAAATGTCATTTGAGGCACATTTTGCACGATGACTTTTACAAGAACATAATTATTAGTACAAACATGAGCAGTACATAGTTGCAAAAGTAACAAGAAGCATGAGAACAAAATGAACAAGTTCACTCATAACGAAAATGGACTTTAATCTATAACACTTATATGTTTTCAATACCAAATCTTCGCCCGGGACGAAACTTATACCCTTCACCAAGATCAACCTTACGAACATAGTTAAAAAGAGATCTCCAAACCATGAAACTTTTGTTCAGTGATTTCATCTAAAATACGACTCATATCATCGGTAAGATGATTCATCCAATCTCCAACTTTACCCTCTCTAAAAAATGCGTCATTCGGTACATCATCCAATGAAGTCCCATGCTTATTAACCTTGCTTAGAGTTCCAAAACTACATAGTTTAATAATTTCTTCGACCTCACCTGCCGCCTCTTCCTCCTCAGTGAAGGGGCAACCCAAAAATTTTGCAAGTCGCTTCACATTACTTGTCGTGTCTGTTATCATGTCTTCATACTTTAAGAATAAAACTTTTTCGGGATGTTCTAAACTGACCTTATGGTACCCTTTCACATGGTCCCAATAAGATCCACTTAGCATGATACCTTTACTAAACAACTCGAACGCCTCTTCGAATGTCAATTGACCAAGTGATTTGTCTCTCAATTTATTTGCAAAATAAAATAGAGACACCAAAACATCTTTAGGGTTTCTATACAAATACACAAAACGACAACCACAATCATGAATGGATTGAGGCAATGAAGTGTATGGTATATGGGTAGCAAAGAGACGTGACAAATGTGGATCTTCATAAGTAGGCGTGTTTTCAAAGATTTCGACTTCAATGAAGGGTACGCATGTATGAGGGTTATAGACAAGTAGAGGATGAGTTAAAAGACCGCTATTTTTGTATCGCGTTCGGTGTGCCAAAGCAAAGGCGAGTGCCTTGAGCCATGTTGTGCCAGATTTAGGCAGAGTAACCAAGTAGATATCATTTGGATGAGCTTTGAATGTGTCTTGTAAGGCCATGAGAGACTCGATCGAGACTGTATGCATCGATTCAAACCAAAAGCCTTGATACATGTATATGCTTTCACATGTCCAACCTTTCTCTTTTGGAAGTGTTGCAAGCTTGTCTTTGTACCTATCGAAAATGAGGGCCATATTTTCTTTGTCTACATTTTTATCACTAGATTTATCTATAAAAGAAGGCAGAGAGAAAGCCTGAGAAGCTAAAGGCATCGACATTTGAGGTTTTTTTTTTTTTTTTTTAATATAGATTCAAACGATATTTTCTTATTTATAGACCAAATAGTTTTGTTTTATTCTATTTTTTTTTATTAATTTTAAATTGTTCATTCACGGATGACATATACAATAAAAAACTTACAAAATCTTGGGAGAAGATTATATGTGATTATTAATTTAAAGAAACGAGGATGAGGTTTATTGAAACTAGGGGATAGCGGTTATGTTATCACTAGTATTTTTTTTGAACGACAAATTTTTATTACACACTTACATTTGTATAGGGGACACCATACCACTAGACCAATTACATTTGTATAGGGGACACCATACCACTAGACCAAGAGGTCATGAGTATTATCACTAGTATCTGATATCAATTTATTTTGAAAGATTCACTTCATTAAAAACACACAAACGGACTATCTTCAAGGAAAAAAACAATTTTTATTTTTTAATTTTTTTTTTAAACTTCAACTTTATTTAAAAAACAAATCAACGTAGTCGTCAAAGCAAGGACTAGCACCTCAAAACATCATATACAAAGGAGAGTTTAACCGGTTATTTCACGACAAATCCTTAAACTTAGACCTATGTTTACACCAAAAGAACAACATCCTTTTAATATTAGCAATTATAATTCTACCCGTGGTCTTCTTTTCTTGAAACACGCTCTCATTCAATAAACCAACTAGCTATAACAATAATACCATGGACAATAACCTTTCTCCATTTCCCTCCTTCGGCATCTATATGTATCTGCAAAAGACACCTGACTTCAAAAGCTATTATAGGACTGAGCCGGCACCAATTACATTGTCTCAAGGTCACCAACCCTTTCAGTCTAACCCACATCCTTACCTCTATTTCTATACCAAAGAAAACTCAATGATTTAACGTCGGAAATAAATAATGATAAATAAAACGAGACATTATTTATACAATTATACGGCCCAGATCAAATACAAAGTATTTTTTAAGAAAGGACATGAGGAGTTTTAGTTTTTCATTTTGGATTTAGAGGGTTAAGATTAATTAGAGGGAAAAACAAATATTAAATTAGGGAATGGCATAAAAGAAAATGTCATATTTGTTGATTTTTTATCTCCACATACAAGACGCATATCAATTCCCCCACCATTTTAAAACGTTTATAATTTTTTTCACATGACATTAATTCAATAAATAAATCACCATATTAATTGGGGTTTTTTAATCTTTAATATGAGTATGATATTGTTATATAGAAATTAAAAAAAATACATGTTAACTGTGTTTTTACTTCATTGTGTCTTCTACTGATCCATTATTTTATCAGCATGCACACATGGGTGGAGGATAGGGTCGGGTGCCTTGGTCCCCATCGTTTTTTGCGCAGTAGTGTAAACTTACACGTTTTCATCTGAAACTTCTGTACATATTGTGTCCGCCCCCACCATTTTAGAGGTTTCGTGACTTTCGGCCCCCTCGAAAAAATTTCAAGCTTTGCCACTGCATGCGCATGTGTGTTCTAGATATGTTCACATGATTTAACCTTTTTATTGTGTTTTTGTATGCTTTCCTTTTTGTTTTTTGCTGTTCATTGTGTTTTACGCAATCTAGTTTTTGTGTTAATCATGTACATTGTGTTTTAGTCTGCTTTTCATTGTTCTTTTAGTCTGTTGTCCATTGGTGTTTTAGTATGATGTTCATTGTGTTATATATCGTATTGTCCATGACGTTTTTAATTTGATACGCATTTTGTTTTACGTTATGTCCATTGTGTTTTATGCAATTGGGTTTTCGATATTTTTTTAAAAGTATAACAATAGTGTAATTCGCACTTGTTCCTTCATTGGACACATATCACTCTATGATGACTTTTTACACTTCTCATTTATAGCTTTTGTAGGACAACTCAACTCTTATACTACAGTTTCTAGTTTATTCGGATTATTGAGGTTATAAGAATTATGATTTTTTTTAGACCGGTTCGAGTTTGGTTTTAGTTAAAACCAGAGTCATAGTTATACGCGCATTGCTGCGGATGTAGTTTACCCTCGTGCCTTTCCGTGAGATGCGATTTGAAGTTCGTACATATCAAAACAAAAAAGGTAACGTTACCGATTAAATGCTTTGAGAAAACTATAAATTATATAGTATCGGTACCGACATTAAGACACTACTGGTTCGGTTTTCCACGATAAAGAAGCATATCATTATACCGGTGTTACACCCTCAAATTCCATTTGCGGGGTTTTACCGCAAGGCGCGTGACACACCAGGATCCAAGTTAACGGTCACAATAAACGACAACTATATGAGTAAAATAACGTAAACCAAACCATGCAATATTTAAAACAAAAATTCCACTTACAGCAGAAGCGTACCAAGTTTACAAACCCAAAATAGAAATAAAACACACGTTTAAATTTTTTACATACAAAACATAAACCTAGACGCAAGTGTAACTCCGTGCGCCTATCCAAGAGTTGCTACCTTAGCAACCTAAGAAAAGATGCTAAAAATGTCAACATACAATGTTGGTGAGTTCACAGGTTTTATAAAAACGTTACCATAAGTTTTGAAAGATCAATCCCGTTACTACGATGTTGTACAAACATTAGCTAGACGTATGTATGTTACTACTACGATTGGAAACCATTACAGACGCGCTACCACAAATGAACAACCCAGTAACTACCGCTACACACGGTAAATAAGAGCTGAGACAATATGCACTCGTCCGACCTCCAGTCGACCCGGGTGGGGTTGGTCAGGCCTAATATATCTATCCACATTTCTCCGTTATGTATCCCCACATATTCATGGTTTCCCTTAGGACCTGAATGAGTCGTGTAGTAAACAAAGGACAAGAATAGTATAACATGATCTTTATGAATCCAAAATACGTAGCATGTTTCTCCCCCCATGAGAAAGTGTGTGAAAGCGGGGCCGTGAAACTCACCTTAGGTTGCTTCCTTCTCAGATAGATGATTTGATAATGAAATGATAGTCCCTAGTACCGATGACCTATCATGTAATGTGTATAAGTGTCTAGACTATCAACCAATAGGTTAAATAGTCCCCGATTATCCAGATCATGACCATGTATGTTTGAAAATGTGTTTAAATGCTGACTCGACCACACAAGACAGACTTGACATCCCGTTGGTGACCCGTTACATTAGTATCAAGCACATATAGTTTACATACAAGAATTGCAGATAAGACACTTAGTTTACATCAAATTCCCATTTATGCAGTCAAAGATTCGAATGAAAGTTTGTAAATTTGGTTCTTGCTAAGTAATGGATCGAATGGGATTTCTCTGGTTTGGTTCGAACCTTCAAAGGGTCGAACGAATTTCTGGTTTAACCCAGATTATGCTGAACCAACTAAACGGCCAAAACACTAGCCAAGGGAAAAATAGTGCAGCGCGTATTAACTCCCATTGATACTTCTGGATCAGTCGTGTTGCCTCGTTAAAAATCTTACTAAGAAAACCCGTTAGGACAAAACTTAGTGAAGCAAAAAATAGTGCAGCGTGTGTAATACTCCCCCTCATTTTAGTATGTATCTTTCATATAACAGTGTCGATCTTCTATGAAAGTTGCTCAAAATTTTGTTGGAAATGAATTGTCGTTTGATCTATTGATGTACAATTCCTTGAAACTAAGCAATAATATATGATCTTCATGTCAAACTTCTAGCGCCTCCTCTCGTATATACATACCATAAGATCAACGATCGCGTTGTCTTATATTCCCTGCATCAAAGACACTAACCAAACCCCCCTTTTTTACAAGTTAGTACAATATAAAGTCATATCTTTCATCCCTTAAAGTATCGAAATATTTGTTTTTAACTCATTTCAATGTCTCCTAGCGAAAAACAAACAAAATATCTTATTAATATACTCAAGAAATTGATAATATATCCGGTTGTGTGTAACTGGTAAGAAATATTAGTTATGAGCTAATAATCTCTATTCAAAATACGATAAGGATACCAAATGATTTAACAATCTCCAACTTTCTTAGAGATGGACTTTGACATATTAAATGGCCCAACATCCTTTGGGTGTAATTTGATAAAAATATCGTTAAACAAATGCTCGACCCGCATACCATCCCTTTAGGAGATATACTGATAGGATCAACACATGATCGAATATATCATACACATATCTCTTTTCTCCGAGATAATCACACATTTGATTTTACCATGTTTGACTCGACTATTTTAGTCCATACATAAAAATTGTTAACTTCATATATTATATTTCTCAAGCTTTAAATTTCAAATTCTCATGCAACACTCGGACATGGACTTCCTTCCATGTTGACTAATCATGTACGTGAACACACTCTTCAACAGTTTTACCACATAAACTTCACAACTTAGCATATCGTTTCTCATATCATATTCAAAGAACTCGTTAACAATTATTTCACTTCCATTTCATATTGTGCCATCTTGACATACTTTATTAAGATATCATAATCACCATATGCTTATTACTGCATAGAAATTACATCCTTAAAATGATTGCTTTTAAGCACTATAATGTCTTAAAGAACTTTTCCTGAGTTTATATTATATTAATTTATCAATCTATACAACAAATATAATGTATTTGGATCCAAATTTGTATACAACAATTATATCATTCTCAAAAATTTGCTTTACATGATTTTGAAAACTTAAATCCTTCAGGAATCCCATGTAAAATTCATACATATATTTAGGATATCATAATATCAGTTAGATGCATATCAATTCTCTCTTGTATTACCGACTAGAAAAAATTCTTATATCCACCACTAGAGATCATGTCTCCTCATAATCACTTACGAGTCTTTACGAAAATATGTGTGCCACCAATTGTGTCTTATGTGGCATAATGTCACATTTCACATTACGATTATCCACAAAGACTCATTTGTTCTAACATATTTAACAGATAACATCATCAACATCATCATCATCACAATCGTCACTCCTAAAATCCATCTTCTCCATTATTGTGAATATTATGTATTAATGTATAGTCAATAGTCAATAGCTAGCTTAATCTTCTCCTTATGATTAGCTTTATAATCAAGTATATAATGATAGTCCAATCTCTCTAAAATTCAAGAGAGAATTCCTTGACTTTCATTGTATCAGCCTAAGCTTACCATCGATCCTCCCTTATCCCTTTTCTTTTCCGCCTCCTCTTTCCATTGCCCACCATGTCGACCACTCCATCTTCCTCCTCCACCACCACTGGAACTAAACTTCCGATGGCCACCATACTCTACATGCTCACCCTCAAACTCCCTTCCACCAATTACCTCTATTGGCATAACCAAATCATACCCCTTCTCGCCAATCAAGAACTAATCGGTTACATCGATGGTTCTCTCCCTCGACCTCCGAAAACCATCACCATTGAATCCAAAGACCAACCGAATCCAGCCTAATCAGACTGGTTCGATAACGATCAACAAGCCATCCTAATTCTGAATCCTCCCTCACCGTAGAAGCGGTTGCTGAAATTCTCGATCTCTCAACCGCTCGTGATATCTGGACAGCCCTAGAGGCCGCTTACAACAAGACATCTTTGAAACAGATGTATTTGCTCTGTGACAATCTTCGCCAATTGACCAAGGGATCATCTACTGTTGTCGAATACAGTCGCAAATTCAAAGCCGTTTGTGATTAACTCTCGGCGATTGGTCATCCTGTAAGCGACACAGACAAAACCCACTGGTTTCTTTGTGGTCTCGGCTCCACTTTTGAGAACTGGTCCACTGCTATTCGAACCGCTCGAGACCCTCTTCATTTTCGCGATCTGCTAACTAAAGCAGAAAGCCATGGGAATAATCAATCCAACTCAGCCAAAGGAACCCGTAGGCCACCTCACTGCCAGTTGTTTCGCACCAACGAACATTATGCCAATAAATGTCCAAAGCTCTCTTCCATCGTTGCATCCGCTTCTGGAAACAAAGAACTTGCCCACGCATTCCATGCTCAATATCATGTTTCAAATGAAGACCAACCCGATTTGACCGCCGACACCGGGGCCGATCTTCACATGATTGAGGAAACTGGTAACCTAACCTCCTTTACTCCTTACACAGGAACCTCTTCCATTACCTTTTGGTAATGGACATTCTTTACCAATAACTCATAAAGGATGTGTCACAATTAACAAACAAGTTAAATTAAATGATGTTTTGGTAGTTCCTTCTTTAACTCGAAATCTCCTTTTCGTTAGAAAGTTGACAAATGATTATCCCGTTGATGTTCTCTTATCTAATTCCTTTTTTTGTGATTCAGGACTGGAAAACAAGCCAACCTCTCGCTCAAGGTCGGTATGAAAACGTTCTTTATGTGCTTCGGGACAAGTCTTTTGCTTTTTTTGCTTATCATTCATCTAATAAAGCCTCATTTGAATTGTGGCACAATCGTTTGGGTCATGTTGCATTTGAAATTATTTTTATTATGAAAAGAATTGGTCATTTGTCATTTACATCTATTTTACCTAAGCCTAATATATGTTCTCCATGTCAACTTGCTAAAGCTCCCAAGTTACCATTTGATACCAATGACAAACGTGCCTCTAACCCTCTAGATCTTGTCCATTGTGATCTATAGGGTCCATCACCAATCATTAGTAAAGACGGGTATAAATACTATGTTGTGTTTGTGAATGATTATTCTAGATTTACATGGATGTACCCTCTTAAAAACAAAACCGATTTCTATCCGGTTCTTCAAACTTTTTTGCATCTAGTTCAAACACAACTTTCACGCAAAATAAAAATCTTTCAAAGTGATAACGATACAGAATTTAAAATTAAAATTATGCAAAAAAATCTTTGATGAAAATGGCACTTTTCACCGATTCTCATGTCCCTACACCGCCCCACAAAATGGACGTGTCGAAAGAAAACACCTTCACATTGTAGAAACAGGTCTCACCATGCTTTTTAACGCAAATGTTCCCATTCCTCATTGGGTCGATGCCTTCAGTTCGGCCACATACATCATCAATCGCTTGCCCATCAAGGTTCTAAACCACAAATCACCTTTTGAAATGCTCTTCTCCATAACACCCAATTATACCAATTTTCGTGTCTTTAGGTGTTGTGTGCATCCATGCCTACGTGACTATGCACCTCATAAACTGGCACCGCGTAGTATCCCTTGTATTTTTCTAGGCTATGCCCCGCAATACAAAGGATACAAATGCTTTGATCCTGCATCATCACGCACGTATGTAACCGGCATGCTTGATTTGATGAAACTTGATTCCCATTTGGGTGTGACTCGTCCTACACCAACTTAGCCAACCTTTTTCTTTCCACATTCCATGAACCAGCCTTCTTTTCTCCCACTGAATGCCAAAACTCTAAACCACAACCTCCTCCATCATCATCATCAACACACATTCATGTTACGCCTTGCACCTTGTGCAAAGGCGATTCTTCTCACCCGCCCATATCTTTCACCACACCCGAAAATCACCCACCATCACCCATGACATCATCTACAGCCTTACCCAATATCACCTGTAACGATCCCACATCGGTTGGGAAGGAGAACTAACACTTCTTTATAAGAGGTGGGATACCTTCCCTATCGTGACGCGTTTTGGCGTGGGAATTGTCTACGACCAATGCAAAATCGGGACATGCCTGGACAATATCGTGGTATGGGAGTGGGCTGTTATAAATGGTATCAGAGCTAGGGTCGGGCCGTTGTGCCAGCGAGGACGCTGGGCCCCTTAAGGGGTGTGGATTGTAACGATCCCACATCGGTTGGGAAGGAGAACTAACACTTCTTTATAAGAGGTGGGATACCTTCCCTATCGTGACGCGTTTTGGCGTGGGAATTGTCTACGACCAATGCAAAATTAGGACATGCCCAGACAATATCGTGGTACGGGAGTGGGCTGTTACACCACCACAACCAACAATACCCCCACAACAAACACCACCTCGTCCAACACCAACCCATCCTCTTCCGCTTCCCAAGCCAATCACTCGGCTCCATCTCATCAGGCCAAACCCCCAGCTCAATCTCCCCCACACATTCACACCCTATGGTAACCCGTTCCAAAGTTGGAACATTCAAATCCAATCCAAGACACACATCTTACCTTGCCAATGTCATGCTTCATGCTTACATGCGGCCCTCCTCGCCAATACCATTCCAAAAGGTTTCAAAAGTGCATCGAAACACCCACATTGGATGGTTGCTATGCAAGATGAACTTAAAGCTCTTCATAGAAATCAAACCTGGACTCTTGTGCCACACCCCTCCTCCACAAACGTTGTTGGTTCCAAGTGGGTGTTTAGAACTAAATACCATTCCGATGGTTCTCTTGATCGGCACAAAGCAAGACTTGTTGCTCAAGGCTTTAATCAAATTCCCAGTCTTGATTTCAATCATACATTTAGTCCCGTTGTCAAAGCATCTACTATTCGCATTGTTCTCGCCCTAGCGGTCATCCACAATTGGTCCTTACACCAACTCGATGTGAACAATACCTTTCTCAACGAGCAACTTTCTGAAACCGTATATATGGAGTAACCTCCCGGGTTTGTGGATCCTAAACTTCCCCACCATGTTTGCAAACATAATAAGGCGCTCTATGACCTTAAACAAGCTCCACGAGCATGGTTTCAACGCCTTAGCTCTTTTCTCATATCTTATGGTTTTAAATGTAGTCGTGCTGATCCTTCACTCTTTATCTATCATAGCGGCGATTCCATCATGTACCTTCTTGTGTATGTAGACGACTTAATCCTTACAGGAGACAACAAGTCCCTAATTAAAACCTTCACCACTTGTCCATATCAAGAATTCGCCATAAAAAAACTTAGGCTCTCTTAATTACTTCCTTGGCCTTGAAGTCGTTCATGACACTAATGGTCTTTTCCTCACCCAAACTTAATATTCTAATGACATCCTCACTCGCGCCGGGTTAACCGATGCCAAACTTGTCCCCACTCCTCTCTCCACATCCGATACATTCACCAAAGATGGCATCCTTTATTCCCACCCCACTTACTATCTCTCCATTGTTAGTGCGCTTCAATACTTAATCATCACTCGACCTGATTTATCTTATGCCGTAAATCAAGCCAGCTAACACCTACACTCACCACCGAAAAACATTTCCAATTGGTCAAGCGATTACTACGTTATGTCAAGGGAACTATCTCTCACGGTTTACTATTTACGCGTCCCACCGCGCCTTCCATCTTAGGTTACTTGGATGCGGATTGGGCACGATGCTTTGAAGCACGAAGATCAACTTCTGGCTACTCAATTTTCTTTGGAGGTAACTTGGTTTCCTGGAGTGCCAAGAAACTACCAACAGTAGCATGATCAAGCTGTGAATCCGAGTACAGGGCAATGGCAAATGCAGCGGCTGAAATCGTTTGGATTACCCATCTTTTGCAAGAACTTCATGCTCTACCACTGACCTAGCCAACACTTATATGCGACAACAAGAGTGCATTATTCAGGAGTCAAAATCCAATTTCTCACAAACGTGCCAAGCACATCGACTTAGATTATCACTTTGTACAAGAATTAGTTATGTCGGGTAAATTACACACCAAGTTTATTCCTACCAAGTTTCAACTTGCGGACATTTTTACAAAAAAGTTTGCTAAGACCTCTCTTCGAGCATTTTTGAGACTTACTACGTGTTCAACCACCGCCGTTTCGCTTGCAGAAGGATAACAGACAACATCATCATCATCATCATCACTCCTAAAATCCCTCTTCTCCATTATTGTGAATATTATGTATTGATGTATAGTCAATAGTCAATATTATAGTCAATAGATAGCTTAATCTTCTCCTTATGATTAGCTTTGTAATCAAGTATATATAATGATAGTCCAATCTCTCTAAAATTCAAGAGAGAATTCCTTAACTTTCAATTTTCTACAACTTTTGGTTGTGTGGACCATTTGTCCAAAACTTCTAGATTCATCAGAGATTTCAATTCTGCCTTGCGTATTTCAATTTGGCCAATCATTTCACTTTCATTTATTAGCAGATCTTAGTTCATGATCCTCATCATTTTCATTATTTCAAGCGCTATATTTATACACAATTATCATCGATGTCGATTTTGTTTCGATTCCATATATATATATATATATATATATATGTATGTATGTATGTCTAGACATGATATAATTTTCTAAGATTTCTTTAGTTTTGAGGTACCTGGGTTCTTTTAGAATCATCATGTCTAATGTCTCTTCAAGAGATCATTTACTATACCTGCTCCATTTTCAAGGATTTTATTTTTATTTTTTGAAACCGACCAGTCTACCATGTTTTAGGCGTGCCATATACTTATCACCAATGTATGCTTGTCCTTCCTGGGACACTAATTCAATTGGAGCACTGGCTGTGCATGTGACTTGCTATTTCTTTTGTCTATTTCTTGATTTTGTTTTGTAGTTATTTATTTTCTATTTTATTGATTTCGTCTTATACCGTATTTGGATTACAATTTCGGTCCTCAAGTTTGTATGTTTCATTTTTTCCAGCAAGTTTTTCCTTTTTGTTATTTTTAAGTTAAAGCCTTCTTGGTATAAGCTTGAGTTTGTATACGTTTTACGTCAGCTCACGACATAGGTTTGTGTTTGTCTTTGTCTATATTTTAGGTCACGTGATGATATAAATTCACATTTTTATTTTACTAATTTCCTGTTTTATTCGTCGCTTGCTTACTATTTAGCACATTTACAAAACCAATGTGCCCACAATGCGGGCGTTGAACAATAGTTTTAATTAATTACTGATATAACAATTAGATATTTGAAAGTGATTACAATCTAAATTATTTCATGAAAATATATCATCACATAATTGAAACGACTGCGGCGTGTTTCACTGGCTAGCACACAGAATTCAGCTAAAACGTTTAGCCCAGAAGGGAGACTGACTAGATGAGCTCGCAAGTCTCATATTATCCTTGACGTTTATCCACACCAATGTTAACACAATTTCTTCCTCCCCGGTCCAAGGTACCATTTTAGAGTGATTTTTAGTTAATGTTGAAAATGGTAGGATGAGTTTGATTTGAGAGAAGTGTAAAAACGGTGTGAATGTGGTAAAAATGGTAGAATGAGTTTATATATAAAATGGTAAAAAAAAAAAAAAAATTTAATTTTGTTTCTTAAAAAAAAAAGAGCCGTTGTGGATTAGAGGTTGTTTTGGCCCACCATCCACGGCCCGCCACATCACCATGGTAGGTTGACCCACGCCGATGAAAATTTCCATGGATCTTGTCCCATGCTAGACTCCAGTGGCGGATTCAGGAATTTTTTTCACTGGGTTCCTTTTTAGGTGTTTCAATTTCATATGACCAAACATAAAAAAATCGGGTCGGGTCAATGGTTCGGGTCGGTTTGTCGGTTCGGTTCGGATAAGGTTTACCACACAAAAAAATACGACGCAATAATGAAAAATATTGGCATTAGAAATTTATAGTACATAATACAAATACGATTGTCTTTAAGAATAAAAAAACATACCTATAGTTGTTCCCTTTCGGCGGGATCCCATGGAAGATTATCCAAATTTATTTTCAAGTTTACTAGTTGAAGATGAAGATTCAATGTTTGAAGATGGTTGTCTTTGAAAAAAACTTGAAATATGCGTCTGCATAGTACCTATAAATAGGGCAATGTACAAAACAATACGTGTTAATACGCCATATTATTGAACAATAAGTATTAATTTCAATAACATCAAATTAATCGCCTAAATTCATCTTCTTGTAGGATTGTTTCTGTAAAAAGCTCCTCCTCCATTGTAATAAAAAAAACTTTAAGGGCTTCTAATTCAGCTTAAAAAATCGACACTATGTACAAATCATAATAAAGCTTATTATCCTAAAAAAAACTGAGCTTTCCCGTTAATCCAATTCGCAAAATCAAAACAACCTATACCCAAAAATTAAAACTTTAGCATAACTGAACTAATCTTGCAATGTAAAAATTACTAAAAACAACCATAATTTCTTGGACACTAACATCAATTTGTGGTTCAAGATTATCCACGCATTGCAAAAACAAAATTCAAACCCTCAAAGAACAAGTAAACATTATTTAGATGCAGAGAGTTTCTCAAAGAACAAGTAAACATTATTTAGAATGGAGTTGAAAAAATAAACGAAAGACTATCAAGAGGAATAATAATAAGCAAACATTTAATAGATAAATAAACTTACAAAGACAAGGAGGAGCCGAGGAGGAGAAGGGTAGCAGTAGCCGGAACGGAGGAGGGGCGGCGGGGGTCTGAGGAGGAGGAGGGGAGCAGCGCAGGTCTGAGGATTAGGAGGCTATTTTTTTTGTTTGGAAATTGGAAGGATGAAGAGGATTAGAGGAACAGCTCTCTGCTTTGTTTTTTGTTTGGAAGAAGGAGAAGAGGTCAAGAGGTAGACTTAGGGTTTTGTTACTTTTGAATTAAAAAAAAAAAAGAAAAAAACTGGAAACAAAAACTTAAACGCCTACGACTGGAATCGAACTTGGATATGTATGAAAGCTGATGGCGGGTTTTACCACTAAGGAACTTAAAAGTTTTTGTAATGGGTTCCTAACATAATTTTCTTATGGGTTCCTTTTTTGTTTCTATACACATTTACACTAAAAATTACAAACCGAGTGGGTTCCCGGAAACCCACCGGATTGTATGTAAATCCGCCCCTGCTAGACTCTAGGTGGTGTAGATAGCGTGGAGTGCTTCACACCACTCTTCCACGCTCCTATACAAAAAAATTCTGGATTTTTGTGTGGTAAATTTAATGTATTGTAAATACTAAATAAGATATATCTTAACTGAATTATACACATGCGAAAACTGATTTGTTTAATTTGTTGGAAAGATACGTATATCAACAAACTTTCCAACCAAATATAGACATCGTTATCCACGTTTTTTCCTTTATTTTAGAAACATTTATTTATAATTTATAAATCTATAATCTATAAATATATATAAAAGAATTGATGTTTACTGATGTGACATTCGATTTCCCTCCTTCTTAAATAATATTTGCATCCCCAATGTCCAATATCACAATTACGCTGCTTCTGTTGTTGTATTCACTGGGGTATTCAATGCCCCAATGTCCAATATTGTTTTCAATCACAAATGGGTATGTATCAATACATCTAATAATAATAATGTCTCCAATAATATTGCCCCAATGTCCAATATTACATTCAAGGGTCGGTTGGTGGTTCCACCATCCAATTTAGGGGTGAGCAGGAATCGGGTCGCCTCGAAATAAACCGAGACCCGAACCGTAAATTACCCGAAACCGAACATATTCTATCTAATTAGGTTGGTCTTCGGTTCCTGTATTCCCCTAAATTCGGTTTCGGGTCGGTCCTAGGGTATGGGCCGAGGGAAACCGACATTTCCAAGACCGGACCGAATGGACTAATCCAACAATCAGCATGCATTCACCATTGGTAAAAAGTTGGATCTAGTGAAGTGCATCTCGATGGCTGTGTTAGTGAGGTTTAGCTCCATATTTGCAGGTTATTGAGACGGTGCCAGTGACCTTAGATACAAAATCACGATTTGTCACATGTACTCAACCTTGTTCCATCGCCATTGGAGAATTGTTTGCAACTTTTGATCTATGGTTGCCGGAGAACAATGGTGCTTTTTAGGAGACAAAACTAGGGAAGATAGAAAATATAAAACATAAATGAAACGAGTAGGAGTATCGTTTCATCATCCGACATTAAGCATGAAAGCCATCAAAGTCTTCTGTTAGTTTGCTGCTACACGAATTCATCGATTATAAAATGAAATTTAATTGATATATAGTGAATATTATAGTTGTTAGGTTGGAATTATAACCTTTTAGAGAATATAATATGCAACAGTTTGTTGAGACGTGGCAGTAATTTTGAAAGATAATTTGTGAGTGAAAGCTCATAGACTTTTAGGCTTAGCTGTCAACTTACTAAACCCACTTGCAATTATATTATATTCATTTTACATAGCCAGAATATTTACTACTTTCTCTCTCTTTCAACTTACATACAGTCTTGAAAATACCAAGATGAATACTTCGTCTTCCCCACCTTTCCACTGAACAATGATGCTTTCATTTATTTTCAATTTATGGTGACAAAGCACTGGATTTTAAAAGTGTTTGCTTGAAGTGCTACTTAGTTTGCTTATAATTAAAATCGGTTTCGGTCTTTCATTACTACCCGAATTTCTGACACCGACGGTACCCGAACCCAAACCGTGTCTAGCGGGTTGTATTTCGGTTCTTATATATGTGCTCTATCGGGTTTCGGTTCGGGTCGGGTCGGGTCGGGTCGGGTATACCTCGGTTCGGGTCGGTTCAATGCAAATGCTCACCCCTAATCCAATTACGCTGCTTCTGTTGTTGTGGTAGTTGTTGTTCACCTTACATTGATGAACTTGAATTTATTGTAGAGAAAAAGAAGATCGTTGGGGGGTTTATTGTTGTTGTTGTTGTTGTTGTTGCTGCTGCTGCTGTTGTTCTTTTTTAACCCCCTTTGCTATGTTCAATGGGTATTGTTAGGACAAAAAGGATTGGTGAAACCACTTTTGCAAACCTTAGTCTAATTCACTTCTGTCAAAATATTCTAAGTATAGAACTACTGAAGAATGAAGATCAAAATGCTGAAGAAGAGATTACACAAGTACTGAAGAAGAAAAGTCATCAGAAGTTCTGAAGTCCAAACCAGACATATCTACTAAAGAGCTACTGAAGACAAACTACACATCAGTAGTTTGTCATTCATCAGTACTTATGAGAAGATCTTTTCCACCGCCTTTTGTATCAGTAGTTTATTAGTTTAGTATTACTTTTACTTTTTGTACAAGTTCCAAGATTGCAACTTGTCTCTGAACTTGCTTTTTGGCAAGGTTCATGTATTTGTAAGGTCTATAAATAGATGGGTTCATCCCTCTGTTTTAGACATTGATTTTAATACAGAAATCCTTCAAAGCTTATCATTGTTATTACCATTTCATTTACTGAGAATCTGTTTAAGTGTTCATTCTCATTCATTGCTTAGATTCTCATTAAATACTTATCTTTAGTTTTATCAAACGTCCAGGGGGAGTAATAACTCCTGTTGATAAGTGTAGTTTTAAACTCATATCATTCCGCTATGCTATCACTGATTAAGAACTTGCTAAACACCTAAGTGTTCACTAGCAAGTTCATACAAAGAGCAATACTGATCCAACAATTGGTATCAGAGCACTGGTTTATCTGATCACATATCAATCTAACACATTGAGAATCAGACACAGGCTCTTATTGATATTCAATAAAGGATTATAAGCTCACTTTTATCAACATCCATCACTTTAAGAGATATTTGACAAATCAATACTCTTTAAAATGGATCCTCATAATACTGGTTCTGCCAATAAACCTGCTATGCTAGTAAGGAATGAATATAACATCTGGTAAAGGAGAATGGCACATACCTTATCACAGACCAACACAGGTTGCTGGAAATCTGTGATATATGGTCCTCATAAACCAGTAAATATCAATCTTTAAACTAAAGAAGAAATTCCAAAAGACCCAAAAGACTATACAGATGATGATTTCCTAAAACTTGAGCTTGATGCTAAAGCTTTCTCTATGTTGGCAATGGCACTCCCAAATGAGATCTACTCTGGCCTATTACATTGTGATAGTGCCAAAGAGCTTTGGGACTGTAACACCCCAACCGATGGCGGAAACATCGGGATGTCACGTATTAATGATTGTTCAGTAGCTCATGGTGAATAATGAATTTCATTAAATGATTTAAATAAATTACATACAATTGTTCTACAAGAATCGTACATCAAAATGAATAATACTATGCACACATCTTCAAGCATTAACTCAAATCTTCAAGCAAGTACAACCTGAAACATGTTAAGTTTGAAAATATTTTGGGTCAACAAAAGTTGGTGAGAATACATAGGTTTTTGAATATAATTGATAACAATAGTTTGTACAACAATCACAGTTGTATGATGATAGAGTATGAGTCCGACATGTAACAATGCGTCTTTGTACAATCAAACCTTGTGTTGACTGATGACTAACTCGCAAGTTAGTTAAATGTTGTTACTGTTATCGATCATCCCTGAATTTATGCGGGGGATGGGTTTGTCAGACCTATAGCGCTATAATCTAAACAGGCAGCTTGATCAATGTTAATGATTGTACTGTGTCTTTTTGTTACAGTCAAATGATAGAATGAGTAAATGATAGTGAATAAAATGTTTATAATTGAATCACAAGTTTCAACAATGTAAGAATGAGTAAATGATAGTACATAAAATGTTTAAACATGTTTCACCCCAAAATGTAAAACAGAAAAAGGGGCTATGTAAATTCACCTTAGCAAAATGTTATGTCTCGTGAAAATAGAATATGTATTGCCCAACGATGTCAAGTATTACCCTATAATTAAGGTAATAAATATGTCTAAGTCTATCTAGTCTACAAACATATATTCTAGGGCTTCGAATTGGGGATAAGTGCTTGTTTGATTAATAATTAAAATGTTTGATAATTGAGAGAAATTTGATAAATAAATAAACAAAAGTCTTTTTATAAAATTTGAATCAAAGATGGTCACAATAATGAGTTTAAAGTATAAAAATAATTTTTATAAAATTATTTTCTTAAAAAATAGAATATTAAATCTATTTATTTCAAATTTTCAAATTATAACTTTAATATTTAAAAATATTAAAATTAAATAATTATCAAATTAAAAATTATATTTCTGTTCCAAATAAATAGAAATAATTTATATAAAATTTTGGTGCAAAAATATTGAAAAATGAATTTATTATGATTTATTTATGATTAAAACTAACAAAAATTGATTAAAAATATTAAATAAATGATTTTTCAGAAATAAAAATCATTTCTGAAAAGCTTAATGTTATAAAAACTCAGAATAAATTTTGTGGAAATTTATATAATCGTTTTGATATTTTTATAGAATTTTATAAATAAAATTGAATAAACTTGAATTATTTATTATATGTATTAAATAAATAAATTTTTGAAAACTAAAAATTGTATGTTAAACTTTTTCACTAGATTAACATAATATAATTTTTGTAGAATTTATAAAATAGTTTTAGTATTTTAAAATGAATTTTAAAATACAAGTAATTATATATAAGCTTTGAATGTTAAAAAAATATACTTTGTTGATGTCGGGGGTCGAACCCGCGTGGGCCCGCTCTAAAGCACCAGACACAACCACTTGATCTAGATCAGTGGTTGTGTTTGGTTTCTGTTTGTTTTAAATATATGCACATGATCAGAAGTGTTCTTCCCCAAATATAACCAATCGTGCCCTAGCTATTTCGATTGATAGATTCACACAACAATAACCCAATTAATCATAGGGTTATTGTTGTGTGATTGCCGAGGATTAAAACCCATATGAAAAATGTTGCTTACAAACACGATTTCGTACGGATTGCCCAGGCAACAGAAAAGTCAACACGAGCACGAATGCTTCAAATGATGATGCAATAACAAAAATTGGAGGTTGAGAGAGGGTATTCGGCGAGTTGTGAATGATTTGTGATGTCCAATTTATAGGGATAGGCCTTGGATTGCACGATGGAAGGTTTGACCACCTTCATAATAAAAACGCGTAATTAGGCTTAAAATGGAATGCTTTGATTGTATTTCTTTGTATATAATGCGCGTGATTACTTGTCACGAGTTAATTAGTCAATAGTTTATATATATAGGTTTAAATCAAAGTCAATCAAGGCAAAAATGCGGGGGTCGGCTGTTTACACAGCAGCGAACCAGCAGGGGAGGAAGACAGTTCGTTTTAGAAGGTGTTTTATACATTACGTGTTGGGATTAAAACAAGAATGAGCTGTGGCTCAGTTGGTGTAGGCGTGTGTGTTGTGTCTCGTTGGCTCCGGTTCGAACCATGGCGGGAGCATCCCTTTTTTTTTAAACAGAAAGGAGGAATGGAGAAGGGGGTTGGGCCATGTCTGATGGGCCTTGGGCTTTAGACAAGAGAGGAGTGGGCTGGCTTATTGGGCTAGGTGGTTGGGTTTGAGGTGTTGGGTTGGGTTGTAGATGTTGTTATTATTAACATGATTATTATTATTATTATTATTATTATTATTATTATTATTATTATTATTATTTAAAGTGGTAAATATAAATAATTAGCTAAATAAATGATTAAAAGAATACATATGTATATATCAAGTATATAGTGGGTGAAGTGGTGGTTTTGATTAATTCGGCACTTGGGAAAAGATGCGCGATGTTACAGGGACTGCCTTAAAGAACAGTTTGGAGGAACTGAAGAGGTGATTGCCAACACCAGAGAAATCCTGGCTCAACAATATGAAACTTTTGCTCACATTAATGGGGAAACTTTAACACAACAATTTGAAAGATTCTCCTCATTAATATCTGAGCTAAAATTAAATGGTCAGACCTACACAACTGTATCTATGCTTCATAGGTTTTTAAGGTCTTTACCTGAAAAATGGGAAACATACTCTATAGTCTTAAGATCTTCACCAGACTTTAGCTCCCTCACTCTTATGGGAGATTACTTACTTTTGAAAGAGAAATTGATCAAAAGAAAAAGTTACAAAGTTCTGGCAAAACTGCTGATGACTATCTACCAGGTAGTACAACACTATTGGGACAAGACTCACCAACTTGTTCAAATAGTTTTGGATCTTTTGACCATATTGACATAACTGTTGGGATCTCATCTGAAAGATCATTCCCAGGTTATGACAATAATGATTTTAGTCAAACTGCTGATAACATGTGTTTTATCATGGATGATTTAAAAATTTTCAGCAGTGATGACTTAGAAGAAATGGATATTCTACACCAACTGGCCATGTTAAGTTTAAAAACAAATAAATTTTACAAAAGGTCAGGAAGGAAGTTTCCAGGACTCAACAGTTCAACAAAAATTGGTTTTGACAAATCTAAACTTAGATGTCACAAGTGTCAAAACTTGGGACACTTTGCTAGAGAGTGTAGAAGCTCTAGCTTTAACCAATCCCAGTCTGGAAATAATTTTAACCCCAATTATAACAGGAATAATGGAACACAAGAGAGTGCACATTTTGTACAGGCACAAGCTCCATAACACCAATATGTGCCACAAGTACAATATGTACAGATGCCTGCTCAACAGATGCAGAGCCAACAATCAATCCCTCCCTTTCCAGCTGCTCAATCACCTCCACAGACTCAGCAACCCTCACAACAAAGTTTATTTACTTCAGGGTATGTTGACTGGAGCAGTCTTCCTTTTGACACTACTAAGTGTAATCCTGATGCAGACAACAAGATGTTTGACATCAACTAGGGAGAGCCTGACAATGGCAGAAAGAACTTTGCCTTAATGGCATTTGAGGGATGCACCTCAAAATCTGCCTTGTCACAGGTATCTAAAGAATCTTTGACAAAACTTTGTTCAACTTCTTGCAAAGAATCTTTTGCTCTCATAAGAGAGACTAATGTGCACTTACAAGGGAAAGCAAATGACTCTGAGAGAAAATTCACTCTGATGAAATGTGATTTAGAAAGAAAACCTTTTGCAAAAACAAAAGAAGTTTCTAAATTAACTAACACTGCTATTGAAACCCAAGCACAAATTAAAATCATGATAAATGACCTAGGAAATGTCAGACAAGAGCTTGCTGACACCAAGGTCACATGTGAAAAATGGGTTGAATCTTGTAAGGGGCACCAACTATTGCTAAACAAACAAAGTGCTTCAAATGTTAGGTTTGGCATAGGGTACAATCACACTGAAACACCAACAGATTTTTCCCCCAAAACTACTGAAGATGGGAGAAAAATTGTTTCAGGTGAAACTTCTGAAGAGAAAGAATGCACATCTTTTCATGAAAACTTTCTAAAAACTCACAAAGAAAGTTCTTCAGAAGTACTGATTCATTCTGACATTAAGCCATCAGTAGTTTCAACTACATCAGGAGTTGAGAACCTGAAAACTACTGATGACCTAAAACCAACCAATACAGTCAGAAACTTGTCTTTGAAAGAAAAGACAAAAGAATGTGAAATCTGTGGTCTGTTCAACCACAAGACAGAATTTTGTAGATACAGAAAAGGTATTCAGTACAACAAGAAAACTCAACAACTGGTTGTGGGAAAACAAATCAGAAATGATTATGTAGAAACTTTTTCTCCCAGGAAACAACAACCAGTAAAAACCTTTTCTCAGAAAAAGACAAAATCTCAACAAAGATATTTTTCTCAAAATTCTCTTTCAGTAGTTAGACCTAAATCATCAACAGTTTCACAAACTGCTGAGATTAAAGATCTCATGAACATGGTACAACTACTGATGACCAAAGTTGATGGTGGTCCTCAAAAGGATACCACCATTGTTCTTAATGAAAAATCCATTGCCAAAAAGACATGGATTTCTCAACTTGGTCAAGAACAAACTGTAAATGTTCTCAAGAGCAAACCCAAAGCCAAACTGGCTTGGGTTCCTAAATCTAACTAATTTGCTATCTTGTGCAGAGAGTTTCCAGAGGCTTAAATAGCATTTGGTATGTAGACAGTGGAGGCTCAATGCACATGACAGGATGCAGATACCTGATAAACAATTTTATCAGTCAAAGAGAAGGATCTATATCCTTTGGGAACAATGCTAAGGGATATGTGCTAGGACATGGCAATGCCTCCTCTGGCAAAATACAGTTCGACAAGGTCAATCTGGTTGAAAACCTTGAGTACAACTTGCTGAGTGTGTCACAAATGCAAGATCATATCACCAGAAGGCCAGAAGTTGATAGAGAAGATCATTGAAGATCACACTTTGTTGATAGCCAAAAGATGTGGCAATGTCTATGCAGTGGACATTGAAAAAGACAAAGTACTGAACAACACTGCCTGTTTTTTCTCAAAGGCATCAACTTCAGAGACTGATCTCTGGCACAGGATACTTGGCCATGTGAACTTTAAAACCATAAATAAAGTCACAAAAATGGGCTTCGTCAGAGGTCTACCTTTAAAGGTATACCAGTGTCAAGAACACTGTGTATCCTGTTTAAAGGGAAAACAGCATAAGTCCTCCTATAAGTCTATTGAAGAATAAAAAAACAACTGCATGTCTTCAACAACTCCATATGGACTTATTTGGGCCTGTAAAAATCATGAGCCTTGGTAAGAAGAAGTACTGCTTAGTCATCATTGATGACTATTCAAGATTTACATGGGTATTCTTCTTATTTTTCAAGGATGAGGCTGCTGAAATCATCAAGTTCTTCTTTCTACAAGTAGAGAAACAATATTCTCTATCTGTCAAAGACATTAGAAGTGACAATGGGACAGAGTTCAGGAACAAAACTCTGGATGAATTCGGTTTGTCTAAAGGGATTATTAGACAATTCAGTGTTCCCAGAACTCCTGAACAAAATGGTGTAGTAGAAAGGAAGAACAGAACTTTAATTGAAGGAGCAAGAACAATGTTAGCTGATTCTGGCCTACCATTATACTTTTGGGCAGAAGCAGTTAACACATCATGTTATGTTCACAATAGAGTCCTTGTTGTCAAGAGGCATTCCAAGACTGCCTATGAAGTTCTTCATGGCATGAAGCCCCTTATCTCCTTTTTCAGGGCTTTTGGGTGTCAATGTTTCATTCTAAACATCCAAGACTCTATTTCAAAGTTTGCTGCCAAAGTTGATTCAGGTTACTTTCTTGGTTACTCTTTCACAAGAAAAGCCTACAAGGTTTTTAACTCAAGAACCAGGATAGTAGAAGAAACACTGAATGACAAGTTCAATGAGTCAAAACACACTCTTATTCCAGCACATCCTACTGAACTTTTTGACCTTGACAGCTTCCATTTTGGACCTGAAAAGACTGTTACTTCATCTAAACCTACTTATTATGGTGATCAAAGGTTTGATGATGAGGATCCAACACCATGGACTCCTCAAACAGTCATTAAGTCAACTTCAAAACCATCAGAAGTTTCACAAACTTCTGATTCAACAAATACTGAGGAACAAACTCAAACATCTGCTTCAGCACCTGCAACTACTGAAGACATTGAAACTGCTGAAACAGATATAATAGACCTCAGTGGTTTGTTTGAAGAACATGAGCCACCAACACCTGTCAGTGGTTTACAACAACTGATTGAACACAAAGATCATCCACTTGAACAAATCATGGGTGATATTGCATCAGGTGTTCTTACAAGAAACCAGCTTTCCAACTTTTGCTTCTTCTCAGCATTTATTTCTCAGTTGGAACCTAAAAAGTACCAGGAAGCCCTCAAAGACAACAATTGGGTACAAGCAATGCAAGATGAATTACTTCAATTCAACAAGCAACAGGTTTGGGAAATCTGTCCCTTACCACCAAACAAGCAACCAATTGGCACAAGATGGGTTTTCAGGAACAAACAAGATGAAGCTGGTATGATAATAAAGAACAAGGCAAGACTGGTAGTACAAGGTTACTCTCAAGAAGAAGGAATTGATTATGATGAAACCTTTGCTCCAGTTGCAAGGCTTGAAGCCATCAGGTTATTTCTGGCCTATGCCATTTCCAACAAAATAAAAGTTTACTAAATGGATGTTAAAAGTGCATTTTTGTATGGAAAAATAAAAGAGGAAGTGTATGTCTGTCAGCCACCTGGGTTTGAGGATCCTTCTCATCCTGAGTGGGTGTACAAACTAGACAAAGCTCTTTATAGGCTCAAACAGGCTCCAAGGGCCTGGTATGAAACACTTTCTAACTTTCTACTCAAAAATAACTTCACAAGAGGCTCCATTGATAAAACTCTTTTCATAAAACATGTTGGAAATCATATCTTACTTGTTCAAATATATGTTGATGATATCATATTTGGTTCAACAAACACAAAACTGTGTGATGAATTTAAGAAACTCATGCAATCAAAATTTGAGATGAGTACAATGGGAGAACTGCAGTACTTTCTGGGACTGTAGATTAAACAACAAACAAATGGAACTTTTATACATCAATCAAAATATGTTAAAGAATTATTAAACAAATTTTCTTTACAAGACTGTAAATCATGTTCCACTCCCATGACACCAACCACACAAGTTGAACCAGATGATCAAGGAAAATAGGTTGATCAAACCATGTATAGATGTATGATAGGTTCCCTTTTATATCTAACTGCTTCTAGACCAGATATTATGTTTTCAACATGTGTCTGTGCTAGATATCAATCAGCTCCTAGGGAATCACACCTCATTGCAGTCAAAAGAATCTTCATATATCTGAAAGGAACTCCAACACTTGGAATTTGGTATCCTGCTTCAAGCAATACCAAGTTATCAGCATTTTCAGATAGTGACTATGCAGGGTGTAAAATGTCAAGAAAATCAACATCTGGTGGTTGTCAATTCTTAGGAAACTGTCTAGTGTCCTGGCAATCAAAGAAACAAACATCTGTTGCAACTTCAACTGCTGAAGATGAATACATTGCAGCTGCAAGTTGTACATCACAGATACAATGGCTCCAGTATCAACTTCTTGATTATGGAATCAAAGAAACCAAGACACCATTGCTTGTAGACAGCAAATATGCCATTAGCATCATTCAAAATCCTGTTCAGTTTTCAAAAACCAAACATATTGAAATTAGGTATCATTTCATAAGAGATTGCTATGAAAAAGGCAATATTGGAGTGAAACATGTAGCAACAGCTAATCAAATAGCTGACATATTCACTAAACCCCTTGACACATCAACATTTCAGAAGTTAGTATTCATGCTTGGGATGCTAAATTTGTAAGTGTTTCTCTTTACTTTTCTGCACATATTTTTCATTTTTCACTTACATCTGTTTTCAAGTTTGAAAACTTCTGAAAAACAAACAAGAGAGAAACTACTGATGAACAAAACATCAGTATGGGAATATTTTCTAAAAAATGATTAACTTCTGATAAAACAACCATCAGAAGTTATGAATAAAGTATTTATAAAAGCATTCTCATCAGTTGTTCAAAACTACTGAAGAGAAAGTGGGAACTACTGATGAAAACAATTCTTCATCAGTAGTTTAGTCAAAAAGGGCAAATCAGACTTTTCCCACATCAGAAGTTTGACCTAGGCGGTTTAAAACTTCTGATAAATACCTTTTTCAACACTTATCCATTCAAAAAGCAAAAATTCCCTCCTTCTCTCTCAAAAAGCTCTCAAACCCTGTACCTGCAAAAACACTGTTTGATCCAAACACACATAAACCACATGGCTCTAGTTCTAAAACAGGGACACAATCTTAGAGCCTACTTAGAGAAACAAGAAGGTTGGTCCCAATACGATGAGATCATTGATCTCGTCGTCAAATCCCAATATATCACCGCTCTCACAATAGACCCACCAATACATCCTGAAACTCTCAATGAGTTCTGGGCTAACACTGAGACAGTGATGGTGGATAATGAGGTTATCTCTCTCAACTCAACAATCAAAGGGAGACGAATGGCCATCACACCGGCCACACTTGCAATCAAACTGGGGTTGAATGATGTGAATGCCCCTGAACAGGTTGCAAACTCTGAAATTCACCTAACCATGACAGAATGTGGTTATCAAGGTACTCTCTCACAAGCTACAATCTTTAAAAAGTATTTTGAACCAAAATACAAACTTTTGTTTCATTATATCATTATGTGTTTGAGTCCTAAAACAGGGCCTTATGACCAGACGCCGTTAATCTTTAAAAAGTATTTTGAACCAAAATACAAACTTTTGTTTCATTATATCACAAGCATACTCTAGGCACAACAAACCGGCTTCCTGGCCAGAAGATGACCAAGGGGAACAAGAACCAGTCCCCATGGAACCCTCATCTTCCAAACCTACACCCCCAAAGGCCAAGAAACCCAAACAACAAAAACAAAAACCCACCAAACCAAAAAGAAAAGCAGTTCAGGAGGTTGAGATACCTGAGTTGACTGCTGTGCAATCTGCACTTGATAAAGATGTGACTGAAACATCCTCTCATTCTCATCCATCTCAAACCCCAACAAGAGCACCAATCACAATACTTTTCAAAAGAAAAGACTAAAGAAAACTATTCCTATTGACTCTTCTTTTGAAACTGCTGAACCCATTGACCAAACTACTGAACCAGCACCCCAAATTTCTGAACCTGATATTGAAATAGCCAAACTTCTCTCTAAGCTAAAAGATAAAGTCCCATCTAAACATGTCAGTCCCCAACAACCATATCAAACAGGGGACATAGCCTCAGAACTTGACATGGATGTGGACACTCAAAGCCCAAACCAAAGAGATGAGGATGAACCAGGGTCTCTAAGCCCAAACTTAGAAACTCCTGGTACTTTTGAGGCTGCTACTACTCATTAACCACCCAGTGGTGGATCTGAGGAAAGAAGCAACATTGCTAAGACCTCAACTGTGGCAACTACTGATGAAGGCTTAATGCCTGAGGTAGGAAATCCTCTGAACCAAGAAAAAGAAGTACATGAGAAAACTGAGTTGGGCTCAGCTCATGATGTAACTGATACAGTCCTCATTGAGGATGTAATCAAGGATTCAGATGATTCCATTGACTTGGATGATGCTTCATAACCCAAAACTACTGAATTGACGGCTACAAGTGAAGGTCCTGCACCTGGTGTATCTATGCTCAAGAAGCTAGTCACACCAGATCAGGTTAAAGTCCACTTAATCCCTGATTCCCCTATAGTGGCATCTTCTATACAACAAGAAGATCAACCAAAAACACACCCCTCACTACAAATGCCTACCCAATTCCCTGGGCAATCTAACATAGACATGAACCAGCTATGCAGCCCAGATGGTCCCTTATATCACATGATGAACACTCTCATCAAAAATCACTTCCAAACCTACACAGCTAACTTGGAGCTGTCCATCAAGAACCAATTTGGAATGATACAGACTAAGATGAACGATCTGTCCAAAAAAATTGACTTCAACACCAAACAGATTGCTTTTCTTACAGGTCATTTCTCTACACCCTCAAAACGTGATGAAGCCAAAAGGGGGAGAAAACTAAGGAACCTATGGAGTCACTTGAAGCCAGGAAAAAGGCAAGAGTGGCTATCCTAGAAAGAGATCAGAGAGACCAAGCCAGGAAAGAAAAACTGGCCCAACAGTTTGGTGTCTCCATTCAAGAAATAGAAGATTCTGAAAAACCTGTTGAAACCCAAGGCCACAATGAAGAAACCTCTGATGGTGAAAGTTCTGATGAAGACTCAGAAAATACTGAAGACAATCCTTCAGTAGTTGACAAACCTTCAGTAGTTGTCAACCCATCAGAAGTCAACACTTCCTACACTGAAACTACTGAACAGCCTTCCAGATCAACTGAACCTACTCAATCAACTCCAATTCCAAAGCCTACTACAATTACCACAATGACTGTACTAAACCCTTCTCCTCTATCAATGTCCAAAGAAATACTAGAGAAGAGTTTAATTGCAGCTGAAAGAAAGGCCAAGGAAGATGAGATCTGGAATGCTCTGGAAACAAGGGATGACTTAAGCCTAAATGAAAAACTACAGGCTTATGAAGCAGAACTTCAAAGGCAGGCTAACCAAGAAAGAATTGCTGAGGAAGACAAAAGACAACAACTGATGTCTTACATTACCAAGAACAGCAAGACCAAAGCCCATACATTAAAGGGACTCTCCATGGAAGAGCTGACAAGAATAGCTCAACTTATTGCAGACAAACTTGCAACAAGTAAAGATGGAAAAGCCAAGAGAGCCCAAATGATAGAAGAACTAGTAGCTAATGGTTATGGTTCAAAAGCCTCTGTGTCCAAATGGAAAGAAGAAAGATTAGTGGACACTTACAGAAAATACAAGGCTGCAAGGGCTGCAAATTCAGAGAAGTTTGAAACTGCTGAAGTATCAACTTCAGTAGTTAGAACTTCTGGTGTTCAAAGAAGACCATCTACTCAAAAGAAGAAATCAGAGGAGAATGTGAAGACTGATTTTAGAATGGTACTACTAGAAGGAAGTACAGTAGTCCATTCTGACTTTGACATTGAAGAAAAACCCCTGATCACACAATTCAGGGATCCTTCCACCTTTGCCTATCAAATCCAGAAAACCATCAAAGACAAACTGCACACTAAGGTAGTTACTGAGCATCATTTGCCAACTTTTCAACTACCTAATGTGGTGCAACAAGAACAAGGAAGAGAATCCCACCTGAGAGTCACTGAAGTTGAAAACATCCAACACTCAGGAGCATCCCAGGGTACCACCATGGTTCCCTACACTTTAGACATTGACAAGTCTAAAGTACCTATCATCAGATGGTCCTTTACTGATAACAACTCAGTACAAGTGACAAGAAGAGACCAGACAAGCAGAGCCTATAAGTCGATGAATGATCTGAAGAAGCTATCAACTCAAGACCTGCTTACAATCCAGCATCTAAATCCACAAAAAGGATCTCTCACTGATGAACAGCTGAACCAGCTGAAGAATTCCATGTTCAAAGGAATATGGAAAATTGTAAATGACAGAAGAAAACAATAAGGAATTAGAAAGGTTTTGGCTTCATCAATCCAGGGGGAGATTGTTAGGACAAAAAGGATTGGTGAAACCACTTTTGCAAACCTTAGTCTAATTCACTTCTGTCAAAATATTCTAAGTATAGAACTACTGAAGAATGAAGATCAAACTGCTGAAGAAGAGATTACACAAGTACTGAAGAAGAAAAGTCATCAAAAGTTCTGAAGTCCAAACCAGACATATCTACTGAAGAACTACTGAAGACAAACTACTCATCAGTAGTTTGTCATTCATCAGTACTTATGAGAAGATCTTTTCCACCGCCTTTTGTATCAGTAGTTTATTAGTTTAGTATTACTTTTACTTTTTGTACAAGTTAAAAGATTGCAACTTGTTGCAACTTGTCTCTGAACTTGCTTTTTGGCAAGGTTCATGTATTTGTAAGGTCTATAAATAGATGGGTTCATCCCTCTATTTTAGACATTGATTTTAATACAGAAATCCTTCAAAGCTTATCATTGTTATTACCATTTCATTTACTAAGAATCTGTTTAAGTGTTTATTTTCATTCATTGCTTAGATTCTCATTAAATACTTATCTTTAGTTTTATCAAACGTCCAGGGGGAGTAATAACTCCTGTTGATAAGTGTAGTTTTAAACTCATAGCATTCCGTTGTGCTATCACTAATTAAGAACTTGCTAAACACCTAAGTGTTCACTAGCAAGTTCATATAAAGAGCAATACTGATCCAACAGGTATGGAATATTATTATTAGCACGTGATTATAAGTTTTTTCATTATTATTATTATTAGATGTACCGATTTAAAATGTAGCTATGTTTGTTAATTTGTGTTGGTTTTGTGAATTTAGAAAAGTTTTTGGCTATTAGTTGTTTATCGATTGTTGTTGTTTAGGTGTTTCATGTTCTTAAAATCGTTTATATGTGATGTTTCATGCTCTTTACTAACAGGTTTTTATTTCCCAACCACAAACAGGGCTTTTAGATTTTCATCTATTTATATTAGGATGAGATCCTTCTAATTTGTGTTTTTCTTAACTGATTTTATTTAGTGTAACATTACGCAATTAATACTTGTACGTTACACGCTCATCAATAATAAAACGTCAAGTTTTCATTTGTATATTCGCATTTATTTATTTTGTCGCGTTTATGGAACCCTAATATGATATATATATTATAATATACTTTATGTGTGTTGGATTGTATTAAATAAAAAAAAATAATAAAAATCTGCTCTGGCCGGGGTTCGAACCCGCGCCAGAGCCACACATGCTCACATACTTAACCAACCGGGCTGGACTATCATCTTGTGATAAACCCGGACTCATTATAATTTTATACACACATTAAAACTCCCACAGTTGACAAGGAAAGTCAACTGTGGGATAGCTTGGTGAGCAATCCATAGAATTAACGTATGATTGAGCTATTGTTGGTAAATTCGTGCAATAACCGGCCAAATCCAACGCGTTTACACGTCAATAACACATCAATTGTTGACTTTTTATTCAATTATACGCGTAGCATTCAATTGAAGGTCAAACCTTCCAATTAACCCTAACCCTAATCATCAGTATAAATTGAGGGTCTGCGAAGCTTAACAACTCGCTCACAATACTCTCTCAACCTCCAATTTTCTCTATTACACTCTGAAATTGATTAGCGAGTTCGTTGTTTGACTTTCTCTTTGACCCGTCTGTTATCATCAATTCTACACTGTGAGTACGATTATGTTTGTGGGTTTTATTCATCGGCATTCAAGCAACAATAGCCCTAACATTAATCGGGCTATGGTTGCCTGAATCATTCAATTAAAATTCTAGGGTTCATCGTGTTATTAATTGGGGATAAACCTGGAATTCGCTATTGTATTTATTTATTTTGAAACCAGAATCATCACAACCACCGGCCTAGGCCAAGTGGTTGTGACTCTGGCCCTCCACAGAGGTCACCCGGGTTCGAGTCCCGGCTCTGACCGGTTTTTGTTCTTTTCTTTTCTTTTCTTTTTTTTGAACCACAATTACATTATATATATATATTAAATCCTTTTAATCTTTTAAATTCTTTTTAAAATACCAAAACCATTTTATAAATTCTAAAAAAATTATAATTGTTTAATCTGATATAGAAGTTTTATTTGTAATTTTTATTTTTCAGAAATTCATTTATTTAATAATTATAATAATTAAATCATTTTTATACTATTATATTTATAAAAATCCATTTATATATCAAAACAGTTTTATTAAATTCCCCAAAAATTATCCTAACTTTTTATAAAGTTAAACTTTACTGAAATAATTTTTAATTCAGTAAAATCATTTATTTTATATTTTTAATCAATTTTTGTTAGATTTAATCATAATTAATTCATAATAAATCCAATTTTCATCATTTTTGCACCAAAATTTTATACAAATTATTTTTAATTATTTAGAACAGAAATATGATTTTTAAAATAAGAATTCTTTAATTTTAGTATTTTTGAATATTAAAGTTAATAATTGGCTATTTATAAATAAATAGATTTAAAAATCTATTTTAAATGAAATAAATTTTATAAAAATTATTTTATTGCTTCAAACACTTTAATGTGTACATTCAAAATCCAAATTTTATAAAAAGACTATCTTTCATTAATTATCCAATTTTCCTTTATTAATTAAGCATTTTAATTTAAATTTCAACAATTGATTATCCCCAAATCGAAACCCTAGGATACACATATTAGTTAATTAGACTTAGACTTATTACATATTACCTTATTATAGGGTGATATTTGGAAATCACTTTGGGCAACACAATTATCATATCTTTTCAACAAGTTAACATTTGCTAAGGTGAGTTTACATAGCCCCTTTTATTTATCACCATTTTTGGGGTGAAACATGTTATAACATTTTCATTGCAATTCAATCATCAATGTGTCTATGTGTTTTCTATGTTGCATTATGTCTTGAGCATGATTAGAGTAAGCACCATTCTAGCATAATCATTAACATTGATCAGCCGACGGTATACATTGATAGATCTATTGGACTGACAATCCCACCCGGATACGTGCCTCCTACAAAGGTTACGTGGGTGTTTGTTATCGCATAACATATTCATTGGGACCATAAGTGTATGGTATGTATCATTTTATAACAGTCAACAGGGTTGATTATGCACTCGATTTATTTCTAATATGTTCTCACATATGGGCTAGATTAACATGACACATGAATTGCACATCATTTTTATTCAATTATCAAAAACCTATGTAATTCTCACCAACTTATGTTGACCCAAAATACTTTCAAAATTAACATGTTTCAGGTAACAATGAAGCTGAGGCTTGAGTTAGCATGAGGATATTACTTGAAGTTTATTTGAAGTCATTGAAGTTGTTATTTGAGTTTATGTATTTGAATTCTTAGACATTATTTCACATTTTTGAATATTTATGTTTGAATAAATTATTTAAAATTTATGTTATACCATGTGCTACTGAAAACAATCATCAATACGTGGCACCCCGATGTTTCCGCCATCGGTTGGGGTGTTACAGATTGGTATCAGAGCCTTGGTTATAGGGAATTAGGTTATTAGAAATAATCTAGACTATAACCTTAGGGACTAAAACAGTACTTGCTTCTCCTACTTGTAACCCTAATTGCTTCCCTAATCCTATCCTTATCCTATGCCTTAAACCTACATGTGACTACTCTTAATTGTCTGCTGCAATCCTGATCCACCATTAGATTAATAGGACAAAATCCTCAGGTTTAACCTGAACCCCCTTGAGATCCCGTCGAAGTTCTAGATTTTAATAACGAACACATGCAATCTGGAAGGGTGAACGCCTGTATTCTGAGTCTTCTGTCTAGGCTGGCATTGCGCATATATCCCAATCAGACGAGGGACCCGGATGCCTACCTGGGAATTCTCGGGATGAGTGTTCACTTATAGGCTAAAGCATGTCTTCATATGTTATTAGAATTTAGAATCTTTGATAAGTCAACGTTTTCGTTTATTCGTTTTAATTAATGAATAAATGATTACATTCCTTATATAAACTCTCATTCATTTCATTGTGTCTATTACAGATCATGCCTCCTCGTCGCAGCACTCGCAACAGCACTGGTGAGAACCACGATGAAGGTAGTGACAACCATGGTCATGAACAAGGTCCTGGTCACAACACTAATGGGGTCGATGCTCAACTGGCTGCGATCATTTCTCAACAAATGGCGCAGCAAATCGCAACTCTGGTTCCCAATTTACTTGCTCAGGTCATCCAATTGAACGGCAACGGGAATGGTCACAACAATGGGAACGGAAATGGCAATGGTAATGGACCCCAAGCTTGCACCCTTAAACATTTCAACTCTTGTAACCCTCCAAAGTTCAGCGGTGAAGAAGGAGCTACTGGACTTCTCCAATGGTTTGAGGGTATTGAAAATACCTTCATCAACAGTGAGTGCCCCAACAACTTCAAGGTTCGTTACGCCATGAGTGTTCTCCATAAACGAGCACTCACTTGGTGGAATGAAGAAAAGCGTACTCGTGGGGCCGAGGTTGCTCTTGCTATGACATGGGACCAGGTCAAAGAGATCATGAAAGAGGAGTTCTGTCCTCGCAATGAAGTTAAAACGCTCGAGGATGAGTTCCACACCTTAGCTCAAGATAGTGGGGAAAACCTCGCCTACAACACCCGCTTTCATGAGCTTAGTTTATTGTTGCCACACAAGGTTACTCCTCTGTCGGTAGCCATCGAGAAGTACATCGGTGGTCTGCCCATGCAAATCCAGGACACCGTTTGGGGTAGAAATCCTGCAACTCTGGAAGAGGCCAAACGTCTTGCGGCCACTCTTACTGATAATCATGTGAAGAACGGTACTCTGGTTCGCAAGGGCACCAAGAAGACTGTTGCCAAAGATACTCCACAGCCTGCAATTGAAGTCAAGCCTGAGACCTCAAGCAACAAAAAGCGCAAGGCTAGAAACTATATGGTTGCTGCTACTCCACCTGCTGCCCAAAACCCAGCCAAGAAACCATACACCGGACCTCACCCTTTGTGCAACACCTGCAAGTACCACCATCCCACACAGGTGCCATGTCGATTTTGTACTAAGTGTCAAAGATATGGTCACCTGGTGAACGTCTGTCGATCTCCTGCTGCCCAAGACAACAACAACCCAGCTCCCAACCAACAAAACAACAGGCCTACTCGTGGTCAATGCTACGAGTGTGGTAACCCTAATCACTACATCAACAACTGCCCTAACCGTAACCGTAATCAAAACCAAAATCAGAACCAAAACCAAAACCAGAACCGCAACCAGAACCAAGGTGCTCGAGGTCGCGCCTACAATCTCAACGCTAACCAGGCTCGTGACAACAACGAAGTGGTGAATGGTACGTTTCTCATTAATAACCACTATGCATCCATATTATTTGATTCAGGAGCTGATAAGTCATTCGTGTCACTGAAGTTCGAACCTTTACTTAACTTACCCCACACTAATCTAGAAGACCCTTTCGTGGTAGAGGTAGCTAACGGGAAGTCTATTTCGATCGGCTCTATTATTCGTAACTGCTTGTTGAATCTCGATGATCATACTTTCCCTATCGATCTCATCCCCATGCATCTTGGTAGTTTTGATATTATAGTAGGCATGGACTGGTTGTCAACTCATCGTGCCGAAATTCTGTGCTTCGAGAAAGTCATACGCATACCTCTCGAATCGGGTGAGATTTTGAAGATCTATGGTGAGAAACCCTGTGGTGAGCTTAAGCTTATGTCTTGTACTACTGCCCAAAAGTACTTACGAAAGGGGTATACAGCCTTCTTAGCTAACGTGATAGAGAAGAAGGACAAAGGCAAAAGTATCCAAGACATTCCTATTATTCGAGACTATCCTGAAGTCTTTCCAGAGGATTTACCTGGTTTGCCTCCTGCTCGACAAGTGGAGTTTCGTATTGATCTTGTTCCTGGTGCTAATCCTATTGCTAAAGCTCCTTATCGTCTTGCACCCTCTGAGATGCAAGAACTTGCTAGTCAATTACAGGAACTTTCTGACAAAGGGTTCATTCGCCCTAGTTCTTCTCCATGGGGAGCCCCTGTCTTATTCGTTAAAAAGAAGGATGGTTCTCTTCGGATGTGTATTGACTACCGTGAACTCAACAAACTCACCATCAAGAATCGTTATCCACTTCCTAGGATTGACGATCTCTTCGATCAACTTCAAGGAGCAACCCACTTCTCGAAGATTGATCTCCGTTCTGGTTATCATCAGCTTAGAGTCCACGATGAAGATATTCCCAAGAAAGCTTTTCGCACTCGCTACGGTCGCTATGAATTCATGGTTATGCCTTTCGGTTTGACCAATGCTCCCGCAGTATTTATGGATTTAATGAATCGGGTTTGCAGACCCTATCTCGACAAATTCGTGATCGTTTTCATCGATGATATTTTGATTTACTCTAAGTCAAAACCCGATCACGAGCAACATCTTCACTCTATCTTGAGTCTCCTAAAGAAAGAACAACTGTACGCCAAGTTCTCCAAATGTGAATTTTGGCTTAAGGAAGTTCAATTTTTGGGACATGTCATTGATATGAACGGGATTCATGTTGATCCTGCAAAGATCGAAGCTGTGAAAAATTGGAGTGTTCCTACCACTCCAACAGAAGTCCGTTCTTTTCTTGGGTTGGCTGGTTATTATCGTCGATTCATCGCCAATTTCTCCAAGATCGCTGTTCCTCTCACTACCTTAACTCACAAGGGTAAACCCTATGAGTGGGGACCTAAGCAAGAGGAAGCATTTGAAACTCTTAAGCTGAAACTTTGTGAAGCTCCTGTCTTATCTCTACCTGATGGTAATGATGATTTCGTGGTCTACTGTGATGCATCGAACCAAGGTCTTGGTTGTGTTCTCATGCAACGAGGAAAGGTTATTGCTTATGCGTCTCGACAACTCAAGACTCACGAGAAAAATTATACCACCCATGATCTTGAATTGGGTGCTGTTGTCTTTGCACTCAAGATTTGGAGACATTATCTTTATGGGACCAAATGTGTGGTGTTCACGGACCACAAAAGTCTCCAACATGTCTTCGATCAAAAGAATCTTAACATGAGGCAACGACGTTGGGTTGAATTACTTAACGACTATGATTGCGAAATTCGCTACCATCCTGGCAAAGCGAATGTTGTGGCCGACGCACTTAGTCGTAAAGAGCGTGTCAAACTCCAATGTGCGAGAGTTCGTACTGATCTTCAAGATCGCATTCTCCAGGCTCAACACACCTCAGTCACCCAAGGTAACATGTACGATGAAATGTCTTGTGGTGCTGAAACTCAACTCGAAACCAAACCCGATGGTCTCCTTTATTTCCTTAACCGACTGTGGATTCCCGACCGTGATGATCTTCGTACTTTTCTCATGAACGAGGCTCATAAGTCTCGTTATTCTATTCATCCTGGAGCTGACAAGATGTACCAAGATCTTCGTTATTCTTATTGGTGGCCTGGTATGAAGAAAGACATTGCTCTTTTCGTTGCAAAATGCCTCACTTGCTCCAAGGTTAAGGCTGAACATCAACGACCATCTGGTATGCTCGAACAACCAGAGATTCCTGTCTGGAAATGGGAGAGCATAGCTATGGATTTCATCACCAAACTCCCTCGCACACCCAAAGGTTTTGACAGTATTTGGGTAATCGTCGATCGTTTGACCAAGTCAGCTCACTTTCTACCTATTCGTGAGAAGTATTCTGTGGAAAGGTTGGCAAAGATGTACGTAAGTGAAATCGTATGTCGTCACGGTATACCTTTGGACATTATTTCTGATCGCGATGGTCGTTTCACCTCTCACTTTTGGGGATCTCTGCAAGATGCTTTGGGTACTAAGTTGAACCTGAGCACTGCTTATCACCCTCAGACGGATGGTCAGACTGAACGAACCATCCAGACACTTGAGGACATGCTCAGGGCATGTGTCATCGATTTTGGTGGCGCATGGGATTCTCATCTTCCTTTGGTTGAGTTTTCATACAACAACAGTTATCACGCCAGCATTAACATGGCTCCTTTTGAGGCACTCTATGGTCGGAAATGTCGTTCTCCTGTCTGTTGGACTGAGGTTGGTGAAGCTCGTATTACTGGACCCGAACTAATCCAGGAAACCACAGACAAAATCCAGCTTATTCAGGATAATCTTCTCAAGGCTCGAAGTCGCCAAAAGAGTTATGCTGATAAACGTCGTAAACCCTTGGAATTTCAGGTTGGGGACCTTGTGCTACTTAAGGTATCCCCTTGGAAAGGAGTTATTCGTTTCGGTAGAAAGGGAAAGCTAGCTCCTCGATACGTAGGCCCCTTCAAAATTCTTGACAGAGTTGGAAAAGTGGCTTACAAGCTTGATCTTCCACCTGAGCTAAGCAATGTTCATCCGACCTTCCATGTTTCGAATCTCAAGAAATGCTTAGCAGATGAGAACCTTCATGTTCCTCTTGAGGATGTGCAAATCGATGAAAGCATGCACATTATCGAGAAACCCGTCGAGATTGTTGACACTGGAGTCAAGAAACTCAAGCGCAGTCGTATTCCGATCGTTAAGGTTCGTTGGGAATCTAAACGAGGCCCAGAGTTCACTTGGGAACGTAAAGACCAGATGAAGTCGAAGTATCCGCATCTTTTCCCACCAGACTCTCCAACTCCAACTTCGGGACGAAGTTCCTAAAAGTAGGGGAGACTGTAACATTACGCAATTAATACTTGTACGTTACACGCTCATCAATAATAAAACGTCAAGTTTTCATTTGTATATTCGCATTTATTTATTTTGTCGCGTTTATGGAACCCTAATATGATATATATATTATAATATACTTTATGTGTGTTGGATTGTATTAAATCAAAAAAAATAATAAAAATCTGCTCTGACCGGGGTTCGAACCCGCGCCAGAGCCACACATGCTCACATACTTAACCAACCGGGCTGGACTATCATCTTGTGATAAACCCGGACTCATTATAATTTTATACACACATTAAAACTCCCACAGTTGACAAGGAAAGTCAACTGTGGGATAGCTTGGTGAGCAATCCATAGAATTAACGTATGATTGAGCTATTGTTGGTAAATTCGTGCAATAACCGGCCAAATCCAACGCGTTTACACGTCAATAACACATCAATTGTTGACTTTTTATTCAATTATACGCGTAGCATTCAATTGAAGGTCAAACCTTCCAATTAACCCTAACCCTAATCATCAGTATAAATTGAGGGTCTGCGAAGCTTAACAACTCGCTCACAATACTCTCTCAACCTCCAATTTTCTCTATTACACTCTGAAATTGATTAGCGAGTTCGTTGTTTGACTTTCTCTTTGACCCGTCTGTTATCATCAATTCTACACTGTGAGTACGATTATGTTTGTGGGTTTTATTCATCGGCATTCAAGCAACAATAGCCCTAACATTAATCGGGCTATGGTTGCCTGAATCATTCAATTAAAATTCTAGGGTTCATCGTGTTATTAATTGGGGATAAACCTGGAATTCGCTATTGTATTTATTTATTTTGAAACCAGAATCATCACAACCACCGGCCTAGGCCAAGTGGTTGTGACTCTGGCCCTCCACAGAGGTCACCCGGGTTCGAGTCCCGGCTCTGACCGGTTTTTGTTCTTTTCTTTTCTTTTCTTTTTTTTGAACCACAATTACATTATATATATATATTAAATCCTTTTAATCTTTTAAATTCTTTTTAAAATACCAAAACCATTTTATAAATTCTAAAAAAATTATAATTGTTTAATCTGATATAGAAGTTTTATTTGTAATTTTTATTTTTCAGAAATTCATTTATTTAATAATTATAATAATTAAATCATTTTTATACTATTATATTTATAAAAATCCATTTATATATCAAAACAGTTTTATTAAATTCCCCAAAAATTATCCTAACTTTTTATAAAGTTAAACTTTACTGAAATAATTTTTAATTCAGTAAAATCATTTATTTTATATTTTTAATCAATTTTTGTTAGATTTAATCATAATTAATTCATAATAAATCCAATTTTCATCATTTTTGCACCAAAATTTTATACAAATTATTTTTAATTATTTAGAACAGAAATATGATTTTTAAAATAAGAATTCTTTAATTTTAGTATTTTTGAATATTAAAGTTAATAATTGGCTATTTATAAATAAATAGATTTAAAAATCTATTTTAAATGAAATAAATTTTATAAAAATTATTTTATTGCTTCAAACACTTTAATGTGTACATTCAAAATCCAAATTTTATAAAAAGACTATCTTTCATTAATTATCCAATTTTCCTTTATTAATTAAGCATTTTAATTTAAATTTCAACAATTGATTATCCCCAAATCGAAACCCTAGGATACACATATTAGTTAATTAGACTTAGACTTATTACATATTACCTTATTATAGGGTGATATTTGGAAATCACTTTGGGCAACACAATTATCATATCTTTTCAACAAGTTAACATTTGCTAAGGTGAGTTTACATAGCCCCTTTTATTTATCACCATTTTTGGGGTGAAACATGTTATAACATTTTCATTGCAATTCAATCACCAATGTGTCTATGTGTTTTCTATGTTGCATTATGTCTTGAGCATGATTAGAGTAAGCACCATTCTAGCATAATCATTAACATTGATCAGCCGACGGTATACATTGATAGATCTATTGGACTGACAATCCCACCCGGATACGTGCCTCCTACAAAGGTTACGTGGGTGTTTGTTATCGCATAACATATTCATTGGGACCATAAGTGTATGGTATGTATCATTTTATAACAGTCAACAGGGTTGATTATGCACTCGATTTATTTCTAATATGTTCTCACATATGGGCTAGATTAACATGACACATGAATTGCACATCATTTTTATTCAATTATCAAAAACCTATGTAATTCTCACCAACTTATGTTGACCCAAAATACTTTCAAAATTAACATGTTTCAGGTAACAATGAAGCTGAGGCTTGAGTTAGCATGAGGATATTACTTGAAGTTTATTTGAAGTCATTGAAGTTGTTATTTGAGTTTATGTATTTGAATTCTTAGACATTATTTCACATTTTTTAATATTTATGTTTGAATAAATTATTTAAAATTTATGTTATACCATGTGCTACTGAAAACAATCATCAATACGTGGCACCCCGATGTTTCCGCCATCGGTTGGGGTGTTACATTTAGGGTGTGGGTTCCACTTGATTCTTAAAGACAACCAAGATTTGCATCTTAAAAGATGAAAAATGTTGTATGCATTCATCTTATTACATTTTACAACTGAAGTAACCAATATCTCAAATCATATATGGGTAATGAGTGTCTTCTTAATTATTGAAATTCATATGTGTTGCAGGTTTGGTAGATTTTGTTGATAACAACTGTAAACTCTTATCTGTGTTGAGTGTATTATTACTCAGTTGGGTAAGCCTACACTTCACTTATCACATTCTTGCCATCTATTTTTTTCAATTTAAAACTAATATTATGTTACTAAATATCATAATATTATTTAGGTCCTATGGATACAAGTAAGCAGATCAAGGTCCTGCTTCTAATGGTTAAACCGACAACTTTTATTGCAGCTGTCATGATGGGAATGTATGTTTTACTGAATCCCTACATATTCATATGTTTTTGTTCCTCTTTTACTTATTCTTATTATAGGTGCATGTTTTGATGATTTAGAGAATAAAACCGAGAATATTTTTATTTATGTTCCCACTCGTCCAAACCAAAATAACATAACTGGAATGTGTATATTTAGCAGTACACCATCATCTAATTTGAAGTGTAGATGAGTGTATATATTATGTGTGTGATCACCAAACTTCCATAGGAAGTTATTTTAATAATAATATATTTAGCAGTACACCATCATCTTTTTTTTTTGATAAAAAAGATACAGAATGTGTGATTCGTAGCGTATTAGGCAGTTAGACACTATGGTAACAGTCGAAATGGTTTATATTTCTTTGTTCAGATTGTATATAATTGATGTTATAGTTGTGATGATAATTCGTGATTTGAGTTTTGTTTTAGATTTAAGTTTATGTCCTTACTTTAGTTTATGTAGTGGTATTCAATTGTAATTATTAGTGGGTAATATAGGAATCAAATCCATAGGGGACCAATATAATTGAGATGGTAGCATCTTAGGCGGTTAGAGGATACGGTAACAGTCGAAATGTTTTATATTTCTTTGTTCAGATTGTAGATAATTGATGTTATAGTTGTGATGACAATTCGTGATTTGAGTTTTGTTTTAGATTTAAGTTTATGTCCTTACTTTAGTTTGTGTAGTGCATAGTATTCTATTGTAATTAATAGTGGCTAATATAGGAATCAAATCCATTGGGGACCAATATAATTGAGATGGTGGCATCTTAGGCGGTTAGAGGATACGGTAATAATCGAAATGATTTATATTTTTTTGTTTAGATTGTAGATAATTGATGTTATAGTTGTGATGACAATTTGTGATTTGAGTTTTTTTTAATCATTTTTTAGTAAGTCATATTAAAATTTTCAACCTCGGGACATTCCCGGAGTAATTAGCTAGTTTATTATATTATAAAATATGGAGTTAAATGCCATTTTCGTCCCTGAGGTTTGGCCAATTTTTCAAGTTTCATCCAAAAGTTTATTTTTTTCGTCTGAATCCAAAAGTTTTCAATATCTTGCTGTTTCCATCCGACTCGTTAAGTCCATCCATTTTTCTGTTAACTTTTGGTTAAAAGACCAAAAATACCCTTGTCTTATAATAAAATTATAATAAAATTATTGTTTTATTTAACAATACCATCAAAGTTAAATACCATATCCATATCTAGAGTTTCATATCCAAATTCCAAACCATCCAGAGTTAAATACATCAAAGACCACCATCTCCACCTTCTCCATCCAACCTCCACCTTTTCCACCGTCGCCATCCAAACACCACGACACCATCAATAACCGCCTCATCCATAACCACCGCCTCCTCCATGATCACCATCTTCTTCTTCAACAAACACCATCAATAACCGCCTCCTCCATAATCACTATCTTCTTGTTCACAGATTTGGTGGTTTTTGTTCACAGATTTGTGGGTTATTGGAAGAGAGAAGAAGAAGAGACAGATTTGGGGGTTTTCGTTCCACTTCTTCCCTTCTTATGTCAAGAAACCCTAATCAACAAAAACCTTAAATTCAACAATGGTGTTGTGTTAAATAGGTTGAGATTGGAAGGGATGAAGGCGTTGGAGCGGGGGTTGAACGTGTTTAATCGGGCGGAGGTAAGGGTGGGGTTGCAGGTGTTTTATAATTTAGGGGAGTTGAGGATGACGATGGAGGGTTTGGTGAGTAAGTATAAGAGTTTGGGAGTGAGGAGTGTGGGGGTTGCGTTGGATATGAAGGCGGTGTCGGGGGATGGGGGTGGGTTTAGAGGGCAGAGGAGTGGGATGCCGCAGATTGGGAGTGGAGGGAAGGCGAATGAGGGGTTGTGGGTGAGGATGAGTGGGTGTATGGATCAGTTGCATTTAGTGGTGGTTGGTGTTTGGCATTTGTAGAGGGTGTTGTTGAAGAAACGGGATCCGTTTACTCATGTATTGTTGCTTGATGAGGTTATGCAGGTGAGTTATTATTGTTGTTACCATTGTTATTAGAAGAGTAGATGTTTTAAACGCGAGGCATGAGGTTAGAACGTAGAAGATGTGTGTTGTTGTGTTGAAGGGAAGAAGATGAATTAATGGGGAATTGAGGATGAATTACTAAGTTGATGGGTTAAATAGGGTAGAGATTAAAAAGAAATGAATTGACAAAAATGCCCTTGACTTAACTGGAATTGACTAACGGTGTTAACGAGTTGGATGAAACCAGCAAGAATTTGAAAACCTTTGGATCCAGACGAGAAAAAAATAAACTTTTGGATGAAAGTAGCAAAAAGTGGCAAACCTCAGGGACGAAAATGACATTTAACTTATGGGTTCATTTACTTTTTTAGTTTTATTATTTAGCGCCTAATTATAAGTTTTCAAGATTCGAAATTAGTGGTTGGATTATGATATTGAAATCCGCTACTCCAAATTTTTAGATATCAAGGGTTAGGATCAAATACACAATGAAAAAAATAGGAAGTCGTAGGAAGGGTATTAAACGGACTCCGATTGAACTCATTCAAACGACACTGGAAACGTCTCATCGAACCCTATAAGATCTTTGTTTTTAGGTTTTCGGTTTTTTGAATTTTTAGCTTGTAGTTATTAGAATTTACGTTATATCATTGTGTCTTTTATATATTTAACATTGTGTCTTTTTCTTATTTTCATCATTGCGTCATTTTTGTGATGCATTGTGTCTTTTTTCTTCAGCATTGTGTTATATTTTATAGCTTATTGTGTCATATTTCATGATCTATTGTGTTTTTGTATTTTTCTCATCCTTTTCATTTTTGTTACACTGTGTAGGATAACTTGACCCAGATATCCAAAATTCGGATTTTCAAAATTCCATGTATCCAAACTTGAACACCTCTAGATATAGAAGAGTGTTTGAGAGGATAAAAACAGGGGCAGATTTAGAGGGGTAGCGCCCGCTACCCCTTTACTTTTCCGGCGTAGTGTAATTTTTTTTGTTTTTTATATTTTTTGTATTACGTTATCCCTAAAAATTATATAATGTTATCCCTGAAATTTTGGTCTACATCCGCCATTGTAACAACTATTTCAATGATTACATGGGGAAGGTTAGAAGAGGTCATGGTGTGCCCTGTCCCTTGTGTTTTTTTGCTCACCCCTAGATATAGCAGAGCGTTTGAAAGGTTAAAAATAACAACTATTTCAATGGTTACAAGAGGAAGGATAGAAGAGGCCAGGGGTGTCCCGACCCTTCTGTTTTTTTATTTAGTAGTGTAAATTTACTATTGCTAAAAATTTATTATGTACCCCCCCCCCCCATTTTGTTCAAACTTCGCCATCGATAGGTTAGATTAAGTTGTTAGACATACCTTATAATATTTAAATATTTATGGAATTATGTTTGTAGTATGATTTTTTTTAGACATGGCATGTTGCCCTGTAGCCAGGGCATGGTGTTACAAGATACCGTATGTATACATAGATACTCGACTAATAGTCTACAATAGATGGTAACCAACTTTTAAAAGTGTTTCAATTAGGTCACTCAACATTTTTTTTGTCTCAATTAAGTCACTCAACATTCACTTAATATGTAAATTAGAGGTTTTTTCATCAATTTTGTAGGTAACTATGGTAATGTGGCTTTTTGTTTATTTTTTTTCCTATTTATTAATGCTGACGTTAAGTGATGATGTGGATTTATCATATATTTTTTTAATTTTTTAATATAATTAACATGTTATTTTCTTTTTTTAATACATTTACATATATTTAAAATCCTGACCCCAACATCTTCTCCTCCTCCATGTCATTCTTGACACATACAAAATTTTACAAGACTCTATTTGAATGGTTACTATTCTATGAAATATTCTCTAATATTCTCTCTTCTTACTAGTTTACCGTTGTGATTTGATGATATAACTTTTGTGTGAAGATCTTCTTTTTAGCTCACTCAAAAAAGAAGGAAAAAAACCCGGTACAACCGGTACCAAATAAGAAGAGTACTACAAAGAAAAGTTTTTTTTTTTTTTTAATATTGGCTCATGTTAGCAAAATAATGATGATTTTTGTTAACAAAGATGCAAGTTAGAGAAGGGACACCATTCAAGTGTCCATTCTTTAATATATAGATAATAAACAACTCGTTTTTACTTGTTGTCACAACATGATCAATATGAAAGAATAGAATTGAAAGGATTCCTAATCCAAAGATTAACGATGTAAATATACCTTTCAAAAATTAGAATATGAAAGGAAAACAAAACACCATGAAAGGAACTTATGCGGATTACGACTGAAATAAATATGTAACAATCAAGTAGCCACATATTTAAAAAATACTTCACTTAAAACATATTTCACGTTTTCTTTGTGTGTACCTACCGGGGTTAATAACAACAAGAAGTAGTTCGTTCAATTGTTAGAGATAAACATCAACCCTAAACTTCACAATAAAAAAAAAAAAAAAAAAAAAAAAAAAAAAAAAACACACATTTTTTGTGTTTCCAAAGGTTTGGTGTGTATTCATTGTGTTTGAGTATACTCGAAAATATATAAAGCCTTTCAATGAGTTCAAGAATTTCTTCAAGGGTTCTTTTAACTAATGCACACCTTAGTTATGCAGTTGAATCGATACAAAGACGTACAACAATGAACTTTGGTGTTGAAAATGAAGCACTTTAACTAAGGTTTCAACCCATGGGACATCGCAGGCATGGCCGGCTATGGGCCAAGTCGGGGAGTCCACATGGTTGAGGTCCATTTTTATCGGGGCACAATTCTTTTTCTAAAATTCCTATATATGTGTGTGTGTGTTAATAGAAAACTCATTTAACACTTAAAAGTTTGGTCCAATAATAATCCATTTAAAACTTGAATGCCCCTGTAACATTTATAAAACCAATACCCATTTATATGGCCTAAGGGCATATTTTTTAAGTCTCAGATGGGGTACGTAAATTCTCATGGGCGCCAATGCTTAATGGTTATGATTACCAATAATAAACTTCGGTTAATCTCTTCCACGCCATCACTATACCACATAACCTATTTTAGGATAGGCTAAAACCTAGCCTATAAATCAACTCCCCCTCTCAACCTCTCAAACCAGCTCCACAAAAGCTCAACGTGAGTTTAAATGGTGGTAGTTGTGTATATAGACGATGAAAGCATTTGTTGATGACCAAGTTTGAATGGCTTCTTAATGAGAACCAAATAATTAAAACCAAACACTATAGTTCTCCCCCTTAACTGTAAAACCCATTTCACGCAATCTCATCATTGCTTTGATCCAGTGATCTTTAAAAACCAACCGACATATGATTGAGAGATCGAAATTTCAATGGTTAGCCTCAAACAATTCGAACTCTCATTAATAGCAAAATACATCAATTTTGACAATCTGGTCACCTCTACCGTCACGGGGTTATCTTTCGATCTCCATGTGGCGTTTCCAAATCCCGGGGAAAAGCCAACCTATCCCACTTCTTTGATCTGGGTCACTGGTTTCGTCCTGCCTTGGACTCATCAGGTGAGTGGCAACAGCTCTCAACCAGTGGTGCGTACATCCAGGACTTGGCTAGCGACACAAGCGTTCATGCACAACCCACAGCATTGCGACTATCAAATATTTGGCCTGCGACATTCTCCCACCACCAATTCATGCACGTCCACGTGCATGTGCCTTGCATCGCGCCAACACACTAGTTAGACAATGCATCTTCGCCTTGAATGATGCCTAATTCACTCTGGCTAAGTGGAACACCCAATAGCACAACAACAATGATCTTCTTTTGTGTCGGTTCAAGATTTTGCCTCGTCTTTTTTTGTTGGCGTCAAGGTTCTACCGGTTTTTAAACATATGGGGACCTAAAGAAAGTTACAACTTTTAGTTTGCGGAGCTGCACAACCGTAGTTTTAAACTCAAACACAGAGGGCTTCATTGACACCATACTAGGGCGGCGCTCACAATCCCATACTTGCGGCGTACAAAGACCGTCACCGAAGTGGCCCTATATTTGGTATTCTCTCACCACCATTGCAAAATTATACTCCGTCGTTGATGACGTGGGTCCTAAAACGACCACGTCTAAACCCTTGTCAAGAAAATAAAGCAAAGTAAAAGGTATTAAGGTTTGTTGGACTTCTTGGAGCTGAACAGCTAACATAAGGCAGCATGGCTGCCATACGGTAGCTATGCAGCAGAAAGTGAACAACAAAAACATTGGAAATATAAAAAGGTGCTTTGGCTTGTTACTATTGGCATAAAACAAAACATCACAGAGCTCCAAGCCTGCCTAGGAAATAGTAAAAGCTGAAAATGCACTAAAAGGGCAAAGTCTCACTGCTGGCAGCATAAAGATAGTCAACCATGGCCAGGTATAGTAAGGATGCTACCATAAGGGAGCTCCTGGGCAGATTTCCATTGCCTATATAAGGAGACCCTTGGGTATGCAATCCACACACACTTCTCACTACTCCTTTTACTCTCATACTCTCTACTTTATCACTCCCAAAGAATACATACTTATTCTCACGCCGGAGTCCAAACGCAGGAGACCCCCTCCTGCGTTAAGGCTAACGGTGTCTGTTACCTTGTGCAGGTCCATTCCAGGAGCTAGAGGATCCCCTAAATCATGACTTTAACCTAACATACCTTTAACATATTAACCTAAACATCTCATAACCTAATCGCGGTCATTTTCCTTGTTGTAGCAACAAGTGGCGCCCACCGTGGGGCTGTCGCTACTTTGAACAAAGCTGTTGAAAGTTCTTCAGTCCCATTTGTTCCTAAGTAACCTTCTTTTGTGATGACCGGTGGAGATAACCGCCAAGATGGGGGTCTTCAAGAAACTCCGGCCAGCAGTCACACCTCCGGTGACGCTGCAGGCCATGAAACACCTGGAACGGGCGGACCACACGTCGAACCGTCTCTAGGAGATATGCTCAATTATCAAACTCCACCAGCCTCAAGGGCTGTTTATTCATCTCCTAGAGATGACGTGTTGTTACCTATTGAACGAATGGACATCACCCCGGAGGGAGTACGAAGAAACTTCTTGCAACTCCGAGACCTCTTGAATGGTTATGTACGAGAGGAAAGGTCCAGGGGTGTGAAGGTCAGGTTGTCTTACGACGAAGAACCTACCGTTACCCTCTCACCTTCTCCTCCGTTATGGGGTACCACTACCTCCCCAATAACCCAACGTATTGACGCGAATCCTCACCCCTGTTTGAATAGTCAGGGAGGTATTCTTTCAGGGGAAGGTCCTAGCAGAACCATACTCTCTCCCGGGGTCGAGGAACACACGACAAGACAGTTGGTGGAAGCAACACAAGTGTCCTTGTCGTCCTCAACACCTCTCTCCTTTGCGGAAGCTCTGAGGTCCCTGCCCCTGGCAAGTAGTGCAGTTGCCACCTCTTTGGCGGGAACCGGATGTTACGTTGGGGGACCAGTTACTTCTTCAGCAGCAATGTACCTCAACTACTCCCAACCTCAGCACGCACCATATATACCGCCATATTTCCCTACATGGCATGGAGGGTACCCATGGCAGTACCAACTTCCGTTAAACCAAGTACCAGCAACGTCTCTTCCCGGAGTTCAGGGGGACAGGTATTCCCCAACCCCTAGTTCAAACCTCCGCGACAGAAACCCGAACTGAGGCTACCCCCTCTGAGCCATACCGTCCCAAGTCGTTAGAATGTTTCGCCGAACACATAGCACATTTTGACTTCCCCAACAAGATCAAAATGCCAGCTAACGTGAAGACATACGACGGGACCGAGGATCCCGACGACCATCTGAACGTTTTTTCTGGGGCAGCCACTGTGGAGAAATGGAACAACGCCGAGTGTTGCCACATGTTCATGCAAACATTGGTAGGTCCGGCCCGCTTATGGTTTTGTGGCCTCCCTGCCCGTAGCATCTCCTCCTTTGATGATCTAAAGAGAAGTTTCACCTCGAACTTCAATCCCCTGAGAAAATGCACTAAAGATGCTGCTATACTATACCAAATCCAACAGGGGGAACATGAGGATCTCCGCAGTTTCATCGAGAGATACAAGAGGGAAGGTTTGCAATATAGTGGAGCAACAGAAAAGATTCGAGTATCGGGATTCATGAGGGCAATCCGCCCTAAAAAGTTATTGAGAAGGTTTCATGAAGATGTTCCCCAAACCATGGAAGAAGCCTTTGAGAGAGCGGAAGCCTTCCTTTGGGGAGAAGAAGCTCTCACTCGGCAGGATACTAGAAAACGAGATCGGGGAAGTTGGAGAGACAGCTCGATAAGCTCCCGAAGAACCAACTTCCAACCCTACAATGAGAGACGATCTGGAAGACCATTCGAGTCAAGAAGAAATGAGGAAAGACGATGGTCTCCCAGACCTGGAAGAAATCAAGAAAAAGAAAGGCACGTATTCACAGTCCTAACTAAGACCCCTCAGGAGATACTCTCCACTAAGGAGGTCAAGTATACGTTTCGACCTCCTAGGCCCTTGTCCAAGCCCGCCAATAAGAGGGACGCCAGCAAGCATTGTGCTTTCCACAATGACACTGGACACCACACAAACGACTGTTACCAGCTGAAAAAGAGGATAGAAGAAGCCGTTAAGTCCGGAGAATTGGCTCACTTGATCAAGGACATCAAGGGAAGGAAAGATGAGGGGAGGAAGGACAAAGAGGTCAACATGATCAGATATGAGGGAGCCCAGTAGGTCAAGAGGGCTCGAACCGAGCCCTGGAACAAGCAATACATCTGCCTCCCTCCTGCTCCAGATGAATTGATCATTACCTCCGTAATAGTGGAAGCCGAACTGGATGGTTTCCCAATAGACAGAGTGTACATGGACGGAGGTGCCTCATCAAAAGTGATGTACGAACGGTGTTTCGAGTCACTAAGCCCAGAAATCAAGTCCAAACTCAAGCCGTCAGATGCTTCCCTCGTGGGTTTCTCAGGAGAATGTGTACATCCCCTGGGGAAGCTCACCCTAAACGTTTGTTTCAGAGATGGGGACCTATCCAGGACGGAGGAGCTGACCTTTTTGTAATCAGGTACCCGTCAAGCTACAATGTTCTAATTGGCAGAATGGGTATCGCAACCTTTGATGCGGTGGTTTCGACAACACATGGCCTTATGAAGCTCCCAACGCCCAATGGGATCGCAACCCTGAAGCCATCAGCTGAAGCCCTTTTAATAGCTTCTGTAGAAGAGACACAAGCTCCCAGAGAGATGAAAGCACCAGCCAGTGGTCCCGTCAAGGAAATCAGCATAAACCCTGCCTATCTGGAGTAGACCATAAAAGTAAATAATCTGCTCCCTGATGAGGTTATGTTTGAACTAATCAATCTTTTGCAGGACAGCCGAGACGTGTTTGCTTGGTGTCCCGGAGACATGACTGGAGTCCCAAGAAGCTTGGCAGAACACTCCCTAAACATAGCTCCCTCCTACAGACCTGACGTTCAAAAGAAGAGGAGCCTGGCACCTGCCCGGAGCCAGGCTGCTTGCCAGGAGGTAGAAAAATTGGTAGAGGCAGGGATTTTAAGGGAGGTACAGTACCACTCGTGGGTGGCCAACCCGGTCATGGTAGCCAAACAAGACGGTTCCTGGAGGATGTGCGTAGATTTCAAGGATCTCAACAAAGCTTGTCCCAAAGACTGCTACCCACTACCCGAGATCGATTGGAAGGTCGACTCCCTCACTGGCTTCCAATACAAGTGCTTCCTGGATGCCTATAAGGGGTATCACCAGATTCAAATGAAGCGGGAAGACGAGGAGAAGACAGCCTTCCACACAGATAAAGGGATCTTTTGCTACCGAAAGATGCCCTTTGGCCTAAAAAACGCAGGAGCTACCTACCAAAGGTTAGTTGATCAGGCCTTCTCGAAACAAATTGGGAGGAATATGGAAGCCTATGTAGACGATCTGGTCATCAAAAGCAAGTCAGGAAGGGCAATGATAAAAGACATCCGTGAGACCTTTGATAACCTCCGGGGCATAAACATGAAACTAAATCCAGTAAAGTGCTCCTTTGGGTTCGAGGAAGGAAAGTTCCTTTGTCACATAGTCGGGAAACAAAGCATCAAAGCAAACCCGAGCAAGATCCAGGCTGTCCTAGAGATGAAGTCACCCTCCACGAAGAAGGAAGTGCAGAGCCTCAACGGTAAAATCGCTGCCTTGAAACGTTTCTTACCTAAGTCCGCGGAAAAGTCCTTACCTTTCTTTAAAACACTCAAGAATTGTATTGACAAGAAGGACTTCCGTTGGACTAAAGAGGCAGAGGCTGCCTTCCTTGAGCTTAAAAAACACATAGCTTCCCTGCCAGAGATGGCGGCTCCTGAAAAGGGGGAAGTAATAACAGTTTACTTGTCTGCAGGATCTGAAGCAGTTAGCTCGGTCCTCCTTGTTGATAGAGGAAAGGAGCAAATACCTGTCTATTTCGTCAGCAGGGCTCTCAAAGATGCTGAAATCAATTATGCTCCCATGGAGAAGCTCGTGCTAGCGCTTGTGCACACTGCAAAGAGGCTAAGACGATACTTCCAAGCTCACCCAATGAAGTAATCACTGACCAACCCCTACGTTCCATCCTTGAAAAGCCGGAAGACTCGGGGAGGCTGGCCAAATGGGCTGTTGGCCTTGGGGAGCACAAGATAGAATACGTACCTAGGAGGGCTTACAAAGGGCAGGTGTTTGCTGATTTTTTAACCGAGCTACCCGTCCTGCAGACGGAAGAAGAGATGAATGAGGTCGAGGAAGAACAACCTGACCTCCAAGGGAAGTGGTGCCTTTTCACTGACGGAGCCTCAAGTGTAGAAGGTTCCGGGGCTGGTCTCCTCATTAGAGACCCCCACGGAACTGAATACACTTATGCCCTCCGTTTAGACTTCCCCTGCACCAATAATGTTGCTGAATATGAAGCCCTCCTAAGGTTGGAAAGGAACATGAAAGTGCAAGAGTTGAAGGTGTTTGTTGACTCAAACCTGGTAGTCAAGCAAGTGAATGGAGGATACACCGCTAAGGAACCTTCAATGATCAAGTACAAGGACAAGGTCAAAGAACTCGTCAAGGAGTTCAAAACCTTTACACTAGAGCAAGTATCGAGAACCAAGAACAAGCAAGTAGATGCCTTGAGCAAGCTAGCTTCTTTAATGTTTGCTCACTTGACAAAGAAAGTTCTGGTTGAGGTACTTAGAGAACCCTCCATTGATGACAAAGAAGTCCAAGATATAGTCACAGAAACAGAATCCACATGGATGACCCCAATAATGTCTTACCTAAAAGAAGGGAAGCTGCCAGATAACGAGCAAGAAGCAAAACGGTTGGTCATCAAGGCAAGGCAATACGTGATTGAAGATGACAAGCTCTACAAGAAAGGATACTTGGCACCCCTACTCAGGTGTGTCGGACCCAATCAAAGTGACTATCTCATCAGGGAGGTACACGGAGGAATATGTGGCATGCATGCTGGGCCCCGCTCCGTGGTATCGAAACTTATAAACCTCGGTTACTATTGGCCCACCATGCACAAAGATGCCTTTGAAACGATCCGAAAATGTGAAGCGTGTCAATTGCAAACACCGGTGAAGACCAACCCAAAGCATGATCTTGTACCCATCATCTTTGCCTGGCCATTCTATAAGTGGGGTGTGGACATAGTGGGTCCTTTCCCACCGGCCCCGGGAAGACTGAAGTTCCTTTTGGTAGCCGTTGATTATTTCACCAAGTGGCCGGAGGTTAGACCATTGGCCACCATATCGGGAAAGCATGTGGTGAATTTCGTATGGGAGCAGATAGTCTGCAGATACGGACTACCAGGAGAAATCGTAACCGACAATGGGAAACAGTTTGCCAACAAGCCCTTCAGCAGTTGGTGCATCGAGCTGGGCATCAAGCAAGTCTTCAGCTCAGTAGCTTACCCCCAGTCCAATGGACAGGTTGAACTGTTGGATCAGTATTGCTCTTTGAATGAACTTGCTAGTGAACACTTAGGTGTTTAGCAAGTTCTTGATCAGTGATAGCACAGCGGAATGTTATGAGTTTAAAGCTACACTTATCAACAGGAGTTATTACTCCCCCTGGATGTTTGAGAAACTAATAAATGATAAGTATTTATTGAGAATCTAAGTATTGAATGAGAATGAAACACTTAGACAGATTCTCAATAAATATGAAATGGAAATAACGATAATATGCTTTGAAGGATTTCTGTATTAAAAATCAATGTCTAAAACAGAGGGATGAATCCTTCTATTTATAGACTTTACAAATACATGAACCTTGCCAAAAAGCAAGTTCAGAGACAAGTTGCAACAAGTTGCAATCTTGGAACTTGTACATAAAGTAAAAGTAATACTAAACTAATAAACTACTGATTCAAAAGGCGGTGGAAAAGATCTTCTCATAAGTACTGATGAATGACAAACTACTGATGAGTAGTTTGTCTTCAGTAGTTCTTCAGTAGAAATGTCTGGTTTGGACTTCAGAACTTCTGATGACTTTTCTTCTTCAGTACTTGTGTAATCTCTTCTTCAGCAGTTTGATCTTCCTTCTTCAGCAGTTCTATACTTAGAATATTTTGACAAAAGTGAATTAGACTAAGGTTTGCAAAAGTGGTTTCACCAATCCTCTTTGTCCTAACAATCTCCCCCTGGATTGATGAAGCCAAAACCTTTCTAATTCCTTATTGTTTTCTTCTGTCATTCATGATCTTCCATATTCCTTTGAACATGGAATTCTTTAGCTGGTTCAGCTGTTCATCAGTGACAGATCCTTTTTGTGGTTCTAGATGCTGGATTGTAAACAGGTCTTGAGTTGATAGCTTCTTCAGATCATTCATCGACTTATAGGCTCTACTTGTCTGATCTCTTCTTGTCACTAGTACTGAGTTGTTATCAGTAAAGGACTATCTGATGATAGGTACTTTAGACTTGTCAAAGTTTAAAGTGTAGGGAACCATAGTGGTACCCTGGGATACTCCTGAGTGTTGGATGTTTTCAACTTCAGTGACTCTCACGTGGGATTCTCTTCCTTGTTCTTGTTGCATCACATTAGGTATTTGAAAAGTTGGCAAATGATGCTCAGTAACTACCTTAGTGTGCAGTTTGTCTTTGATGGTTTTCTGGATTTGATAGGCAAAGGTGGAAGGATCCCTGAATTGTGTGATCAGAGGTTTTTCTTCAATGTCAAAGTCCAAATGGACTACTGTACTTCCTTCTAGTAGTACCATTCTGAAATTAGTCTTCACATTCTCCTCTGATTTCTTCTTTTGAGTAGTTGGTCTTCTTTGAACACCAGAAGTTCTTACTACTGAAGTTGATACTTCAGTAGTTTCAAACTTTCTGGATTTGCAGCCCTTGCAGCCTTGTATTTTCTGTAAGTGTCCATTAATCTTTCTTCTTTCCATTTGGACACAGAGGCTTTTGAACCATAACCATTAGCTACTAGTTCTTCTACCATTTGGGCTCTCTTGACTTTTGCATCTTTACTTGTTGCAAGTTTGTCTGCAATAAGTTGAGCTCTTCTAGTCAGCTTTTCCATGGAGAGTCTCTTTAATGTATGGGCTTTGATCTTGCTGTTCTTAGTAATATAAGACATCAGTTGATGTCTTTTGTCTTCCTTAGCAATTCTGTCTAGGCTAGCCTGCCTTTGAAGTTCAGCTTCATAAGCCTGTAGCTTTTCATCCAGGCTTAAGTCCAAGTCATCCCTTTCTTCCAGAAGTTTCCAAATCTGATCTTCCTTGGCTTTCTTCTGAACTGCCACTAAACTCTTCTCAAGAAGTTCTGCTGATTGAGAGATTGGAGAAGGGTTTAGTACAGTCATAGTGGTAACTGTTGTAATAGGCCTAGGAGGAACAGGAGTTGGTTGAGTAGGTTCAGTTGATCTGGAAGGCTCTTGTTCAGCAGTTTGAGTGTTGGAAGTGTTAACATCTTATGGGTTGACAACTACTGAAGGTTTGTCAACTACTGAAAGATTGTCTTCAGTACTTTCTGAGTCTTCATCAGAAGTTTGTCCATCAGAGGTTTCTTGTAACGACCCGGAATTTACCGAGTCATTACGGATTGGTAATCACGGCACTAATCTTTACTTAAACAACATTCATATTTATTAAGAAAAGTTTCATTACTTTATATTACAAACATTAACTTCTTATCCAAATACATATTCATAAGTCTTTTTGAAACAACTAAACATTTGCACAAGATGACTCGGCCGAAGCCCATTTGGACACAAATCCGTCCCACTGGGCCGGTTATTTATTAACTTTGCACCGACACATTTTAGCCTACGTAGAGCTCGGGTTTCCCTTTTCATTCATCAACCTGAAATGCATGTCGAAAATACGTTAGCAATGCTAGTGAGTGGTGCCAGAATGACCGATTAACATCTTTTATAAACATGCAATTTTCATATGGATCGATCTTTTCTAAGGTAGAATGTATATCGATGGAACATTTTGACATATGTTATATGGTCCGATCCTCTAAGTGGTCGGAATACATCCTTTTTAATACTGAATGGATCCACTCTCGTTGTTTCTATACGATCGAGTTCTATGGTTTTTCATGATCATGACACAATGCAAACGATGACACAATGTAAACACAATTACTCGACTAACATGCATTTACCCCGAAAACATTATAACAAATTTGGGGTACACACACTCACGTTTGTTACTTCGGATTGCGGTATTTCACAAGTAGTAGAGTTACTAGTTCCTTCGAGTCCCTGTTAATGACAAATCAAGTTATAACAAGAAATATAATTGTATAGCTGGTCGTTACAGCTTAGGCGTGTATCCTAACTAAAGCTGGCCATTACAACTTCGCGCTCGGTTCCTAAAGATTAGACAAGAATACTTACCCGGATGCTATTATCAATCGGCTATTGTTACAGCCGATGGTTTCTTGAGTTTTGATAATATTGTTAAGTTATATAGGATTGGTAATGGGCCGAATGGGTTTATCAACTTAAGTGGGATGGATTTGCATGGTTAAACATGATGGTTTCAAGGTAGTGGATTTAGGAGCCGATCGGTTTTAGAGGGTGGTATGGACATCTTGCATGTTAAAAATGTAGAGCTTTGGTGAGTAGATAATGGTTTTAAGAAGTTTATAAAGAGGGCCGATGGTTTTGAAAGGTTTGTATTAAATCTAATAAAGCTAGGAGTATCTTTATAGGGGAGTATGGTTCATGCATGTCATCATGATATCTATTATAGATATGCTTAGGTGGAGTCTTTTTAATAAGGTTGAGTGTTACAGGAAAGTGAGTAATTAGGGTGAGGTGGTACATTTATGATCTTAAGAATAATGGGCCGATTTAACCAAGGAAATATTTGGGCTTTGCTAATGGATCTTATCATTCATAGATATAGATTATATAATATTAAGGGTGTTTAGCCTAAACCTTTTAATTGGCCCATTAAATTCTAACCAGTCCATTAACCATCGGGTATTCCTAGTGGGCTTAAAACTATATTTAGTTGGTTTGGACTTCAAGTTAACAGGCCTTTATATCGGGTCCTAATATGAGGCTCACTTATAATATCCGAGTATTAAAACATTCGGCCCACATGAGATTAATTATTGGGCCGAGTTTGTAATCCGGGTAAGGTTTATTGGACTACACCCTTGGGTGGCCCAATACTATTTTATTAGTCGTTAATAATCGTGATTAATTTTTAAAGTTGTTACACTCTCCCCCCCTTAGGAAATTTCGTCCCCGAAATTTTTAATATCATTACCTGATTTTTGAACAAGTGGGGGTATTTTGATTTCATAATGTCTTCCCTTTCAAACGTAATTTCAGGCCCTTGTCTAGCATTCCATTTGACTTGTACTATAGGAATCTTGCCTCTTCTCAACTTCTTTTCTTGTCGTGACATAATTTCTATGGGTTCTTCCGTAAAATGAAGTTGAGAATTCACCTCGACCTGATCTAATGGAATAATAGCTTGAGCATCAATTACGCATTTTCTAAGGTTAGAAATATGGAAGACATCATGAATTTCGCTCAATTCTGGGGGTAACTCCAATTTATAGGCTACTGGTCCTATTCTAGCCTTCACTCGATAAGGTCCTATAAAACGGGGATTTAGCTTTCCTCGCTTTTGGAATCTTATTACCTCTTTCCAGGGTGATACTTTTAATAGGACATAATCTCCTTCTTGAAATTCTAATGGCCTTCTCCGATTATCTACGTAACTCTTTTGGCGACTTCTTGCTTTTTCTAAATTTTTCTTAATCTGCACAATCTTATCTGTCGTTTCTTGGATAATTTGTGGGCCCGTGAGTTGGGTTTCTCCGACATCGTTCCAACATATCGGAGATAGACACTTTCTACCATATAGAGCTTCGAATGGTGCAGCTTGAATGGAAGCGTGATAACTATTATTATAAGAAAATTCTATTAATGGTAGATGAGTATCCCAACTGCCACCGAACTCCAGGACACAAGCTCTTAGCATATCCTCTAGTGTTTGTATGGTTCTTTCACTTTGGCCGTCTGTTTGCGAGTGATATGCTGTGCTCATTTTTATTTGAGATCCTAACGCATCCTGGAAGCCTTCCCAAAATCTAGATGTGAATCAACTGTCACGATCTGAGATTATTGAGAGGGGTATTCCATGCCTAGATACTGTTTCATGCAAATAAATTCTAGACAATTTTTCGATCTTAAAACCTTCTTGTATCGGTAGAAAATGAGCAGATTTCGTTAAACGGTCTACAATAACCCAAATAGTATCGTAACCTTTTTGGGTTTTTGGTAACTTCGTTACGAAATCCATAGTGATTTGATCCCATTTCCAGACTGGAATTTCTGGTTGGATCAATAACCCACTTGGTTTTTGATGCTCGGCCTTGACTTTGGAACAGATTATACATTTGGCTACAAATTCACCAACACTTTTCTTCATACCGGGCCACCAAAAGTTTCTTCTAAGGTCTCGATACATTTTATGGCTTCCCGGGTGAATAGAGTATTTGGAACCATGCATTTCTCTTAAAACTATTTCTCTTTGATTTCCATACTGAGGTATCCAAATTCTTTGGTCATACCTTAGTATTTCATCTGTCCCTTCTATCAATCTTTCTTCTTCTCTGTTGAGTAACTCGGATTTTATAAAGGTGGGTTCTAAGGCTTTTATTTGAAAGTTTCTTAATTGTGATAAAAATTCGTTGATTATGGAAATTTTGTAACCTTTTGCTCCTAAAGTTCTATCTTTTCTACTCAGGGCATCAGCTACAATATTGGCTTTTCCTGGATGGTATTTTATATTACATTCATAATCGCTTAGAATTTCTACCCATCTTCTTTGTTGCATATTTAAGAGTTTTTGATCAAAAATATGTTGGAGACCCTTATGGTCCGTGTAGATGGTACACTTGGTCCCATATAAATAGTGTCTCCATATTTTCAATGCAAAAATTATAGCTCCCATTTCTAAATCATGAGTAACATAATTTTGCTCATGTCTTTTTAGCTGTTGGGAAGCATATGTGATAACATGAGTTTCTTGCATTAATACACAACCTAATCCTTGTAGGGAAGCATCACAGTATACTGTAAATGCTTTTCCTTCTTCTGGTAGAGTTAACACGGGAGCTTCACATAACTTTTCCTTCAAACTTTGAAACGCTTGTTCTTGTTTTTCTTTCCATTCAAATTTGGAAGCTTTTCTGGTTAAGGATGTAAGAGGTAGTGCTAATCTAGCAAAATTTTCTATAAATCTTCTATAATATCCTGCTAGTCCTAGAAATTGTCTAATTTCTGTAGGATTTTTGGGAGTTTCCCATTTTTGAATGGCTTCTATTTTTGCAGGATCTACTTGGATTCCGTCCTTATTGATAACATGTCCTAGAAACTTGATTTCTTTTACCCAGAATTCACATTTAGTAAATTTTGCGTAAAGTTTCTCTTTTCTTAATGTTTCTAGGATTTCTCTTAAATGTTGCTCATGTTCTTCTTCGGATTTTGAATGAATTAATATATCATCCAAAAACACAATTACACACTTATCCAAATAAGGTCGGCAGATTCATTAGATCCATGAATGCTGCAGGAGCATTTGTCAATCCAAAAGGCATTACTAAAAACTCATAATGTCCGTACCTAGTTCTAAAAGTAGTTTTTGGTACATCTTCATCTCTTATTTTCAACTGATGATAACCTGATCTAAGATCGATCTTTGAAAAGTATTTTGACCCATGCAACTGGTCAAAAAGATCATCTATCCTAGGTAACGGATATCGGTTCTTAATGGTTAACTTATTTAGTTCCCGGTAGTCTATACGCATTCTCATAGACCCATCTTTCTTCTTAACAAAAAGCACAGGTGCTCCCCAAGGGGATGTGCTTGGTCTAATAAACCCTCTTTCGATGGGTTCCTCTAATTGCTTCGTTAATTCTTTCAATTCCGTTGTGGCTAACCTATATGGAGCTCTAGCAATGGGTGCGGCTCCAGGAATTAGGTTAATCTGGAATTCCACTTGACGAGGTGGGGGTAAACCGGGTAATTCATCTGGAAATACATCTCTAAATTCTGAAACAATCTTAATCTTATCCATTTCTAACTCCCTTCCTTCATTTCCTAAATTCACGTGTACTAAGAAAGCTTGATAGCCTTTTTTGAAATATTTTATCATCTTAGCACTTGGAATTAGGTTTAACGTTCCCCTAGGTTTTTCTCCGTAAATGGTTAAGATTTCGTGATTAGGTAACAGAATTTTTACCAACTTCTCTTTACAAATTATTTCGGCTTGATTAGAAGCTACCCAATCCATCCCTATTACAATATCGAATTCTCCTAGATTCATAGGTATGAGATTGATTTTGAATTCCCAGGTTTCAATAGTCAATGTAAAATTTTTAAATACGTCGGTAGCTTTTAAAATTTTACCATCAGCTATTTCGATTTCATAAGGTTGGATTAAGGATTCTGGATAAACGTTTAGCTTTTCTATAAAGGTTTTTGAAATGAAACTAAGGTTGGCCCCGGTATCGAATAAAGCATAAACGGGTAAGTGATCAAGATAAAACATACCCGTCACTAGGTCTGGTTCTTCACGTGCTTCTTCCGCATTCATTACAAAAGCCCTTCCTCGTGCTTGCTCTTTTTGTGGAGGATTCTTGAGTTTTGGACAATCAACGTTATAATGGTCGGGTTCTTTACATTCGTAACACACCCGTGGGCGATCGGGATCGAACCTACATTCCTTGATTTGATGTCCTACTTTGTTACATTTTTGACAATGAGGTCCTTTACATTCACCAAAATGAAATCGTCCACATCGATTGCACCTTTTTCTACAATCTCCCGTATGGTAAAACTTACATTTCTGACAAAATGGATTGCTTCCTCTATATGGTTTCTTTCCTGGCTTTCCTTCCTCTCGGGGATTTTCTTGGCTTTTACCTGAGGTGTTATAATTGGTGGGACGGAAGGTTTCACTCCAACCTCTTTTATTACCTACTTGCAACTTATCTTTTTCTCTATGACGGATTATGTCATCAGTTAAGCTTAAAGCTAGTTCACATGCAACATCATACTTAATAGGTTTAGCACCTCTGACTATCCCCTGGAATTGTGGATTTAAACCCCAAATAAATCTTCTTATTCGCTTAGGTTCAGGTGTTACTTGGTGTGGTACTAAGCGAGCAAGTTGATTGAATTTGTTGATATAGCTTACACAGTCTAACCCTTTCATTTCTAGTCCTAAAAATTCCATCTCCATTTTCTCCATCTCATTAATAGGACAGTATTTTTCGGTTATCAGGGTTCTAAATTCTACCCAGGTCATATTTGCCACCACACCTTTCCCTCTTACCTGTCTAATCATGTTCCACCAATTTAAAGCTTCAGCTTTTAAGGAGTGAGTGGCGAATTTTACTTGGTCACGGGGTGCACAATTACTTATTTCTAAAATTGCTTCCATTTCTTCTAGCCATCTAGTGGCTCCGGTGGCCCCTGAACTACCGTCAAAAGACTCGGGTTTACACGCCATGAAGGACTTATAATCACAAGGTTTTCTCGAATTATTTTCTAGATTAACATATTCCTCTTCTCTATTAGGAACGGGAGTTTTTGAAATGGGTTGCTTTTCTATTCCTAACATGTCTATTAAAGAGGGTAATGAATCATGAATCCCATCTAATACTAACTTTTTCATCTTTTCTTCTAACTCGGATGTTTCGGTTGAAGTAGGATGTTCTTCTATGATTGGTTCTTCAATAGGTTCGGTTGGTTTAGATGAAGAAGCACGATTTTTCTGTTTAGATCTTAAGTCATTTTCAACTTCTGGCGTAGTTTTTGCTTTTCGGTCGGATCGTCTAGGACTAGTCTTTCCACGAGGCATTTCTTTATAAATACAAATTTGATTTAATTAGTACTCCATTTATTTTAATTATCATTCAAATATTTACTATTTCGTTAATTATTTTACTTGAAACATGAAGTAATAAAACATCTAGATATATATTATAACAAAAGGTCTAGATGTTACATCCAAATTTCATCTCATTTGGATTACATTGCTACCATTACCACATACACTTTTCTTAATCAAGTTTCATTCATACAACCACTACTTAGATAATCACAACTACATGACATTATTTTCCTACTTTTCCTTCATGCGATTCTTTTCCTACTTCCACTACCATCATTTCGACCTTCTCCTCAAAGCACCGAAGGGTACTTTGGTTCCTCCATAATTTGCCTAGTTTGGTGCCCAAACCTCCTTATCACCCTTTTAAGTTCCTCCACCATTTCACATGCTTGGTCACGTTGAGCTTTCATCTTGTAATAACTTTCTACCAATGCCATGTGCTCTTGTTTGCTCACGTAGTCTTGGGGTTGCAATGCTAAGTTAGTGCGATTAACTATAGTTGCTTCTAAGTAGGGGTCAATCACGGGAGTCATGGGAGTAACCGGAGGGTAAGTCGGGTAATATGCCGAAAGGTATGGGTTTGATTGGCTTGATCCCTCCATTGAAAAGCTACTAGAGGGGCTAAGAAAGTCTCCGAAGGTCGGGTCAGGATAATAGTGGGAAGTTGGTTCGACATACGGGTATGGGTGGATGGGTTCGGATGGGGCGTAAACCGGCTCGGGTAGTGGCCCTATGATGCCGATGGTCCCTAAATTCAGTTCCAACCCATTTTCACTCCACTCCAATCCCGGTATCTCGTTTATCAATTCCTCCGTACTTGGAATTTCTTGCGCGTCGTTTTCCATAACAACTTCTTGAATCTCTCCTTCTTCAATTTCCATAACTTCAACTTGTTCTCCTTCGTTCGCCATTCTATTGCACATAAATTTTCAAACAAATATTTCAAGTTAGTTCTAATTATACCCACTATTTCCGAACCCGAGCTCTGATACCAACCTGTAACGACCCGGAATTTACCGAGTCATTATGGATTAGTAATCACGGCACTAATCTTTACTTAAACAACATTCATATTTATTAAGAAAAGTTTCATTACTTTATATTACAAACATTAACTTCTTATCCAAATACATATTCATAAGTCTTTTTGAAACAACTAAACATTTGCACAAGATGACTCGGCCGAAGCCCATTTGGACACAAATCCGGCCCACTGGGCCGGTTATTTATAAACTTTGCATCGACACATTTTAGCCTATGTAGAGCTTGGGTTTCCCTTTTCATTCATCAACCTGAAATGCATGTCGAAAATACGTTAGCAATGCTAGTGAGTGGTGCCAGAATGACCGATTAACATCTTTTATAAACATGCAATTTTCGTATGGATCGATCTTTTCTAAGGTAGAATGTATATCGATGGAGCATTTTGACATATGTTATATGGTCCGATCCTCTAAGTGGTCGGAATACATCCTTTTTAATACCGAATGGATCCACTCTCGTTGTTTCTATACGATCGACTTCTATGGTTTTTCATGATCATGACACAATGCAAACGATGACACAATGTAAACACAATTACTCGACTAACATGCATTTACCCCGAAAACATTATAACAAATTTGGGGTACACACACTCACGTTTGTTACTTCAGATTGCGGTATTTCACAAGCAGTAGAGTTACTAGTTCCTACGAGTCCCTGTTAATGACAAATCAAGTTATAACAAGAAATATAATTGTATAGCTGGCCGTTACAGCTTAGGCGTGTATCCTAACTAAAGCTGGCCATTACAGCTTCGCGCTCGGTTCCTAAAGATTAGACAAGAATACTTACCCGGATGCTATTATCAATCGGCTATTGTTACAGCCGATGGTTTCTTGAGTTTTGATAATATTGCTAAGTTATATAGGATTGGTAATGGGCCGAATGGGTTTATCAACTTAAGTGGGATGGATTTGCATGGTTAAACATGATGGTTTCAAGGTAGTGGATTTAGGAGCCGATCGGTTTTAGAGGGTGGTATGGACATCTTGCATGTTAAAAATGTAGAGCTTTGGTGAGTAGATAATGGTTTTAAGAGGTTTATAAAGAGGGCCGATGGTTTTGAAAGGTTTGTATTAAATCTAATAAAGCTAGGAGTATCTTTATAGGGGAGTATGGTTCATGCATGTCATCATGATATCTATTATAGATATGCTTAGGTGGAGTCTTTTTAATAAGGTTGAGTGTTACAGGAAAGTGAGTAATTAGGGTGAGGTGGTACATTTATGATCTTAAGAATAATGGGCCGATTTAACCAAGGAAATATTTGGGCTTTGCTAATGGATCTTATCATTCATAGATATAGATTATATAATATTAAGGGTGTTTAGCCTAAACCTTTTAATTGGCCCATTAAATTCTAACCAGTCAATTAACCATCGGGTATTCCTAGTGGGCTTAAAACTATATTTAGTTGGTTTGGACTTCAAGTTAACAGGCCTTTATATCGGGTCCTAATATGAGGCCCACTTATAATATTCGAGTATTAAAACATTCGGCCCACATGAGATTAATTATTGGGCCGAGTTTGTAATCCGGGTAAGGTTTATTGGACTACACCCTTGGGTGGCCCAATACTATTTTATTAGTCGTTAATAATCGTGATTAATTTTTAAAGTTGTTACATTTCTTCATTGTGCCCTTGGGATTCATCAGACTTTTCAGCATCTTCTATTTGTTGAATAGAGACACCAAATTGTTGGGCCAGTTTTTCTTTTCTGGCTTGGTTTCTTTGTTCTCTCTCTTGGATAGCCACTCTTGCCTTTTTCCTGGCTTCAAGTGACTCCATAGGTTCCTTAGTTTTCTCCCCCTTTTTGGCTTCATCAGGTTTTGATGTTGAAGGTTGGGAGAACTGACCTGTAAGAGTAGCAATCTGTTTGCTGTTGAATTCAATTTTGTTGGACAGATCGTTCATCTTTGTCTGTATCATTCCAAATTGGTTCTTGATTGACAGCTCCAAGTTAGCTGTGTAGGTTTGGAAGTGATTTTTGATGAGTGTGTTCATCATATGATATAAGGGACCATCTGGGCTGCATAGCTGGTTCATGTCTATGCTGGATTGCCCATGGAATTGGGTAGGCCTTTGTAGTGAGGGGTGTGTTTTTGGTTGATCTTCTTGTTGTACAGAAGATGCCACTATAGGGGAATCAGGGATTAAGTGGACTTTAACCAGATCTGGTGTGACCAGCTTCTTGAGCATAGATACACCAGGTGCAGGACCTTCACTTGTAGCCGTCAATTCAGTAGTTTTGTGTTTTGAAACATCATCCAAATCAATGGAATCATCTGAATCCCTGATTACATCCTCAATGAGGACTGTATCAGTTACATCATGAGCTGAGCCCAACTCAGTTGTCTCATGTACCTCTTTTTCTTGGTTCAGAGGATTTCCTACCTCAGGCATTAAGCCTTCATCAGTAGTTGCCACAGTTGAGGTCTTAGCTATGTTGCTTCTTTCCTCAGATCCATCACTGGGTGGTAAATGAGTAGTAGCAGCCTCAAAAGTACCAATAGTTTCTAAGTTTGGGCTTAGAGACCCTGGTTCATCCTCATCTCTTTGGTTAGGGCTTTGAGTGTCCACATCCATGTCAAATTCTCCTGTTTGATGTGGTTGTTGGGGACTGGCATGTTTAGATGGGAATTTCTCTTTTAGCCCAGAGAGAAGTTTGGCTATTTCAAAATCAGGTTCAGAAAGTTGGGGTGCTAGTTCAGTAGTTTGGGCAGTGCGTTCAGCAGTTTCAAAAGAAGCATCAATAGGAATGGTTTTCTTAAGTCTTTTTCTTTTGAAAAGAATTGTGATTGGTGCTCTTGGTGGGGTTTGATATGGATGAGACTGAGAGGATGTTTCAGTCACATCTTTAGGAAGTGCAGATTGCACAATAGGTTGTTCAGGCATCTCAACCTCCTAAACAGCTTTTCTTTTTGGTTTGGTGGGTTTTTGTTTTTGTTGTTTGGGTTTCTTGGCCTTTGGGGGTGTAGGTTTGGAAGATGAGGGTTCCATGGGGACTGGTTCTTGTTCCCCTTGGTCATCTTCTGGCCAGGCAGCCGGTTTGTTGTGCCTAGAGTATGCTTGTGAGGTTAATGGGTTCAAAATTGCAGTTTTACCCACAAGCACCTCATCACCCAGTTCTTTGATTATGCATTGCATAATGAACCTTGGGTATAACAAAAACTTCTTTTTAGTGTTATTATGATGCAACACCAACTCATTAAAGAAAAGTTTTGATGCCCTGTATTTTGTTTCATTCACTATTGAATGAAAAATTGGTTGAAAGGTTGAGGGCATCTGGTCATAAGACCCTGTTTTAGGACTCAAACACATAATGATATAATGAAACAAAAGTTTGTATTTTGGTTCAAAATACTTTTTAAATGTTGTAGCTTGTGAGAGAGTACCTTGATAACCACATTCTGTCATGGTTAGGTGGATTGCAGAGTTTTCAAACTTTTCAGGGGCATTCACATCATTCAACCCCAGTCTGATTGCAAGTGTGGCCGGTGTGATGGCCATTCGTCTCCCTTTGATTATTGAGTTGAGAGAGATAACCTCATTATCCACCATCACTGTCTCATCGTTAGCCCAGAACTCATTGAGAGTTTCAGGATGTATTGGTGGGTCTATTGTGAGAGCGGTGACATATTGGGATTTGATGACGAGATCAATGATCTCATCGTATTGGGACCAGCCTTCTTGTTTTTCTAAGTAGGCTCTAAGATTGTGTCCCTGTTTTAGAACTAAAGCCATGTGGTTTGTGTGTGTTTGAATCGAACAGTGTTTTTGCAGGTTCAGGTTTGAGAGCTTTTTGAGAGAGAAGGAGGGAATTTTTGCTTTTTGAATGGATAAGTGTTGGAAAAGGTATTTATCAGAAGTTTTAAACCGCCTAGGTCAAACTTCTGATGTGGGAAAAGTCTGATTTGCCCTTTTTGACTAAACTGCTGATGAAGAATTATGTTCATCAGTAGTTCCCACTTTCTCTTCAGTAGTTTTGAACAACTGATGAGAATACTTTATAAATACTTTTTCATAACTTCTGAAGGTTGTTTTATCAGAAGTTAATCACTTTTCAGAAAATATCCCCATACTGATGTTTTGTTCATCAGTAGTTTCTCTCTTATTTATTTTTCAGAAGTTTTCAATTTTGAAAACAGATGTAAGTGAAAAATGAAAAATATGTGCAGAAAAGTAAAGAGAAACACTTACAAATTTAGCATCCCAAGCATGGATACTAACTTTTAAAATGTTGATGTGTCAAGGGGTTTGGTTAATATGTCAGCTATTTGATTAGCTGTTACTACATGTTTCACTTCAATCTTGCCTTTTTCATAGCAATCTCTTATGAAATGATACCTGATTTCAATATGTTTGGTTTTTGAAAACTGATCAGGATTTTGAATGATGCTAATGGCATATTTGTTGTCCACAAGCAATGGTGTCTTGGTTTCTTTGATTTCATAATCAAGAAGTTGATACTGGAGCCATTGTATCTGTGATGTACAACTTGCAGCTGCAATGTATTCAGCTTCAGCAGTTGAAGTTGCAACAGATGTTTGTTTCTTTGATTGCCAGGACACTAGACAGTTTCCAAAGAATTGACAACCACCAGATTTTGATTTTCTTGACATTTTACACCCTGCATAGTCACTATCTAAAAAAGCTGATAACTTGGTATTGCTTGAAGCAGGATACCAAATTCCAAGTGTTGGAGTTCCTTTCAGATATCTGAAGATTATTTTGACTGCAATGAGGTGTGATTCCCTAGGAGCTGATTGATATCTAGCACAGACACATGTTGAAAACATAATATCTGGTCTAGAAGCAGTTAGATATAAAAGGGAACCTATCATACATCTATACATGGTTTGATTAACCTGTTTTCCTTGATCATCTGGTTCAACTTGTGTGGTTGGTGTCATGGGAGTGGAACATGATTTACAGTCTTGTAAAGAAAATTTGTTTAATAATTCTTTAACATATTTTGATTGATGTATAAAAGTTCCATTTGTTTGTTGTTTAATCTGCAGTCCCAGAAAGTACTGCAGTTCTCCCATTGTACTCATCTCAAATTTTGATTGCATGAGTTTCTTAAATTCATCACACAGTTTTGTGTTTGCTGAACCAAAAATGATATCATCAACATATATTTGAACAAGTAAGATATGATTTCCAACATGTTTTATTAAAAGAGTTTTATCAATGGCACCTCTTGTGAAGGTATTTTTGAGTAAAAAGGTTGAAAGTGTTTCATACCAGGCTCTTGGAGCCTGTTTGAGCCCATAAAGAGCTTTGTCTAGTTTGTACACCCACTCAGGATGAGAAGGATTCTCAAACCCAGGTGGCTGACAAACATACACTTCCTCTTTTATCTTTCCATACAAAAATGCACTCTTAACATCCATTTGATAAACTTTTATTTTGTTGGAAATGGCATAGGCCAGAAATAACCTGATGGCCTCAAGCCTTGCAACTGGAGCAAAGGTTTCATCATAGTCAATTCCTTCTTCTTGAGAGTAACCTTGTACTACCAGTCTTGCCTTGTTCTTTATAATCATACCAGCTTCATCTTGTTTGTTCCTGAAAACCCATCTTATGTCAATTGGTTGCTTGTTTGGTGGTAAGGGACAGATTTCCCAAACCTGTTGCTTGTTGAATTGAAGTAATTCATCTTGCATTGCTTGCACCCAATTGTTGTCTTTGAGGGCTTCCTGGTACTTCTTTGGTTGCAACTGTCAAATAAATGCTGAGAAGAGACAAAAGTTGGAAAGCTGGTTTCTTGTAAGAACACCTGATGCAATATCACCCATGATTTGATCAAGTGGATGATCTTTGTGTTCGATCAGTTGTTGTAAACCACTAACAGGTGTTGGTGGCTCATGTTCTTCAAACAAACTACTGAGGTCTATTATATCTGGTTCAGCAGTTTCAATGTCTTCAGTAGTTGCAGGTGCTGAAGCAGATGTTTGAGTTTGTTCCTCAGTATTTGTTGAATCAGAAGTTAGTGAAACTTCTGATGGTTTTGAAGTTGACTTAATGACTGTTTGAGGAGTCCATGGTGCTGGATCCTCATCATCAAACCTTTGATCACCATAATAAGTAGGTTTGGATGAAGTGACAGTCTTTTCAGGTCCAAAATGGAAGCTGTCAAGGTCAAAAAGTTCAGCAGGATGTGCTGGAATGAGAGTGTGTTTTGACTCATTGAACTTGACATTCAGTGTTTCTTCTACTATCCTGGTTCTTGAGTTAAAAACCTTGTAGGCTTTTCTTGTGGAAGAGTAACCAAGAAAGTAACCTGAATCAACTTTGGCAGCAAACTTTGAAATAGATTCCTTAATGTTCAAGATGAAACATTGACATCCAAAAGCCCTAAAAAAGGAGATAAGGGGCTTCATGCCATGAAGAACTTCATATGCAGTCTTGGAATGCCTCTTGACAACAAGGACTCTATTTTGAACATAACATGATGTGTTAACTGCTTCTGCCCAAAAGTATAATGGTAGGCCAGAATCAGCTAACATTGTTCTTGCTCCTTCAATTAATGTTCTGTTCTTCCTTTCTACTACACCATTTTGTTCAGGAGTTCTGGGAACACTGAATTGTCTAATAATCCCTTTAGACAAACAGAATTCATCCAGAGTTTTGTTCCTGAACTCTGTCCCATTATCACTTCTAATGGTTTTGACAGGTAGAGAATATTGTTTCTCTACTTGTAGAATGAAGAACTTGATGATTTCAGCAGCCTCATCCTTGGAAAATAAGAAGAATACGCATGTAAATCTTGAGTAGTCATCAATGATGACTAAGCAGTACTTCTTCTTACCAAGGCTCATGATTTTTACAGGCCCAAATAAGTCCATATGGAGTAGTTGAAGACATGCAGTTGTTTTTGATTCTTCAATAGACTTATAGGAGGACTTATGCTGTTTTCCCTTTAAACAGGATACACAGTGTTCTTGACACTGGTATATTTTTAAGGGTAGACCTCTGACCAAGCCCATTTTTGTGACTTTATTTATGGTTTTAAAGTTCACATGGCCAAGTCTCCTGTGCCAGAGATCAGTCTCTGAAGTTGATGCCTTTGAGAAGAAACAGGCAGTGTTGTTCAGTACTTTGTCTTTTTCAATGTCCACTGCATAGACATTGCCACATCTTTTGGCTATTAACAAAGTGTGATCTTCAATGATCTTCTCTATCAACTTCTGGCCTTCTGGTGATATGATCTTGCATGCTGTCTTTGTGAAAAAGGAAGAATATCCTTTATCAAACTGTATTTTGCCAGAGGAGACATTGCCATGTCCTAGCACATATCCCTTAGCATTGTTCCCAAAGGATACAGATCCTTCTCTTTGACTGATAAAATTGTTTATTAGGTATCTGCATCCTGTCATGTGCATTGAGCCTCCACTGTCTACATACCAAATGCTATTTAAGCCTCTGGAAACTCTCTGCATAAGATAGCAAATTAGTTAGATTTAGGAACCCAAGCCAGTTTGGCTTTGGGTTTTCTCTTGAGAACATTTACAGTTTGTTCTTGACCAAGTTGAGAAATCCATGTCTTTTTGGCAATGGATTTTTCATTAAGAGCAATGGTGGTATCCTTTTGAGGACCACCATCAACTTTGGTCATCAGTAGTTGTACCATGTTTATGAGATCTTTAATCTCAGCAGTTTGTGAAACTACTGATTATTTAGGTCTAACTACTGAAAGAGAATTTTGAGAAAAAGATCTTTGTTGAGATTTTGTCTTTTTCTGAGAAAAGGTGTTTACTGGTTGTTGTTTCCTGGGAGAAAAAGTTTTTACAAAATCATTTTTGATTTGCTTTCCCACAACCAGTTGTTGAGTTTTCTTGTTATACTGAATACCTTTTCTGTATCTGCAAAATTCTGTCTTGTGGTTGAACAGACCACAGATTTCACATTCTTTTGTCTTTTCTTTCAAAGACAAGTTTCTGACTGTATTGATTGGTTTTAGGTCATCAGTAGTTTTCAGGTTCTCAACTCCTGATGTAGTTGAAACTACTGATGGCTTAAAGTTAGAATTAATCAGTACTTCTGAAGAACTTTCTTTGTGTGTTTTGAGAAAGTTTTCATGAAAAGATGTGCATTCTTTCTCTTCAGAAGTTTCACCTGAAACAATTTTTCTCCCATCTTCAGTAGTTTTGGGGAAAAATCTGTTGGTGTTTCAGTGTGATTGTACCCTATGCCAAACCTAACATTTGAAGCACTTTGTTTGTTTAGCAATAGTTGGTGCCCCTTACAAGATTCAACCCATTTTTCACATGTGACCTTGGTGTCAGCAAGCTCTTGTCTGACATTTCCTAGGTAATTTATCATGATTTTAATTTGTGCTTGGGTTTCAATAGCAATGTTAGTTAATTTAGAAACTTCTTTTGTTTTTGCAGAAAGTTTTCTTTCTAAATCACATTTCATCTGAGTGAATTTTCTCTCAGAGTCATTTGCTTTCCCTTGTAAGTGCACATTAGTCTCTCTTATGAGAGCAAACGATTCTTTGCAAGAAGTTGAACAAAGTTTTATCAAAGATTCTTTAGATACCTGTGACAAGGCAGATTTTGAGGTGCATCCCTCAAATGCCATTAAGGCAAAGTTCTCCTGCCATTGTCAGGCTCTCCCCAGTTGATGTCAAACATCTTGTTGTCTACATCAGGATTACACTCAGTGGTGTCAAAAGGAAGACTGCTCCAGTCAACATACCCTGAAGTAAATAAACTTTGTTGTGAGGGTTGCTGAGCTTGTGGAGGAGGTTGAGCAGCTGGAAAGGGAGGGATTGATTGTTGGCTCTGCATCTGTTGAGCAGGCATCTGTACATATTGTACTTGTGGCACATATTGGTGTTGCGGAGCTTGTGCCTATACAAAATGTGCACTCCCTTGTGTTCCATTATTCCTGTTATAATTGGGGTTAAAATTGTTTCCAAACTGAGATTGGTTAAAGCTAGAGCTTCTACACTCTCTAGCAAAGTGTCCCAACTTTTGACACTTGTGACATCTAAGTTTAGATTTGTCAAAACCAATTTTTGTTGAACTGTTGAGTCCTGGAAACTTCCTTCCTGACCTTTTGTAAAATTTATTTGTTTTTAAACTTAACATGGCCAGTTGGTGTAAAATATCCATTTCTTCTAACTCATCACTGCTGAAATTTTTCAAATCATCCATGATAAAACACATGTTATCAGCAGTTTGACCAAAATCATTATTGTCATAACCTGGGAATGATCTTTCAGATGAGATCCCAGCAGTTATGTCAATATGGTCAAAAGATCCAAAACTATTTGAACAAGTTGGTGAGTCTTGTCCCAATAGTGCTGTACTACCTGGTAGATAGTCATCAGCAGTTTTGCCAGAACTTTGTAACTTTTTCTTTTGATCAATTTCTCTTTCAAAAGTAAGTAATCTCCCATGAAGTTTTGTAAGAGTGAGGGAGCTAAAGTCTGGTGAAGATCTTAAGACTATAGAGTATGTTTCCCATTTTTCAGGTAAAGACCTTAAAAATCTATGAAGCATAGATACAGTTGTATAGGTCTGACTATTTAATTTTTGCTCAGATATTAATGAGGAGAATCTTTCAAATTGTTGTGTTAAAGTTTCCCCATTAATGTGAGCAAAAGTTTCATATTGTTGAGCCAGGATTTCTCTGGTGTTGGCAATCACCTCTTCAGTTCCTCCAAACTGTTCTTTGAGGCAGTCCCAAAGCTCTTTGGCACTATCACAATGTAATAGGCCAGAGTAGATTTCATTTGGGAGTGCCATTGCCAACATAGAGAAAGCTTTAGCATCAAGCTCAAGTTTTAGGAAATCATCATCTGTATAGTCTTTTGGGTCTTTTGGAATTTCTTATTTAGTTTCAAGATTGATATTTACTGGTTTATGAGGACCATATATCACAGATTTCCAGCAACCTGTGTCGGTCTGTGATAAGGTATGTGCCATTCTCCTTTGCCAGATGTTATATTCATTTCTTACTAGCATAGCAGGTTTATTGACAGAACCTGTATTATGAGGATCCATTTTAAAGAGTATTGATTTGTCAAATATCTCTTAAAGTGATGGATGTTGATAAAAGTGAGCTTATAATCCTTTATTGAATATCAATAAGAGCCTGTGTCTGATTCTCAATGTGTTAGATTGATATGTGATCAGATAAACCAGTGCTCTGATACCAATTGTTGGATCAGTATTGCTCTTTGAATGAACTTGCTAGTGAACACTTAGGTGTTTAGCAAGTTCTTGATCAGTGATAGCACAGCGGAATGTTATGAGTTTAAAGCTACACTTATCAACAGGAGTTATTACTCCCCTTGGATGTTTGAGAAACTAATAAATGATAAGTATTTATTGAGAATCTAAGTATTGAATGAGAATGAAACACTTAGACAGATTCTCAATAAATATGAAATGGAAATAACGATAATATGCTTTGAAGGATTTCTATATTAAAATCAATGTCTAAAACAGAGGGATGAACCCTTCTATTTATAGACTTTACAAATACATGAACCTTGCCAAAAAGCAAGTTCAGAGACAAGTTGCAATCTTGGAACTTGTACATAAAGTAAAAGTAATACTAAACTAATAAACTACTGATACAAAAGGCGGTGGAAAAGATCTTCTCATAAGTACTGATGAATGACAAACTACTGATGAGTAGTTTGTCTTCAGTAGTTCTTCAGTAGAAATGTCTGGTTTGGACTTCAGAACTTCTGATGACTTTTCTTCTTCAGTACTTGTGTAATCTCTTCTTCAGCAGTTTGATCTTCCTTCTTCAGCAGTTCTATACTTAGAATATTTTGACAGAAGTGAATTAGACTAAGGTTTGCAAAAGTGGTTTCACCAATCCTCTTTGTCCTAACATGAACGTATGAACAGGAGCATTGTAGAAGGTATCAAAGCGAGGCTGGGAAGGCATGGCAAGAAATGGGTGTACGAGCTCCCAAGTGTTCTCTGGCCTATCCGAACCATGGAGAAAACAAGTCACCAGAAGACACCCTACAGCCTCGTCTTTGGAAGCGAAGCCGTCTTACCAGCTGAACTTGGGGTAAGCTCAGGAAGAAGCACACGGCGAGATGCACAGCACAATGATAAGGAGGTCCTGCTCAACCTGGACCTCCTCGAAGAATCAAGAGGTCAAGCCTCCATCAGAGAAGCTAGATACAAAAAGAAACTCGAAGCCTACTACAATACGAGGGTTAGAAAGGAAGTCTTCAGGCCAGGAGACCTCGTGTTGAGATGTAATGAAGCTAGCAGGCAACAAAGTGTAGGGAAGCTAGTTCCCGATGGGAGGGTCCTTATGTCATCAAGGAAGCCCACAAAGGGGATCCTACAAGCTAGCTGATCCAAACGGCAACATGGTCCCAAGGCACTGGAACAACAAACATTTGAAATGATTCTATGTTTAATGGTTGTAACGCTACTATGTATCCCACATGAAACAGCTAATGAATGAATGAACTTTCTTTTAAAAATCATAGTTCACTTGTCACTTATCTTATCAAAAGGTGAGCCCCTCCTAACCAGGCTCCATGGGATCCGGCGCTATACCTACCCATGAAACGGCGATGAGCTCCTAGGCCACAACTGCTCAACAGGTAACAAGGATAATGACCTTCTTGTATAGGGTGAGTTCCTAATACAATCCACAACTCCATGGGACAAGTTCTTTAGATGGAATACCTAAACCCATGAAAGAGGGTGAGCTCCTTACACCAAGACAGCTCATACATGTTCATAACAGGTTACAAGCAAGCTGATATGATAAGCATTGCATCGGTTCTCTAACCTAGTAGCCTGGGATCAAAACGAACATTTCATATAGGTAACCATTAAGAAAGGTTACAAACAAGCTGATAGGATAAGCATTGCATCGGTTCTCTAGCTTAGTAGCCTGGGATGGGTGACTGCAGCATCCACCTCATGGCAAAAGGTTAAAGACATTGCAAACACTATAAACGGCAAGCACAAATATTCAACACAACCAAACATTAAACATAAAAGGCATCACCCCTACAGGGGGAGCATTTCCATTAATTTAAAAGCCCTAAGGCTGAATACATTAGAGTTTCACTACAAAGGCTGCCCAAAACATAACACAAAAAACTAAAACATGATGGAATCACGGGGTAATGGAATCTTCAGCTTCATCGGTGGTATCGCCTTCACCGGTGAAAGTCAGAGCTCGGTTCCCAACATCTCCATAAAGATCCTCGGTGTCAAGGCCAGCAAACGGATCATCCTCACCAACAGGAGGGACGGAGTCAATCTTCAAAGCTTGAAGGGGGGAGGGACTTTCAAATACCTGCTCCAAACCAGAAACATTAGACGAATCGGCAGGCTTTAAACGCTTTGAGCTACCCTCCCCACCATCAGCACCCTCCAACATGATCCTAAGGGGCCTCTTTGACACATAAGCATTGAAGACTTCGTCGGCCACCTCCTTCTTCAAACCTTCCGGCTCCAGACCTTGCAGAAAAGAGATAGGTTGTTGGGAGGCCTTGGCAATATTTGCAATATAAGGATAGGTGGAAACCTCCATCACCTTCACTACACTCACAAACTCATCCCCAGAGGAAGGCTTGAAAGAAGGGAGCTCTTCGATCTTCTGACCCTCCGTGGCTGCCTTAAAACCAGCTTGTATTCCCCCGTGACGTCCAAAGGCTATGGCCTTGGCATAAATGTCAGCCAACGGAGCATTAAACTCCTGGGAATGAAGCAAGTTGGTAACAAAACGAGCAACCCCCTTTGAAATCAGCCAATCCTTCTCTCCGGTCAGATGATCCACCTGAGCCCTTAGCTCCACACCAACCTTCTCCACAGAAACCAGCTCCTGCTTGACCGCCTCCCTGGCCCTAGCCAGACCTTCCCTCTCCTCAGCCACCTTCACTTTCTCATCATTCAAACCCTTGAACATCTTGTCGAACTTTTCCTTCTCCAAACCTAGCTGAGTCCTAGACACGGCCAACTCATGCACCAAATCCTTCTCCCGTGCAACATATTTGGTTAACTCCTCCTTCGCCTTTAGCAGCTCCCCCTCATGTTTCGCATAAGCTCCTTCCACCTGCTCACTTCGAACTAATAAACCACCCCACCTAGCCATACTGTCTGGAAACAATGATAAAAACTGTCCAAAATGAAAGTACATCTTCTTCATCAAATCTTTGTCCGCCCACTCCCGGTGCATAGCCCTTTCGGCATCAGGGATGCAATGATCAATCAAATCTCGACAAACAGAAGCCCTTTTCAACAAGTCAGAACTTTTAATGTCCCACTTTGGTACATACACCTCTTCACTTTGACCCTGCTGAACAGGGGTATCAACACCAACACTGGTAACCGGCCTTGAACTCTCACCTCCTTCAGCTCCCGACAACAACAACTTTTGATCCCCACTCTTGATTACCACATCCTTAGGCTTTTTGAACAAAGCATCATCCTTCTTAGGGGAAGACAAGGTTAGCTTACCCTTCCCAGAGGCAGGCACACCTCCCATGGCGGATGCTATCAGGGAAGAGTCTTCATCCTCCTCCTCAATGACAAGAGGAACAGCAGGAATGTTCCCTGGCCCGGAGGAAACACCTTGAAGCCGCTTGCTGGAGCGACGAACACTAATAGACTTCCTCACTGAAGGCTCCGCGGCAGTAGATGGAGATGAGGTAATGCTAGTATACTCCCCTTGGAAACGGACATGCTCAGTCCTAACAACCACATTCTTCCCCTCAGCCGAGGCCCGGACCTTGAACTTGACATCAGCAATATCATCCAAAGCAAGGAAATCAAGGGTACTCATTTCTGCGAAAAAGAAAAAGACATCAGATACAACAAATGAACAAAAGCGGACAAAAAGAAATGAACCTCAACAACACATACCCTCCCCACCATGATAAATCACAGGTTCAGTCTCCGGGATCATCCCAATTAACACTGAGACCCATCATAACCGAAAAATCTTCAGGAAAGATGCGGAGACGGGTAGGACAAGTTCGAAGCTTTTCCAACAACTCCTGATCAAGGGTGTCAGGATCAGGCTCCTTCTCATTAAGAGGAGTATTAGGAGACCTCCTCGGAGCATTGAAGGGTAGGAAATCAGAGTTCAAGAAGAAAAATTTATCCTTCCAAGTGGATACAAGACCAATGACGTTGGAAATTAGGGTTGGTTCACACTGAGTCTTCTCAATGGTAAACCAGTTCCCATTTTTGGCTAACCTAAAAAACCGACGGTACATAGCCAAAGAAGGCTCATAACCAAGACACCGACACACTATTTCAAAATGAATAATACGGGCTACACCGGAAGGACACAACTGACCAAGACCAAGTTGGTGATACTCCAAAACGTTAAGAAAAAAACCTAGAAAAAGGGTATCGGAGATTACCCTGATCAAACTGACGGGTGTACACAGCCACTTTGCCGGAAGAAACAGAGGTTACCGGAGTCTTACCCTTCAGAACAGAGGGTTCAAAAGACAACGGAATACCAATTTCCGAGCAAAACTGTTCAGCATCGGACTTGGATAACCGGGTAAATTGAGAAATAAGATCACTTTTAGCCATAACGAAAAAACAAGAGTGAAAGAAAAGGAAGGCACTTACCAGTTTTAATAGAAGAAAATAGAGACGCCGGCGAAAGAGGGGATCATGGGAGAGAGAGAGAAGTTATACTAAAAGGGGAATGGAATGAAGGATTAAGAAGTTATCCCCCTTTTATAAATTCAAAATCTGAAATTAATAACCTACAACGGTTACCAATGCAGAAATTATTCATCTTCCCTATAGGATGACGTCAGCCTAGGCCGCCCATCAAATCAGCAGCTGATGTAGCAACTGATGGGACATAAATCTGCCCCCAAAAGTAATGATGGCCAGCGATAATTAATTATAAAACTTATCATGAGAAGTGAAGGGACAGGAGTTAAAATAAAATATTGGCAAAGACATGACACAAATATACAGCTCCCATAAGGGAGCTTGGGGTCTGATAATTCCTCGGTACTCAGATCAGCTTCACTAACGTTGTTACCGAGGCAAGAAACGACTTACAAGTCACAAGCACTTATAACTTCTTTACAAATGCTTATGACTGGGGGGCTGATGACGTGGGTCCTAAAACGACCACGTCTAAACCCTTGTCAAGAAAATAAAGCAAAGTAAAAAGTATTAAGGTTTGTTGGACTTCTTAGAGCTGAACAGCTAACATAAGGCAGCATGGCTACCATACGGTAGCAATGCAGCAGAAAGTGAACAGTAAAAACATTGGAAATATAAAAAGGTGCTTTGGCTTGTTACTATTGGCATAAAACAAAACATCACATAGCTCCAAGCCTGCCTAGGAAATAGTAAAAGCTGAAAATGCACTAAAAGGGCAAAGTCTCACTACTGGCAGCATAAAGAGAGTCAACCATGGCCAGGTATATAAGGAGACCCTTGGGTATGCATTCCACACACACTTCTCACTACTCCTTTTACTCTCATACTCTCTACTTTATCACTCCCAAAGAATACATACTTATTCTCACGCCGGAGTCCAAACGCAGGAGACCCCCTCCTGCGTTAAGGCTAACGGTGTCTGTTACCTTGTGCAGGTCCATTCCAGGAGCTAGAGGATCCCCTAAATCATGACTTTAACCTAACATACCTTTAACATATTAACCTAAACATCTCATAACCTAATCCCGGTCATTTTCCTTGTTGTAGCAACAGTCGTTAAACGCACATTTGGGATTAGTCACATTCCAAAGTACGCGAGAATCGTTATGCTCTAATACCAAATTGTCACGGGATTATCTTTCAATCCCCGTGTGGCATCCCCAATTCCCGGGGACAAGCCAACCTATCCCGCTTCTTTGATCTAGGTCACTGGTTTTGTCCTGCCTTGGACTCATCAGGAGAGCGGCAACAACTCTCTACCAGTAGTGCGTTCGACACATAGACATGTTTCGGCATGTATACTCACCTTATTCCGCTAAAGCCGTTCCCGATGACGTCCAGGACTCGGCCAGCGACCCAAGCATTCAAGCACAACCCACAGTATTGCGACTATCAAATATTTGGCCTGTGACATCTACACTAACATATTCATCTATACTACTATATAATAGGTTCTGGATAGGCAAGATAGTAATTTTCATTTAATTTTAAGACACATAAAAACATTGTTTTTGCATTTGGCACAAGTGTTAATGCATAAATAATTTCTCATTTACAATATTGTCCATCTACATTTTAGCATTTAATAATGTAGTGTAATAAATGACAAACAATAATGTAGTATTATTACATCTAGAATTTATATTTATAATGCAATAGTATTTTATAAAAGCTTGTAAAAAACTTATTAACTTATACTAAAAATAATACATAAAAATTTGACTAACATATTCAAACTCAAATAAAAGAGATAGGCATCATCCTATTTGTGACTGACTCGGTCATTAGGAAAACCAAATTAATTGTCAAACAAGAATACATGTAATAAAAGTTTACGGTTAAAAATTACAATCAGACAAATGTTGTGTTAATCAAGAGCAACATCATGGCTATTGTGTTAATCAAGAGCAACCTCATGGTTTCTTTGATCAAATGTCATGGTTTCTTTGATCCGCACATACAACATAAACTTCTCCTTCACACCTATGGGTATCTCATTAGACGAAACAATCGCCAACATAAGAAATGGCATATATACGTTCGGAGCATATTCGGGAATATACCACAAAATCGACTAGTTAGTACTACAGAATGGCAAGCCCATCCCACACGCCATTCTTTATTTTTATGCCTTTTTTTTCTAGAGACTGAAATTTTGTCTTATGATTCAAGTTTTCAGTATTCTCCCGCATCAATTTTTATTTTTTATTCGTGCTTTCAATATCAAAGGACTTCCACCAAAATAATTGTCACACAAGAATACATGATGACTTTTAGTTTAAAATTATTATATATGTAATAAAAGTTTACGGGTGCAGCCCCGCCGCAACGCGCGGGTTCCTGCTAGTTAGCGTAAAGGCTCTTCGCTATCTATTGCACTAGCGTAGAGGCTAACTACACAAATCTTGAATTTTGTCCCATGTCCCTCTATGCTATGCCAATGTAGCGTAGAGACATCCATACACATGATCGACGGTCAATGTTCTATGAGCTGATAGCGTATAGGCGACTACGTATGGCTTGTTTTCCATTGCAGAACTCTTTGTACCGATCTAAATCAAACAAAACTTCATAATGTTGGAGATGTTGCCTTCAACCCACATATAGGCCCAACCCAGTTTGTTTAACTTGTTGAGCAAGATTAGCAAAGGGTTAAACCCTAATTAGGTGCCTATAAATAATCTCTTGTACTTGTAATTTTTTGTATCACTCAATAAAACAATACCCCAGTTGCCCCCGTGGACGTAGGTCAGTTTAGACCAAACCACGCAAATACTTGTGTTCGTGTGCGTGTGTGTTCTACGATCCTAACAACTGGTATTAGAGCACAGGCTCTTGATAAGAGAAAATAACACATACCAGATTACACAACACAACCAACCACCACCTCTGCCGTCACCCGCCGCCGCCCCTCTCATCCCAGCCATCACCCTTCTTGTCCGACCAGGGTTCCTGTTCGAACCCACCCACCTGACCCGCCACTTCCTAGATCCGATTGACCACCATCACCTGCGCCAGTCTCAGACGCCGTCCCTAACCCATCAGCCGCTACTTAGACTTTCGTCAAAACCCTTTTGCCGTCGCAAACAACCAGTAAATTAGGATCTCTCGCCACAAAACACCACCCAGTTTAGGGTTCTCGCACGGATCACGAGGTCAGGTCAGACCTTGGAGTTTGATTTTTTTTGGCGTGTTCATTTAGAGCAGGAAGTAGATCAATAATTTTATAAGGTTGTTTGTTATTTGGTGTTTTGAAAAGAAGTGGTGCTTGTTTGTTTGTGGATAGACAAAGAATAACGAAGGGATCAGTACCCTTTTGTGGAAAAGGTCAAAAATTTTTTATATATAAAAGTTTGTTAACTTTTTTGGGAGTTTTGTTTGTTTTAGGAGTGGTATTGTTATTTCTCGTGGCTAGTTTCCTAGATATTTAGACAGAGATAATGTCTGAAGAAGGAAAAGTCAAGGTAGAGAAATTTGATGGGAAGAATTTTGGTTGGTGGAAGATGCAAATCATGGATTTGCTTATACAGAAGGAGTTAGATGCTGCACTAGACCCTCCCCCTGAGACCATAACGAAAGAATGGACGAATCTTGACAAGAAAGCACAGTCAACGATTCGGCTTACTCTCTCCATGAATGTAGCTTACAACATTCTGGAACAAACCACAGCGCGTGGGATTATGGAAGCTTTGTCAGACATGTACGAGAAGCCGTCTCCTGCGAACAAAGTGTTTCTGATTCGGGAGTTAGTCAATATTCGTATGAAAGAGGGAAGTTCTGTTACTAGGCATATTAATTTATTTAAATCACATTTGACACGTTTGTCTTCTGTGAATTTTAAGATAGATGATGAATTGCAGGCTTGTCTATTGTTATCCTCATTACCTGACAGTTGGTCAGGCACAATCACAGCAGTCACAGGGTCAGTTGAGACTCTCAGATTTGGAAGAGTTCTTGATTTGTTACTGAATGAGGATTCCAGAAGAAGGAACAATGGAGAATCAAGCTCGTTGCTCAGTACTGAAGGAAGAGGGAGAAGTAGTAACAGAGGAGGAAATAAGGGTAGGTCAAAGTCAAAACGCAGGAGCAAGTCAAGACCTGGAAAGCCAAGGAAAGACGTACAGTGTTGGAACTGTAAGGAGTTTGGGCATTTCAGAAGTCAGTGTTCTGAACCTGCGATAGAGAAAAGGGAGGTGAATGCTACTACATCCTCAGATTCAGAGGATGCTCTTATTTGCTGTATTGAGAGTTCTGTTGAAGACTGAATTATGGATTCAGGAGCGTCTTTCCATGCTACTTTTAGCACAAAGAAGATGAAGAATCTGCGAACAGGTAACTTTGGTAAAGTTCGTTTGGCTAATAATCAGAGTCTTGATATTACAGGAATTGGCGACATAGACCTTAAAACTCCATTGGGAACCATTTGGACCTTGAAGAATGTTTGGGTTATTCCTGGTTTGAAGAGGATGCTTATATCCATCGGTCAGCTTGATAATCAGGGATATGATGTTCACTTTGGTAGTGGACAATGGAGAGTTGTGAAGGGCAGTATGGTAGTTGCTAGAGGCAAGAAGAGAGGTAGTTTGTACATGGTTGAAGCATCAGCCGATGCAGTGAACGCAATATCGAGTGACCAGAGTCAGACAAAGTTATGGCATCAAAGACTCGGGCACATGTGTCACACCCCCAAATTTCCACCTGCGGAGTTCTACCGCGAGGCGTGTGACACACCAGGATCTAAGTCAACGGTCACAATAAACGACGTCTAAATGCAAAACATACGTAAACAGAAATCATGCATAAGTTTAAAACCATCGTTTAACAGTGCGGAAGCATTTAAAGTTTACAAAAGTCATGCATAAATAAAACATAAGTTCAAAAGTTCATGATTCCAAAACGTGCAAATGAGACCCTAGACGCGAGACGACTCCAGTGCGACCTCGTGCGCCTATCCGACAGTTGCTACCTTAGCGACCTGAGAAAACATGCTAAAAGAGTCAACATATAATGCTGGTGAGTTCACAGGTTTTAATTAAACGTTTAAAGTGATCCTTCAAAAACCGTTACCATCACAGTTACTACTATGCTTGTGAGAACGCTAGCTAGGCGCAGAATGAGATACTCATACGGGTGAAACCATTGCTGACTAAGCCGTGTAGTGACCCTTAGTTTCCTATGGGCTACCGTCATCACCGGTAGACCTTGTTTTATTAGAGACAATATGCACTCGTCGGTCCCACCGTCGAGTGGGGTTTGTCAGTTCCCAATAGCGCTATCCATATTTCCCCGCCATATACCCATGTTAGTGGTTTCTAAGGGACTTTTGATGAACCGCATAGTACGATAAGTAAGCCATAGTATAACGTGATAAAGAGTCATGAGCCATAAGAGTTTAACAAGTCATAAGTCATAAAAGAGTTTTAAGCATGTTTCTCCCCCGAAAACATAAACCGTAAAATGTGGGGCCGTGAACTCACCTTAGGTTGCGTATTCCGTTTAAGAGTAAACCATATGCGTGATATGAGTAAACCGTCTGTAAGATATGATAGCCCCAACTATTGGCGACCTATCATAAGATATGTGTCAAGTTAGACTAATAACCCATCGGGTTCATTAGTCCCTAAGTCCAGTCCATGACCATTATGTTTCCGAAAAGCGTGTTTGACCGACAACAAGACTACGTAAGACAAGACTCGACATCCCATTGGTGACCCGACATTCCACGTGTTAGATAAATACAAGACATCATGCCACATATGCAATTAAACACTTAACACGCGCAACAGTTCACCTAGTCTAGCATAATATCCGATTAACGCGTAAACAGGTCCGAACACGTGTTACTAAGTCATTGGGTGTATCCCGGGGTTCCTATCATGTTCCTAGGCGTCAAATCATGTTCCGGGATGTTAAAATATACATACAGCAGCATTATACGCGATTAGGAATCAAACTAGCATTTAGGATTGTAATTGCTTAAGTATAGGCATTTAGGATTGTAATTGCTAGTTGTATAGGCATTTAGGATTGTAATTGCTAGTTGTATAGGCATTTAGGATTGTAATTGCTAGTTGTATAGGCATTTAGGAATCAAACTAGCATTTAGGATTGTAATTGCTAGTAGTTGAGGGGAATAGGCCTCTACTCGCCTATATATAGGCGAATAGGGCTTGTACTCGCCTGAACATCAGGCATTTAGGAGCCTACTCGCCTAAAGCCTCATGCGAGTAGGTTCCTACTCGCCTCTGCAGTTCTGTAGTGCAATTTCGCGCGCCGAACACTCCAAATCAGATCCGAAACATGTAAGAACATTCAATAATCATCCTAACACATTAACAAACATATTTCAAGCAAAACCCCTAAGTTTTCATCGTTCTAACAGTTCCGAATGCGAGCGTTTTCCCAAAATAGCAACTTAGCATGTAAACATCACATCAACATGCAAGAACTTGCCCTAAATAGCAATTATTTAGATTAAATCACATAACCACGTTATCCGATAGCATCCTACTGTTCTAGCATCATCCTAGAGCAAACCCTAACATCATACAATCAACAACACATCTCATATTATCCTTAATCATCCAAAATCCTTCAAATGGGTCAAAACATCAAGTATCAACAATACACAACCAAAACCATTCAAACTCCTAGGACATCATCATACTAACTTGTAGCAGCCATAAACATCATAATAACACAAAAACAGCCATGATTCAATCCTAAAAATCCTATCTTTAATCACATATAACACATATAATACATGTAAAGGTGTGGGTTTGTTTAAAAACGGTTTTAAATGGATTTTCAAAGACAAAAACGTTTATAAGTCAGGTCTGGACTTTTAGGGAGTAAAACATAATCATTTAAAGGTTTGGGTTTGAAGAACACACCTTGTATTCAAGAGGAAATGATGGAATAAGCTTGGAAATGGTTGTTTTGATGTAAAAATAGGTTCCAGAGGGTGTTTGTGGGTTGAGATAGGTTATGGGACGGCTAGGGTTGAATAAATGATGTTTTGGAGGTCAAGGGTGGTATTTATAGGCGTTTCTAGTCGTGACCTGCAGTATAGGCGAGTACGCAGATGTTATTGGCGAGTAGGATCCTATTCGCTAGTAACAACTAGCATTTAGGCCCTACTCGCTAGTAATACTAGCATTTAGGCCCTATTCACTAGTAACAACTAGCATTTAGCCCCTAATCACTAGTAACAACTAGCATTTAGCCCTACTCACTAGTAACAACTAGAATTTAGCCCCTAATCACTAGTAACAACTAGCATTTAGCCCTACTCACTAGTAACAACTAGCATTTAGCCCCTAATCACTAGTAACAACTAGCATTTAGCCCTACTCACTAGTAACAACTAGCATTTAGCCCCTAATCACTAGTAACAACTAGCATTTAGCCCCTAATCACCCCAAGGGGCTTCCTACTCGCCTATAGCCTAAGTATCCGAGCTTTTGGCGCGTTAAACCCCATTTTAACATATATAAACACGTATTCACATACCGACAAGTCATATAATGATTACCAACATATAATGCATGATAAATAACACGTTCCCACCCGATCACCAATTCCCGGGACCCGAGACTTGCGTATGTTAAAACCCTAATGATGTGCGACTCGACTCGACCGACCTTGTTATGTGTAACGTATGCGCGACTCGCTAAGGTAGACTTACTAAGTTTTCAAAAGTTAGTTACCGGAAGTTGCCGGGTGTCACAACATGAGTGAAAAGGGGATGAAGATGCTTGTTGCTAGGGGAAAACTTCCAGAGTTGAAGAAGGTCGAGTCAGAATTTTGTGAACCGTGCATCCTAGGCAAGAAAAAGAAGGTGACTTTTGTGAAGACTGGGAGAGCACCGAAAGCTCAGAAATTGGAGCTTATTCACTCAGATGTATACGGACCGACATCAGTTGCTTCACTTGGAGGTTCTCGCTACTTTGTGACCTTCATAGATGATTCAACACGCAAGGTATGGGTTTACTTTCTTAAACATAAATCTGAAGTTTTCGATACTTTTAAGAAATGGAAATCTGCTGTTGAACTTGAAACTGATTTGAAGGTGAAATGCTTGAAGTCGGATAACGGTGGTGAATATATCAGCAAGGAGTTTACAAATTATTGTGCTGATAGAGGGATCAAGATGATAAATACAGTTCTAGGAACTCTGCAACAAAATGGAGTTGCAGAGAGGATGAACAGAACATTATGTGAAAGAGCCAGGAGCATGAGATTGAATGCAGGGCTCCCAAAGATGTTCTGGGCTGATGCAGTTAACACAACAGCGCATCTTATCAACCGTGGACCCTCAGTACCGTTAGGATTCAAGCTTCCTCAAGAAGAATGGACGGGTAAAGCAGTTGAGTATGATCACCTGAGAATCTTCGGGTGCAGTGCTTATGATATTAACCCTGAAGGTGACAAGTTGGATGCTAAAGCAAAGAAGTATATCTTCATTGGATATGGGGGTGATAAAATGGGCTACAGGCTTTGGGAGTTTGAAAGCAGAAAGGTAGTCAGAAGCAAGCATGTTGAGTTCAATGAAGAAGAATTGTACAAGGACAGAAACTTGGATAAGTCAAAGGTTGAGAAAGAAACAGTTGAGTTTAGTGTTGAGAATCAGAAGAAAGAATCTGTCACAGAGCCCGTAACAGAATCTGAAGATGACACAGAACCTGAGACTGAAGATGGTGAGAATGAAGAGTCAGTGGGAATTTCTGACAGTGGGAGTTCAGGGTCTGAAGATGAAGAGTCTCCACAGCAGCCTGACCAGTCTGATACTTCGGTCAGGAGATCCACCAGAGTTTCTAAAGCGCCGGACAGGTACAGTCCCAGTCACACCGGCCCCTCAGTTAATTATATTCTCTTGACAGAAAATGGTGAACCAGAGAGCTACTCTGAAGCAGTCAAGATGAAGGACTCGTTCCAGTGGGAGCGAGCAATGAAAGAAGAAATGAGTTCACTAGACAAGAACAAGACTTGGGTTCTTGTAAAGTTTCCGCAAGACAAGAAAGCTCTTCAGAATAAATGGGTTTTCAGGGTCAAAGATGAACATGATGGTTCAAAACGGTATAAAGCCCGTTTAGTGGTCATGGGATTTCAGCAGAAGAAGGGAGTTGATTATGATGAGATCTTCTCTCCAGTGGTGAAGATGACCACCATCAGGTTAGTTCTAAGTATTGTAGCAGCAGAGAATTTGCATCTAGAGCAGCTAGATGTGAAAACAGCATTCCTTACATGGTGACCTTGATGAAGATATTTACATGGCACAGCCTGAGGGATTCCAGGTTATTGGAAAAGAGAATTGGGTGTGCAAGTTGAAGAAGATTTTGTATGGTCTGAAACAAGCGCCAAGGCAGTGGTACTTGAAGTTTGATAATTTCATGGTGAAGACCGGTTACAAGAGATGTGAAGCCGATCACTGTTGTTATCCGAAAAAGTTCAAGAGTTCGTATATCATTCTACTTCTGTATGTAGATGATATGTTGATTGCAGGATCAGATATGAATGAGATCAGCAAGTTGAAGAAGCAAATATCCAAAGAATTCGAGATGAAGGATTTGGGTGCAGCCAAACAAATACTCAGGATGAGTATCACCAGGAGCAAGAAAGATGGATCTTTGACACTATCCCAGGAGAAGTACATCGGGAAAGTGTTGGAGATATTCAATATTAACAGTGAGAAGACCAAGCCTAGAAACACGCCCTTGGGGAGTCACCTCAAGCTTACCAAAGATCAGTGTCCCAAAACTGAAGAAGAAAACGCTGATATGGCTAGAGTTCCCTATGCATCTGCAGTAGGTAGTTTGATGTACGCTATGGTGTGTACAAGACCTGACATAGCACACGTAGTCGGAGTTGTTAGTAGGTTTATGTCAAATCCGGGAAGAGAACATTGGGAAGCAGTTAAATGGGTATTTTTTTATTTGAAGGGAAACGTCAAAGATGGGGTTATGTTTCAAAGGGAAGGATTCAGTTCTCAGAGGTTATACAGATGCTGACCTGGGTGGTTGCAAAGAGACATTTAAAAGCACCACAGGTTTCGTTTTCACAGTGGGAGGAACCGCAGTCAGTTGGATGTCCAGACTTCAGAAAAGCGTGGCTTTGTCCACAACAGAGGCAGAATACATGGCTATAGCTGAAGCCAGTAAGGAGCTAGCATGGTTGAAAGCTTTTCTAGAAGAGCTAGGGAAGAAGCAGACTGACTACTTGCTGCACTGTGATAATGAAAGTGCAGTGAAACTTTCTAAGAATCCTGTGTATCATAAGAAAACAAAGCACATCGGGATAAGGTATCACTTCGTGAGAGATTGGTCGCTGATGGCACAATCAACTTGAAGAATATCTCAGGTGTTAAGAATCCAGCAGACATGTTCACTAAATGTGTAACGTTGGATAAGCTGAAGTGTGTGGAGCTTCAGCTGGTCTCCAGGAATAATGTTGAGGAGATCGGAGTAACTGGAGGTGCATTGAAGATCTAGGGGAGATCTTATCTACAGAAGTACAGAAGAGATGGTGCAGTTCGTGGTCCGAAGACACCAAGTGGGAGATTGTTGGAGATGTTGCCTTCAGCCCACATATAGGCCCAGCCCAGTTTGTTTAACTTGTTGAGCAAGATTAGAAAAGGGTTAAACCCTAATTAGGTGCCTATAAATAATCTCTTGTACTTGTAATTTTTGTATCACTCAATAAAACAATACCCCAGTTGCCCCCGTGGACGTAGGTCAGTTTAGACCGAACCACGTAAATACTTGTGTTCGTGTGCGTGTGTGTTCTACGATCCTAACACATAAATCAATGAATTGATCAAGAAACTCACTCAGATGATCATAAAACATATTTCTATCAATCCTCCATCATCACTTCGATATTTAATCCACAAATTGAGTTCAATATTGAAAATTTTCAACACAGAATCATAACCTAGTTCATATGTAATCATCATACACAGTTTAATCCACTTGATTTGGCCCAAAACCTATAAGTTCAAATCGAATTTCATCGATTTCTTCCATTTTAACGTCTCTATGGTGGTTTTTCAAATTGAGCACCAAATCAAGAGCACCACGAATTGTGTGATGTAAAATCTACCAGTTCGTGATCGTGGCTTTGATACCACTGCTAAACCACGTTAGGATCGATTATCTTATGCACTCGATGTCGGATACGAGTAGAGACGGTCTGTGTGAGTCAAACAAACAAGAAGATAGATGTATATTAATAAACTTGTCATCACATATTCGAATTCATACATACACACATATATATTCAATCAAGCTTTGTGGCCAACCTGAATATGCACTCTCTACGCGCTCTAGAACACACACCCGACAAATGTAGAAGCGAATCTGTATATATGTGGCCTTCTACGCTAGTCACTTACTAAGTGTAGAGGCCCTTTTGCGCATTGCTTGCTAGCATAGATACTCTCTACACTAGCTTATCCATGCATAGAGGCCTATTTCTCACTCATACAATACACTCTCCAATCCTACCTATAGTGAGTCAATCCGTAACTAGCCGCCTCTAGTTATGTTGGGACGCAACCGCATTTGCCTAGCGTAGGACACACAATCATGTACCCCTTGTCTGTTATAGCAAATCCAACCAGCCTACAAATCTTCAGTCACATAACTTGTATCAACAACATGTTTCAAACTTTTTCACAAAGGTCAGGCTTCAAATTGTTACCCAAATGTCACAAATGTGTTTCACAAATAACAAGTTTTTCAACTATGGTCTTAGGATGTAAAAGGAAAATTCTAAAATGCCCCTTTGTGCATGCGACTCCAATATGACTCCACAATCCTTAGTTCTATGAGTAAAACATGCATAAAAACTTCAACATAATTTTGGTGAGTTCACAGGTTTTGATTGACTTAAAAGACATTGTTTCATTAAAAAAACTCATTGCTACCAGATAACGAAACATGCTGAGCTGGCGAGCTCGAGCCCGAGTCGAGCCTAGAAACAAACTCATTTAGTAAACGGACCCGAGTCCGAGTTTCGGTTATCGAGCTCAAGCCAGCTAGCGAGTCTAAACAAGCCACTATTTATACAATTTTTATTTAATATATTAAAAATATATATTTAAATAATAAATAATAGCTAAATTATAAAGAAAATAAGATTTTTAATTAATATAAACTAATAAATAAATAAAGGAGTTGAGCTTAAGCTTGAAAAAACTACCTACGTGCTGAGCTCGCGAGCAAACACCTTTAGACAAGCACCTTTATACTAAGCATATTTTTATAACGGACAAAAGTTTATACTAACAACTAAAGTCTTTAACTGTTTCTTTATAATTAGACATTTTTTTGCATGACTGACCGGGTCGATTACCAGAGTTAATACTTCGAGTCTATAACCTTTTACTATCTCTCCATTACTAAACAAACACTTTATTGATCGACTTGATAATTAGAGTTATACGAGAACCGCTTTGTTTGTAATACATCTACTTTGATAAAGTGAGTTTCAGTTAGTAATTCATATCAACTTTAATTAGAAGGAATTATTTTTTATACGTCTCACTCCAAGAATTCGAAGCATTAGCGACGACATTTGTCGATTGCTTTTTCCTTGAACAGTTCTTTCAAAAAACGAATATATCTGATTCATGGGTCATAACAAGACATCGCTAATAACGTCAAAAATCATCGCTAATGTTTCGTCGCTGTTAATTAGTTGCTATTGCCATAAACGATAGTTTAAAAAGGTGTCGGATTCAGAGCATTAGCGACTACGTCGTCGCTAAAGCTAACATTTTTTGTAGTGACAAAGTGAGTTTCAGCTATTTTTGCTGAAAAGAATTCTTATCATTGTTTTTGCTAAGCACCCTATCTAACAACGCTACTCAAATCGCATGTATAAAAATGATCAGATCCATAACTATATATATATATATATATATATATATATAGGGAAAGGATATTTTGGAAACCCACTTGAGTTAGAGAAACCGTGGAAACCCTATGTAAAATCATTATTTTTTCCTGATTTTTTCAGCATAGCTTTTATATTCAATTTCATTAGTTTCGGCAAAAAAACATCAAAAAAGCGCAGAGTAGATTTTTTTGTTACACATGTGTTACACAAACTCGGTTTTATCATAAGTCAGCATTGTTACATATGTAACATGTTTGTTACATAATTTTTAAAAAAAAATCTATTCGGCGCTTTTTTGATGTTTTTTGACCGAAACTCATAAAATTAGGTATACAAGCTATTCTAAAAAAATTAGAAAAAAAACAATGTTGTTACATAGGGTTTCCACGGGTTTCTCCAACTCAAGTGGGTTTCCATAGGATACTTAGCCTGTATATATATATATATATATATATATATATATATATATATATATATATATTTGTTCCTATGTGAGCATGGAGTTAATTCATCCATCTTTTGTAAATTGCGACACAAATCATGCTGTAATGGCCTCTTGAGAATTGAGACTCGAATTGGGACTTTGGATGGTGTTGGTATTCCACACTTTCGAATTGTATGATGTAGCTCCCTCATGGTAGTGAGAGGATCTAATATTTGATTTAACCTAAGTTTAGTTGTTGCATCAATCATGTTAGTATGTAATGAAAAACACATAAACATGTACCTGAGAGATTCGTGAGACCTGCTACTGATGCTAAGAGCGTTGAGATTGACATAATTGTCAGTGTGTTCGAGTTCCCTTTAGGTTATGCAGTTATGATGGCTAATGATCCCTAGGAGGAATCAGTTGTGGGAGAGAGGGAGAGGGGCAAATTACTAATGGTGTTATATTGATTATTTTGTGTTAACCCTAATCTGTAACGCCCCAAAAACCCGTTTCGCTTAATTACGCCATTAGTCTTGATTAACAAAATATTAAAACGGAGCTTAGACAATGGGAATACGGGTTGTGTTCTAATATGGGAATAACCAAGTTAATGTTATTATTTATATAAATGAGAAAATAATATTAGAAACTAACTTGAGATTAGTTAGTTTTTATAAAAAAAATAACATTGGGGGTAAACTTGAAGGACCATTTGTGTAACTTTTGGTCAAAATAATATGGTCAAGAACACCCCCAAAAAGGGGAAACGAATTCAGCCCCAAATGGGATATTCTTGCACCTAAACAAGCCCTAATCACACTAAATTGAAGAAAAGATGCAAGGGGTTTTGAGGGTAGACTTGATGGGTTGCAAATTAAGGGTTTTCTACAAGTTTTGGAGCCTTGGTAAGAACCCTAACCCTCAATTAGTGTAAGATTCGAAACCCACTTGTGGGTTTTGAGCAAAACATGTTAAATTCGTGTTATTATTGATTATAAGTAATATTGATCATCCCTAATGGCTTAGGAATGAGTTAGATTGTTGGAAACTTGCTTGTGTGCAAAGATGATGATTTTAGATTTCATTAGTAGCTTTGATGTTACTAAAATAGTAAGGAAATCTATGTTTCTACCATGGGTTGTGTAAAAATTACATCCTATGTGTATTGCATGATACTTATATGCTAGGTTGATTGCAAGTTGAATTAAAGATATAGCTTATATGAGGGCTAGAATGATGTTTGATGATAAATTCATGATTTGGGTACCCACTATGTAACTAGTAAATGGAATAACAAAGGAAAGTAGAGTATGGATACTAGGTGTTTGTGAAAATGCCTAGTTAATATTATCGAATGAATATGATGTTGGAAACACACCATAAGATGCAATAGGATGCCTAATGGTGAATAGGAGGTTGAATGTGCACTAAATTTAACGAATTTGATGTGGTAAACAAAAGGCTAGTTCATGTTAGGACTATTGCCTTATGATTAGTGCATACTATGTATAAAAGGGTTAGTTTGACCTCTAAAAGTCAAACTGATTCAAACATGAGTTTTGAATGAATTGGTGTATGAAAACTCATGATATGAGTTAGTTATTGGTATGATGACTAACTTGAATTAATCTTGAGTATAGTGAAGTGATCTTGTCAAGCTAGGTGGAGGCTTGGAACAAACCGGATCAAATGAGCTAAGCGGGTCATGGAAGGTATACATGAGGACAAGGTAAGTGACTTATCTTAAATAAGCCTCTTAGAAACTAGAAGATCTTGTAAACATTCTTGAATCATGAATTCTTATATCGATTGTAAAGAATGGGTTACTAGCTTGTAATGGGCTAGAATCGACTAAATAAATAAAATTGATAAGTCCGGTTGGGACGCCTAACTAGATAATGGAAAAATCTTTGTAAATGGGTCTAATGAGTTAAAATGTTATTTTCATTAAAACTCATGTATAAAACTTGAAGATTGAAGATTGTATGAATAAATAGTTAAACGGGTCAAATGATGTTGTGAGCATCAATTGAACTTGGTACATAATGCTCCTATGCTAAGCATTTATAGTTAAGAGAAAAAGCCAGATGGGCCAATTGGTGGTGTGACACCCTTTGGATCCCGGAATGTTAATAGGGTAATGAGTTTTTGCACAGATGGATAAATTGGAATGGAATGGCACGCGATGCCATGTTTTCTTGAGGGAGATTCAAGAGGTATGGAAATGGGTCAACACTACCGGGTAACTCCGTAGTATAAGAAATTGCCATATGCGAGTAGTCAAGTGGATGAAACCACCCACATGAAGTGTGGGTGTCAAATAGGTGAGTCTTGTTCATAAGAATGTCTAGTACGCGCTAATGCGCTTATAATTGATTAAACAAGTGAAAACTTTAGAAAATGTGAAAATCTAAATCCGGAAGGACTTAGAGGTTTTTAAACATGTCAATGAGTCAACAGCAATGGGTTTGAACCAAGAAGTGTCGTCACTAATGGCTAAATCGAAAGATTTGGCTAGGAGGGGCATTTTGGGAATTTATAAAGATTTACTAAAGGATAAATCTAATAATCGGAATCATAATGAACGAATCGGACAAACACTTTAGTTGGTCAAGTTTCTAACGACTTGACAACGTAAACTAGATGCGTTGCGCGTGGTCAAATGGTGTTATGGTTAAGTTAAATGTCTAAATGGGTCAAATGGGGTAAAAATCAACATAAACACTTAAAACTTTGAACCGGGTCATAGCATCATGAACCGGACTATAATTTCAGTCAAACAAAGGTGTATTTAGTCGGCAAGGCAATACTTAGGCTTCGGGAATCATGAAATGCGGTTGCGACATGATTCCCATGCTTAAAAATCATCAAAAAAAATGATCAGAAGCTGTGCGCGGCCGCGCACTTAGACCGACCGGCCGCGCACAGAGACCTGCATGTCAGCACGATCTTTAAAATTCCATATTAAATCGTAGAAAAATCGTTAGGAGGTTTTCTTTATATGCCTGGAAAGATCTCGGAGCGTAGAACAATTCTCATTTGAAAGTCGAAGTCGGATTTTGGGTTTTAGAAGGGGTAAAAGCGATCCGAACAGCTGCTGCGCATAAGTTGCAGCAGTTAGTTCTCCTGATAAAGGGCCGTTTGGCCTGGTTCGTTCCGTTTCGACGTGTAATGACTATCCTACTAGTTTAAATGTTTCATTTGACCACTCACTAACCATTCTTTGTGTAATGGTGCTAGGTAAACATGTGATGGAAGTCCCGGAGCAAGGATCAAGTCGCGATAAGAGCCGAACACACCCGATCACTCATTCAAGCTTCCGCACTAGAATCTAAGGAACTCCCGTTAAAACGCAACATCTTAAAATATGTTTTAACTATTAAAATGAAAAAAAAAATTGTGAATCAAAAATGTATTTGATCTTAGTGGGTTTACTTATAACAAATTTCAAAATTTTAATCGGGAGTGGTTTAAGTAAGGTCCAAACCCGTATGATTTGGGCGTTGATCGCGTGATTACGGGTTAGGGTCTTACAAGTGGTATCAGAGCCATTGGCTTGAGGGATCTGAGTGTCGGGAAGGATACTTGGACTCAAACTGTGCGCTCAAAGTGTTGAAGGGTGTTCGGTTCGGGGCTTGATCGAGGAATCCGGTAAGTAATATCAGTAATAACAATCTGGGTTTGATCGGAGATTGTTATAAGTAAGCAATGGTGATATCGTGTAGATGCACGCTATCTCAAAAGTTTGGTAAAGAATAGGCTAGGTGGTATGGGACCTAGCCAAGGATTTATTCGAGCAACGAAATTCTTGCGTAACAAGAATAAATATTACTGTAATGATGCATACTAATACCGATATGTCGTGTTACTAATCAATTGGAATTGTAAATGTGACAGGTATGAGAACATTTTAATTCGATCAAGATGGGATCGAATGATTCTCCCAACGAAGTGGTGGAGGGTTCGGGAGCATGGCCGATAGCATGCTCGCTAAGGGCCAAGTCAAGTAACTACTCAAGCTAATGGATCGGTAACGAAAGGGAACACATGAGCAAGTATCAATCAGGTACACGCTCGAAACCATGTCATGCTTATTAGTGTGCAACTTTCACTCGATGAATGATATTGCATACAGCAACATAAGACTTAGGAAAACTGGATAGGAATTCACATTCAGAGTACAAATTCCCAAGTGAAAGTAAGTTGGAATTGTGCATTATTCACCATAGTGAAGAACCAATGCACAAAGGCAAATCTAAACACGGAAACCAGGAATGAGGAAAACATCCTGTTTAATGTTTAAAACGTAAGGAATACTAGAGTTGTGTAGTGGTCACATAAGTGAATATGATCACATAAAGTTTTATGAAACGAAAACACATCGTTGGTTCAAAATGAGTAATGGTAAAACCAAATATCCAATAAATATCAATAAAAAGGTTTTACCAAATAAAATAGGGAGCACAAGCATGAGCTGAAAATTTGCTTGCATAGGGTGTGATGCCTTAATTATAATAAGTCCGTGTGTACCATATGCGAAGTACTTACCCTGGCCAGGTAAGTGTTAAACATATGATACCATGGCTTTCTTATAATTAATACATATACAACCTATGTAACAAAGGCTTAGTAAGTGTGAGGTGCCGGGGGATTTTGGACGTAGTCCATTGTCTAACACGGCAGGGATGCGATCCATGCAAGACCTTGAGCAAGGCACCAGCTAGAATACGATGGGCTAGCGAAGAGGACAACAAACTGGAGCGTTTGGACGTAGTCCACTGTCTAACACGACAGGGATGCGAACCATGCAAGACCTTGAGCGAGGCACCAGCTTATACGTTGGGCTAGCAAAACGGGCAATATACGATACGAGATATCCTGGGTTGATACAAAGACTGACTTGAACCTTAATCAAGGTTTAGTCATAAATAGATTCAGTTCAGAAATAAACTTGAACCTTAATCAAGCTTGAGTCATAAACAGATTTAGCTTGAAAACAGACTTCGACCTTAATCAAGGTTAAGTCATAATTAAACTCGGACTTTTATAGAAGGTTAAATTCGTAAAGAGGGACTTGAACCTTAATCAAGGTTTGAGTCATAATCACATTCGGGTAACTCATGAATCTTGGGGTTAATGACCTAAAACAGCGGATTGGGCCGTGATAGATCAGTAAATCATTCAACCCTCGGGTTAAGGATGAAAAAGTGTAAACCGCAATAACATTAGATTGTATTGTTGGTACAATCTAATACAAATCATAATAACGGTTGGATTGTATAGTTATCACAATCTGATGCAAACCGTGATAACATGAGATTAGTCGATACAATACGTAGTAATGACCAATTTACACCGTGTTTTATGAAAAGAAAACCGATCTCAATTTATGTTGAGATCGGTAATCAGAAAAAGGACTTTTAGAAACTAAGCGTTCCAAATATATAAACGATTTGAAGTCTAAAACTCAAAAGTTTTTAAACGGGTCGGTTGGGGCAATGATCACCAATCGAGTTAGCAAAACGGGAACTTGGGTAAACCAAATAAATGGCAAATTCTTAAAATAGGATTAGCCAAAGAAAGGAAAGTGTTAGTGTAAAGCAAGGTTTGTTTATAACATTTTAGCAAACCAAAAAGAAACAAGGGTTGGATTCGGGGATGTATCCAAGAAGCTAGAAAACGGCTATGTCAAAAAGTCGGGTTAGTCTTGGAAACCAAGACGAATTACTTGTTAGAAATAGACGCATAGACATGTATACATATGCATGCTACAGTCGAGTATTACAGTAGATGCCCTAAGGTGTATGACAGAATAGCCCCTTAAACCGTTACATCATTCGTGATAATAGTAGACGATGTATCCAAGAAGCTAGAAAACGGCTATGTCAAAAAGTCGGGTTAGTCTTGGAAACCAAGACGAATTACTTGTTAGAAATAGACGCATAGACATGTATGCATATGCATGCTACAATCGAGTATTACAGAAGATGCCCTAAGGTGTATGACAGAATGGCCCCTTAAACCGTTACATCATTCGTGATAATAGTAGACGGGGATAGTCTACGGATCTAGGGAAGACCTAGGAGAACATAAGTAGCTAAAATGTCGGGTAGGGGGTAAGTACGTAGATATTGCCCCTAGTTAACCGAAATAATATAATGACTCAAGTCATACTATGAAAGCTAAGGCTTCCATATAATAAAAGTTAGAAATCCGAGTAAAGGAATACAAACAATAAGTATATAGTATTACTCATTAGACTATAGAATGTCAAGGGATTGAGCGGTGCTCAAAACTGATTAGAGACACTAAGGTTCTTTGGTGTAACCAAAGCAACAACACAAGAAAGGTTTCGAGGACGAAACCTATTTAAGGGGGGTAGATTTGTAACGCCCCAAAAACCCGTTTCGCTTAATTACGCCATTAGGCTTGATTAACAAAATATTAAAACGGAGCTTAGACAATGGTAATACGGGTTATGTTCTAATATGGGAATAACCAAGTTAATGTTATTATTTATATAAATGAGAAAATAATGTTAGAAACTAACTTGAGATTAGTTAGTTTTTATAAAAAAAATAACATTGGGGGTAAACTTGAAGGACCATTTGTGTAACTTTTGGTCAAAATAATATGGCCAAGAACACCCCAAAAAGGGGAAACGAATTCAGCCCCAAATGGGAGATTCTTGCACCTAAACAAGCCCTAATCACACTAAATTGAAGAAAAGATGCAAGGGGTTTTCAAGGTAGACTTGATGGGTTGCAAATTAAGGGTTTTCTACAAGTTTTAGAGCTTTGGTAAGAACCCTAACCCTCAATTAGTGTAAGATTCGAAACCCACTTGTGGGTTTTGAGCAAAACATGTTAAATTCGTGTTATTATTGATTATAAGTAATATTGATCATCCCTAATGGCTTAGGAATGAGTTAGATTGTTGGAAACTTGCTTGTGTGCAAATATGATGATATTAGATTTCATTAGTAGCTTTGATGTTACTAAAATAGTAAGGAAATCTATGTTTCTACCATGGGTTGTGTAAAAATTACATCCTATGTGTATTGCATGATACTTATATGCTAGGTTGATTGCAAGTTGAATTAGAGATATAGCTTATATGAGGGCTATAATGATGTTTGATGATAAATTCATGATTTGGGTACCCACTATGTAACTAGTAAATGGAATAACAAAGAAAGTAGAGTATGGATACTAGGTGTTTGTGAAAATGCCTAGTTAATATTATCGAATGAATATGATGTTGGAAACACACCATAAGATGCAATAGGATGCCTAATGGTGAATAGGAGGTTGAATGTGCACTAAATTTAATGAATTTGATGTGGTAAACAAAAGGCTAGTTCATGTTAGGACTATTGCCTTATGATTAGTGCATACTATGTATAAAAGGGTTAGTTTGACCTCTAAAAGTCAAACTGATTCAAACATGAGTTTTTGAATGAATTGGTGTATGAAAACTCATGATATGAGTTAGTTATTGGTATGATGACTAACTTGAATTAATCTTGAGTATAGTGAAGTGATCTTGTCAAGCTAGGTGGAGGCTTGGAACAAACCGGATCAAATGAGCTAAGCGGGTCATGGAAGGCATACATGAGACAAGGTAAGTGACTTATCTTAAATAAGCCTCTTAGAAACTAGAAGATCTTGTAAACATTCTTGAATCATGAATTCTTATATCGATTGTAAAGAATGGATTACTAGCTTGTAATGGGCTAGAATCGCCTAAATAAATAAAATTGATAAGTCCGGTTGGGACGCCTAACTAGATAATGGAAAAATCTTTGTAAATGGGTCTAATGAGTTAAAATGTTATTTTCATTAAAACTCATGTATAAAACTTGAAGATTGAAGATTGTATGAATAAATAGTTAAACGGGTCAAATGATGTTGTGAGCATCAATTGAACTTGGTACATAATGCTCCTATGCTAAGCATTTATAGTTAAGAGAAAAATCCAGATGGGCCTATTGGTGGTGTGACACCCTTTGGATCCCAGAATGTTAATAGGGTAATGAGTTTTTGCACAGATGGATAAATTGGAATGGAATGGCACGCGATGCCATGTTTTCTTGAGGGAGATTCAAGAGGTATGGAAATGGGTCAACACTACCGGGTAAGTCCGTAGTATAAGAAATGGCCATATGCGAGTAGTCAAGTGGATGAAACCACCCACATGAAGTGTGGGTGTCAAATAGGTGAGTCTTGTTCATAAGAATGTCTAGTACGCGCTAATGCGCTTATAATTGATTAAACAAGTGAAAACTTTAGAAAAGGTGAAAATCTAAATCCGGAAGGACTTAGAGGTTTTTAAACATGTCAATGATTCAACAGCAATGGGTTTGAACCAAGAAGTGTCGTCACGAATGGCCAAATCGAAAGATTTGGCTAGGAGGGGTATTTTGGGAATTTATAAAGATTTACTAAAGGATTAATCTAATAATCGGAATCATAATGAACGAATCGGACAAACACTTTAGTTGGTCAAGTTTCTAACGACCTGACAACGTAAACTAGATGCATTGCGCGTGGTCAAATGGTGTTATGGTTAAATTAAATGTCTAAATGGGTCAAATGGGGTAAAAATCAACATAAACACTTAAAACTTTGAACCGGGTCATAGCATCATGAACCGGACTATAATTTCAGTCAAATAAAGGTGTATTTAGTCGGCAAGTCAATACTTAGGCTTCGGGAATCGTCAAATGCGGTTGCGACATGATTCCCATGCTTAAAAATCATCAAACAAATGATCAGAAGCCGTGCGCGGCCGCGCACTTAGACCGACCGGCCGCGCACAGAGACCTGCATGTCAGCACGATCTTTAAAATTCCATATTAAATCGTAGAAAAATCGTTAGGAGGTTTTCTTTATATGCCTGGAAAGATCTCGGAGCGTAGAACAATTCTCATTTGAAAGTCGAAGTCAGATTTCGGGTTTTAGAAGGGGTAAAAGCTATCCGAACAGCTGCTGCGCATAAGTTGCAGCACTTAGTTCTCCTGATAAAGGGCCGTTTGGCCTGGTTCGTTCCGTTTCGACGTGTAATGACTATCGTACTAGTTTAAATGTTTCATTTGACCACTCACTAACCATTCTTTGTGTAATGGTGCTAGGTAAACATGTGATGGAAGTCCCGGAGCAAGGATCAAGTCGCGATAAGAGCCGAACACACCCGATCACTCATTCAAGCTTCCGCACTAGAATCTAAGGAACTCCCGTTAAAACGCAACATCTTAAAATATGTTTTAACTATTAAAATGAAAAAAAAATATTGTGAATCAAATATGTATTTGATCTTAATGGGTTGACTTATAACAAATTTCAAAGTTTTAATCGGGAGTGGTTTAAGTAAGGTCAAACCCGTATGATTTGGGCGTTGATCGCGTGATTACGGGTTAGGGTCTTACATAATCCCTAATAATCACTCCCTATTTATGCATACCCAGGGGACACTCTAGTTAGGCCCAACTAAGGATAAGTCCGTCCATCAAAGACAAATCAGTTATGAGCTTAGAATATTTAGCAATTGATCAAACATAATATAAATGATTATAATGGCTACCGATAAATATACAAAACATAACGTATATTTATTGCAACATTCTCCCACTTAGCCGAGTAATCATTTATTATGAGTATTCCACAAGTCTCCGGAGATTAATACTCATTTTAGTTCTAAACCCAAACTGTAGCATAAAATTACAGCCGTTAAGTCTTTATTCGACTTAGGACCCCCATTAATCATACTACAATCTAAATCTAAAACTTAACATTAGGATCAATTATCGTCATGCCCTTAGTTGATTTGTTGTATTACTGTCTGTATGTCATTATGCTAGCTTAACATACTAATAGACAAACAAATCATAATTAGGAAATTTCATTAAACATAAGTCATTATTCATAAATCATAAGTAAACATAAGTGGTCAAATAAGTACATATGCTTCTAAGTAAGGTCATTAGTAAGTCCCATCTTCGAAACGTGATCTTTGAATACCTTAGGTGGGAGACCTTTAGTCATCGGATCCGCAAGCATATCGTTAGTACTTATATGTTCGATACAAAGATTGTTTTCCTCGACTCGTTCACGTACGAACAAATACTTTGTATCTAAGAAATTACCAGCTCCAGTCGAACTGTTACTGTTCGAGAAACTAACGGCGGCTGAGTTATCACAATAAAGCTTCAATGGTCTAGAGATGGAATTGACAATTTTGAGTCCATTAATGAGATTCCTAATCAACATTCCATGACAGGTAGCGTTATACACGGCTATGTATTCTGCCATCATTGTGGATGTTGCCGTAAGTCTCTGTTTATGACTCTTCCATGAAATGGGTCCACCTGCTAACATAAAGATATACCCCGAAGTGGATTTGTTATCATCTTTGCATTTAGCAAAGTTAGAGTCAGAGTATCCTACCACTTCTAAATTATCACTTATTCTGTAAGTCAGTTTATAGTCTTTAGTACCTTGCAGATATCTTAACACCTTCTTAGCTGCTTTCCAATGATCATGGTCTGGATTATTCAAGTAACGGCCTAGCATTCCAGTGACATAAGTGATATCTAGACGCGTACAAACTTGAGCATAAGCAAGACTACCGACTACTGAGGCATAAGGTATCATTCTCATCTGTTCTTTCTCCACTTCTGTTTTCAGACATTGGAATAAACCGAAGACATATCCCTTAGCTGCCGGAGCTGGAGTAGGTTTACAATGTTACATGTTATAACGTGTGAGAACACGATGAATGTAGGCCCTTTAGAACAAACCTAAATCCCATTGCGTCTGTCTTGGTGTATTTCGATGCCAATGACATGAGAGGCTTCTCCGAGATCCTTCATGTCGAAATTAGACGAAAGTAATCACTTTGATCATGCAACATATCTAAGCTATTGCTTGCCAGTAAGATATCATCAACATAAAGAACAAGAATAGTAAAATTACTCCCACTCATCTTAAGGTAGGTGCATTGATCAACTTGATTCTTCATGAAACCATTACTCTTAACGACTTCATCAAACTTTAAGTACCATTGACGTGAGGCTTGTTTTAAACCGTATATGGATTTTTTTTCAATTTGCAGACTAGATGTTCTTGACCTTCAGGTTTAAAGCCTTCAGGTTGCTTCATGAACACTTCTTCGTCCAAGTCACCATTAAGGAAAGCAGTCTTAACGTCCATCTGATCTAACTCTAAATCAAAATGAGCTACGAGGGCCATAACGATCCTTAAGGAATCTTTTCGGGAGACAGGTGAAAACGTCTCTTGATAATCAATTCCCTCTTTCTGAGTGTAGCCTTTCGCAACCAATCTTTCTTTATAGCGTTCAACATTCCCATTCGGATCTAGTTTTGTTTTGAACACCCATTTACATCCTACGGATTTTGCACCGCTAGGTAATTCAACCAAATCCCAAATATCGTTTTTCTTCATGGATTCAAGCTCATCAGTCATGGCTTTTGTCCATTCAGAAGACTGATCATTGCTAATGGCTTCTTTATAAGAGTTAGGATCAGTAAGCTTTCCAGTATCCATATCTGCTTCAGTTAGAAGGTAACATAATCATCAAAATTAGTAGGTCTTTTGGACCTTGATGACCTTCGAAACAAGTTTTCAGGTTTAGTATTGTCATGGTGATGAGTGTCTAATGGGTCTTCATTAGCTGGTTCGTGAAGATCTGGTTGAGGAAGGGTTGGTGCAGTGAGATTAGGGGTAGAATTGGCATTGGGTACAAGAGGAATCATCGGAGTTGTAGTAAGTGACAAATCTGTCTCCCCCGCATCTTGTATTTCATGCAATTCTTCATAAGGATTTACATGACTCCCACTAACCTTGAAATCCTCTAGAAATGTTGCACGCTTGGTTTCCACAATACGAGTGTCATGGGAAGGACAATAGAATCTATAACCCTTAGAGTTCTCGGGATACCCGATAAAGAAACAACTGATGGTCTTCATGTCAAGTTTACGTAAGAAAGGGTTATATAACTTAGCTTCGGCAAGACAGCCCTATACTTTCATATATCTAACACTCGGTTTCCTACCTGTCAAAGTTCGTAAGGAGTTTTGGGGACATACTTCGTAGGAACTCTATTGAGTATATGAACGGCTGCCTTAAGGCCTCAGTCCAGAGGAACAAAGGTAAACCTGAGTTGGCTAACATACTACGCACCATGTCCATAAGGGTTCTGTTTCTTCGCTCAGCTACACCATTCTGTTGCGGAGTACCATGCATGGTGTATTGGTTCACAATCCCCTGGCTCTTACAAAACTCATAAAATAGGCCAGGTGCTTGACCTACATCAGTATGTCTGCCATAATATTCACCTCCTCTATCTGATCTAACAACTTTTTTCTGATGATCTAATTGCTTTTCAACTTTAGCCTTATAATCTTTAAAAGTTGTTAGTGATTCAGACTTTTCCTTAATGAGATACAAGTGCATGTAACGAGAATAATCATCAATAAAAGTGATAAATGAAGTATGTCCAGTTATGTCAGAAACGTTATAAGGGCCACTAATGTAAGACCCTAACTCGTAAACACGAGATTAACATTAAAACTTACGGGCTCTGGTCTTAATGAATAACACTCCCGATTTAAAACTTTGATATTTATGAAATCCAACCCATTGTGATTTCTACATTATAGGTCCCAACAAATTTTATAAATAGAATGACTAAAAATATGTACTAAAGCTTGCGTTTTAATCGGGAACTTCAAATGCGGAAGATAGTTGAGCGTTCGGGTGTGTTCGGTTCTTTTCGCGACTTGATCTTTGCTTCGGAAGTCCCGCCACGTGAATACCTAGCACCATTACACAAAGAATTGTTAGGGGATTTTCAATAATGCACTTAGACTTGCACGATTGTCGTTACACGTGGATATGGAACGAACTAGGCCAAACGGCCCCATTTCAAGAGAGTAAACTGCTGCACTTTTCGGCGCAGCAGCTGTTTGGGTGGCTTTTTACCCTTCTAAAACCCATAATCTGACTTCGACTTTCAAATAAGAAATGTTCTTCGTTCAATTACCTTTCCAGGCATATAAAGAACACCTCCTAACGATTTTTCTATGATTTTATACGAATTATTGAAAATCAGCATGTTTGTCAGATCAGAACTGTGACCCGCCCGGGTCAGAAGGTGACCCGTCCGGGTTGACCTGCTGAAACTTTATTAAGGCATGAAAACTTGTGCCTTCACAAGTCCAACCCTTCACTATGGGCGATTTTGGACATCCGGGACATACCCAATATTATTTTAGACCTGCATAGATAAGTTCTATCAAGATATATATTGCACTTCTCGGTTTTGACCCATTAGAATCTACTTAGTTCGGTTTTAACCGTTTGACCAATTAAGGCCTTAGGTTATACAAAACCTTATTTGATCATTCAACAAGCATAAACCATCATTTGGTTAACCCATTTAACACTTGTTTAACTAACAACATCATCTGGTTTATGTTATTAAGACCCGGTTCCTAGTTTTGAATTTTTATGTCGATTTTTACCCAAATCGACCCGTTAAGGCCTTGGGCTATACAAAACACTTGTTAATCACACCAAAGGCATAGAAATCATATTGTCAACTCATTTGACACTTATGCAACTAAAAACATCGTTCGGTTTGTTTCATTATGATTCAGTTCTTAGAATCAACCTTTAGTAATCTTTTAAATTCCTAAAATGCCCCTTATAGCCAAATCTTTCAATTTAACCATTTATGGCGACACTTCTTGTTTCCAATCCATTGTTTTTGACTCAATGACTTGTTTAAAAACCTCTAAGTCCTTTCGGACTTAGATTTCCACATTTTCTCAAAATTTCTCTTATTTAATCAATTCTAAGCGCATTAGACATAGATATGGAGGTAACTTACTTGATTTGCACCCACACTTCATGTGGGTAGTTTTAGTACACTTATTGCTTAGCCCGAAGGCGTTTATCTGACTACGACTTACCCGGTGGCGTTGATCCATACTTGCACCTATATTGATTACTTAGGCATCATGTGCCCAATTTCCAAGTGTTTTCCTGCACCCTTTCTAGATTAACCACATTAGTCCCTCAAGACACAATTGTGATGCATTTCCCATTAACCGTTATCCACAAGGTTCTTAAGGCTTAGATTACTGACTATGATTGTCAGGTTCGAACGGTGAGAAAAATCACCATTTGACCCATTAAGTCTCATGGTTCATAACCTTATGACATTTCAACTTTTAATAGGGGGAAATGGCAATCCCACTTGACCATTTACCCAAATTGCATAGCTTTCTTATTCAAGTGATTTTATTATCAAGACTTGAGTTTAGACTTACCACATAGCTTTATTTATTGACCCAATTGATGATTTCCATCATGTGATCAACACTCTTGATTCGTTTATTACCATAAATCTTGTTTTGACATGGATTCGCATAAATCGTCCGTTTAATAGGTTTCACCCCTCGGGGTTCTACCTTTATCCCTCATCAAGGTTTAGATTGTTACATCAATACAAAAGTTATATTTGTGATCTAGTGAATGTAAGTATTAGTTACCTCGCATCATTCTTGTTTCCATAAGTATTCGCCCTGCATCGTTTGACCTGTTTGCTCTCTCTTTGTTGTACCTAACTTGGGGATGAGTCAAACGTGTCTATTAGAATACATAATATGGAATTTTGTTCACTATCCATAACATCATGTATTCATTATCATTTCTAGCTAAATCCATAGCCATTTTCTTACATGTCTAGTTGAGATTAACTCATCTATGCATTTCATCGAACATCTGGTGTGCACCCACCAATGTACTTAATTTTCAACATTCTAAGTTTAACCAAAGCATACCGATTGTCCAATTGACATCATAACATGTATTTAGGCCCTTTTTACCTAAATTCTCATGTAACAACTTCTAAGAGTCCCAAAGATTACTAGATATGAGTGGATTCAACCTAAAGGTTAAACCCCAAATTCTACACATTAACATAATCATATGATCAAAATCAAATACATATATTAAAGTGTGATTTGTAACCGGATTAAGTATATTTGAGGTTCCCCAGGCTAAAGCAAACATCTTTTACCCATAAATTTCACATTTTATCAAAACCCTAGTTTTTAACCAAATCAAAACGGGTTATAACATCAAATTACACCAAATTAAAAGGTACTTTGATGTTCATTAAGCCTTAGATAACTTGTTTCTTGCTAAAGCTTCAATTTCCCTTTGATTTGGCTTTGATTTGAGCAAGACTTGATGTTTAGGGTTAGTTTGTGAAGGAGGAGGTGAGTCTCCTGATTCATACACGCACACACACACATAATGTGTATGTTTTTATTGTTTAATTTTTATAAATAAAACCTCTTTACCATATTGGCAACCAAGGCCCCTCAAGTTTTGTCTCGTTTTCGTTTTCTAGTAATGAGTTCAGCCTCATTTTTATTCGGTGGTTAAAAACATCCACCATTAAACTCGCTTTGTTATTTTATCAATTACGCCTAATGGCGTATTTAGGCGAAATAAAATTTTGGGGTGTTACAACTAATGTCATTATGAATGAGTTCTAATAAATTAGAGCTCCTAGTGGCACCCTTCTTTTTTGTCGTCGTCATCTTGCCCTTAAGGCATTTAACAGATGTTCCAAAATCATCAAAATCAAGAGAGGGTAATACCCCATCCTTCACGAGTCTGGTTAACCTTTCTCGTGATATGTGGCCTAAACGTTGATGCCATAACATGGATGAAGTTTCTAAGTCTCTATTACGTTTCTTCTTTGTTAGTAATTCATTAACATTATATGATAACAAAGATTGGAAAAATCATCATCTAGTTCTAACTTATAGAGACCTCCATTCCGAAAACCAGGACCATACACTCGGGAATCATAAGTACTCGTAAGTTTGCCATGACCGTGAGAAACGTCAAAACCATCCATGTCTAACTTAGGTCCAGATACAAGATTCCGAGTAATCTCAGGAATATATAAGGGTATCATAAAGAACAATACATAAACAGTTTTGAATTTTAAATCTAATGTTGCTTCAAAAATAAGTGGCTTTCCATTCCCAACTTTAAATGTTCTTTGGTTTCTTGCCAGCTTCCTGGATCGTACGGAATCCTGAAGAGAATTCGTCACATGGACCATAGAACCAGAGTCAAACCACCAAGTATTAGATGGAACATTTCAGTTAAAGGACTCAAGTATCATAAGTAGATGATTACCTTTCTTAGTTAGCCACTCCTTAAAGTCATGGCAGTTCCTTCTGCTTATGCCCTTCTTTCTTACAGAACTTGCAGATGAACTTACCTTTGGAGTTCTTATGGCTAGTTGAGGCACTTGCTTCATTCCTATGGGTTTAACATTATGATTCTTATTAGATTGTCTTTTCCTCTTCTTTGGATTAGCAAGTCGTAAGGTAAGAAACTTTAGGTTTCTCCAGTTGCATCCGCTCCTCCTTTTGCATGCACGTAGCGATCAACTACTGCATTGTCCACTTTTCTTTCTGTGTGTTGTAGTTGATCTTGAAAGCATCATAAGCAGAGGGTAGAGAAGTCATGATGAAATGCACTAGGAAACCGTCACTAATTTCCATCTCTAAACCCTTAAGCTTATGGGCATATCGTTTATGGACATAATATGCTCACGAATACCGCTTCTCCCGTCATACTTAGTTGTCACAAGTTTCAGAATTAGAGTGGAAGCATGCGCCTTTAAGGTTCCTTTGAACTGATCCTCCACAAAAGCCAGATATTCTTTAGCAATCTTAGAATCAAGAATAGATCCTCTAATAGGCATGCTAATGGAGTTCTTAATGAACATGAGGGACATACGGTTGCATCTCTCCCATTTCTAATGCACCATTTTATCAGCAGCGGTGCTTTTGTCAGTGAGTTCGAGAGGAGCATCCTCTCTCAGTGCGTAATCGAAATCCAGTAATGCCAAAGTCAACATAAGCGAATCTTTCCAGGCAACATAGTTATCACCAGTTAAGGTAGTGATGCCGCAGTTGGGAACTGATAGTCGAAAAGATGAGAATAGTAAGATACATCATTAGAGAAGAACTTATAGTGATCTAAGGGGCGGCTAATTATCTAAGGCAGGCTGGACGACGACCATTTATGCTAATGAAGCTGTGATAACTATTCATAACACCAAAAAAACATAAGCTACTTAAATACAATGCTCTAGCTTTGGCTATACGCTATTTATTTAAGTATTAAATTGTCGACAATGAATGCAAACCATCACCTTTGGGCAAAAGTGAGACATTCAAAGTCCTAATGCAATACGCTCAGTTCACTAACATAATCTGTTACACATCACCTTTGAGCAGAAGTGAAACCTTATGGCACTTATGTGAACGAGCTACAATGCTTAACGAGATCTTTATAACTACCTAATGTGACACATCACCTTTAGGCAGAAGTGACACCTCAAATGTTATTGAAAGTTAAGCAAGGTTTAAGTAATGTTTTGATAAAACTGATACGTTAGGTTTTATCAAGATTCCATTAGTTAAGAATAAACCACCCGTTAGTGCATATTGAAACCCACGTAATCTTCTCTGGGGGTGCGGGGGTATGGCCCCTGCGGGGGTTCGGGTGCCAATGATATAATGGTTTGTAAATACCTTAATGTTCGGAAACAGAAAACTTGGTCAGGACACTCTTATGGGTCGGACACAAGTCATGAGGTCGGACACTGTTAAGAGGTCGGACACGCTTATGAGGTCGGACACAGACTTATGAGGTCGGACACTCTTATTGCTTTGGGAACACGTTTCTGTTGAGCTAATTTAGGAACCGATAATATCTCTTAATTTTAATTAGGATTCATTAGATTGTTGCCATATTTTAGGAGATAAATCTTTATCCTAAATTTTAGCTAAAAACAATCAATCCTAATTATAAGCAAAACATAATCAAATTTCGGATTCCGTTATGTATTCGAAGAACACTAAAACCGAAACTAAGAACATCATCATAAAAAAACACCATAACCGGAATCATAATCCTCGAACGTTAATAGATTTTATAAAAAACATCGTCCATCATCGATGTCGAATGCATTATGAGACCAAAATAATGAATCAAAACAGTTTTTTTTTTTTCAATCGGCTAATACGGCTGTTAGGGTTTTCAGCCGAAAGCCTTTTTAATCTGATTATTCAGGTTTCATAATTTGTTTTCCGATTTGATTCCGAAAGTAATGGAACTAACAAAATCGATCATGAGCAACATCGCTCTGATACCACATGTTGCATCAATCTTGTTAGTATGTAATGGAAAACACATAAACATGTACTTGAGAGATTCGTAAGACCTGCTACTGATGCTAAGAGCGTTGAGGTCGACATAACTATCAGTGTGTTCGAGTTCCCTTTAGGGTATGCAGATATGATGGCTAATGATCCATAGGAGGAATTAGTTATGGGAGAGAGGGAGATGGGCGAATTACTAATGGTGTTATGCTGATTTTGTTGTGTTACCCTAATCCCTAGTAATCTCTCTCTATTTATGCATACCAAGGGGACACTCTAGTTAGGCCCAACTAAGGATAAGTCCGTCCGTCAAAGACAAATCAGTTATGGGCTTAGAGAATTTAGCAATTGATCAAACATAATATAATGATTATAATGGCTACCGATAAATATACAAAACATAACGTATATTTATTCCAACATTAGTATGTTATTTGTATAACTAAAGTATGGGGGTTAATTATAGTGGTTATCAACCGACACGTGTGACGATTACTATGGAATGACACACCCCTTCAGCACATATAAATAACCCGATACCCCCTTCATTTGTAATTGGATGATTCATTAATATTATAGCAAGTATGTAAATTCTCTTTTGAATCCCAAAATTGGCATCAGAGCAGGTTTTAACACTCGGTTCCAAAGTTTCGCAAGAAAGGTCATCAACAGATCAATCCTCTGTTTTTTGGACAAGATACAGACAAACCATCAGAACCGTTTCACCGAATCACAAGACTATTTCCAATACAGAACGAACAGAAAGATCGTTATTTGAAAGTTTATTACCGTAGATCATAACAGAACCAGAAACCAGAGATTCCGGTGAGACATCAACAAAAAAGAAAACGTACATTTTAACGTTATTGAATCATGAACAAACGTTCTAAGTTAGCGAGTATCAAACCCGTGTGGTTCGTAGTAAGTCACTCAATGATTCGTATAGCAAGATACTCCGAGCCTTTTTGGTTCGTCGAGAACAACAATTAGCAAGTAACTCCGAGCCTTTTGGTTCGTTGAGAAATAGCAAGTAACTCCGAGACTTCGTGACTCGTTTAGTATATAGCAATGTACTCAGATCATTCGTGGATCTTCGAGTATAGCAAGTAACTTAGAACTTTTGTTCGTAGATAGTAGCAAGACAACTCCAAATTTTATTCATTGTATATAGCAAGTTAGTGCAAAGCCCCGATTAGCAAGTTAGTTGGGAGCAAGCAAGAAAATTAGACCTTCGTGGCAAATTAGACCTTTATGCCAAATTAGACCTTTGTGGCAAGCTAGACTTTTGTGGCAAATTAGACATTGGTTGCAAGTTAGACTTGTGTGGCAAATCTAGAAAGAAAACCATTGCTTCAAAATAAGCAAGCAAGAGTGTTAAGCAAATCCATAAAGTAGCAAGTTTAAAGCAAGACTGAAAAGAAAAAGTTCAAGAAGGTAAAACAAGAAAACATGGCAGAGAAAGATGACAAAAAGCAAGGAAAACTTACCGAGAAAGTCTTCATAAAAAAACAAATATCAGTAAGGACTACAAAATACAAAGAAATTAGGAAAGAATCAACAACCTCGGTTGACAACATTGCAAGTGAAATTTAATAAGATGTCAACAATAATGATGAAGAAAGTTAAGGCAAATGTGAAGTAAGAAGAAAGCAAAGAACGAGCAAGAATCTCTTCTCATGTATGAAGAAGAAGATCAACACTACTATAAAGCAAGAAAGGATAAGTCAAAATTAGAAAGGGGGGGGGGATGTTAGACCTAATATTTGATTTAGCCTAAGCTTAGTATGTTATTTGTATCATTATTGTATAACCAAAGCATGGGCAGTTATGGTGGTTATCAACCGAACATGTGTGATGGTATCATGGAAGGACACACCCTTCATCACCTATAAATAACCCCATACCCCTTTATTTATAAATGGATGAATCATACAAAAATTAGCAAGTTTATGTAAATCCTCTCTTTCAGTCCCTGAAGGCTATCTATGCGAGATTTCGCAAGGTAAATGTAGGTGGCTACAAACGCCTATAATGAGAGATGAGGATGTGGAGGTTAACTTGTGTAAAAAGTAAAAACATCAACGTCGCATAGGGTTTTTTTTTTTTTTTGAACGGCCAACGAATCAATTCCGAGCACTTTCGGGCACCCTTTTGGCGAATCAGGTACTCGAGAGCACCGGGCCACCAATTCCCGGGAAAACCCGACCACTCACCCGCCCGAAGGCACGACGGTGAAATAGTCGGTAAAAACCGGTCAGGATCAGGACTCGAACCCAAGCCAATGGCCGGGTCATCCCTCATTTCCCATCCACCAATGTCCTCCAAATGTAGCTAGTGGGAATTGAACCCAAGTCTCCCATAGGAAACTTTAGGCCCTCAACCAACTGGGCTACAAGTGTTGGACACGTCGCATAGGGGTTCATGATTGGATCTCGAATACATGTAATTTATTTATGACGGTTTGATTTTAGAAATAGCAATAAATTATGTAAAGTTCGATGTTTAAAATTAAATCTATAACCTATAACTATCTATAAATTACAAACCACAAAGAATATTACACCCAAAGTAATATTTTTATGTTATGAACTGAAATTAACTTTGTTTATTTATGACACACAAATCGATGTTTAAAATTGAAGTTAACTTTTGCAAGTCATAAAACAAATCGGTGTGTCATTGTTTGCGGGTCATTAAAGGTCTTTCTCAAATAGCGATGACAGTTTATTAAATTACGATTTTTTTTTAATGGACAACAAACATTTCTGTCCGATTACTCATGGGAGTTCCCACACGTACTATGGGCAGACCCCACGACCAACCCAATAGAGAGCCCATACGTACCTCAGGCGGCTAGCGTAGTCAGGCTGCCCATGTAATTCCTGAAACCGGGGAAAACCGAACCCCTCACCTACCCGTAGGCACGACGGTGAAGGATTGCTAAAACCTGAGCGAGATCAGAACTCGAACTCGTGACCATAGGCCAAGAGTCATCCATCATTTCTCATTATGTCCCTTGTGGGAATCGAACTCAGGACCCCTAAGAGGGATCCTCAATCCATATACTAACTGAGCTACCCGTAAAGGACAATTTAGAACGTTAAGATATTTCATTTAACTTCCATTGTCCAAGCTATAAACACATTTTTTGTTCTGAAAGGTAAGCTATAAACACATTTGATCAATGATTCAATTTAACCCTATAGATCAAAAGAAGACTGATCAAACACAATCATTTATATTATATAACTTGTTTATCATGCAGTCAAATGTAGTTTGAATTCATTGGTGAATATAAACACACATCAAGAAAATCTTAGCTCAATTTGTGATACACAATAAACCAAAACAAATGCAGTACGATTAAGTTTACCAAATAAAACCCAAAACAAAGTTGAAAGTGCCTCTTCTATATCTCCTCCTTAACCCCCCCCCCCCCCCCCCCCCCAACTAGTAGATGGATAGTGGCACACGGTAACAATCATGGAAGAAAGGATGTTGAAGCGCTTCCATAGCTGTTGGCCTATCACACGGACTCCATGAAAGAAGTGAAGCAATCAAATTAACCGCGTCCGAGCTTGCAGTCGGCAACAATTCAGAAAAGTGCACACCTGGATAATCTGGAAACCGATACAACATATTTTTTGCAAGATCCAGACCCGAGGACCATGTACTTTCTGTTGGGGTGCCTAACACACTGCATATTTTATGCATTACATCCGCATCAGAAAAACCATCAAAAACCGGTCGGTTGGTATATAACTCTGCCATGATTGCACCAAGTGCCCACATATCAACCGAAGAGTCATAAACAGGCGAACGTAGAAAAACCTCTGGGGCGCGATACAATAGTGTTGTAACATTATAATGTGTGTATGGTTGCTGACCATTCATCTCACGGGCAGAACCAAGATCACCAATCTTTATTACATTCTTTGAAACAAAAAGGTTCTCCGGTTTAAGATCACGGTGCATGTAACCCTTGTGATGCATGTATACAAGCCCTTGAAGGATCTGGAAGCATATGTTTCTAATCTCGGGCTCTGAAAAGGGCTGTGTTCGTTGAACCATACGTTTGTAGAGATCGCATTCCATGTATTCGAATATCAAGAACAGTGTGTTGTTATGTTTTATGATTTCCTTAAGCTTCACGACATTCGGATGATTCACAATCTTGATGAGTGCTTTGACTTCCTTCAAGTTCTTCCAGTCTTCGTTCGTGTCATCGATGAGTTTCTTGACTGCGACCACTTCACCGGTGTGCATATTCATCGCTTTCCATACAACTCCAGACGAGCCACGTCCAACTTGCATAATCTTTTTATATTTCTCCATTGTTTAGCAACTTTTTTTTCACAGGAATTCAAACTTAATTAAGAAGGCGAGTAGTGTGTTGAATATATATAATAAACCTAATTAGGGTTTGCATCTTGTTTTATAACACTTTCGGATATTTCGTATAAGGATTTGTATAGTTATCTTATGATTATCCGATTCTTTTATTTAATACGAGATAAATGTATATTTAAAACTTAGATTCTCTTTAAATAAAAGAAAACTATTTCTAAATTAAACAATGTTGAAATAATATTATTTTAGAGTAAATTGTTAAATTCGTCCCTGTGGTTTAACCATATTTGCTAGATAAATCCAAAACAAGTTTTTATCTCACCTGAATCCTTCAGGTTTCTGTTTCTCTGTCAAATCCATCCAAAACGTAAATCCAGTTAACTTAATTTTTCATTTAAATTTATTTTTTTATTTAATAAAACTTAATTTTTTTATTTAAATTTATTTTTTATTTAGTAAAACTTAATTTTTTTATTTAAATTTATTTTTTTAATGAATTTAATTCTATTTTTTAATTTTTTTTGTTGGAAATAGGTATCCGCTTATCGGTTATTTAATGTGACTATCAAAGTACGATTCAAAAAGTTACACTTTGGAATACGAACAAAGAAATAATATTTAATAGTTGAATATTATTAAGCACGAATAACTTCAATGCGGAATAAATATTTAGTGGAAAGATTATTTGAAACAATCGGCGATCATCGTTTGGAGAAACAAGAGTAAATTCCTTTTTGAGTCCCTGAGTTTTCTTGATTTTAACTACTTGAGTCCAACATTTTCATTTTTAACATTCTGAGTGCTTGTGTTTTATTTTTGTTATGGTTTGAGTCCAATTTTCTAACTCTGTTAGATTTTTTCTGTTAATATTTATGAAATGACCAAAATACCCCTACCATTAAAAATAAATAATTATTAAATATATACACACATTACATCTGCACACACACAGAGATCTCAACTCTCTCTCTCCCCCTTCTCTCTCTTCTCTCTCTCTCTAAGTACCAAATCCACCACCACCATACATCTTCAGCAACCACCACCACCATCAATCTCCACGATGGATGAACCACCATCAACGCAACCACCACTCGACATCACCCGAACCCAAACCATAACCAGACCTGACCCAGACCCAACGACCAGATCCGAACGACCAGACCCAACGACCAGACCTAACCCAGACCCAACGACCAGACCCAACGACCAGATCCGAACTCGCCCAAGCCACCACCACTGCAGACCACAACGACCACCCAAAATCCCTCACCATCGAAGCTAAAACCGGTCATCTCCACTCCGACGGTGGTGGTCTGAAAATCCCTTCACAACCCTATTTGGGTCTGAAAATCCCTTCACAGCCTATTTGGGTCATCTCCACCGTCGGCCGCTGTTAAAGAGGGGTGAGGGAGAGAGAGAGACGAGCGGGGAGAGAGAGAGGTTTAGAAAGAGAGGGAGAGGGAGAGAGAGAGAGACGGGTCTTGTTAGAGAGAGAGTGGCTAGGGTTTTTGAGTGGGGATGCGGTGGTGGATGGTTGAAGGAAGGCCAGTGGTGGTGGATAGTAGTGGTGAGGTGGGGATGCGGTGGAGGTTGTTGTGGTGTGGTGGTGGTGGTTTATGGTGTGGTGGATGGGTGGAGAAGAAAGTGTGACAGAGAGACCTTTATTATTATTATTATTATTATTATTATTATTATTATATATTATATTTTATTTATGCATTAAAGACTTGTACGTTATACCTTATGCATTACAGAGTTATACCTATGTGTAAAATCACTAAGATACCCTTATAGTTAACTGACTTGGTTAACGAAGTTAGAAAATTGGACTCAAACCATAACAAAAATAAAACACAAGCACTCAGAATGTTAAAAATGAAAATGTTGGACTTAAGTAGTTACAATCAAGAAAACTCAGGGACTCAAAAAGGAATTTACTCGAGAAACAATTATTCGGGCAGTGGATTAATTATTTGATATAATTAATAAGATTTTTTAAGGCATTGAACAATATAATAATTATCATTGGATAATAGTTAAAAATGGCGTTAAATGATCAAATGCATGGTCATTATTTGATATTAGCGATGATTAGATAATTATTGTTGGACGATAATAATAAACGTAGATTTATTATATAGAAGTGGTGTTTATCTATTAATGAGTTAAATGATAATATGTTTTATTATTTGATAATAAACATAAATACATATAATTAAAAAGTTAATTATAAAAGAACTTGGTGGTGATTAGTTAAGAACTCCTTAGAGAGCAAGCCAACAGTTTAGGAATTAAGATGTATATTACCTTTCTATATAAACATATTAATCTCCTAAACCACAACCCTAATTGTGTTTTAGCAACCACATAAGACAAAAGGAGTTTTGATCAAAACACAACACCACCACAACATCACCACCAATCGTCGCTACCTCCCACCGACGGCCACCCCTACACCGGCCGACATACCACCACGAGATGCACCACCCTAGGTTGGTTCCTCCTTAATCCGACGTAGCATCCACGCGTGTTCAACCTCTCAGCCGAGACCCACTCGCGGCTTACCACCCAAGCATCTATGAACAAAAAAAAAACACAAACAAACGTATATAATAGTTGATCAAAATAAGTGAAGAAATAATTATTTGTATTACACTAAACAAACATGTTACCATACGTTCACGAACCCAAAGCAACAAACGCGACATTTGTTCAGGTTTTTTTTCAGTTCAAATTTTCTAGCTTTTTATTAACGCATAATCGTGAAAAATTACATCAAGATAGCAGGCGGGCAACAAGCTGCATCGAACAAAATATCTTGTTCATGCTCGGTAATTTATTTAACAAATAAACACAAACAAACTTCTTACCAAACAATTCATGAACTTTTCACTATAAGTTTGATTCATTTGTAATCTTGTTTGTCATTTTGAAGTGCTTGTTAACTAATGGAGTTAAAAGTGATAGGCTCCAAATGTTACAAGAAACAAATTCATGGTCCACGAATTCCACCTTTTATGTGGCTTAGAATAAGGTTTAACAAACTAACCTCTCTCATCATCCCCCCACCTTAAAAAATCCTACATGTTTTCATAGCAGCATTTCATCGAACACTTCAACTGCACAGCCCCAATCAACAATCATGGCCGGTGTTCTTAATTTCACCACATTACCACCCATTACTAAACCCAATATCCGTCCCAACAAATCAAAACTATCAAACGGTAGCAGGGTTTTTGTTATAAAATCATCAACAGAAGTTTCAGATACATCTTCTTCTACTTCAGTAATCACCCCTCCGCCCAACTTTAAGGCGCCTGAGCCCAAGGTTTTTACTCCTAGATCGGATCAGGTTGTGGACCTCATCACTGCTAGTCTCAATCTGTTGTTTCGATTAGGCACTGGTGTTTTTGTTAATGGGTATGTTTTTTAATTCTTTGTTGGAGGTTGGAATAATTCCTTTTATGGGTTATCAAGACATTGGAAATAGATTAAGATGAATCCTGCAGCACATATTACTATTAATTAATGATTTAAGAAGAAATTATTTGTTTTTAAATGTTTTAATATAACAATGATGTTCAAGTTATGATTAAAGAAGAGTTTTTGATACCTTTGGGTATTTGGCACTGGAAGCTATTCGTTTTTTTGACCAGGGTCCAACGGGTTATCTATAGCAATGTTTTTACCCCGGGGCGCCAAGGATTTGTTTTCAGTAGAATAGGGTTCGCCATACAAAAAGAGGTGGCGGCGCAACTTATTGCCCGTTTGCCTGGTATTTCGATGTAATTTTTGCTTTTATGGAATGAATAGTACGTTGCAATTTAACACAAAATAAATAAATAAATAGTAATCTATATTTTAAGTTGTTTAGATTCAAGGGAGAGGACACGAAGTTATTGCTAGGACTGAATGAACGAACATAAATCGTTTAGTTTTTTTTTTAATCACCGGTGCATAGTTTTTGAAATTTTTACTTTTTACGTATAAATGCGTATATATCATGGATATAAAAAACCATTAAACTAAGTTGTTCATATGTTTTGTTAATATTTAAACGTTTACCTACACGTTTGTAGGTTACGTCACATAACCTACATTGTGTACTGTGTAGGTTATGTAAATAAATGAAACATGTTCAAATTTTTTATTTTTTTTTTTTTTTTTTGGTCTTAAATAAACATTGCGTTTCAAACATTTTCTTATATTTTAAAAGTTTTTAAGATTGAAAAAACTTATTGATTTGTTTTGTTCTACATGTTTCGAAAAAAACGTGTCGTCTAGAACCCTGCCCTTAGATTAAATACCACATAAACCTGAATGTATGCAATGATGCTGTAATTGTTGGTAATAACTTTAGTTGATGATATGTGATGTATTAGGTACTCTGTTTCTTTTGTTCCCAAGAATGAGATTCCTTCTGGCCAATATGGTCTTGGTGTTGGAGGTAATGTATATGGCTATCTCTTACCATGTTTGAGTTATTAAAAGATTACTTCATATAATAGTGTTTGTTTAAATTGTAATGTTAATCACTAAGATGCATGGTATGCTATGCTTGCAGGCTTTGTAGCAAAAGAGAGCTCAAAAGTAGGCCCCAGACCCGTAAAACCTATCGAAATATACGAGTTTGAAGGGTACTTATAGATTCTGTTTATTTGTTATGTTATTCTTTTTTTTTTCTTTTGAAGTTTTGATTGCTAATTGTGCATTTTCATGGAATATGTGGAAAACTTCAGCTGCCCTTTCTGCCGTAAGGTATGATCCACATTTTGGATAATAGTTTCGTATTCTTGACGATTTTTAAAATGATTATGTTTAGTGACTTGTTAAGACTAATATTAAATGTAAGTAAATTCATGCATCATAGTAAGTTAATAACTCTTTTGTTTGATTGAATTCAGGTGAGGGAAATTGTTGCAGTGTTGGATCTTGATGTAATATATTATCCTTGCCCAAGAAATGGTCCAACATTTCGTCCCAAAGTTGTCCAAATGGGTGGGAAACAGATGTTTCCTTACATGGTATGCCGCTTAATACTCTCGTTTATGCATCATTTATTTTCTGAATACTGCCTGACAAGTTAAGGTTTTTTTTTTTTTTTTTTTTTTTTTTGCTTCAGGTAGATCCAAATACAGGAGTTTCAATGTATGAATCGGATGACATTATAAAGTATCTTGTTCAAAAATATGGTCAGCATTTTTTTTTCACATCCTTCTTGTTTTTGTTTAGTTTTTCATCGTTATTATGTTACGTGGCAAAATGGTATTATGTGTGGGTCGGGTTGGATTGGCACATAACACTTATTGTTCAACGTTTATTATTAATGGTTAGTGTATGGAACATGAATACAGAACCTATAGCATCCCAACAATAGTCTAATTGTTTATATAAATTGATTTAGGAGGGGTTGTCATTAGAGAACAAGTGTTTAAAATATGTATGTTTAAAATAATGTTAAGGCAGACAAAAAATTGCTCTGTTAGTTCACAAAATATTTTGTTCCAGGGGTCTTACCGGGAGCAGTCTCTCTTTCTCCCGAGATGGAGGTAAGGTTTGTCTCCATCTCACCCTCCCAGTAGGGATGAGCATTTTTTATTGAGTGCCGGTACTGAACTGATACTGACCAAACAAAATCGATTTAGGGTTTTTGTTTTTGGTAATAGTCGGGTTTTGGTATTTTTTTTTTGCACTACTAGTACCGTTCCGCGTACCGCCATGATCGGTACAATATGCGGTTTATAATTTTACTCATTTTCGGTATCGGTACTTTCTAGTACGTTACCGGTACTATACTGTACCGAACCGATACCAACCAAACAAAATCTTTACTGGTATTCATTTTTCAGGTTTTCAGTGTCGGTAGTAGTCTTTTTACTTGTTTTCGATTTTCGTATTTTCTGGTACGGTATTGTTACTATACCGAACCGATACCGACCAGACAATCAAAACTGGTATTCATTTTTAGAATTTTTGGTTTTGCTACTAGTCGATTTCGATATTTTCCGGTATTTTTGTAGTACTAGTACTGAAGCAGTACCGTACTACCAAGATCAGTATGGTATTTGTGTTATATCTTTACTCGTTTTCGTTACCGGTACGGTACCAATCTTATCGCTACTCCTTAGACCTAATGACTGGGATTTTTACCGGGTAGGTTTGTTTGTTTGCTTTGTTAGTTCGTCACAATGATCGTATACATCTTTGTTAAATGTTTTTTTTTTTTTTTTTTTTTCTTCAGGAGATGGAAATGTGCCAATATCTTTATCACTTGGCCTGCTGACAGTAAGTAAATATAAATATAATTTCCAAATTTTGATCTTTCATATTTATATAATATACAATTATACATCATAGTTTATCAAAATTTCTTTTTAACTAACTTTTTTACAGACTTTGAGTGCAGTTTTGCCATGATAGGTCGTATGGGAAAGGTACAGTTTATGTAAACGTCTTAGTAACCATTAGCTGCTATTATTCAAACTTTTTTTAAATATTTATGGATACCCTTTTCAAAACACTCCTATCTTTGCAGGGGAACATGTATACGAAGGCAAAAATGCCACCACAACCTCTTGAAGTATGGGCGTATGAGGTAAAGATTAAAAATGGGTAATTCTTGGTATGGGTCAACTTGACCCGAAACACTTTTGGTCCGCAAGTTATAGTATTACAAGTATAATTTGACTTGATTGATTTAGCATGTTACATGCATTTAAATACACTCTTGGGCGACTTTCAACCCATTTTGACCCGCTTCCTTTTAGAAATACATTACTACAAATATTATTTGAATGACTTGATTTAGTAGGTTGCATGCATTAGCACCATAATTTTTATGATTAGCTATTTATTTTCCTTAATCTAATACCGCCTCTATTGTTGTTAGGCGTCACCTTTTTGCAAACTTGTGCGTGAAGTACTTGTAGAATTAGAGCTGCCACATCTTCTTCACAGGTAAAGTCTTCTACTTTTGAGACCATCATTTAATTGTGCTTTTTTTGTGATACATTTATCTTTTTCCACATTGTTTTAAAGATTAATTGTGTAATCTTTAACGATTATATTTAATTTGACACCATTACAGAAAAAAAGCAAAACGGAACATTCCCTTTTTTTTAAACCAAGGCATCTAAACGCAGATGTGGACGTTAGTTTAAATGTGCAGTTTTTTACTTGAAAATGTTTTTTCTTCTTATGCTGCATAAGCTAACCCATGTCATATAAAGATATTGTATGAGTAATAAGCGTTACGGTGTGCGCATATAATGCATATATGTGTGGCCCTTGGGGGCAAAAGTAAAGTTGCACTAGTTTTAACGTTATTTTACTAATTTCGTGAAAATAACGTTAAAAACGACGGCGGTTAATCATGCATCATGTGGTGGCGTGGATAGCCAAAAGACAAAGGGGTACATGCACCGATCGGGTTTGTCCCGATTGCTAAGTGTTCTGTGCCTTATGTCCAAGGCTTGATACCAAACCACATCGAGCCGGGGGTCTCATTGGAAGCAGCTTCTCTATTCTTAGGGGTAGAGATAAGGCTGTCTACATCTTACCCTCCTCAGACCCTACCTTAGCTTTGCTATAGGTGGGATTAACTGAGTATGATGATGATGATGATGATGTATGAGTAATAAGCGTCACCAAATCAGTAATTTTCATACAACTTTCTTTTTTTCAGTTGCGCTCGTGGCAGCCCAAAACGACAGGAATTATATGAGAAGACTGGGCACTTCCAGGTTTTTTTTCATCCAATTTAAAATTCCAATAGTTGTTTTTAATTGAGAAGTGAGTAGTCACGCAGGTCGTGAAATGAATCAAAAGGGGTAAATTTATGTATGGTTTGAAGCGGTCAGGTCTGTGTGACCTGGAAACATATTCCCAAAAATTTTCTTTTTTCAAAACACTTGGTGTGACGAATATACTCAAATACGATTTACAGTTGTCGGAAGTTTTTTTAGAAATCTAAGTTTGTAAAAGAAATGATTTAGAAGGTTTTGTGCGTTAATAATTAACTTCTGGTGACTTTTGACGAGTTCATGTTGTTTCCTTTTAAGCTATTATATCAAATTTTCCGTTTTGACTCATCAAAGAATAACCCGAATCAACTCATTCATAAATGGTAGAAATAATACAGTTTTATTTCTATCTGAATTATATCAATTTTAATGACAGGCGCCCTACTTAGAGGATCCAAACACTGGGGTTAAAATGTTTGAGAGTGCTGCAATAATCGATTATTTACGAGCTACATATGCTCTTTAAAAAGGAAAAGTGATTAATGATATACCAAAGTTGTTCTTGATCCCTTTTATGTATATTAATGTGATGAACATTAGAGAATGCTTTCTTATGAAGGTATATTGCAATAGAAATATATGCAAAAGTGTATATTTATTTATATATCAAGAAAATATAATGGTTAGATACTAATGCGTTTTGTACAAATGATGTTGACAATAATTTCAAAGCTACAGAATCCTATGTTGGGTTGCTATAAAAGGGAAAATTCCATGGCCTGGCTCATGAGTCGTGATAATTGTTTCATGTACATGGGTTGAATCGATGAACCCTAACGTGACTTTTTTATTCGTGTCAAAGACATCAACCCTCATAGGGATACTTAAAAGAAATTGTGCAACTTTAACATGGTCAATGTAACCCATTCATCTAGACTCGTCAAATGTGAAGGAATGTGTAAATGCTTGCCCTTTCTCATTCATTTACATTCAATTTATAGATACAAACTAATAGATTATAATTATGTAAATACTTAAATGTAATTGAATTGAATTAATTATGTAAATACTTAAATGTAATTGAATTGATTATAATCTATTAAAATGGATTGGTGGGGGTTGTAATCAAGTCCTAAATAGGTTGTAGACTGGTTTTATAAGTGGGCAAACGTAGTATAAATGGGTTATAGTTTATAATGTAGCTTGTTTATGGGTTTAAGACCATGTGTTGTTGGGGGCATTATAGATTAAAATATTAATAAAGTGAAATGTGAGGCTTTATGTAAAAGGAATGTGTAGTTGAAGAGGGGCTGTATGAGAACTTTATAAAAATATTTTATGGTTTGATTGGGTGTAGAAGTTGGGTTTTATTGGGTGTAGAAGGGGTGGTGGTAGAAATTGAATTTTTTATGGGTGCTTTTTTTTTTAAAGGACAAGGGGGCAGAGCGTTATAGTCATCACGAGAGTGAAAAAAAATCCCATAGCCCCCCCCCCCCCCCCTAGAGGGGTGTTCCCGGCGCTATAGGGCTCAATCACGCCATGGACGGCGGCCACTACCGATGATCTAAAAAAACATACTTGCAATAAAAAGTAGATTGGAATAATGAAAAGTCACGGGTCAAATTGGAGGAGCTCTCCTCTCCCAATCCACCCAAAAAAGAGAAAGCAGATAGTCATGGTGCTTTACATATAAAGCCAGAAATTAGGCTAATTCCAAAGAGAAAAATCAGTCAAAATTTTGGAACTACATGCCATCTTTTGACCAAAGTAGGTAAGAGGGTAAAAAGCATATTGTCATTTAAATATTCTTGAAAGAAAGAAAGAAAGAAAGAAAAGAATCTCACATTCAATGAGATTGTAAGAGTGTGTTTGGCATGAGGTTTGAAAAATCAAAAATGAGGTAAAGAAGATGAAAGAGACAAGTGTTGTTTGTTTGTTTTAAGCTAATGGGTTTGAAATTTTGGTTAATATAGTTTGGACAAATATGTTAGTCGTTGTTATATCCGCGGAACTTGACCATTTGGTTGTGTTAGCCTATGAGCTATTTTTCCGAACAAATATTGTCTTTGGCAAGTCATATAGTACCAATGTCTACGACATAGGATTCTAACGACGGATATGAATACAAACTGACAAAGTCATCATTCATACATCTAGATATTAAGGATGGTAGGATATGATACTATGCAGATCTCTAACAATATATGTGAAGAGGCATAAGCATTTATACCGCGGTTCGCCTCAAAGAACGGACCAACGACACTAGGGCACGGGATGATACCTCCATAAAGGGATGTATAGCCCACCCCCGGAAGTCAAGAGGGTCCGAATAATAGTACAACAAGGGGTCCGAAGTAAAGTACAACTTTTCTGACAGCTATAAATACCCCCTTCAAAGTACAATCAACACACGAATGCATAGACTCCGAGTCTCACTTTCTCTCTCTACTTTCTCTCACTAAACAAATACTTATCCTCACGCCGGGGGTGGTTACAGAGAGGCCCTCCCTCCTCCTCTGTAACGAGCCTAACGGTCTTTTACCTTGTGCAGGTTTAAGCTTAGGTTCGGAACATTCAGATCCATCTCAAGTCGTGCCTGTTTTAACTGTGATTGCAGGTTCGTCCACCTTTTGGATCTTCAATTGGCGCCATCCGTTTGTACAACCGTTTTCTATACCCTTAAAAGGTAAAGATCGCGACGGTTTTTCCCATGGCGGCTTCATCCGAAGGTTTTGTTATCGAAGATGTCACAAACACTGAACAGGGTGACGGAGCAACCACTGTTGCGGCCTCCGTTGTCCTAACCCCGTCTGCAGGGCTCACTAACGTTTCCCGAACAAGTCAAGATACCGCACCAGAGTTTGACACAGACTTTTTGCTCAAAAACCGTGATTTCTTGTTGCAACTTAAAGCACAACAAGAAAAAGAAGCAAAACTTAAAAGCGTGCAGGTAAACCTATTCTCCACCGACGGAGTTCAAGCACCATCCGGACATGGTACGGGCCCTGTTGCACAAGTCACTTACTCCACCGTGGTTACTACTCCCGACCTAGGGACCCCGCAAGGGAGCTGCTTCCCATCGGGACACCACGCAGTCACACAGCCTGTCACCACAGTGGCAAAACAACGACCAGCCGTCACTACCGCGGAAGACGACCTTACCACTCCTTATCGCCCAGCCTATATGGCTGCATACTCCAAATTTGCTCCCCGTATCGCCAGCGCTCCTCTACCGGCAAAACTAAAAATGCCTACAACGATCAAAAGATATGATGGAACAACGGATCCGGATGATCACATCCATGATTTTGGAGGAGCCGCGGAAATCGAACTATGGCCCATGCCTGCATGGTGTCACATGTTCGCCCAAACCCTTACAGGGGCGGCTAGGGTGTGGTTCGACGGTTTGGCACCAGGTGAGATCGCGAATTGGACGGAACTCCGCCGCGCTTTTCTACAAAATTTTTCCCAACAACGGCGATGCTCGAAAGACATCACCGAGATCCACAACATTCGTAGAAAAGACGGCGAGTCATTGGAAAGGTTCATAGACAGGTTCAATAAGGAGAGCATGCAGATCAGTGGAGCTGTTGATCAATTACGGATATCCGGTTTTTGCCACGGAGTCCGAAATAATCAGCTCGTGGAAAAGTTACATGAGGATCTCCCAAAAACCATGGAAGTTTTAATGGAACGGGCGCGAGCTTTCGCTCGAGGAAAAAGTGCTTGTAGCCAAACGTATGATAACGAGTATCGCTCTTCTTCAAGAAGCAGCTCGTGGAAGAAAGGCTCGGGAACTCCAAGTTCGGAGCGAAACAACTCCTGGGGTAAAAACAGATCCCAACCTTACTCCCGAAGTGATAAAAGTTCCACCGGTCGAAGCTCCTCCTCACACCGGGGGTCAAGCTATTCCGAGCTATTAAAATCTCCCAGTGAAATACTCAGCACGGAAAACATCGACTTCCCAAAACCCCCGAGGCAAAAACCCACATCTGACAAGAACACCAAGAAGTATTGTGATTACCATCGAGCTAGGGGACATGACACGGATGACTGTTGGTCCCTAAAGCAAGAAATTGAGAAGGCCCTTAAAGCGGGCAAGCTGTCGCATCTGGTAAAAGAAATCAAAGAAGGAAAGGCAAGCGTTGCGAACATCCCAAATCCGAATGATCAAGCAGGGATACATATGATTCGAACCCTCAAGCAGCAGGGGGTTAAAAGGAACAACGATCATATCATGGCGTGGATGGCTCAGCCAATAACTTTCCCTTCCATCCCGCCGGACGATTACAAGGAAGGTCCGATCGTTGTATCCGGGATCGTGGCTGGCCATAAAACTCACCGAATCTATGTGGATGGGGGAAGTGCCTCCGAGATAATGTACCTTCAATGTTTCCAGTTGTTAGCAGAAGCTTCGCAACAACGGCTTATTCCTGTCTCCATGCCCCTCGTCAGCTTCTCGGGAGAAATTGTCCAACCAATCGGACAACTATCCCTCCCAGTTACATTCGGCTCTGGATCATTACAAAGAACAGTCATTCTCACCTTTTTGGTGGTCGGTTCAAGATCAGTGCACAATATCATATTGGGTAGACCCGGAATGAAAGCATTCGGGATGGTAACATCTACCATCCACGGAGCTTTAAAATTCCCCACAGAAAAAGGGATAGCTACCTTGGAATCTGAAGTAGGGCTCGGTATATCCGAAGTACGACAGTCTTTGGGTTCAGGGCATGATGATGATAACTCGGGAGGAACGGGGTCCGAAATTGTTGAAAAGTGGTCGGTGCATCCAAGATTTCCGGAACAGAAACTATCTGTTGGTACGCAGCTCCCCACCAAAGCCCGAGAGAAGCTATGGAATCTGCTCTCAAATTCACTAGATGTTTTTGCATGGGAACACTCGGATATGACCGGGGTCCCACGAAGCCTGGCGGAGCACAAGTTAAACACTTATCCTGGTATAAAACCAGTAGCCCAGAAGAAACGGAGTATGGCTCCTGATCGTGTCAAAGCCATTGCAGAAGATGTAAAGAATCTGTTGAAGGCCGGTATCATTCGGGAAGTACGATATCAAACTTGGGTAGCCAATCCTGTGCTTGTCAAAAAGCAGGATGGAGCCTGGAGAATGTGCGTCGATTTTAAAGATCTGAATAACGCATGCCCAAAAGATTGTTACCCCCTCCCAGAGATTGATGTAAAGGTAGATGCCGTGGCCGGATTCCGACTGAAATGCTTTCTTGACGCCTATAAAGGCTACCATCAGATTCAGATGGCCGAAGGTGATGAAGATAAAACAGCATTTGTCACGAACAACGGCCTGTATTGTTACACTAAAATGTCGTTCGGACTTAAAAATGCTGGGGTTACCTATCAAAGATTGATGGATTCAGCCTTCAAAGATCAGATAGGAAGGAATCTCGAGGTTTACGTTGATGATGTGGTAATAAAAAGCATGACTGAAGACTCCATGATCGAAGACATCAAGGAAACCATTACCAAACTTCGGGAGATCAACATGAAGTTGAATCCCAAGAAATGCTCCTTCGGCCTCGAGGAAGGGAAGTTTTTGGGAGTAATGATGGCTCGGGAGGGTATAAAAGCCAACCCGGAGAAGGTCGAAGCAGTCTTGAAAATGCAACCGCCGAAGTGCCTAAAAGAAATGCAGTCCCTAAATGGGCGTCTTGTGGCCTTGCACCGTTTCCTCTCAAAAGCTGCCGAAAAAACGCTCCCCTTTATGAATGTTTTAAAAAAGAGTTTGGGAAAAGAAAAATTCGAATGGACCCCGGAGGCAGACACTGCCTTCGAGGAGTTAAAAAAGTGCTTGGTAAACCTGCCCGTCTTAACCGCTCCCGAACCAGGAGAAACGTTAACGGTATATCTCTCGGCTTCAGAAGGAGCAATATGTTCCGTCCTCATTGTCACCCGAGCCACGATCCAGAAACCGGTATATTACATCAGCAGGGCCCTCCGAGAATATGAGGTCCGCTATCCGATACTCGAAAAGTTGGCCCTGGCACTCGTCCACACCTCCCGAAGGCTCCGTCGATACTTTCAAGCCTTCAATATTGAGGTGCAGTCCGAACACCCGATACTAAACATCTTGAGAAAGCCAGAGTCCTCCGGCAGAATGACCAAGTGGGCTATTGAGCTCGGGGCATTTGATATCACTTACAAGACACGAGGCCCGGTCAAGGGGCAGGCAGTAGCAGATTTTTTGGTTGAAATCCCGAAAAGCTTAATGATTGAGTCTATAACACCCTCGGAGCCCACGTGGTCTCTACATACAGATGGGGCTTCAGGCACGGAAGGATCGGGAGCGGGCCTGGTTTTATGTGAACCCGAAGGACGAGAGCTGCTTTATGCAATTCGCCTGAATTTCAAGAGTTCAAATAATGAAGCCGAATACGAAGCACTTTTGGCCGGGCTGCGGCTGGCCAAAAAGGTAAAAATATACCGTAATAATCACCAAAACTCCCTGCTAAATGCAAAGTACCATAAAAATCTAAAGTGCATATGCCTTTTACAGGTTATTGCACATGTCGATTCTTTGCTGGTTGCAAACCAGATATTCGGGGATTACGAGGCTAAAGAACCAAATATGGTTCTTTATTTAGCCGAGGTATGAGATCAATCTGAATCTCCTAAACTCTCAAACCCCAGTACGAAATCGACTAATCATTGCTTCATAATGCAGGCTAAAAAACTGATGAAACAGTTTGAAGCATGTCAGGTGGTGCATATCCCTGGAAGCAAGAACAAGAAAGCAGACGCATTAAGTAAACTCGCCGCCACAACCACTGATATTGCAAACCAAGAAGTACACATGGAAGGACTACAAAGCCCAACGGTCCATGCAGCCGAGGTCTTATCAATCAACTCACAGACAGACAGTTGGATGACCCCCATAATACAGTACTTAACAAACGATGTTGTCCCGGAAGATAAGGCAAAGGCTCGAAAGTTAAAAGTCAAAGCTCTCCAGTATCAGATGATTGACGACCAATTGTACCGAAGGACGTTCCTAGGACCGCTTCTCAAATGCGTAGACTTGAACGAAGCTACGTACATTATTCAAGAAATCCACAGGGGGATATGTGGAATACACTCCGGTCCTAGAATGTTGGTGGCCAAGATAATGAATGCCGGATACTTCTGGCCAGGAATGCACAATAGCGCCGTATCCGAGCTCCAGAAATGCGATGAATGCCAGAGGCACGCGCCAGTTAGCCTTCGAGCCAAGAATAACCTAATCCCGGTAACAGCGGCATGGCCGTTTCAACAATGGGGCATCGACATCGTTGGACCCTTTCCAAAGTCCACCGGAGGTATGAAATTCCTGCTAGTAGCTGTGGACTACTTCACAAAGTGGGTCGAAGCTCGACCACTCTCCAAAATTTCGGGAAAGGAAGTAAAGAAGTTCGTCTGGGAGCAGATAGTGTGTCGCTTCGGGTTACCTCAGACAATAATCAGTGACAATGGAAAGCAGTTTGCAGACAACCCCTTCAAAAAATGGTGTCAAGATCTGCATATCCAACAATCATTCGCCTCGGTGGCCCATCCGCAGGCGAATGGCCAGGTGGAGCGCATAAACAGGAGTTTGGTCGAGGGGATAAAGAAAAGGCTGGGAAAAAGAAGAAGCGGTCGGGTGGATGAGCTCCCTAATGTCCTATGGGCTCACCGAACTTTCACTAAAACCAGCACGGGAGAGACACCTTTCAGCCTGACATACGGGACTGAAGCAGTCATACCAGTCGAGATCGGGTCTCCTTCTCGCCGAATTCATAGCATCGAAAATAATGACAAAGAGCTCCGAATGAATCTTGACCTGCTAGACGAGCGAAGGGAAGCCGCAGCTATCAAAGAAGCTCGGTACAAGCAGAAATTAGAAAAATTTTACAACTCCAGGGTAAAAGAAATCTGATTCAAACCCGGAGATTATGTGTTCCGGTGCAATGAGGCAAGCGGTGTGCAAAAAGGAAAGATGGCCGCGTCATGGGAAGGGCCATATATCATCAAAACCGCAGGAGCAAAAGGTGCCTACACCCTCCAATCCTTAGAAGGAAAAGATATACCTCGCACCTGGAACGGTGTTCACTTGAAAAAATGCTATATGTAAGCATTACCAGCTTTTTACTTAGGTGTTTCGTTTCCCTATTGTAATGTGGGATGTGCCATTCCCCACCTTCCTTATTTCCTGTAACCATCCGAGACGTAACATACCTCGGTCAAATATTAATAAAAAGCTGGTCTCTTTATTCTAAATACTAAGGTGCTAATATTAGCCGAAGCTCAAAAGCGAGCTCGACATAACAAAAGCCACGTGGTATCAAACAGGATTAGCAAAAAAGAGACGGACCAAAGTGGATAAGTTTTGGTCCGGATCTAAAACTAACCTAGAGAAAGGCACCTTATCTATTTCAAAGCATAGTCATAAAAATAAAAAGGGGAAAGCCTAAAACACCGGCACGCGGCATGGACAATAGCCGCGTTCCGGTAAGAAAGCCCCATAAACCATGGTTATCTAAATATATAAAATCTCGCGAGAAAAACCAGGACGTAGTATAAGCGTGGACGCATGATCAACTAAGCTACGGACCTCCCTCTATGACTTAGTCATTTAACCAAAGGACTTTACCTAAAAACAAAACACATCATAAAATAAGCACAACAAACGGAGCCCGAACCTATGATGTGATTCGGGCCCAGCTTACGATCAAATAAAAGCTCGACCATAATAGGTCCGAGCTAGGTGGTACTTGTCCAAAATATTACAAAACAAAGTCCGGACCACACAAAGGTCCGGAACGAATAAAATTGTCTGAAAATATAAAGTGTTCAAGAGGGAAGCTTAAAACCCTCAAAGGCCTCAGGAATAGACTCCGGAGGACCGGTCACTTGGTCAGCAAGCTTCGCAACCTGCGGAAAGACAAGAGTATCATAAGTCTCAACCGCGGCGAGAAGTTGAGTGTTGGCATCGGGTTTAAATGTGGGATTCTTCTCCAGTGGGATCCCTTTAGCAGCAGCTGCATAGCCAGCCTTCAATCCCTCATTGAACCCGGCAGCATTCATGGCATTGACAACCCCACTCACAACTTTCTTTATGATCGGGCCCTTGTGAACGAAGCCCGTTAAGAGCTGAGCTCCTTCCGTAAGGAAAAATTTCTTAAAACCAAAGAGCTCGTCAATGTTGGCCACCAGCTCTGCCCGCTCCTTCTTCCAAGCTTCCTCATCATCGGCCATCTTCTTCTCGGCCGCAGCACACACTTGCCGGGCCACCTTCTCCCCTCTCAGGGCATCATCTCGTTCTGGGTCAAGAGAAAGTTTAGCAATTAAAAAAGAAGTAAAAAGGAAAAGAAACATGCTTATGGGAGTACGTACCAGCTGTCAATGCATCCGTCCCCTTCCGCAAAGTCTCCATCGTAGTCTCCATTTGCTTAATCACATATTGAAGCTCTTTGGTGGATGAGGCATGAGCGGCTTCGGAAGAGTTAAATTTTCTTTTCAAATTTTCTAACTCTTTTAGAGCTTTGTCTCGGGCTTCGGCCGCAGAGGCCAAGGCCTTCTGGGAAGAAGAGGCTTGTTGCTGGGCACTCTTCAAGTTATCTTGAAGTTGCTTCAAAGCCTCAGAACTACCTCCCGCGGCCACCTTCTTCCGCAGCCTGTCCCTATCCACCTCCGCATCCATCCATCTCCTATAAGCTTCGGCCACTAAAAAGTTGGATTGGGCCTGGTTCACCAACAAAGCTTCGCATAAGGTCGGAGACTCCATGCCATGATAATACTCACGGTCAGCCGGAGTATCCAAGTTGAAAAGCATCATCCGGGCCGAAAGGGCATCCACCACTCTATCCCCGTTCTTCAAATCCCACTCCGGGGAAAACTTTTCATCTGCGGCCGAGGCACCTGCCCCGGCATCTCCACCTACCATCTCTGCAAAACCACATATGGTAAACACCTCAGTCTCGAACCAACTTGGGGGGAAAGCAGCATCATTATCCCCCATGCCAGAATGAGAAAGAAGTGGGGATTGACGAAACTCACCAAACTGAACTCCCTTCCCTGGAGCCTTGTCAACTACGGGACTTTCCAATCCCAGAAAAGCGTCCTCCTCTTCTTCTTCTTCAATTGCCACTGTTTCACCAACTTGGTTAACCTGAGGATGATCTACCATTAGTACCGGGGCTGAGTCACGGGAGGATTGGCCTCCGTACAAGTGATTTTCAAGGTTATTCAAAAGATTAGAAAATACCTTATCAGGATGATCTAAGAATCTCAACTTTTTTGGAGCCTTCGAACTAGCCCCGGTACCCTTCGCCCCAGCTCGTTTCCTCTTTCCAGAATCCTTGGAAACAGAAGTATCGGTCAAAGACCTATTTTCCACGTTTCTTGAAGCACCGGGAGAAACGGATTTAGTGGCACTAGAAGGATGGGCGGTTGCACCTGGCGCGGGAGCTGAAGTAGTATCCTTAGGCGAGGAATTCGTTGAAGAAGGAAGAGGAATGGCAGAAGTCTCCCTCTGGGCAACATCAGTGTTGACACCTTCCCCGGTGGTCTCTGTAACAACTCCAGTGGTCACGCCTTCTCCCCCGGCCCCGCTAGCTCCAGTCGCGGCAACTAGGGCAGGACGGATGGGCTGCTGAGCTCGGTGGATTTGATCCAGGATAGCTTCACTTTGTTCCAAATCAACATGAGAATATGTTAAGGCCGAATCATTGAAAGTATTGAGCTTCAAGCTATCAAGCAGTGACATTTCTGCACAACAAGGGACACAAAGTGTTAGAAAATTAAGGCTAAAAAAGCTTTAAGAAAAGACAGTAAAGTGCAGACTTCTCACTCACCCTCGCCATCATATAAAACTACCGGCCACCGATCATGCAAGTCCCAGTTACCACTGATACAGCCTAAAACGAGCATGTGCTCTGGATACTTCTGTATATTGGTTTTGTTCTCGGCAAGACTCAAATACAAGTCACGGTTATACCTAAACCTCTTGGGCAAGTCCCAGTCAGAGGATTCGTACCGCGTGCACCACGTCATGTCCGCAGGTAGACACCGGTCATCAAGCCAAAAGAACTGATTCTTCCAGTTTTTTAAGCTAGTGGTTTGATAGTCATGACAGCTCTCCAAGGATCTCCGCTTCTCAAAACTATACCAACTTCCCTGTTTGGTCAGCTTGTAAAAGCATCGGAACACATTCAAGTCTGCACCCTTCTCCAAAGCCCGGCAGGACAACTCGAAATGACTAACACGGCTAAGGCCAAAGGGGTTTACTTGTGAAATATGCACCTCATGAAACCGCAGAACCCGCATCAGAAACTTAGTGAAGGGGACGCGGTAGTTTGCAAAATCGCAGACCCGGGTATAAAACCCAAACTTCCCTTCACGAAAGGGGTAAACGGGTTCGTTTGGTTCGGGGAGAACCGGGTTCAGACCACGAGGTATCCTATATTCATCTAAAAACTTAGCTAACCTATCCGAAGACAACTTCGAAAAGGTAGTACCCATATCATCCTTCACCATCCTTAGATAGCGACTAATCAGAAATGAAGCTAGGGAAAGAGGGAACACACCTTAAAACGGTTGCAGATATTGGTCTTGCAGAGAAACGAACGGGAACGACAGGGAAGCTCCGGCTTGGAAGAGAGTAAAAAGGAGAGAGATTGAGTAAAACAGTAGAAAAGTAAAAAGAAAAAAGAAGAGGGTTATATATAGAGGGCTGAGACCGTTGAGATGACAGAGTGGAAAACAGCTGGACAAAATGAACGGTCCAGATCATCTCGACAACTCAACCGCCATCACATCAACGGAACCATCATATGGCTATAAATGCGTCCACGTGTCCCTCCATGTTTAGACAGCTGGCGTGGACACATGTCGAAAATCCTCACCACTTCCATGAAATGCCGTAACTTAACCCGGAGGCCACAAAATACCTCAGTCCAACAAGTTACTTGTAACTTGAGGACTTGGGAAGACATGAAGAGGTATAAGCATTTATACCGCGGTTCCTTCACCTATGTTACGGTCACACTTCAGTCCAACAAGTTACTTGTAACTTGAGGACTTGGGAAGACATGAAGAGGTATAAGCATTTATACCGCGGTTCCTTCACCTATGTTACGGTCACACTTCAGTCCAACAAGTTACTTGTAACTTGAGGACTTGGGAAGACATGAAGAGGCATAAGCATTTATACCGCGGTTCCTTCACCTATGTTACGGTCACACTTCAGTCCAACAAGTTACTTGTAACTTGAGGACTTGGGAAGACATGAAGAGGCATAAGCATTTATACCGCGGTTCGCCTCAAAGAACGGACCAACGACACTAGGGCACGGGATGATACCTCCATAAAGGGATGTATAGCCCACCCCCGGAAGTCAAGAGGGTCCGAATAATAGTACAACAAGGGGTCCGAAGTAAAGTACAACTTTTCTGACAGCTATAAATACCCCCTTCAAAGTACAATCAACACACGAATGCATAGACTCCGAATCTCACTTTCTCTCTCTACTTTCTCTCACTAAACAAATACTTATCCTCACGCCGGAGGGTGGTTACAGAGAGGCCCTCCCTCCTCCTCTGTAACGAGCCTAACGGTCTTTTACCTTGTGCAGGTTTAAGCTTAGGTTCGGAACATTCAGATCCATCTCAAGTCGTGCCTGTTTTAACTGTGATTGCAGGTTCGTCCACCTTTTGGATCTTCAATATGTATCAAAGATGTTGCCTTGTTCTCAAGTCATGCCTTAAGATGGAGTATAATCAACCACATCCTGGAAGATTTAGAGTCAAATCATGAGCGACATTAACATTAAAAATCCGAATACCCTAAATGCAATCGAACAAAAGAGGGTAACGCAACGCTACTATAATCAACAGACACCGCATGCCTATGAAAGCCCCATCCTCACCAAGCCACCATGGCTTTCTTCCATATTCGGTAACCCCACCTAGTAACTCATCCTATATATAATATGGAACACTGATAAATGACGAGTCTCTAAGGCACATAACGCAAGCCTTTTGTTGATAAATAAACATACATAACATTAATAACTGACATGATCATCAAAGTTTATAGTTTTATACCAAGAGCAATAGCTTCCATCTTAAAAAAAAAGAAAAAGAAAAAAAAAAAAAGAAAAAGAAAAAGAGCAATAGCGGATGCTGCTCTTTTTTTTTTTTTTGAATGGTGACCTATAATTTTTTTAAGGGATCAGTTGGTCACACCTGTTAGTCGCGGGCATGCCATCCCACATCTGGCCAGACTATTTTGTTTTAACAAAATCCACGCTGGCTTTAGTGTAGGGTTTGGCATTCCACGAAAACCGTATCTTAACACGTCAACAGACACACCTAGAGCCCAAGCAGAAACAAGTCACCAAGGTAACCCTATTGATCGGATACAACTCGTGTTGGCTAGGATTCAAACATGCGACCTTTAACAAGGTGGGTTTAGTTCTTATCTTCATTGCTTTTATCACTCACTCCATCATGATAATTAGAATTGTATTTTTTTCATGACTGACTTAATAACTAGAATTATACAACAATCGTTAGTACCATTCACTTTACAAGAAATTAAATACTATTTTTGCTAAAAGGAATTTCTATCCGTAAATTTCTACTGCTATTATGATGTTAACAAAGTATTTCTAAGACCACCTGTAAATCTGTAATGGTAATGTGAAATGGATGTGGATTTTGCTAAAAACGCCGGGTACATCGCTCTCTGAATGTTTTGGGTGGTTTTTTGGCTGTGGCGTGGAAATTTAACGCCATTTTTGGGCGTGGAAGTTTCTTCTTTTTGGAGGGCCAATCAATACTATTCAAATGGAGTGAAGGGCGTGGAATTGAGCTTCCGCTACACCTCGTCTAAGTAGTTTTATGTATTATTAATTTTTTTAAAGGTGTGGCGACATGGCTTATTTCCTGTATGGTATGAAACTAAGAAATATAATTATCTTTGATTTAATCTTTTATTATTAGCTGTCAAGACGTGTTTAACGTGGCAATTCTTAGTGGAAATGTTTGGCAACCTGATACTTCAAAATCGGATCGGACTTTTTATTTATTTCTCAATATTTTAAATATATTTTATAAAATATCTCACACGCACTAAACCTAACCATTAGCTTAATCTTAAAGTAAGCTAATTCCATAATCCTATATACGTATTGCTAGCTGTATTAGGAAAAAAAATACTTTACTATTTTTAAAACATATAATACATATGATAGCCTCCGGGAGGCTATTGAAGATATAGTTGTGTGTGGCGGCCCCTTCTTTGATGACCTATAGTTGCGATTGGCATCCAAGCCGATACACCTAGGTGGTTTTGGACTCCTTTCAGCCCAAGATGTTGGGACTTATGTCTTTGTATCGTCTAGAGCTCAGTCCTATAAACAACAGGATCATATCCTTCGGAACAGTGGGGTCGTCGGGCTTGGCCAGGACTTTCAGCAGGCAATCGAACGCTTAAATGTCTTTCCCGGACTTTGATATTGACGGTTTTTCTAATAAGGACACTGCCCCTCAAAGCCAAAAAAAACTTTGGCGAATGCTCTGTTTAGCAAAATCGCTCAAGGTCTGGGAGAAGTTTTTTATTTGTCCATCCGCTAGAAGGCGGTGATTGAATGTCTGATGGGTCCCCATGCTCAAGAATTTTTGACCGTTTATCCCAATTGAGAGTTTGATTCAATGCATGTCCGTAGTGGAATATAGGGTTATTCTCAAGTACCGGTTGATGATCCCTATGTATCTGGAAGATGAAACATGTCCGATTTGCTGTAAAGCTTGTATGGATAAATATGGGGAGCACGCAATTCATTGCAAAGAGCTTCTTAGCAAGGCCGGCCCTGAAAATTCAGGTGTCCGGGCCGAGCTGCAAAAATTGTACCCCTTAGCCTTAGCTTTAGGCCTTAACGAAATAAATAACGTAAACTATTTTTTTAAGCTACGATTAAAGTAATATCAAATTGATTGATCAAATTTTATATCTCACTTAGGTTGTAGTCTAACGTAGAAGGAACGAACCCTATTGAGGGAGGTTGGAAGTTCGAATCCCACAAAGGGTGAAAATATAAATAGGTGAAAGTTTGGCAATTGTTTCATAACAAAAAAAAAAACTTCTCAATAAACTTGCAATTTTTTTTCTCAAACCATTTCATTTTTTCTTTAATTCTTAACATCTCTCAACATTTCTTTACTATCTGTTTTAAATAAACTACCATTCACAATGATTAATACTTGATTAACAATTTTTGGGCTTAAATATACAAAAACCCATCGAATTAAGGACATCGCTGTTAAGAAAACTTGGATTGTCGGAATATCAATGTGCCCCCGAGAAATTGGGCCCGGGCAGGGAGTCTTCCCCGCACCCCTTAAGGGCCGGCCCTGCTTCTTAGTTTCAAATACCGGCATGATTGGGTGAGGGACGTTTTGTGGGATATCTTGAAAAAGCGGGGATTTCTGCCAAGAAGGAAGCCCCTGTGAGTTTTTCTAACGGACCCTGCGGAAGGGAGATCCACCCTGCGACCAGCGGATCTTATCGTCTTTGGTTGGGATGGAGGGAAACATGCTTGTGTGGACCTCACAGGGGAATCTCCTTTGGTCGGTTTAAGGGAACGGTTTCGTAGCTGGACAAGCGTCGAGGAAGGCGGAATCGAAGAAAGTGGATAAGCACGCTAAAGCTTGTGAATAGAACCAACATGTATGTGTCTCCTTGGCCTTTGATACCTTTGGCTCCCTAGCACCAGAAGCTATTCGTTTCTTGACCAGAGTCCGGAGAGTTATCCACAGCAATAGCTCATCTCCAAGGGGACAATGGTTTGTATTTTGTAGACTAGGATTTACAATTCAGAAAGGAGTGGCGGCGCAACTTGTTGCCCGTCTACCTTCTATTTTAAGGTAACTTGACAAGTTTTCTCTTTCTGGTTTTAGAAACTAAAATAATAATAATAATAATAATAATAATAATAATAATAATAATAATAATAATAATAATAATAATAATAATAAATAAAATAAAATTTACTTTTTGAACGAGTTTTTGGAAGACTCTAGACTAAAACAAGATCCGGTTTTTACATCAATTTAAAATTACTTGTCAAAATATGTTTTAAAATTAATTAGTAGAAGGTAGAATAATAAATTCTCACGTTAGAAAACATGTTTGATAATCACACTTTATACGGTAATATTGTTAACAATTTACAATCACACAACCCAAAAGGAAAAAAAACAAAAGCAAACCATCAAACATCATTTTCTTGAGACTACCAATTTTCCAGAGTAAAGAATTTTCAAATTTTAATAAGGTTATTATATAAAGTAAGAAAAAAAAACACAAACAAAAACATTAATATAATTATGTAATTTAATAATTTCTTAAAACAAAAGAAGTTATTATTACAAACTTTGTTAAATTATATAAAGCACTGTAATTTACAAGTATATAATTAATAAAGTTTTCTTTTTTTAGGTGAATTATAAAAATATATTAAATATTTGTAAAACCTTATCAAATTTGCAAATCTTACTCTGGGAAAAGATTTATCCCACAGAAAACTGAAAAAAAAAAAAAACTGTTAAAAATTAAAAATAAAAACCGCTGTACCAGAACACACCGAATTATTTTCCCTAATATCCACGTCAGCTCAACAACCTTCCATTTAGTCAACGCTCACATCCTCCACCCTTTCAACCAGTAGACCGGCGACAGGTAACATCAATCTCATCGGCCCAGTTCACCGACCGCCGACCGGACGCAAACCGGTTCACACCACCTAAAACCGGCGGTTCTGCAGGCGACGCCGGTTCACTATTCACCGGCTTCACCGTCATACTATTCTTCCTCGAGTTAGAATTTTCCAATTGCTCGGTGACCGGTTTCTTCCCTTTCTTTCGTCGTTGACCGTTAAACAAAGACGTTATACGATTTATTATCCCGGTTTTCTGTCCTTTCTCCGGTTTAACCACCGGTTTATCCGGTTTAGTACACGTTTTCCGCCGGTTCGGGCAACGTTTAGACCGAACTCTACCAATACACGACACCTTCGGCGACGAGGGCTCAGTCAGAGCGGTCCGACCGCCAGAACCGGACCGTTTAGGAAACATCCGAACAGCAGCCGGTTTACACTGCCGGCGAGTTGCATCCACATGGGTATTCCTTTGTGTCTTGGGTAAACCGATAATAGCCGGTTTAGACTTCAAGTTAACAGAAAACTTCTGTGAGTTAGATCTAGAGTAACCTGAGCTTGTGGGTCCATTAATATTGACGTTCTTTGAGCTGGAGTTACCTTTGGTTGACTCCTTTCGTTCTAAAACAAAAGGGTTATGATCGAACCAGTTGAAGTCTGAGTCTTGTGATAGCCAGAAAGATTCTTGTGGGACATATTCGGAGCAGTAGGGTATGTCGTGATCTGCTGGTGGAACATCATCATCTTTGTTGTTGTTGTTGTCTTCGGGATTCATTGGTTTTGTATATTATTATTGTTGTTATTATTATTAAGTGTGTTATGAGTTAGGGTTTGAATGGATTTTTGTATGTAGGGAAAGTTTTTATAAAATTTGTGTGAAGGTGATAATAACAAGGAAGGAAGGAAGAAAGAAGATAGGAAGAGGGGTTTAAGGAGTGCTAGCCGTGTTTAACTCAACTGTTTTTTTCTATCGTACAAGTTTTAATGCGTGACGAATAAGTTAACTTAACTAGTAAGATGTTTTATCTACCGTTATCTTTTTAGCCATAGCTACTAGTATATTCGTATTAAACCAACCTCCTATATGGTGGAGTTGGTGGAGTGGTACGTAGTCTTAATGATAGAAGACTCATTGTTGAAGGTTATGGGTTTGGTTTTTGAGAGTGCCGGGTTTTACCGATTGTTTCATTCATTGACGCAGCTCTTAAGGGTCGGGGAGGGGCGGCCAACCCACACCCCCCCCCCCCCCCCGAATTTTCGCTCAGAAGTTCTGATTATATAGTATTCGTATATAAATTTTTTGGTATATACGGTTTCGACCTCCCGAAGTTTCGGGTCAAGTTTCGCTACTGGTTCCATTGTCGTGCTTTCGGGCGGGTGAATAGTCGGGTTTTCCCCGGAATTGGTGAACTTGGTGAAACCAAGAACTCTCTTACATGTCTGGCTATGCCGAGTGGAAGGGGTCCTGATTTGACTGAGTAAGGATTCCGAAAGGATAATTGGTGAATTCCGTTAGCCGATAAAAAAAAAGTATATTCGTATTGAAGATCCAAAAGCTAGTGCTTACCTAATACCAAGGTAGAAGACAACTAACTTGATAAGATCTCTGTAACGGTACCTGCAAAACTAGCAGATCGTTAGGCTTGTCACAAGGGGCGTGGAGGGCCTCTCTGTGACCACCCTCCGGCGTGATGATAAGTATTTGTTTAGTGAGAGAGGGGTTCGGAGTGTGTCATAATGAATGGCACCCGTACTTTTGAGGGGTGTGTTTATACTAGTCATAATAGTTGTACTATAGTCCGTCTTAGTTGTACCAACCCTCGGAGCTTTTGACCTCTGGTGCAGTATGGTGTACTTGTTGAGTTGTTGGCTTGGACTCCTAAGACATCAGTAAGCCCGCGACATCTTATGAGGAGTCGCGTCCTATCAGGTGTAGTTCGGAGGTAGTGTTCTATATCTCTTCATGTCCCCCTAAGTCCATAAGTTGGTTTACAACTTAGTGGAGTTGGACGGTCCTCCTTACTTCTTTCCCATCGTTTTTATGGTCGGGACACGTGGATGCATCCGTTGCCATGTATTCTGGATGGGACGTGGCGGTTATCTCGAGGCTTTTTCACCTGTTGGATCCCTCATGCCAGCTGTTTCAAAACGTGGGATTACGACACCTGGCATGGCATTTGGACTTTCTCTCCTGGTATAAAAGAGGGTTTTTCCCCCTTTTTTTTCACTTTCCTCAAAATCTTTTCATCTCTTTTTTCACTTCTGTAATCATCCATCTGTACGGTCCTCTGTTTCGTCCCATCATCATAGGTTCGTTCTTTTTCCTTCATCTTTCAAGGTTTTTAGTTTTTCCTTTGTTAAAATGGTAAAGGACGATATGGATGTCAATTTTACTAAATTGACACAAGACAAGTTCAAGTATTTTTTAGAAGAATATAGGATCCCTATGGACCTAAATCCAATGCTTCCGACTCCAGACCGTCCTATTTATCCTTTCCCCACCGGTCAGTTTGCCTTTTACGCTCGCGTGTGTAATTTTACCAACTACCGAGTTCCCCTGACCAAATTTTTGTATAAGATACTTCAATTTCATAGGTGAATTTCTCTCAAATGAATCCTTTGGTCTGGGTCGGATTTGTCATTTTGAGTTGAAGTGCCGAGCATTGAATTCAAAACCTGATCTTGATGTTTTTCGAGTATTTTATAAGTTGAGCCAGGCTGGGGACTGGTATACTTTCGAAAAACGAAGAAAGATGCCTGAGTGTCATGGGAAGGATACATCTAGTCTGAAGAACTAAAAGAGGCAGTTCTTTTGGTTGGATGACAGATGTCTTCCGGTGTAGATGTTGGCAGTGTGGAGGAAGAGTTGGATTCTGCTGAGTGGGAGCTTCCAGCCGATTTTGTTTTTGATAAAGTGTTATAAGAAGCTTGTTTCTAATAAGTCCAATATAAAGAAGTATCTGAAGCACATACTGTTGCTGGGTGGTGTTAGCAGGATTTGGGATGAACCTGATAGGTGGCTTGTGATTATATATAATACCAGGGGTGAGGATCATTCTGATGGCCTTTTGTTTGATGATTTTGTTCCTTGTAATTAATTTGTTTTTTGTTTTATATTGTGCAGTGATGTTGTTGCTTGTTGCCTTGAAGTTTGATGTCACACCCTCAAATTTCCACTTGCGGGTTTTACCGCGAGGCGCATGACAAACCAGGATCCAAGTCAACAATCACAATAAACAACTCTATATGAAAAACGTAAAAGAAACTTAACCAACGATTTTATAAGCGGAAGCATTTAAGAAGCATTTAATCAGCTATGCTAGTATCCCAAAGTATTCAAAACACTTTTATTACAAAACGTGCAACTATGCCTAGACGCCAATGCAGACCCGTGCGCCTAGTTCCATTTGTTGCTACCTTAGCGACCTGAGAAAAACATGCCAAAAAGATGTCAACATATAATGCTGGTGAGTTCACAGGTTTGTTCAATATGTTACCAAAACGTTACCATGTCCATACTATATCAATGTTACCAAGTACGCTAGCTAGGCGTATGTTTTATTACTTCTACGATTGGAAACCATTACTAGACACGTTTAGCAATGTTTAGCATGTTTAAGCAGCCCGAATGTTCAGCATGATACCAGTGTTCCTGTTCGAGACAATATGCACCCGCCCGGCCCTCCAAGCCGACGAGTGGGGCAGGTCACGCCCAATAGATCTATTCACATTTCCCCCGTTGTGCATTCCCGCACATTCATGGTTTCCCCCGGGACTTCCAAAGATCGTATAGCAATACAAAATTAAAACCATAGTATGACATATGTTACCAAAATAGTTTAGCGCATGTTTTTCTCCCCCAAAAGTTAAAGCAGTAAAAGTGGGGCCGTGAACTCACCTTAGATAGCGTTCCTCGGTTATAAGTAAAGATGTTAAGCCCTTGATAATCCCTCTACCGGAGATCTATCAAAATGTTCTCATAAGTGTTCCGACTAATAACCATAAGGTTATCTAGTCCCCGATTGTCCAGATCGTAACCAAGTATGCTTTAAAACGTGTTTAAATGTTTAACCGACACACTAGACCGACCCGACATTCCGTTGGTGACCCATTACCCTAACTAATCAAGTACACATAGATTACACACAAGGTTCAAGCATAAAACACTTAGTTTGTATCAAAAATCTCATTTCCGCATCAGAACGGTCGAACCAGTCAGTTTAAGTCTCCTTCGCCCGTTTTCATCTCCTTCGCCCGTTTGTTATTTCGTTCGACCGTTTGATGTTTCCTTCGCCTGTTTTATCACGTTCGCCCAAAAATAACCCAGGTTCGACCCTGGACTCTCTCCTTCGCACCTTCGATCGGTCGAAGGAGTCCAGGTTCGCCCCTGTTGTGCAAATTTTCCTAAAAACGCTTCAAACACATTCAAAACGACTCGAAACATCATCAAACACAGCAGTCAAGCATGAATAACTTATCCCTACAAAACCCCCCGATTTCCCCCAATAATACGTCCATTTCAGCCCTTTCCTAAAATGGTAAAGATTATGGAAACATCACTTTCATGCATGAATATTTTACCCAATTTGGAAACTTTTGAAATCGATTCATATTCAACATAAAATGCTCAGTTTGTCGAGTATTCGATCTTTCCTTAATAGTTCTATTGATCATAAATATCATGCATCAAGTCTAGATTCGTTAAAACCCCCAAATACCCATAATATCATCATTTATCCAATCCTAACCCTAAACAACAATAATCTAGCATCAATAACAATCTTATATCATGTTTCTTTCATAGATACAGCAGCAAATCATTGAACAAACACATAGCACCACATAATACACAATTTGCATATGTTTATCACCATGAAAACCTATGTCAAATGATAATGTTTTGATTTAGAAAGATGTTTAGAAGGTTTTTAATCATAAAAACACCCTTAGAACAGATCCGGACAATTAGGGTTAGATGAAAACGAATTAAAATACTTTTAAAAGGTTTAGGATTAAGAACACACCTTGGATTCTTGTTTAGATGTTGTAGATAGGTTAGATTATGAAAAAGAAGAGCAAAAACTCATTCCTTAGTGATTAAGATCGTTTGAGAGTGTTTTGGGACGGTTAGGGTTTGTGAAATGATGAAAAATGACAAAGTTTGGTATTTATACTAATCCTCCTTCGCCCCAACTTAATGGTCGAAGGTGGCCTCCTTCGACCCTTCCGCAGGGTCGAATGAGCCCTGTCCTGGTCGAAGGGAATTCTTTCAATTCCACTTCCCAGGTTCGCCCATTTACAAAAGGGTCGAACCAGAATTCATTTTTAACTAGTTTTCCAGTTTGTCGTGTTTAACGCATTCTAACACATCTTAACACATAAGCATGCATCCTTAATCTATATTTAACATATTTAAGCATAGATAATCATTTACACATCATTTAAACACATCTATGTATATAATCCACCATACGACCCATAATCTACACATATACTAAATTAGTTCATGTAATGCCACCAACAACGGAATCCGGTACTAGTGTATTACCAAAACGACTCCCAATGATCCTCCAGATCATTGCACCCTGGACAATCCTAACTTGACCCGATTCAACTAACCCAGTTAAGTCTGTTTATAAATGTTTCTCGCTAAGGTAGACTTAGATGTTACTAATATGTTTAAGCCAAACATGCCGGGTGTCACATTTGAGGAGTATGATGATTCGGATCTTTCTTTGACTAACGAACCACTTGGGAATAACAAGCCTTTGCTTCGACAAATAGAAAAGCTTCAATTTCCTACTCAACCTGTTAATACTAAGGGCGTTGTTCAGGGAGTAGTCGGAGATGAAGGTGGGAGTGGTAAACTGGTTAAAACTCAAGGTGGTGTGTTTGGAAGGTGGGGAGAGTGTCAGCAAAGTTTTAACTGGAGTCAATCTGGTGCAACCCGTTAGTTCATCTAGTGCTCCACCATCCATAGAAGAACTTGCGGAAGATGTTTCCTTGGACCTTAACTTGAAGGTTCGAAAGAGGAAATCTGATCTCTCAAAGGAGGAAAAGAAAAAGAACCTTAAGAAGGTGAAGTTTGGATGATCTGATGCTTCTGTTGTGTTGGGATCTTCTGGGAACAAAATCATGGAGGAGTTTGATATGCACTTAACCGGTGGACAGTCTTCCTGGGATAGCGGTCCAGTGTACATATCAGTTCCGGAGGATGATCATGGTGAAGGTGGAGGTAAGAATGTTGAAAATGTGTTTGAGATTTCTAACAGTCCCATTCGGAGCCCGGCAGAGAATGAGGAGGATGGTTTGTTGGAGTTGAACCCTGGTAAGGTTACTGGTCGTATCTCTATTTTTCGGAAAAGTGGGGAGAATGAGCATGGTGCGTCATATTCTCCCTACTGGTTTGAAACAGAGACATTGATTCTCTTGTAGATCCTTTGGACGATGCTATGGAAGTTGACCCAGCTATGGCTGAAGAAGTTTTTGTCCCAGATTGGGATTTAAAAAAAGGGTCAAGGGTCGTAGATGCTTTATCGGCAAAAATGATGTTGTTCAACCTCCATACCCCGGCTGACCATGCTCACAATCGTAGGATGAAGGATAGTGATTTAGGTGATGCGTTTTTGGTGAATCAGGCGCAATCGAACTTTTTAATGACGGAATTGTATAGGAGGTGGGTGGACTCCGAGTTTCAAAGGGCAAGGATTATGAGAAAAGCTGCATCTTGTAGTCATGGTGACTTAGCTGAATCTTTGAAGAACAACCAAGAACAACTCCGCTCTTCTTAAGCTGTTATCGCTGCTGCCACCGAAGCTCGAGATAAACTTCAATGTGAAATCGATGATCTTAAAAAGAAGCTACAATCGGACGAGCTTGCCCATGAGTCCTCTAATCAAAAGTATGTACAATCTATTGAGGAGCTGGAGAAACTTATGGCGAAGACAAGGAGGCTGCGGATGTTCTTGTGAAAGGTTTGTCCTTTTTCATGTTCATCCTATATTTTTATATGCCTTTTGATACTTGTGATTTTTTGTATTTTAGATCAGGATGAGGATGTGATTCGTGAGAAGGAGGCTCTAAGGCTTGTAGATGGATTGAAGGATAAGATTGAGAAGCAGAAGGTGGAGAGGAGCAGCTTGCTAAAAGGAAGTGGAGGAGCTCTTCTCTTTTAAAAATTTTGTGCTCACCGAGGGTGTCTTGCTTGTGTCGCAGCATACTCGGAATTGTTCAAGCATGAAGGCGGTGGTAGCTGGTGTAAACAATGCAATGAATGGCATTGGTTTTAATGCTGGAGTTCGTGCAGGTTATGCTGCGGCCACCAAGGGTGTGCCTATGAATGAAACTCCAAAGCTTATTCCTAATGCTAAGCAAATGTCGATTGAAGCTGTTAAGAGTTATGATGAACTTTCCCTGCCTTCTGTTGCCAAGCTACAAGACTTGCTATCAGAGCCCTTGGATGTAATAACCGAAGCTTTCAAGAAGCTGGTTGTTTCTGATGATTCTGAGCAAGGTTTAGTAAAGTAACCGTTGTTTCCCATTCCTCCACATAGGTTCGGTGATTGTTGAATTCCACTTTGTGAAGCTTTTTTTTAATGAACTCTTTGTAAGTTTCTTATCCAAATTTTAAATGAAGCTTTTTATTTTAAATGAACTCTGTAGTAGAGACGACCGTTGTTGGATCCACGAAGACTTTGGGAAACCCAGTTGTGTCTTGCATAGATGTGGCAGCGTCGTCATCTTCTTTGTTTGTGATATCCTCGATATCCAAATTTTCGTTAGCCATTCCAGATCTATGCGGAGAGGGTAGATCTGCTATCGGATGGCGCCAATTGAAGATCCAGAAGCCAGTGCTTACCTAATACCAAGGTAGAAGACATGTAACTTGATAAGATCTCTGTAACGGTACCTGCAAAACTAGCAAACCGTTAGGCTCGTCACAAGGGAGCGTGGAGGGCCTCTTTGTGACCACCCTCCGGCGTGAGGATAAGTATTTGTTTAGTGAGAGAAAGTTAAGAGAGAGAGAGAGAGGTTCGGAGTGTGTTAGAATGCATGGCACCTGTACTTTTGAGGGGGTATTTATACCAGTCAGAATAGTTGTACTATTGTCCGTCTTAGTTGTCTTAGTTTACCTCCTGGTGAGACCTCATGGAACTCTGGCATCCTAAAGCCGCGGCATCTTATGAGGAGTCGCGTCCTATCAGGTGTAGTTCGGAGGTAGTGTTCTATACCTCTTCACGTATTAAATCATGGTGTAGTAAATACGTTTCTCAATTAAGGATTTGAGTCCTTAACATTAGTATAGATTTAGAAGTGTGTGTAAAAGGTGTAATAATCATTTATGTGTTTGTTAAGATTAGGTTCGTTATTCAAATTGGGTTGTGAGACACCTTGTTACCTATTATATATCTTTTTATCAGCCCACTAAATTGAACAGTGCCATCACAATTCCTCATAATAATTTTTCATTTGTTATATAGTTTGAGTTTCAAGACTTTTCAAGTTCTTGGTGTTGGTCTGGTGGTTGGGGTGGTTATGTTAAAGGTGGGCTACTCAGGTTCGAATCTCTTTGTCCCCGTTTTAGATTTTTTTTTTTTTTTTTTTTTTTTTTGTATACATATCCTTGTCATGTTTGTAATTATTTGGATTTTAAAGGGTAATTAGGTCATTTTTGTGAATTATAAACATGTCCTTCATCATATCCTCACACCTTTTTCTTTACACACATTCTCTCTCTCTACAATGTCTTCTCTCCACCGGTTCTCTCTCTAACCTCTCTCTCTCTCTCTCTCTCTCTCCTCTCGGTCTCTCCCTCCTTCAGCGGCGGCCGACCTCCACCGGACTTGGTGGAGGTGGCGTGGTGTTTTTTAATAATAACAACAGTAATAATAGTCTCTCCCTCCTTCAGTGGCGACGATCATCGTCTCCTGAACACAAGCCTCCGACCACCGCAGTCACCACCGAGGTCACAACAAAATTCCCGATTAACAATGCATGTCCCTTTTTTCGAGTAGATCAACAAACCCCAATGTCAGTTTTCGTGATTATTCGTAACACGACGTATATATTATTATAATAATATCGGTTGTGATTCTGCTACAAAAACCCTAACGGATTGGATGAAATATGGGAAATGAAAACACAACAAGAATGGAGAATAATATCGATTGGGGATATGATAAAACCGAAAAGTTGAAAACCCCTAATAAATAAATAAATTTGGGGGAAAGGTTCAAATTGATTAAAACGATGGGATCGAAAGGTTCATATTGGTGGAAGATGGAGAATAATAATAATAATATGATTTGGTGTGGGGAATCGAATGGAATGGAAGGGAAGGAGGTTTCAGGGGATGAAAAGGATTGGGGGGGGGGGGGGGAAGAGATGGAATTGAAAACCAGTGTATGCTGTGAGGAAAATGGATGGGTAGGCAAAGATGGAATAATAATAACTCTTTTTAACTACTGCCAAATTTCCAGACTTACATATAGGGTCATGTTATTTACACCGCAGGTTTTTTAGGGTTTTACACATCTCTACTGCTCGTAGAGGCCTCTACGAGCAGTAGAGGTGTCAGAGCATTGAAAACCACAAAGCTCTACTACTGGTAGAGGCCTCTACGAGTGGTAGAACTTTGCTGCCCTAAAAACCTAACCGTACTACGACTCGTAGAGACCTCTACGAGCCGTAGAGATGGAGGCCCACAGAACAGTCAATGTTCAGACTGTATACAGGTTTGTCAGTGAGCTCTGCGACTCGTAGAGACCTCTACGAGCCGCAGAGGTATGGTAGTTGATGTAATTAAACTCTATACGACCAGTAGAGGCCTCTACGAGTGGTATAGGGTTAGAAAGTACGAGGTATCCGAGTATCAGACTGACATTTCAGTGAAATCACCCCTCTGTGGCCAGTAGAGACCTCGTAGAGGTCTGGTTGTTGTCAGCATTTATATACATACTCTACGACCAGTAGAGACCCCTACGACTGGTAGAGTTTTCTTTCAGCACTTTAAACCATCAACCATGCACGATTTTTAGTCCAGACCTCAAAATTTCAAATTTTTTGATAAAAAAACAACTAGTTTACATTATCATTCTATTGTAGTTTTTTTTAGCCATTAAAAAAATCGTAAGCTCTTGCTTTCTCTCAAAACAATATATCACACTTCTTTATTTTATCTTAATTACTTAAAAGGTTAACATCAAATACACAGTGAAAGAAAAACAGGAAGTCGTAGGAAGTGTGTCAAACGGACTCCGATTGAACTCATTCAGGCGGCATTGGAATCGTCTTATCGAACCATACGACATTAGTTTTTAGGTCTTCGTTTTTTTAGGGTTTTAGCTTGTAGTTTTTAGAATATGCGTTATATCATAATTGTGTCTTTTATGTATCATTGTGTCTTTTTCTTATTTTCATTATTGTGTCATTTTTCAATTCATTGTGTCTTTTTTCTTCAGTGTTGTGTTATATTTTTTGGCACTGTGTTATATTTTGTGGCTCATTGTGTCATATTTTATGATCTATTGTGTTTTTTGTATCCTTTTTACCCTTCTCATTTTTTATAGCCTTTGTAGAATAACTTAACCTTTTGAATAGAGAGGTGACAAATTACCATCATATCATATTTCTTGAAGACAAATAGTACTTAATTTTTATGGTTTACTATTAACATTTTCTAACTCCTCTAAATTAGCGTGGGTTGATTTTTCTTGAGTCAACTGACTTTTATACGTATATGAGTCAGAGTCCAAGATTACGATAGCTCGTTGGAAATAAATGTTTTGTAACTATTTACATATATATTGATAGTTTGATATTATTTTATTTAAAACCTATAGAATTTAAGATCATTGTTAACTTATTGCTTAATACTTGTGTGAGACACATACTTAATCTTCAACATTATAAAAATTAAAATACAAAACAACTCACCAAGCCTAATGCTATTTGTGGTCGAATACGAAACGAGTATGGGCTCATGTTTTAGATCGGATTGATGATATCTATCTAGTCAGGTCGTCTAGAATGTGTAAGGACTTCCGTTGAAGAAGAAGGAGATCATTTATGGTATTCTTATTATTGCATGTTGGCGACTTTGGAAGGGTGGGAATGATCGGATCTTCAATGATAAGGAGTTGAACGTTGCTCACATTATTTCGGATGTGAAATCTTTGGTTCAAAAGTAGGCATAAGGAGGGTTCGATAGATTGAAGAAATTGGTGTAATTTTGTTTTTACGTTGATGTAATCATTTCCGTGCTTTGATCATCATCTCTGTCTTGGAGATGGTCTTCGCGGTTTGTGTTTAATAATGAAATTTGCCTTCCCAAAAGAAAAAAAAAAGAAAGTTAGTCGGAGATGTTGGTAGATTAGCTTACCTCACTAGTTGAACAACCTACCATTAATAAAGCATATTATGATTTTATTTATTGTCGTTGAACATTTGTGGTATTAAACAAGCTTTTAGAAAACAATTTGAAATTGTTTTTAAGTGATTAGTTGAGGGGAGGTTTTCAAGTACTTTGAATTGTATTGTATAAGATTTAAGTTATATTATGCTTTACCTTTAATTGCTTATTGTTATGAGATGTAAATTGCACAAATTATTTTGAAAAATAAATGTTAGGAAATGGTTTAATCATTGACTTTCGTTCAATTCTATATGGTCTTTTACTATTTACATGCAATTATCCGATGAAATATACACTATTCGAATAAATTTTAACAAAAAGAGTAGAGAAGATGTATATGTGTTTTCTTAAGTGATTGTATTACGACAGATAATTTAGACACGAACACGATAACCTGACACGAACCTATACGATTTTAACAGGTTTCGTGTTTGGCCTTAACAGGTTTCGTGTCTATAACAGGTCGACATGTTAAGACCTGTTTATTTTCGTGTCGTGTTCGTGTTTACCTGTTTCGTGTTCGTGTCTTATCGTGTACGTGTCTTAATAGGTCTTATCATGTTTCTTATCATGTCTTGTCATGTCTTATCGTGTCTTGTCGTGTTAACTTATTTTACTAGGTGTTCCTTATCGTGTCTTGTCGTGTCTTACCGTGTTAACCTGTTATACACAGGTTCGTGTTCGTGTTTACAAGTTTTGTGTTCGTGTCTTAACAGATTCGTGTAACCTGTTATGCCAGCCCTAGATTGTACGGGGTAACATCGGAGTTAGATGGGCCTTTCCTGTAACTACTATAAGATTGTGTGTTGTGGTTTAAGGTGAGCACAAGCTTTATTGTCTCATATTACATCAACTGAACGCTGACGTGTCACTGGATAAAGTTTCTGCTCAAGTCACTTAACCCTGTTGTGGCTCACCTTGAGCAATGGCTCTATCCATGTTTTTTTTTAATTTTTATTGTTTAAAATTGTTATTTTACATAATATAAAAGAAAAATTAAATAATTAAGACTTAAAACATTAAACACGATTAAAAATAAAATAACATCACATAAATATTAAAAACCACAAATAAATATTAAAGACGCGATTATTGTTGAAAGAGGGGTCTCATAGCTCTCCAAACCGCAACATTCGGATAGTTATCGTTGTGCATAGAACGGTACTCGTTACAGACCTCCTCAATTGCCTCGTCCTCGTTTAAACCCGCATTGTGGTTCAACGCACTTACGAATAACCTCTAAAATACTCTGCTTTTTGCCAGCAAAGCCATAAATTTTCCTGTTAAGACTTTCCTGGAATGATGGTTGTCACCCGTTTGTGTTGACGGAATCTAGTCATAACCGTGCTCCAAAAAGTTTTCATAGTCTCATGTCTACCTTCTTGAAATGTTGTAATATAACTGTTGACCAACGCGACTTCTTCCTCCACAGTCCAGTGTCGGACTGGGTTAGGTTTATTGGGGGTGGGATTGGGTTTGGATTTGGATTTTCGTTTGCCATTTAGTGATTATATAATAAAAAGAATGATAATATGAACGTATGTGGAGTGATTTGGTTTTAAAAAATGAAGTGGGTGAGATTAAAATATATATAGAGCGATTTTTTTTTTTAATTTTAGCCAACGGTCAACTGTTAATTGTCGCCAACGATTCAATTATCATGCTAGCTCACGTGAGCCAGCTTGCGTGTGTCGCTCGTTAGACCGTTAACGCGTGATGGTTGTAATGTTCGCGAGCCACGTGGCTTAGCTGTTCGCTCGTAGTTGCTCGTTTGCGGCCCACAACACACAGTCTAATACTGTGACATTAGTGTGGTCACCTACTTGTGCCTGAGTTCATGAAAAGTCGTACTAAATTCATCAAAAATATATCTTGTATCAAAAGTTATCATTTTTACATATAACTTAATCGCAATTATCACATGTTTGTGCACATATATTATGTATCCTTAGTCTTATAAATTATGTTTTACGCTAACTAAAACATACATCGGTATCAGTATGTGAAGTATTGAGATTCTAAATAAACTACCCTTTCACAAGAGTCTAAACACACAAGTACCTTTAATCTTTTTTTAACTTTAATCATTTTTTTATAAAAACGGGAAACATTTTTCGATTGCTTAGATTGTGATTTGGGCCCCACACCCCTTACTGTGCTAATGAGAGCTTCATTGGCGCCCCTTTTAACTATCGTTTAATGATATTTGGGGCGTGAAAAGATGAGGTGGCAACCCTTCATGCCCACTACGCATTTAACATAATAAAATTATAATGCATTTGCGTCAATCTTTAATTTAATCTATGTAAGCGTATAAGTTTTGTGTCGTCAAGGGACATCTTAGTGGGGAGGTGTAGTTGTTCTATCGTAGAGGTGTAAAGTTCAAATTCTTAAAGGTGCAGTTAGAGGTAGTTAATGAAAGTAGGTTATGAATATAATTTGTTCGATAAAAGACGTATAAGTTTTGTGTTAAACTGGTCCATGTATCCATTAGCCTATATACCTGAGGTAGTTTATATTCTTTTAGGTGATGTTTGTTTTTTGCTCAGAAGCACTTCTGATTTCTTTTGTTTGCATCACGCAGACGCGCGCAGACGTTTGGAGTCTGCAGATTGTTTGATTTTTGGAAGACCTTTCATTCAAAAAGGTCTTTCTGACCTCTTCTTGGTGCAGACTTGTTCCAAATTCTTCTAAGGTCTTCAAAGGTCTTCTCCACTTCTCTTCTCCTCACCCACCACCACCGCCACCACCACGGTCCACCACCCACCACCACCACCACGGTCCACCACCACCACCGTTCACCACCACCATGGTCCACCACCACCAACCACGGTCCACCACCACCATGGTCCACCACCACCACCAACCACGGTCCACCACCACCCACCACCACCCACCACCACCACCGTTCACCACCACCATGCTCCACCACCACCACCGTTCACCACCACCATGGTACACCACCGTCCACCACCACCATGGTACACCACCGTCCACCACCACCGCCCACCACCACCACCCACCACCACCACCACCACCACGGTCCACCACCACCACCAACCACGGTCCACCACCACCTACCACGGTCCACCACCACCTACCACCGTCCACCACCACCCACCACCACCACCACCGTCCACCACTATCCACCAACACCGTCGACCACCATCCACCACCACCACCGTCTACCACCAGACTGCTGTAAAAAATCAGTTTATTTAAATTTCAGTTTATTTCAGCAACCTGCAGACATTAACAAACAAACAGTCTTCTTCTTGCAGACTGCAGACCTTTGGTTCACCTCTTCTCCTGCAGATGTTTGCAGATGTGGTCTGCAGACTGCAGACCTTTTCCTGCAGAAAAAACAAACAGCACCTTAGTTTGATTTGTTTTTATATGTTACTACTTTATACCTCGGGAGCGTCCCGAGTTGAGAAATCTAAGTAAAGTAAATAAAATTATAAGTATTTAAACTATAAAAATGGCATCTGCCAATATACGATTAATAAATATTATTATTATTATTATTATTATTATTATTATTATTATCTTAAACAAATCTTTGTCATAAGTTATCATATTCTAATATAAAAAAGGGTAATTGGGTCAGGTATCACCTAATCCCAGGCCCGACCCAAACCCACAATTTTTTTTAAACTAATTTCAAGCCTGACACAATACCTGTCGGGTTACAAAAAATAGTCGTTTTTTTTCTCCGTTTTTTATATAGCACTATGGTACTCGTTGGAAAGATAATAAAACACTCGTTAATTTGGTGTAATTTTTTTCTTTAAAAAATCTCGTAAATAAAAGATATTAACATTTAAAAGTTATGAAAGGAAACATGATAGAGAAAATAATAAAGTTTTAATATTTACATTTAGTAGATTGGGTATTTAATAGATTATGTTAAATCATATTTAAATCATATTTATTCTTTTTTTTAATTGGTCTAGAGTTGCCACATCACATCCTATGTGACATCTCTCAAAAGAGAGATTGCATAATATTATGACATGTCATTAAAAATGTTTTGGTTTATTATATACGAAAAGCAGAATGCACACCAAGTGTTTGATACAACGCTCAAATGTGGAGTATGTATTGTTACACCATGTCATTATATGTTTTTAAAATAATGCTATAAGTCATCACATACTGTGGATTTTAACCAAAGTCAGATCAGTTAGTAATTCGATTTGAATTTTAAGTCTTTCGAATTGGACTCAGATATTGAGGACAATCCAAACCAACCTCGGCCAAGACCTAGATTTTAGGTTCAGTCTAAAGTATCCTGGGAGCGTCCCGGGTTGAGAAATCTAATTTGAAATATCAATTTTACATCTGAAATAGACTGATGCGTTTTACAGTTACATGCAGGAAAGCTTCGGGTAGCACTTAACCTAAAACAATTAACAATGTATCTCTAATGTTAGTGCATAACCTTAAACAATGTATAACTCTAATATTAAAACCTAACCTAAACAATATACAACTCCAATGCTAACACATGTTGTAAATAAAATTCATATTTACTGGTTTGAACATAACTAATAACTTGCTTATACATGATTAATGAATAACTTGAACACTTTGTGTTTTTTTCCTGTATGAACAAAACCACACAAAAAATATTCATTTTTTCTCCGTTTTTTTTATATAGCACTATGGTACCCATTGGAAAGATAATAAAACGCTTGTTAATTTGGTGTAATTTTTTTCTTTAAAAAATCTCGTATATAAAAGATATTAACGTTTAAAAGTTATGGGAGGAAACATTAGAGATAAAAATCTAATTTTGTTTTTAAATTTTAAATTATTATTTTCCTAAAATAAAGGCCTTGCCATATGGGATGACACATGGCACACTCAATGAAGAGAATACCCTCTTTGCGTACCATGTCATTAAAATGGCTTTGGTTTATTATATGTATAGATAACAAATCGTTTGTTATTTTAATTCGTGTCACCTGAAGTGAATGAAGTTCAACAACAAATGTCGTCTACTGTTCATATTGATGCGAACAATGTTGTTGATTCAGATGATTTTGCGAATCTCTAGTAATTAATCACTAAACTTACTAAAACCAACTATATGTTATTTTAGTGTGTGTTTTAACTATAGGTGTTGTTATTTTAGTAGGCGATACCCATAGTCAATCAAATTTTACAGTCCTAAAATAAAGAGTCAGATAAAAAAAATAAGCCCAAAATATAAACAGTGCTTTGAATGTAATAAAAGAAAGACCTGCATGGGTTCAAGATGTGGTTAGTGAATTAGAAAAACATGTTGGTAATTATCAGCTTTTTTTTTTTTTTTTTTTTGAACGGCTAATTTCTTGTCACCCATGGTAATTATCATCTACATCCTGTTCCAATCAAGTTTTCTTTGCCTAAGGGTATGTAACCCTACCTTTTAAAAGACTTTATTGATTGAGGCGTTGTTACAAGTATTCGCCAACGGTTGGGTTGATATCACCATCATACATTGGTTTGCGGTGTAAGTTGTTTGGAATTTAATATTTGTACAACATTTGTAGATAATTAAATTTATTAACTCATCATATTTATTTTTTCTTGATTTTAGGCTCTTTTATTATACGGTGTCTAATGATGGTGAAAGAGAGAACCCATGCGCTTTCTTGGGTCTAAACTCGATCAATGGTGAGATGTGCTAACATAAGCTCGAAGAAGTTAAAGGTCACATTCTTGGTGTATACGAGCTTCATAGGGACACAATATTTTCTTGCACCATAGTTTGCCAGGTAATTTATTTTTTTTCTTTGTTTCTTAGCCTATTGTAATTGACTTTTCTTTATTTTATTAATTATAGTTTACATAATTATTTAGTAAATTTATTTTTCTAGTAACCACTGGTCATTGTTTATCATTTCCCTTATAAAGAAAGAAGTATTCATCTTGGATTCGTTAAGGGGAAGCAAGGGCAAAAACAGTGGTATGCATTTCTGTGCCTAGTCTTGTTTTATGAACATTCAATGCAACAATCTTATCGAAAAAATACTGCTCCCTTAGCAAGATACTAAAGGAGTAGGCACCCATGTACAATTACTAGCTCTGAATTATGAAGAAAGAGAGAACCGAATCGACCTAGTAAAGGTACATATGGTTCAAGTCCTAGGTGGGTTTAACGACTCCTAGACCCTTCGGTTCCCGTAGAATCGTTTATATTCACACATTCTACAATTACATCTCATAAACCATGTGTATGCATGCTCTAACTCATGTCTACATGGTTTTTTTAGTCTCTCCATCCTTGCTAGTAATTTCACCAACGTCTAGTATCATTTACAATTTTTGAGTCGTATCGTTACTAGGTGGTCACCATTCAATTTTACTAGGATTTGCATTATAAACATCAAACATAACGAGACCTAAGAGCACTCATGAACAAGTAATGATATTAAAATGATTCTTGGCACAAGTATTTCGATTTTGAGAATTACTGATTGGGATAATTGCATGATATATGGCATGTTTTAGTTAATTGAACAACAAAAAGGCGGATGGGAATGCGGCTTTATGGTGTTGGGATTTATGATGGATTTTTCTTTACTTACCAAAAAGATTTTACCACTAATGTAAGTATTATATATATATATATATATACTAGTTTTTATCCCGGGAGCGTCCCGGGTTGAAATATCTAATATAACATAATAAAATATATTATTATTATTATTATTATTATTATTATTATTATTATTATTATTATTATTAGTGTTATTATTATTATTATTATTCTTATTATTATTTTAAACAAATCTCTGCCATAAGTTATCGTATTCAAATATAAAAAAACAAATCTCTGCGCCGGGGTATAAATCTAGTGCCATTACAAATGAATTCGGAAGTTTGTAATCGATCATATGAAAAAGATCTAACATGAAATAAGAAAAAAAAAGTTAATTATTGAAATATCGAACGCATTAGTCTAAGGTTTATGTGATGCGTTAAAAAATTCATGGGTATACGATCGGGTATGTAGTTCGGGTATTTGGGTATGTTGTTTCGGGTAATCGGGTCGGGTATCACCTAATCCCAGACCCGACCCAAACCCACAATTTTTTTTAAACTAATCCCAAACCCGACACAATACTTGTCGGGTTACAAAAAATAGTCATTTCTTTTCTCCGATTTTTATATAGCACTATGGTACTCGTTGGAAAGATAATAAAACGCTCGTTAATTTGGTGTAATTTTTTTCTTTAAAAAATCTCGTATATAAAAAATATTAACGTTTAAAAGTTATGGAAGGAAACATGAGAGATAAAATAATAAAGGTTTAATATTTATATTTAGTAGATTAGGTATTTAATAGATTAGGTTAAAGATTATAATAGATTAGGTTAAATCATATTTATTTCTTTTTTTTAATTGGTTTAGAGTTGCCACATCACATCCTATGTGGCATCTCTCAAATGAGAGATTGCATAAGAGCATGACATGTAAGATTAATCCCTTTGCAATATATATATATATATATATATATATATATATAGATATATGTGTGTGTGTGTGTGTTCGTATGTGCTTGTATATATATATATATATGTGTGTGTGTGTATGCATATGTATATATGGTATGTATATGTTTATGTGTGTCAGTATGTGATTGTATTATATGTATACGTAATTGTATGTTTAAAAATCTGACCTAAATGAATACTGTTTAAAAATGTAACTTTTTCTATTTATTTCATTTTAGATCTGTTAATTATATGTCTATATTTTTCTCCTAAGTAGATATAGTTTAAATCTAACTTTTTTTTTAGATTTGAGTTGCTACACTAAAGGATATTGACGAGTTACTAAGGATCATAATGCATATGGTTTTTTGTGAGAGTGTTTACAAATTGGAGTTATCCTTTTTTATAGATTTGGTGTTGATACTCCCTATTTTTTATGGATTTATATCTTGTAGAAGTTTATTTTTGTTGGATTTGTTAAATCAATGTTATTGAATTTGAAGGTTTCTTTTTTTTTTGTTGTTGGAATTAGTAAATTTGTGAATTAGTCTCTGGATTGGTCTATTCCTAGATTGGTATTAATTGTTGGGTTAATAAACTTCAAGTTTTTAAAAAATAATTTTTGTTGTAAATATATAGTAAAATGCAACAATTTTTCACCGCGGCAAAAAACATTTATTATTTTTAATTTAGGTGACCGTTACTAAAGATCGTATTATTCCCTTATTTATAGGAATATTTTATAGAATAGTAATCAACTTTTACTAGTGTTCCAATTAGATCATTCATAAAAATATTTGTTCCAATTAAGTCATTAAAGTTTATTTTATGTTCTAATCCTATATAGTTTACCTGAATAGCAGGTATAATATCTATAATTGGAACATTAAAATAAAGTTTAGTGACCTTATTAGAACATTAAAGTAAAGTTGACTTATCTAATTGGGAAAAAAAGTTTTATAAAAATTGTGAATATTTAAAAAAAATTGCAAAATTTTTTAAAATGTTTATATTTTTATTTTTTTAATTAATATCTTGTTAGACAATTTTAAAAAAGTTCGCATTTTTAAAAAAAAAAATTCGTTAGTTTTTTTACTTTTTTATATAATTTTACATATCTTTCATAATTATTTTAAATTTTTCTTCATAATTTTTTGTATTTTCGTATTTTTTTCTTAATTTTAAAAATATATTTTTCAATTTTTTAATCTATGTTGTTATTGATAATCCAAGTCAACATTTAAAAAAATAACCAAATAAAAGTTATATGAATTGATGACCTTCTTAATGGGTAAATTATCTATGATTAGAACACTAAAATAACTTTAATTACCTAATTAGAACAAATTTTTTTATGAGTGACTTGATTAGAACACTACTAAAACTAGGTTACTATTTAGCAAAGTTACCCCTTTATTTATTTATATTTTTATTAAAAAGTGCTGCAAAAAAACTTTGGAGAATGCCCCCTAAGATAACTATTTATTGCAACTGTATCTTTTAAAGCGGTTAGAAAACGCTTCTGAAAATCATTTCCACCGGTTCTGAAAATAGGTTTTGTACTACTGCATGTTTGGGAACATAGATGGGGTAACAAATGTCAGAGGCAATGGGGTTTGGAAGAGAATCGTAAAATCTTTTGTCTTCCTTATGATAAGAAGATGATACCTTTTTCAGCCTCTAGGAAACATATTGGAAATTGTGAGTTACTCGTTATTGGGAAGATGTTTGGGTTGGGGACTATAGTTTACGATCCAAATTTCCGAGACTTTTTCTCATGAAGTTATTAAGACGTGTAGCATTAAATATCAAATATGGTCTTAAGATGGTTGAGTGTGGAATTGCAGTAAGCCTGTTAGAAGTTTATCAATTATCCGAATTACTTCTCAATATTCATCAGGCACAATTTTAGCTCAATCTAAAGATTTTTGGAAGTGGCAATTAAATAATACATGCATTTTTATGTTTCTCGACTGAAATTAATGTCTAGAGTTAATTACTATTTGAGTCCCTGTGTTTTGTTGGTTTTAACTATTTGAGTCCAGTTTTTAAATTCTTAATTATCTGAGCACCTGGGTTTTCCAAATTGCATCTATTGAATCCAACTAACTAACTCCATCCAACAAATTTGTTAGTTTTTATGAAAAGACAAAATTGTCCCTTGATTAAATCAAAGAATAAAAAAATGAAACATCTAAAAGCATAAAATAAAACCAATTTGTAGTCTCTTTCTCTCTCTAAACACCATTCCCCCTATCTCTCTAAACGCCTACCCCACCCTCTGCTCTCATCTCTCTCTCTCTCTCTCTCTCTCTCTCTCAATCGATCGATCGAGTATCCTCCTCCCTTTGTTCTTCTGGACACCGACGCAGACAACTCAGGCAAGTTTGTTTGTCCAACATCAGAGATCTAAACAAAGGGTTTTTGAAGATCTGCATATCACAGATCTTGACATCGTATTTATGCTTTGCAAGTTGATATTTTTAGACTACAGTGATGGATGGTGTAGTATGAATGCTTGCCTCCTTTGTATTATCACCAAATAATGTATAGATAGTACAATGAGTTAATCTAGGAAGGTAGTTAATACATATTGAATGCATTGAATACATGGTCAATCAAGATCCTATAATCTTGGCTATTATGCCCCCGCAGTCGAAACCGGAGGAGACCGTATGCTGAGACTGGATCTGAAATCTTCAAATAGGTGTCGTGGTAGGCCTTTGGTAAATATGTCAGCGATTTGGTATCGAGATGAAACATGGTGGACTCGGATTAAACCCTTCTGTACTTGTTCTCGAACGAAGTGGATGTCAAGTTCAATGTGTTTAGTACGTTGGTGTTGAACTGGGATACCGGATAGATAAACCGCACTAACATTATCACATAAAACAATGGTGGCCTTGGACAGTGGATGATGAAGTTCGAGTAACAGGTTACGTAGCCAACAGATTTCTGCTACGACACTTGCCACACCTCGATACTCGGCCTCGGCGCTGGATCGAGAAACTATATGTTGGTGTTTGGATGACCAAGAAAGAATGTCGAGCCATAATAAACACAGTATCCAGAGGTTGACCTGCGATTGTCAGGGCAACCTGCCTAGTCAGCATCTGTGTATGCAGTCAAAGAGGAGGCCGTCGACGGTTCCAAGGAGAGACCATGAGACGAGGTGCCCTTCAGGTACTGAATGATGCGCTTAAGAGCCTGCCAGTGAGATGTCATGGGGGCATGCATATGCATGCTGATTTGCTGCACGGCATAACTAATGTCAGGTCGAGTAAAGGTGATGTATTGTGGGGCACCCGCTAGACTGCGATAGAGAGACGGGTCTTCAAATGGAGTGTTGTCAGTGGATGATAACTTTGGTTATGTGTCAACCAGTGTATCCACGGGCTTGCATGTATCCATGCCAGCGTGATGAATGATGTCATGCGCGTATGCTTGTTGAGAAAGGAACATGGTGTTGTTGTGACGAGTGACAACGATTCCCAAAAAATAGCTTAGGGGGCGAGATCTTTCATGGCAAATTCACTTGCAAGGCTTGCCATGAGAAGTTGACGAAGGCGGTTTGAAGAAGTGACTAACAGAATGTCGTCAACATATAGAAGGAGGTAAGCTATTTACGCCATCTGTTGGAGAATGAAAAGAGAGTTGTCACATTTGCTTTGAGTGAAGCCCATACGGAGAACATAATCAGTAAATCTTTGATACCACGCCCTTAGTGCCTGCTTTAAACCATATAGGGATTTCTTTAAATGACAGACATGATTAGGAAACTGTTGGTTCCGAAAGCCCATGGGTTGATACATGTATATTGTCTCGTTTAGTGTCCCGCGAAGGAAAGAATTTATAATATCCAATTGATGAACGGGCCATGATTTGTTGAGTGCAATGGATAATATCATGCGGATTGTTGCGGGCTTCACCACGGGGCTAAATGTCTCGCCACAGTCAATGCCGACCTGTGGTAACCTACCATCACAAATAAGACGCGCCTTATAGCGCTCCAAAGTACCGTCAGAATTAAATTTATGTTTAAACAACCACATGCTTCTAATGACATTCATTTATGGGTGTCGAGGCACAAGCTCCCAAGTCTCATTTTTAATAAGGGCATTATATTCGTCGGTCATGGCTTTATACCAAACCGGTGTGGACAAGGCAAGGGTTGGGTTTTTCGGTACGTGAACGATAGTGGAGGCATGGAGGTTTAGGCGCTGTTTAGGTTTGTGAATACTGTCCATGCCGCGAGTACGCATGGTACGGTTGATAGTTGGGGGTGGTATGTTGGATGAGGTGCGCATTGGTGAAGGTATTGGAGGTGGAGAGGCGGAGTGGGCCGGTTCTGTGAAGGGGAGTGTGGTTGTGGACTGTGGGGTGGGTAGGCCGAGGGTGAAGTTGGTTGAGAGTGGACGTGGTTCCATAGATGGGGATGTAATGGAGCTGAAAGGAATTCATACGAGGGGGAGGTATTTATATGATGGAATGGGAAAATCGTTTCGTCAAAAATGACGTGTCTAGAGATGGTTATTTGGTTTGTGTGAAGGTCAAAGCATTTGTACCCCCAGTGTTGAGAGGGGTAGCCTAAGCAGACGCACGGGTGTGAACGTGGTTCAACTTTATGTGTTGTGGTTGATGGTATGAGAGGGTAGCAAAGGGAACCAAATACCCGAAGGTGGTCATAAGAGGGGTGTGACACGGTATAAACATTTCGGTTGGGGTGTTGTAGGATTTGGTTTTGGTGGGTATGATATTGTGAAGGTAGGTGGCCATGTCAAGAGCATTGTTGGATCAGTTTGCTCTTTTGTTTAAGTAAGAACTTACTATCTGGACACTTAAGTGTTTAGCAAGCTCTTGTATATCAGATTATAAGCACAGCGGAATGTATAAATTAAAGCAACACTTTTTATACTTAGGAAGAGTTATTACTCCCCTAGATGATTGAAACTAATAATGACAAGTATTTATTATGAATCTAAGCAGTAAATGAGAATTAGATACTTAGACAGATTCACAATAAATACTGAAATGGAATAGAACAGTGAAAGTGTTTGAAGGATTTTTCTATTAAAATCAATGTCTAAAATAGAAGGTTTAAGCCTCCTATTTATAGACGTTTACATACATGTATCTTGCCCAAAAAGCAAGTACAGAAACATCAGAAACAAGTTGCACAAGTTGCAACATTGAAACTAACAAATACAGCTAAAAGTAATAATAAACAATAAACTACTGATTCAAAAGGCGGTGGAAAATATCTGATGCTAAGTGCTGATGAATGACAAACTACTGATGAGTAGTTTGTCTTCAGTACTTCTGAAGTGAACTAGTCTGGTTTGGACTTCAGAACTTCTGATGAAGTTTCTTCTTCAGCACTTCTCATATCTTCTCTTCAGCAGTTTCTTGTCTTTTCTTCAGTACTTCTATACTTAGCCAAAATGACAGAAGTGAATTAGACTAAGGTTTCCAAAAGTGGTTTCACCAATCCTCTTTGTCCTAACAATCTCCCCCTGGATTGATGAAGCCAAAACCTTACTAATTCCTTATGATTTTCTTCTGTCTTGAACAATCTTCCATATCTCTTTGTACATGGTGTTCTTGAGCTGGTTTAACTGTCCATCAGATAGAGATCCTCTCTGTGGTTCCAGATATTGAATTGTGAGCAGGTCTTGTGTTGACAATTTCTTTAGATCACTGATCTTCTTGTAAGCCCTGCTTGAGAGGTCTCTTCTTGTCAACAATACTGAGTTGTTATCAGTAAGTGACCATCTGATGATAGGTACCTTTGACTTGTTAAAGTCAGAGGAATAGGGAACCAGACTTGTCCCTTGGGTTGATGATCCTGAGTGTTGGATGCTTTCTGTTTCAGTTAACCTCAGGTGGGAGTCTCTTCCTTGTTGTTGTTGTTGCATATCAGGCATCTGAACAGTTGGGAGATGGTGTTCAGTCACTACCTTGGTATGCATCTTTCCTTTGATGGTCTTTTGGATTTGGTAGGCAAAAGTGGAAGGATCCCTGAATTGTGTTAACAGAGGTTTCTCCTCAATGTCAAAATCTGAATGGACTATTGAACTTCCTTCAAGTAGTACCATTTTGAAATCAGTTTTGACATTGTCCTCTGCTTTCTTTCTTTGAGTAGCAGGCCTTCTTGTTGATACACCAGAAGTTTTAACTACTGATCTTAAAGGATCAGCAGTTTGAAACTTCTATGGATTTGCAGCCTTGGCAGCCTTGTATTTTCTGTAAGTATCCATCAGTCTTTCTTCTTTCCATCTGGATACTGAGGCTTTTGAACCATAGCCCTCTGCTACTAAGTCATCTATCATCTGGGCTCTCTTGGCCTTTCCTTCTTTACTTGTGGCCAGTTTGTCTGCAAGCAGTTGTGCCCTTCTTGTCAGCTCTTGCACAGAGAGTCCCTTGAGTGTATAGGCTTTAGTCTTGCTGTTCTTGGTAATGTAAGACATCAGTTGTTGTCTTTTGTCTTCTTTAGCAACATAGTCAATTTCAGCCTGTCTCTCCAGTTCAGCTTGATAAGCCTGGAGCTTCTCTTCAAACTCTAGATCATCCCTTTGTTCCAGACTTTTCCAAATCTGGTCTTCCTTGGCTTTTTGTTGAACTGCCTTTAACCTCTGCTCAAGAAGTTCAGTTGATTGAGAGATTGGAGCAGGGGTTAGGACAGTCATGGTAGTGGTTGTTGTAGGCCTTGGAGGAGCAGAAGTTGGTTTGATTTGTTCAGTGGATCTGGAAGGTTCAGTGTGTTGAGGTTTGGAAGTGTTAACCTCTGATGGGTTGACAACAGCTGATGGTTTGTCAACTACTGAAGGATTGTCTTCAGTACTTTCTGATTCTTTATCAGAACTTTTGCCATCAGAAGTTTCTTCATTATGCCTTAGGGATTCTTCAGAGGTTTGGGTCTCATCTTCTTTTTCTGTGGCTTCAATTTCTTCCACTGAGACACCAAACTGTTTGGCCAGTTTTTCTTTTCTGGCTTGATCCTTCTGATCTCTTTCAAGGATGGCCACTCTTGCCCTTATCCTGGCTTGGAATGACTCCTTAGGTTCCCTGATTTTCTCCCCCTTTTTGGATTCATCAAGTTTAAGTTTAGAGGTTGAGGGTTGGGAGAATTGACCTTGAAGATGAGCAATCTGTTTGCTGTTGAATTCTATCTTGTTGGACAGATCATTCATCTTTGTCTTGATCACTCCAAATTGATTTTTGATAGACAGCTCCAAGTTAGCTGTGTATGTTTGGAAGTGATTCTTGATGAGAGTGTTCATCATGTGGTACAGGGGACCCTCTGGGCTGCATAGCTGGTTCAGGTCTATGCTTGTTTGCCCAGGGAATTGGGTAGGCATTTGTTGTGAAGGGTGTGTTTTTGGGAGATCCTCATGTTGTACAGAGGATGCCACTCTAGGGGTTTTAGGGATTGAGTGGACTTTAACCTGTGCAGGGGGTGACTGGCTTCTTGAGCTTGGATACCCCTGAAACAGGACCTTCATAAAGTGCCGTCAATTCAGTAGTTTTAGTTTTTGAAACATCATCCAAATTAATGGAATCATCTGAATCCCTGATGTTGTCCTCATTGAGGACTGTCTCAGTTAAATCATGAGCTGAGCCCAACTCAGTTCTCTCATGAACCTCTTGTTCTTGGTTCTGAGGATTTCCTACTTCAGGCATTAAGCCTTCATCAGTAGTTGCCACATCTGAGGTCTTAGCTATGTTACTTCTATCCTCAGATCCACCACTGGGTGGTAACTGAGTAGTAGCAGCCTCAGATGCCCCAAGAGTCTCTAAAATTGGGCTTAAAGACTCTTGTCCACCCTCATCTCTTGGGATAGGGCTAGAGATGTCCACATCCATGTCTGATGTTGTGGTTATGTCCCCTGTTTGTTGTGGTTGTAGGGGACTGACATAATCAGATGGGACTTTCTCTTTTAGCCCAGAGAGAAGTTTGGCAATTTCTATTGCCTCTGGTTCAGAAATTTGAGGGTTGGTTCAGTAGTTTGGGCAATGGGTGAAATTGGCTGGTCAGCAGTTTCAAAAGAAGAGTGAGTTTCAATAGTTTTTCTAAGTCTTTTTCTTTTGAATAAGATAGTTATGGGTGCTCTAGGTGGGGTTTGAGATGGATGAGACTGAGAGGGTGTTTCAGTCTCACCTATTTGAAGAGCAGATTGCTCAAGAGCATGTTCAGGCATCTCAACCTCCTGAACAGCTTTTCTTTTGGGTTGGTGGGTTTTTGTTTTTGTTGGCTTGGGCTTTTTGGCTTTTGGTGGTGTGAGTTTGGAAGATGTGGGCTTCAGGGGGACTTGTTGTTGTTCTCCCTGATCATCTTCTGGCCAGGCAGCCGGTTTGTTATGCCTAGAGTATGCTTGTGAGGTTAATGGATTTAAAGTTGAAACTTTTCCCACAAGCACCTCATTACCCAGTTCCCCTATTATGCATTGCATAATGAACCTTGGGTATAACAAAAACTTTTTCTTGGTATTATTGTGATGTAACACCAACTCATTGAAAAATAATTTAGATGCCCTAAATTTGGTTTCATTCACAATGGAATGAAATATTGGTTGAAAAGTAGAGGGCATCTGGTCATATGACCCTGTTTTTGGACTCAAACACATAATAATATAATGAAACAAAAGCTTGTATTTTGGTTCAAAATATTTTTTGAAGATAGTAGCATGGGAGAGAGTAACTTGATAACCACACTCTGTCATGGTTAGGTGAATATCAGTGTTAGCAACATGATCAGGGGCAGTTACATCATCCAAGCCCAGTCTTGTTGCCAGTGTGGCCGGTGTGATGGTCAGTGGTTTCCCTTTTATTCTAGAGTTGAGGGAAATGACTTCATCATCCGCCGTCACCGTCTCAGCATTTGCCCAGAACTCATTTAGAGTTTCAGTATGAATTGGTGGGTTTATTGTGAGAGCAGTAAAATATTGGGATTTTACGACAAGATCAATGATCTCATCGTATTGGGACCAGCCTTCTTGTTTTTCAAGAAAGTCTCTTTGATTGTGTCCCTGTTTTAGAACGAGAGCCATGTGGTTTGGGTTTTGATCGAACAGTTGATTTGCAGGTTTAGGTTATTGAGAGAGTTTTTGAGAGAGAAAGAGGGATATTTTGAATTTGAAAGGATAAGTGTTGAAAAAAGATATTTATCAGAAGTTTTAACCGCTTGAATCTTCTTTATTAGAAGTTTTTAAACCGCCTTGGTTAAAAATCTTTTTATCAGAAGTTTTAAACCGACTAGGTCAAACCTCTGATGATGGGAAAAGTCAGATTTGCCCTTTTTGACTAAACTGCTGATGAAGGATTACTTCATCAGTAGTTCCCATTTCCTCTTCAGTAGTTTAAAAGCTGATGAGAAATGTTTTATAAATACTTTTATTCATAACTTCTGAAAGTTATTTTATTAGAAGTTTTACACTTTTCAGAAATTTTCCCATACTGATGTTTTGTTCATCAGTAGTTTCTCTCTTTTCAGAAGTTTTGTTTCAGACTTTTTGTCCTTTTTGTAAGTGAAAAATGAAAATGTGCAGAATAATAAAATAAACACTTACAAATTTAGCATCCCAAGCATGGATACTAACTTCTGAAATGTTGATGTTTCTAGGGGTTTTGTGAAGATGTCAGCTATTTGATTAGCTGTTGCTACATGCTTCACCTCAATCTTGCCTTTTTCATAGCAATCTCTTATGAAATGGTACCTGATCTCAATATGTTTGGTTTTTGAGAACTGTACCGGATTTTGAATGATGCTAATGGCAGATTTGCTGTCTACAAACAAAGGTGTCTTGGTTTCTTTGATTCCATAATCAAGAAGTTGATATTGGAGCCATTGTATCTGTGATGTACAACTTGCAGCTGCAATGTATTCAGCTTCAGCAGTTGAAGTTGCAACAGATGTTTGCTTCTTTGATTGCCATGACACTAGACAGTTACCCAAGAATTGACAACCACCAGATGTTGAATTTCTTGTCATCTTACACCCTGCATAGTCACTATCTGAAAAAGCTGATAACTTGGTATTGCTTGAAGCAGGATACCAAATTCCAAGTGTTGGAGTTCCTTTCAGATATCTGAAAATTCTTTTGACTGCTATAAGGTGTGATTCCCTTGGTGCTGATTGATATCTAGCACAAACACATGTTGAAAACATAATATCTGGTCTAGAAGCAGTTAGATATAAAAGGGAACCTATCATGCATCTGTACATGGTTTGATCAACCTGTTTTCCTTGATCATCAGGTTCAACTTGTGTGATTGGTGTCATGGGAGTGGAACATGATTTACAGTCTTTTAAAGAAAATTTGTTTAATAATTCTTTAACATATTTTGATTGATGTATAAAAGTTCCATTTGTTTGTTGCTTGATCTGCAGTCCCAGAAAGTACTACAGTCATCTCAAATTTTGATTGCATGAGTTTCTTAAAATCATCACACAGTTTTGTGTTTGTTGAACCAAAAATGATATCATCAACATAAATTTGAACAAGTAAGACATGATTTCCAACATGTTTAATGAAAAGAGTTTTATCAATGGCACCTCTTGTAAAGTTATTTTTGAGTAAAAAGGTGGAGAGTGTATCATACCAGGCTCTTGGAGCCTGTTTGAGCCCATAAAGAGCTTTGTCAAGTCTGTACACCCACTCAGGATGAGAAGGATCCTCAAACCCAGGTGGCTGACACACATACACCTCCTCTTTTATTTTTTCCATACAAAAATGCACTCTTTACATCCATTTGATAAACTTTAATTTTGTTGGAAATGGCATAGGCCAGAAATAACCTGATGGCCTCAAGCCTTGCAACTGGAGCAAAGGTTTCATCATAGTCAATTCCCTCTTCTTGAGAGTACCCTTGAACTACCAGTCTTGCCTTGTTCTTGATTATCATACCAGCTTCATCTTGTTTGTTCCTGAAAACCCATCTTGTGCCAATTGGTTGCTTGTTTGGAGGTAAGGGACAGATTTCCCAGACCTGTTGCTTGTTGAACTGAAGCAGTTCATCTTGCATAGCTTGCACCCAATTATTGTCTTTGAGGGCTTCCTGGTACTTCTTTGGTTCCAACTGTGAGATAAAGGCTGGAAATAGGCAAAAGTTGGAAAGCTGGTTTCTGGTAAGAACACCTGAAGCTATATCACCCATGATTTGATCAAGTGGATGATCTCTGTGTTCAATCAGTTGTTGTAAACCACTGACAGGTGTAGGTGGCTCATGTTCTTCAAACAAACTACTGAGGTCTATAATATCTGGTTCAGATGTTCCTTGATCTTCAGTAGTTGGATCTACTGAACCAGTAGTTTGAGTTTGTTCCTCAGTACTTGTTTGATCAGAAGTTTGGGGAACTTCTGATGATCTTGAAGTTGACTTGATAACTGTTTGAGGAGTCCATGGTGTGGGATCCTCATCATCAAACTTTTTGTCACCATAATAAGTAGGTTTTGATGAAGTAACAGCCTTCTCAGGTCCAAAGTGGAAGTTGTCAAGGTCAAAAAGTTCAGCAGGATGTGCTGGAATGAGAGTGTGTTTTGACTCATTGAACTTGACATTCAATGTTTCTTCTACTATCCTGGTGTGAGAATTAAAAACCTTGTAGGCTTTTCTAGTTGAAGAGTAACAAAGAAAGTAACCTGAGTCAACTTTGGCAGCAAACTTTGAAATAGATTCCTTGATGTTCAAGATGAAACATTGACACCCAAAAGCCCTGAAAAAGGAGATAAGGGGCTTCATGCCATGAAGAACTTCATAGGCAGTCTTGGAATGTCTCTTGACCACAAGAACTCTATTCTGAACATAACATGATGTGTTAACTGCTTCTGCCCAAAAGTACAATGGCAGTCCAGAATCAGCTAACATTGTTCTTGCTCCTTCTATTAATGTTCTGTTCTTCCTTTCTACTACACCATTTTGTTCAGGAGTTCTGGGAACACTGTATTGTCTAATAATCCCTTTAGACAAACAGAATTCATCCAGAGTTTTGTTCCTGAACTCTGTCCCATTATCACTTCTAATGGTTTTGACAGGTAGAGAATATTGTTTCTCTACTTGTAGAATGAAGAACTTGATGATTTCAGCAGCCTCATCCTTGGAGAATAAGAAGAATACCCATGTGAATCTTGAGTAGTCATCAATGATGACTAAGCAGTACTTCTTCTTACCAAGGCTCATAATCTTGACAGGTCCAAATAAGTCCATATGGAGTAGTTGAAGACATGCAGTTGTTTTTGATTCTTCAATAGACTTATAGGAGGACTTATGCTGTTTTCCCTTTAAACAGGATACACAGTGTTCTTGACACTGGTATACTTTCAAAGGTAGACCTCTGACCAAGCCCATTTTTGTGACTTTATTTATGGTTTTAAAGTTCACATGGCCAAGTCTCCTGTGCCAGAGATTTGTTTCTGAAGTTGATGCCCTTGAGAAGAAACAGGCAGTGTTGTTCAATACTTTGTCTTTCTCAATGTCCACTGCATAAACATTGCCACATCTTTTGGCAATCAGCAAAGTATGATCTTCAATGATCTTCTCTATCAACTTCTGACCTTCTGGTGAGATGATCTTGCATGCTGTCTTTGTGAAAAAGGAAGAATATCCTTTATCACACATTTGTGACACACTCAGCAAGTTGTATTCAAGGTTTTCCACCAGATTGACCTTGTCAAACTGTATTTTTCCAGAGGAGACATTGCCATGTCCTAGCACATATCCCTTAGCATTGTTCCCAAAGGATACAGATCCTTCTCTTTGGCTGATAAAGTTGTTTATCAGGTATCTGCATCCAGTCATGTGCATAGAGCCTCCACTATCAACATACCATATGCTGTTTAAGCCCCTGGAAACTCTCTGCACACAATAGCAAATTAGTTAGATTTAGGAACCCAAGCCTGTTTGGCTTTGGGTTTGCTCTTGAGAACAGTTACAGTTTGTTCTTGACCAGGTTGAGAAATCCATGTCTTTTTGGCAATGGATTTTTCATTAAGAACCACGGTGGTATCCTTTTCAGGACCACCATCAACCTTGGTCATCAGTAGTTGTACCAAGTTCATTAGTTTTTGAATCTCAGCAGTTTGTGAAACTGCTGATGAAACAGGTCTAACTACTGATAAAGAGTTTTGAGAAAAAGATTTTAGTTGAGATTTTATCTTTATCTGAGAAAAGGTGTTTTCAGGTTGTTGTTTCTTGGGATTAAAGGTTCTTTCATAATCATTTCTGATTTGATTTCCCACAACCTGTTGTTTAATTTTATGATTGAACTGAATTCCTTTTCTGTATCTACAAAACTCAGTTTTGTGGTTGAACAGACCACAAATTTCACACTCTTTTGCCTTTTGTTTTTGATCTAAAGGCAAATTTCTGACATTTGTGTAAAGATTTTGCTCATCAGTAGTTTTCAGGGTCTCAACTCCTGATGTAGATGAAACTACTGATGGCTTGTCGTCAGATTTTGTTAATACTTCTGAAGTACTTTCTTTGAAAATACCAGGATTTCTGTTTAGAAAGTTTTCATGGAAAGATGTGTAGTCTTCCCCTTCAGAAGTTTCATTTGAAACAATTTTTCTCCCATCTTCAGTAGTTTTGGGAGAGAAATCTGTTGGTGTCTCAACATGATGGTACCCTATGCCAAACTTAACATTTGAAGCACTCTGTTTGTTTAGCAATAGCTGGTACCCCTTACAAGAATCCACCCATTTTTCACAACTGATCTTGGTGTCAGCAAGCTCTTTTCTGACATTCCCAAGATCTTCTATCATCATTTTAATTTGTGCTTGGGTTTCAATAGCTGAGTTAGTTAATTTAGAGGCTTCTTTTGTTTTAGCAGTAAGTTTTCTCTCTAAATCACACTTCATCTGAGTGTATTTTCTTTCTAAATCATTGGCTTTTCCTTGTAAGTGCACATTTGTCTCTCTTATGAGAGCAAAAGTTTCTTTGCAAGAATTTGAGCAAAGTTTTGTCAAAGATTCTTTTGATACATGTGACAATGCAGATTTTGAAGTACAGCCTTCAAATGCCATTAAGGCAAAGTTCTTTCTGCCATTGTCTGGTTCTCCCCAGTTGATGTCAAACACCTTGTTGTCTGCATCAGGATTGCACTCTGTGGTGTCAAAAGGGAGACTGCTCCAGTCAACATACCCTGAGGTGAAAAGACTTTGTTGAGAGGGTTGTTGAGGCTGTGGAGGATGTTGAGCAGCTGGAAAGGGAGGGATTGATTGTTGGTTCTGCATCTGTTGAGCAGGCATTTGAACATATTGTACTTGTGGCATGTATTGCTGTTGAGGAGCTTGTGCCTGTACAAAATGAGCACTCCCTTGAGTTCCATTATTCCTATTATAGTTGGGGTTAAAGTTATTTCCAGATTGTGATTGGTTAAAGCTAGAGTTTCTACACTCTCTAGCAAAGTGTCCCAACTTCTGACACTTGTGACATCTTAGTTTAGATTTGTCAAAACCAATTTTTGTATTACTGGTCAATCCTGGAAATTTCCTTCCTGACCTTTTATAAAACTTGTTAGTTTTAATGCTTAGCATGGCCAGTTGGTGTAAAATGTCCATTTCTTCTAAGTCATCACTGCTAAAGTTTTTCAAATCATCCATGATAAAACATAGATTATCAGCAGTTTGACTTTGGTCATCATTGTCATAACCTGGGAAAGATCTTTCTGATGAGATCCCAGTTGTTATGTCAATGTTGTCATAAGATCCATAGGAACAAGTTGGTGAGTCTTGTCCCAAAAGTGTTGTACTACCTGGTAGGTAGTCATCAGCAGTTTTACCAGATGATTGTAATTTCTTCTTTTGATCAATTTCTCTCTCAAAAGTAAGTAATCTCCCATGGAGTTTTGTAAGAGTGAGGGAGCTAAAATCTGGTGAGGATCTTAAAACAATGGAGTATGTTTCCCATTTGTCTGGTAAAGACCTTAAAAATCTATGTAGCATAGATACTGTTGTATAGGTCTGACCATTTAACTTTAGCTCAGATATTAATGAGGAGAATCTTTCAAATTGTTGAGTTAAAGTTTCCCCATTAATGTGAGCAAATGTCTCATATTGTTGAGCTAAAATTTCTCTGGTGTTGGCAATCACCTCTTCAGTTCCTCCAAACTGTTCTTTAAGACAATCCCAGAGTTCTTTGGCACTTTCACAATGTAAAAGGCCAGAGTATATCTCATTAGGGAGAGCCATTGCCAACATAGAGAATGCTTTTGCATCTAGCTCAAGTTTTAGGAAATCATCATCTGTATAGTCTTTTGGTTCTTTAGGAACCTCAACTTTAGTTTCAAGATTTATGTTTACTGGTTTGTGAGGACCATATATCACAGATCTCCAACATCCTGTGTTGGTCTGTGACAAGGTATGTGCCATTCTCTTTTGCCATATGTTGTATTCATTTCTTATAAGCATGGCAGGTTTAGTAGCAGAACCAGTATTATGTGGATCCATTTTAAAGAGTATTGATTTGTCAGATGACTCTTTTAAGTGATGGATGTTGATAAAAAGTGAACTTTTGATCTTTTTATTGAGTATCAATAAGATCTTTGTGTCTGATTCTCAATTTGTTAGATTGATATGTGATCAGATAAACCAATGCTCTGATACCAATTGTTGGATCAGTTTGCTCTTTTGTTTAAGTAAGAACTTACTATCTTGACACTTAAGTGTTTAGCAAGCTCTTGTATATCAGATTATAAGCACAGCGGAATGTATAAATTAAAGCAACACTTTTTATACTTAGGAAGAGTTATTACTCCCCCTAGATGATTGAAACTAATAATGACAAGTATTTATTATGAATCTAAGCAGTAAATGAGAATTAGATACTTAGACAGATTCACAATAAATACTGAAATGGAATAGAACAGTGAAAGTGTTTGAAGGATTTTTCTATTAAAATCAATGTCTAAAATAGAAGGTTTAAGCCTCCTATTTATAGACGTTTACATACATGTATCTTGCCCAAAAAGCAAGTACATAAACATCAGAAACAAGTTGCACAAGTTGCAACATTGAAACTAACAAATACAGCTAAAAGTAATAATAAACAATAAACTACTGATTCAAAAGGCGGTGGAAAATATCTGATGCTAAGTTGTGGGTGGGAGACCCAAGTGATCAAGTAGGGTGCGGATCATGTTGTTGATAGAGCGGATTTTTTGTTTCGCTTTACCATTTTGTGAAGATGTGTAGGGACAAGAGAGACGAAACAACATACCATTTTGAGCACAATATTGTTTAAAGTTGTTGTGTACGTATTCGATTCCGTTGTCACATTGAAAAGTTTTAATTGGGCATTCAAATTGAGTTTTTATTTGGGTTGCAAAATTAGAAAAGATGGTGTGAACTTGGGATTTATTAGCCAAGGTGTAGGTCCACAGAAAATTTGTATAAGTATCTAAAAACAAAATATAGTATCTGTGGTCGGTCGTACTAAGTACAGGTGATGTTTCAAAGATAGATGTGGACAATGTCAAATGGTGCAACAGTATGAGAAGTGGAAGCATTAAAAGGTAAACGAATACTTTTACCCAAAACACAAGATTGGCAAACATTTTTATTAACTGAATCAAAAGAAATAGAACTAGAGTTTTTCAATGTTTGTAATAAATTAGTTCCTGGGTGGCCAAGGCGTTGATGCCAAAGGCGTTGGGACAAGGCAGCAAAAACAGCTGGAGAAGTCCGTTGTGTGGCGGGAGGAGGGAGAAGCGGGTACAAATCAACGCTGCTGTTGCATCGTAGGATAGGGATCCGGCTCTTGAGGTCCTTCCCAAGAAAACCAAAAGGGTTAAATTCAATTGAAAGAGAGTTGTCAGTTGTTAGCCGACGAACAGATATGATTTAATAAGTTTGGGTGAGTAAAGGATGTTGTTTAATTTAAAAGGTGGGTAGGGTGGTGGTAGGGTGAGGTAATCTTGTCTAGTAACCGAGATAGCATTTCCATCACCTACGATTATATATTTTGTGGGGCCCTTATTAAAAGGAGATTGAGATGTACCTGACTGTTGATGATAATGTTCAGAAGCACCAGTGTCCATGATGGAGTTCTAATCTGGCGGGTTGAGACTCATAGTGTGCATGGCTTGAGCAATATTGGTGGGAATATAGGCCATATGGGCCGATTGTGGTCTTGGGCCCAACATGCCATTTTGATTGTTGGAGCTATTGGGCTGTGGGGCGGTTGGATAAGGGCATGGAGGGGAGGCCCATGTTGACCAAGGAGATAGATTCTGTTGTGGCCATTGTGTCTATCACACCCCGCCTAGGCGGAAACATGAGGTGCGACTTCGAAAGATTTCCAAGCACAAAGGTCACACGAGCATTGATTAAAATAAAGCGGGAACTTTCATTAAACAACCAGATTTGTTCAACATAAAGTTAATTGCTTAAAAATCACAACCATTGTATGTAAATGTCTAGGATTAACACAACAACACAACGGTCTAAAAGAAGGCATCCCACAAATGCTCGCACGCGACCCCCGCAAGTTCCATTATTCATGCTAATTTCCTGAAAAACATGCATTTAAGGAAATATGGGTCAACATAAAGTTGGTGAGTTCACGTGTTTTCTATATGATGGACATGCAATCCAAAACCGACTAAATCATTGCCTGGCTAGGGCAATAATCAATATGTGATCTGACATGAGCCCATAACCAAACCTTGACATGTTGTGCCTCGCCCATTGTACACTAAAGAAAATGAAATAATGTGAAATACAAGCACTCTTTTGATATCTGTCATCCGGTCAGAGCGACTGACCAAGAGTGGGGGTGTCAACCCAATAGATCTATCCCGGTGTTTCATGGCTAAGTCCATAGCTAATGGTTATGGTATAATGTATGACACGAGGGCTTAATGGATCCGAAACCGTGATGTCTCATGTTCACATAATAGTCATGTATTGTAACTGAAAACTGTAAGCATGTTTTTCCCCTGGAAAAATGTAAAAACTGTAAAAAGGGTCCGTGAATACTCACTTGGTGTCTGAATGCTAGCCTAAACTGGATCTGGCACTGGGTGTCTGTCCTGAGGATGACCTAAGTTCATATAAAGGCACGTTAGGTCTATGTTTCCTTCTAACTACCATGCAATTGTTCACTCGACTGTAACACCCGTGGACTAGGGGCTTCTATACCACAATCCACGTGTGTCACACTTTGTATGTGTTGGGAATTGTTTGTGTTGTCGTTTAAGTGACTCTATTTAGTCTATTATTGGTAAAACATGTATCTTGACTTACTAATGTTACCGAGTGTTACTTATGTCTCAGTTAAGTAAGTTTAGGGTGGCACATGGACACATCTTGGGACAGTTTTGCATAAAATAACACATTTAGGTGTTTTGCCTTTGTATATACACGCATATCACATGTTTTCAAGAAAACTATTGTGTTAAGCTCGTTAACACATGCTTTTATAGTTCTTAACATATGTTTGTAAATTTAACCATGATATATGTTGTAAAATAAGGTGAAATAAGCTAACTCGCCTTAATGTAACTCCTAGGTGCTTTCTAGAGTCTTGGAGCTCCTATATGGTGGTGATGGTTGGTCGATACAAGTTTCTCGGGTGGGTACACCTTCAGCCGAGAGGTAACAAGGAAAAGATGAAGGTGTAAGTGTTAGTGTATTATGGTGTGTTCCAAATGAATCCTTGGGTCTCTATATATAGGCGAGTGGTGGTGGTGATGTTCATGTGCCATTGGTTCACAATAATGGAAGGTCAAGGGGTTAATTTCTTGGAGTGCAAGGATGGAATGTTATGTTAGTGAAAGAAGTTGACCTTGTGGTTTTGTCTTGTTATGTAGGGGGTTTACGGCTGAAATAACATGGGAATGGGCAAACATGTTTTGGCAAGGTTGACCAGGTACAAGGGATCATATGGTTTATGTTTTACCTTTCTAGTATAAGTGGTTGACCTTGGAGCAAGTGTAGTTTGTCTAGGGAATGCCATGGCTGAAATATATGGATGGTTTTGAGGGTCTTGGGTAGTCAACATTTCCTAATCCATGTTATAAGTTCAAGTGTTTGGCTATGTTGGTGAAACATCTTGGAAATGATAAGTGAAGAAACAAAAGTCTACCTCTAAAGGAATAGGCAGACCAACTTCTACAGGTGAGATCCTTCACTAGAATGAATGAATTCCTTGATGGTGGTGACCTGAAAAAAACAATCTCCGATGTGGGGAGACCGCCTCGAATCCAGAGGATTCTACTTAGCAGACACAAAAACGTGGTCGGCACTGGTGTGTTCTTCAGGGGTTTTCTGAATGGCCTACTCAAGGAGACGAAGTGCTCCTTAAATAGGTTCCACACGGGCCTCGACATTCACCCTTAACCTACCCAGTGGGCTGGAGCCCGATTAAGGGCTTGCCTCCACATCGGCCCATAATTAGGCCCAATAAGACATAGTATGTGAAAAGTAAGAAATCATAGAGGACAGACGTACCGTTTTCTCCGACGTGGCGTCACGTGATTGGTCGCAGGTCTGGTCGAACGTGATTGGCCATTGAGTGTACTATTGTCCCCTCTGCAGGCCTTCGTTAGTGGAGATCCTTGCTGAGGTGGTCCCATGCATTCTTATTGGTTGATACGTACGGAAAACGTACTGTTTGTCTCCTGCGGGTTTGGTCTTGGACACGTGTGATTCCCCTGTAGGCCGATCGTGCAGCATGCTTGTAACACCCCAACCGATGGCGGAAACATCGAGGTGTCACGTAGTGACGATTGTTCAATAGCACATGGACTAAATTGTAAATATTAATAGCAAACAAACTTTCATTATCCAAAAAGGAAATACAAAAGTCTTAATAGAAATCTAAAACATAGATAAATAAATATTCAATCTTTTATTTAAGCACTAGGTCCAGCCTAAGCGTGAAAGCATGTAAGATCAAACGTCACCTGAAACATGTACAAAATAATTTCGTCAACACATATAATGTATTGGTGAGTACATCCGTTTGATATATATAGTAAAGTAAAATTTAGCAATTCATGTGTTATTTGGCAAAATGAAATAAGTGGTATCCGGGTCAAATCAACCCTATGAAAGGAAAGCAGATATATATAGTATGCGCTAGTAGTAATGTAATACATAGCAATGACGAGAACTCTCAACAGAGTCACAAGGGTATATACCATAGTACTATTCATTGAAATGCCAGGCCGAAACGGTTAATGATTTGACAGGTCATAGATACACGAAATGACATAAGCAAACACACAATAGAATTGCTATTTTAGTAAAATGAAATAGAAAATTGATAGTAAGTACATGAGTCACCCCAGAATAGTAAAACAGTAAAAAATGGAAAAGATATACTCACAGTTTGCGAAAGTGATCCAAATCCAACTTAAGTGGTCGTGAGCTAAGTAATGGGAATTCCGAGGAATTCAACCTATAATGTGTAAGAATACTAATAAGGGAAAAGTCTAAAAGTCTATGGTATCTAGGGTCTAAGGCATTAGGGTTTGCTAAGTCGATTTGGGGAATTTGAGTTTTTATGATTATGATAAGTCGAATTAATATAAAAGTTGTATATTAAAAATAATATGTCAAAATTTGTAAATATGGTTTAGGTAATATAAATATTACCAATTTAATATTTAGATACAAATTATGTTTGAATAATTAAAACAATATAATTTAGTTAATTATTTTAACTAATTATTGTAAATAAATACAATAACTATAAATGTATAAATAAATGAGTTACACCATGATCCAATAAATGGTAATTAAGATTTTCAAACATATAAATATTTCTATTTTAAAATAAAATAGATGTTTAAATAGTGTAAATAAATAAATATTTAATTATGTCTAATTAAACATAAATAATGTTAATAATACAAGACATGACCTAAAAATGCTATTTTTATAGAAAATGGATGCTTTCTCATGTAAATTAATTAAAATAATTTTCTCATAATTTTTATAAACTTATTTATATTTAAAACTGATTTAATGATATTAAATAAAAATAAATGTTTTCTGAATCAATAATTTTTATTTTAGATTAGAATGCTTAGAAATAATTATCCTAAAATTTTGAGATCAAAATCATTAAAAATGAATTTTTAATCAATTAATTATGATTAAAACAATATAAATTAATAAAATAACGAAAATAATTCATTTTTCAGAAAATAAATTTATGATAATTTTCTATGAGAAGTCAAGAAGCTACACCTAAATTTTCATAATTTTTGGGTAAAAATTGAATTTATTATGAATATAACAAGTTTATATGTATTCTAATATGTTTTATATACAAAAAAAAATTAATAATGATAAGCAAAATAAAAAAATGCGTGTAAAGGGACTCGAACCCTGGTCTGAAGACCGGGTTGTTCCCTTAACCTCTTGTGTCACACCACTGGACCAACTAAGACTTTGTTGATAAACTTGAAAAGAAAACATTTTAACATAATATCCCACTTCATCTTCTTCCCCAATTCAACACATAAACCCTAACCCTTAATCTAAAACCCGATTCGGCTATAACCATGCCTGAAATGATAGGGCTTTTATTCTATATCTAAAACAAGGACTAACCACGATAAAAATTATAACTTACATCGCGATTAGAGTGGAAAACACACTAAATTACGGCTCCAACAAAAAGTGTCGATTCAAGGCACATGGAATACGTTTTAGATGGATTTGTTAGAGGGTTAAGACTCGCGAATCAGTATAGAGAAAGAATATAGGTTCAATTTATATAATGGACGAGTAACACTTGATGTTTGAGGCGTTTCAAGGATTCTGGTCGGTTACGTACTTGGACCCGATTAAAACACAGTTATAACTCATTAAACGCGTTAAATGCACATAATAATAATCGAAAGTGATAGGAAAAAAAATGGAGAAACATTAATCTAGCATTAAAACGGCTATTGATGCAATAAAACCGGGTTGCAGATCGCCGGAATAGTCGTCGGCGACGAATTTTGGCCGGAAAACAATCCAGAGGCGGGAGCCCCTTTTTTTTGGTTTTGAAACTTTGAGTAGTTTACAGATTTGACCCCTCGAATTTAACTTAGGTTAGTTTTATTATAATCTAGTTAATTTTCCCTTTATAAAACTTAACCAAGTTAACTAAGTTTAACTTAAACTTTTATAAAACTTTATAACACTTGAAATTTTTATAATATCCATTCCGAATAAACGTTTCAACATTCGCGTTTGATTAAAATGTAGACACGGTCCATAATAAAAGCAAATGATATATTTTTTTGTTCGCTCTAAAATTAAATTTGAAAACGACGAACTTACAGGGACTATAATAGAAATATTTGAAGGACTATTATTGTCACTTTGATGAAAGACGAGGGTGACGGATGTCACAATGCTCCTTGCTACACGTCGTTGGACTCTGGTTGGCTCGTACCATGTTGTACGATCATACGAGTTATCGCCACGTGTCTGCTTTGGCCTTATCCTCCAAACCATGGCGGATGTTGGTGCAACATCCGCGCTTTGTGGTTGCAACCCGCATCCGGGTTGGTATGGCTGCACCCGCAGGTGATTGGCTTACCTTGTCCATGGTTGTCGTTGTAATCACTTGGGCCTTGTGGCCCCGTTCCCGTGTTTGGGCTTTGGCTTTGGGTAGGGGCCCAAGTAAATTTGGGTCCCTACCCCTTCAAGTCCCCCTAGTCCAGTGGCGCTCTTGGTTGTGTGTAGCAAAAGCGTGAGCGGTGATGGACTGATTCGGAAAGAGAAGTTGGGGTGTTTATGGTGGGTTATATGTTTTGGCGGGGTTTTACGTGTTCCGTCAAGCGGGTCATCATCCCGCTGTGACTATTACATTTGAGATTATAGGCGAGCTTGTTCTTGGAGGGAAATTCGAAGGGTCGTCATCATTGCATTTGATCTGACAGTTGAAGTGACTGACTCTTTGCCTGCCGCGTCTGTTTTGCCGTCAAGTCAGTTATGGGGGAACGGCTTTTGGAGTACTTGTGTCAGGGGCGCGTGGGCGACGCGCTGCGCGTGGCAGGATTTTTCGCTTTAGTGGGCCACGTGTCACATAGATGATGGGCCTAGCTGTGTCAGTGTGGCCCACTGTAATTAATGTGGGCAGTATAAATAGCCCTTCATTCTCCCATTTGTGCATCTTCTCACTCTTTGTTCACTTGAAATTTTTCACTTCTTTCTTTCGTGGTAACCGTCTGCCGGTTGTTATTCCAGGAGTTTATTCGTGTTTTCCTCTTAATCGAATATGGTTGATGCTGACGTTAGGGGCAAAAAAGAAGCCGTTTGTATGGCTGATGCTCCGATCAAGTGGAAAAGGGATTCCTTTGAGCAATTTTTAGAATTATATGAGATTCCGGCGAGTTGGGAGCCAACGTTGCCGGCAGATGGAGAAACAGTCCTCCATGCGGGCCCCGGTATGATGGCGTTGTATGCCGCGCATTTTCAATTGGCCGGTTTTCGGTTGCCGGCGACGCGGTTCGTTTGTGATCTGCTCCTCCGGTATTTAGTGTATTTGACTCAGGTGACTCCCCTAGGCATGACCCGAATGGTGCATTTTGAATTCGTGTGTCGTTCTCAGGGTGTCGAACCGACCTTTGAGATGTTCAATGCCTTCTACCGGCTCACCCGTGGGGGTCCGCAGTGGTTTTCCTTTACACAGCGGAGTAGGATTAGGCCTGTTGGAAACGAACCGCCGCGTAGTATGCACGACTGGAAGACAAAATTCTTCTTTATCCGGCAGGGGGTTGTGCCGGTGTCCTTGCAGTGGCTAGCTGTCTCCGCCAAGTCGAAATTGAAGGATTTCCCAGTTGTCAACTATGCTGATTTCGATTGGTATGAGAGGATTACAGAGCAGGTGACTTCTATTGAGATGGCGAACGTAAGACCGGAGGCGTTGCTGATGGCGGGTTTCAGCCGTGTGGGCGGGAGAGCTGACCAGAACCCGCACTTTTATGTGGATGGTAAAGGTACGTCCAGCTTACATTGTTCGCTCTGTCGCATTAACTTATTTTCGACCATTCGTTTGACTCTGAAGTTGTTTTTGCAGAAACAAGCTGTTTTTACTCAATTGTGGCTGGAGTAGATGGTGAGTTCAGGTGGGAGCCGCTCCGAGCGGATGAGGAACCTTTAGTGGAGCAGACGCTCAAGAACTTTGTGGCCATCAACGTTAAGGATTTTCCCGGACACACCCTGATTCCAGGTGATGTTCCCATTAATCCCCGCCCTCGAAATGCAGTTTCTGCTGGAGGGGTTAATCTTATGTTTATATCTGATGACGAGTCTGAGGATGATTCTTACTCGTTATCTCACCGCGGTCGGGCTCGTGCAGGTATCAGTCGTGGCGGCAGTTCTTCTCGACAGTCGCCCGCGTCTGGCGGGGCCAGAGATAAAGGGGATTACGTGGAAGTGTTTACCACACCACCTGTATCTAGTCGTCCCAGCGGGGGTGGGAAGCGGTGGTCATGGTGCTGGGAAGAGGCTGCGGGATGTGGTGAGCATGATGGATGCGGGCAAGCGAAAGGTGCCCGAAGGGGATTCTTCCGCGTCCAACTTGAAGGTTAAGTTGGCTGTGTCCCATAAGCGGCCTCGTTTGGCCTCCAAGATTGTGAAGGAAGTCCATCCGGGTATAGCCTCGTTTAGCGTTCTGTTCCTATTCCCTTGTACTCCTTTCCTCATGTTTTGTGTTCTTGTAGGTGCATCCTTGCTTTTCCCTGGCAGGCCGAAGTTGTCCGAAGTATCTGGCGCGCAATCCACTGGGCCTACCCCGTTTGGTGCCCCGACACAGGGTGGGGATGGCGAACGACCGCTCGAGACCGAGGTGCGCCAACAGCCTTCGCCACAAGGAGATGTTCGGTCCGCCGAAGAGAAGCAGGCCGAGGCAGCTCGTGAGGCTGAGTTACAGCAAGCTAAGCTATCGGCGGATACAAGACGAAAGGAGAAGGAGAAAGGGAAAGGTGTTCAGGTTGGTGAGGATGTGGGCGCAGGATTGCAAGCTAAGTCCCCGAGTGGCATGGAGCAACCGCATGATCCTGGTTTTTCAAGTGGTGCCTTTGAGAGTGCGGGATATGTTGATTTATCATCTGGTGGCGGGTCAGCGGGTGGCAGCGATGGTGGTGGGTCCGTGAAAGAGAACATGCCCGCTAGCGGCGGTAATCCCAAAAAGACTGATACTACAGGGATAACTTCCAGCGGTCTTAGGCTGGATGTTGCTACTAGGCCAATATACAGGCCTGACTGGTCCGTGCGTGAGGATGGCCGCTTTTTCCAGATAGAGACTTGTGAGTAATGGTTATCGGGTTCTATTCCTCCCGCCGAGCGAGCGTATGCTGCTAAACGGGACCGTCTGGCGCTTCTTCAAGACGGTGCCGCTGGGCTGGCGATGGCTGCGGCTACGCTAAGTGAGGTGCAGCGCGGATATCAGGAATTGCTTCAGGCCGAACAAGAATTGGCGGCGCGCAAAGCGGCCTTTTAGAATGTGCTTGACAAGCATAACAAAGATTGCGTAGCCCAGTCTAAAGCTTTATCTGATGCTTTGGCGCAGGCTAAGTCCGCTGAGGAGCGCCATGCCAAGTCATTCCAGGAATGGAAGACCTCTTGTGAAGCTACAAACCAAATTATCGCCAAGGAGCGGGACCGCGCACGGGGCTTGGAGAGTGAGGTTGACCGCCTTAAAGCTGCCTTAGAAGTCAAGGAGCTTGAGTTGGAGAAGGAGAAATCTGATACCGCCAGTGCGCGCGCGGATTTAGCTAAAAAAGAGGACGAGGTGTTGGTTCAATCTTCCCGCGTATCAGGGCTAGAGAATGATATCATGCTGCTGAAGCGTGAGATTGATGCCCTCCGTGACGAGAAGAAAACTCTTAGCACCGATGTCCAGGACCTTACTGCCTCCCGCGATGGTGCCCAGGACATGTTGCGTGTTGCCCAAGATAGTCAGGAAGAGGTATTGAATGATGTGAACTGGTTAATGACTACTGGGATCCAAGGGGTATGTGTTTTTGGCTTCCCCTTCATTACTTTGTCGCGTGGTTGCGATTTTTGGTACTTGTTAATTCTCTGTCTTGTAGGTTTTTTCGCGCGTATGGGAGGAACCGGCAATGGTTCAGGCCGTTGCCCGCTTGTTGGAGAAGTCGAAGCAGTTGGCGCTGTCCTTGGCTTTAAACAGGGATTCGACTTTTGTCTCAGCGGGCGTGCCTTGGAAGATAACCATTATCGTGACGTGGACGCGGAGGCGGAATATGATGCAGAGGTTGCGGTGTATGATGAATTAACCTTCCCTGTGATGGATGTGGTCGCCGAATGTGCTAAGTCGACTGATGGGGTGCGGCTTCTTCGTACTGCCTTTGAGGAGGCGGAAGAAGAGTTGCAGGCGGAGAAGGAGAAGGAAGCCCAAGAAGAAGCTGCGCGGGTGGCGGCTACGCTTCGTGGTGAAGGCCCTTCGACCGCAACACTAGGTGCGAGTGCTTCTTCCGCACCACTTGTCGACGATCCTGACGATGACTTTATTGACCGCGTTGACTTCGGAAAGGAATGAGTGTTAAACTCCTTTAAGTTATTTGAATTTGCATGTTGAACATTTATGGTTTGTTATGACGCTTTGTATGCCTTGTGCCCTTTCATTTATGTATGACTCTTCATCTTGCTTGTCATGATTGTTCTAGGGATCTTAGGCGTCAGCCGTCAGTCATTAATGACTTCTAACGGCGTGACAGACGGCTGCAGGTGACACTTGTCACTACTTGTCGATTGAAGTGACATTCTGCATTAATGGTAACTCATCATTACCTCCTTCAATTGTATATAAATAGGGGTAACTCATGAGGGTTAACCCATTCATCCAATTCATTCTTTCTCTTCTCTCTTATTTCTTGTTACCATGACTCGTCTCCGATCACGTGGAAGAGCTTCCGGTGACAAGGCTGGCGAAGCCTTGGTGGTTGAGTGCTTATTAGCCCTTGGGACTGGAGTGCATCCTGCTCCTCTGCCGGGGGTGGTGGTTGGTTCGGCTGATCCAGAGAGAAGGATGAAGGTTTTAGCCGACGCCTGTTCACAGGTGGCTGCCGTAGTTGTGATTCCGGCCGCCGCCGAGAGCTCTGCCGGTGGGGAGCGGCGTATGAAGATCCTGGATGACGTTTGTGGGTAGCTTGTCACTGCGGACCGTTCCTCCTCTATAGGTTCCAGTGAACGGTTGCCGGCTGTGCTGGCCTGCCCTGCGGTGGTCCGGCCTACTCCTAAGGTCCGGTTCTGACGCAACGGCGATTCGTGGGCCCATCTTATTGTCTTAGATTAGGCGTTGGTTTTCCTTGTTAATCTCTTTTGATGATGTATGTAATAGCTAGAATTATTGGGCATCCGATTTATGCATCTGCGGGGCTCGTTTTTTGCTTGTGTACTCGGATGCTCAGTGTTTTGTGGATACTTGTTTAATATGAAATGGACTTAATGTTATGGCCTTATTTTCTGTTTGTTATTTTCATAGCCAATGTCCATGTTTGTCTTTTGGTCTGCTTGGTCCGCGATTGTTTGCTTTTAAAAGCGTTTGCTCGCGGACCAAGGTGACGGGGTCACGTGAAAACGTTGATGCGTCTCTAAGTTGCTTAGTCCGCGATTACTTGCGTTTAAAAGCGTTTGTTCGCGGACCAAGGTGACGGTATCGCGTGAAAACGTTGATGCGTCTCTAAGCTGCTTAGTCCGCGATTACTTGCGTTTAAAAGCGTTCGTTCGCGGACCAAGGTGACAGCATCACGTGAAAACGTTGATGCGTCTCTAAGCTGCTTAGTCCGCGATTATTTGCCTTTGAAAGCGTTCGTTCGCGGACCAAGGTGACGGCATCACGTGAAAACGTTGATGCGTCTCTAAGCTGCTTAGTCTGCGATTATTTGCCTTTGAAAGCGTTCGTTCGCGGACCAAGGTGACGGCATCACGTGAAAACGTTGATGCGTCTCTAAGCTGCTTAGTCCGCGATTATTTGCCTTTGAAAGCGTTCGTTCGCGGACCAAGGTGACGGCATCACGTGAAAACGTTGATGCGTCTCTAAGTTGCTTAGTCCGCGATTACTTGCATGTAAAAGCGTTCGTTCACGGACCAAGGTGACGGCATCACGTGAAAACGTTGATGCGTCTCTAAGTTGCTTAGTCCGTGATTACTTGCATGTAAAAGCGTTTGTTCGCGGACCAAGGTGGCGACGTCGCGTGAAGACGCCAACGTGCCTCTGATCTGCTTAGCCCGCGATGAGTTGCTTGTGAAGGCAATCTTCGCGGACCAAGGTGGCGATGTCGCGTGAAAACGCCAACGTGCCTCTTGATTAATTGGTTCTACCATTGACATTATTAACATCACATATATAATTTAAGGAAAACAGAAAACATATATCATTAACAAGGCCTGGAGCCGATTTGGGTTATTACATGATGCTGTTGCAGTTAGTACGATTACATGTAGCAAATACGCAGCTGGGCTGCGTTCCATGTTCTTGGGATTGCGGTGCCGTCTAGGCGTTCTAGTGCATATGCGCCTTTCCCGAGCACTTCTTGGACTTTGTATGGGCCCTCCCAAGTTGGTGCGATTTTTCCGGGTGCTTCTGCTGTTGATGCTTCATTGAGACAAAGCACAAAGTCACCTACTTCGAACTGTGTCTTTTTGACCCGAGCGTTGTAGTAGCGCTCTAACTGTCGCTTGTATTTAGCTTCCTTGAGTGTGGCCAACCCTCTTCGCTCCTCTAGAAGGTCCAAGTTGAGGCGTAGCTCTGCGTCGTTGTCTGTTGTTGAAGCCAGCAGGACGCGTGCGGATGGGCAGCCGATTTCGGCGGGGATCATAGCCTCGGTACCATATGTTAAGCTGAAAGGCGTCTCACCGTTGCTAGATTTAGTTAGCGTTCGGTGCGCCCATAAGACGTTTGGTACCTCGTCAACCCATCCCGACCGCCTGGTGTTCAAACGAGCTTTGATTCCATCAATAATGCTGCGGTTTGCCCGCTCAACTTGTCCGTTAGCTTGCGGATGAGCCACAGAGGTGAAAGTTTGTTCGACTCCCATGCCCGCTAACCATTCTTGGAGCCCTTGATCGGTGAATTGTAAGCCGTTGTCACTGACAATACTCATTGGTAAGCCAAAACGACATATGATAAACTCCCAGATGAAACGCTTCACTGCGCGGGCGTCGATAGACACCAGTGGCTTTGCCTCAACCCACTTTGTGAAATAGTCAATTGCCACGATGAGGTATCTAACGTTTCCTGGGGCTGTTGGGAATGGCCCCACTATGTCTATCGCCCATTTCTGGAACGGCTATGCGGATGTTACTGGCACTAAATCGTTCTTGGGACGCAGTGTGCTTGGGGCATGGCGTTGACATGCGTAGCACTTGCGGAGTATTTTGACGGCATCGATGTGCATGCCAGGCCAATAATATCCCGCGTTCATCAACTTTGCAACTACCATTCTCGGCCCTGCGTGTAAACCACAGATCCCTTCGTGCACTTCCTTGACTAGGAACATAGCCTTTTCTGCGTCGACACATCTCAACAAGGGTCCCAAGTACGATCGCCTGTATAGGGTGTCGCCTGACACTTGATAATGCATGGCCTTGTGTTGGATTTTTTGTGCCTCGGACTTATCCGCGGGCAGGGAACCGTTTGTCAGATAAGCAATTATCGGGGTCATCCATGACGATGTGCCCGTTTGAACCACGTTCACTTGGTGTGCGGATACAGATGGTGTGCTTAGGACCTCGACTCTGACATCCTTAGCCATGTGTTCAAAGACGGAAGCTGCCATTTTACTTAAGGCGTCGGCTGGTTTGTTTTCGCTCCTATTGATGTGGAGGATCTTGCAATGTGTGAACCGTTGTATGAGCTTTTTGGTCTGTTCCAGGTACAGAGCCATCTTGCTATCCCGTGCCTCATATTGGCCGTTTACTTGTGCGGCGACAAGCATCGAGTCTACATGCGCCTCCAGGAAGCGGGCGCCCATCTTATCCGCAATTCTGAGTCCCACGAGCAGAGCCTCATATTCCGCTTCATTGTTTGTGCTTTCAAAGTTCAAGCGGATGGCATATGTGAATTCGGCGCCGTCAGGGCTGATGAGCCGCAATCCTGCTCCCGCGCCGTCATCACTCTTCGTGTCGTCAGTGTAGAGCAACCACTTGTCTTTCTCGACCGTCGGCGGGGGTGGATCTTGATCTACCAGACATTCTGCTACTTTATCGGCGGGGACCTCTGTGGTGAAGTCTGCTAAAACTTGTCCCTTGATGGCTGGTCTTGGTTTGTAAAAGATTTCATGTTCTCCCAACTCAATTGCCCACTTTACTAACCTTCCCGAAAGTTTTGGCTTTTTCAGGACATCGCTTATGCGGTAATCTGTGAGCACATTTATTGGGTGACCTTGAAAATATCGTCTCAAGCGTCGTGAAGCGTGGACTAAAGCTAAGATGAGCTTCTCCATGGTTAAGTAGCGTGTTTCTGCGTCTAGCAATGTCCTGCTGATGTAGTAGACGGGTGTTTGTACGCCTTTGCGATCTACCAATAAGGCTGCATCCACCGCCTTGTCTGTGACTGCCAGATACAACGTTAGCGGCTCCTTGGGGCGCGGGGCTGTTAACGTTGGCAGGTTCATGAGGCACTGTTTCATGTCCTGAAATGCGGTTTCCGCTTCGGGTGTCCATTTGAAGTTTGTTTTCTTTAAACAATTTCGGAGCGTGCTCACGAATGGGAATGACCTTGATGCGTAATTTGATAAGAATCGATTCAGGGCTACAAGGCGACCCATTAAGGTTTGCACCTCCTTGACTGAGGCCGGCGATGGCATGCGCTCTATCGCCTGCACCTTTTCGGGATATGCTCGATAACCATCCTTCGTCACTACGACGCCCAGGAACTTGCCTTCTTCCATGCCAAAGGAACACTTGCTAAGGTTCAGCTTCATGCGGACTTTTCGCAAATGATCAAATATTTTCTGTATGTCGGTCAGCATTTGATCCTCTTCTGCGCTTTTGATTACGAGGTCGTCCACGTATACCTCCAGATTCACGCCGATTTGTGCGGAGAAAATTGAGTCCATGAGGCGCTGGTACGTAGCTCCCGCGTTTTTAAGTCCGAAGGGCATCTTGGTATAGCAGAAGGTGCCCATGTCTGTCCTGAACGCCGTTTTGTCCTCATCACCCTTCGCCATTTGGATTTGATGATATCCTTTGTTGGTGCAACATCCGCGCTTTGTGGTTGCAACCCGCATCCGGGTTGGTATGGCTGCACCCGCAGGTGATGGGCTTACCTTGTCCATGGTTGTCGTTGTAATCACTTGGGCCTTGTGGCCCCGTTCCCTTATTTGGGCTTTGGCTTTGGGTAGGGGCCCAAGTAAATTTGGGTCCCTACCCCTTCAATAAGTATGAGGTAATATGTTCAAGTGGTTTTTGTTGGATCATGTAGGGTGGTGTGGGCCGATTTCTTGGAAGGATATGTGGATACTCAAGGAAGGTCAAACGTTATGGGGAATGTTAGTGGGAAAAGCTTGCTTCTATGTTGGTGTATATCCTAGGTTTATGTGCTTTCTAGATAAGAATTGTGACTAGGGAAATGAGAGGGCATATGTATGCATATATGTGCGATCGTATATATATATGTGTGAGGGATATTTGTCATTTTCTCATCCTATGCATATGTGTGTATGTGGCCGAGTATGTATGTATGTATGTATGTATGTATGTATGTATGTATATACAAGAGTGTGAGTATGTCCTAGGTGATTTAGATAATGTCCAAAACATTGTATACCTTCTTGTCTTGGGAACATATGGCCAAAATTTGCATAGGGAAAAAGCAAGACATTCTAGGCAAGTCAACTCATATATGATTGGTTAACTATTGTGGATTATGATCCTATTTGGGTAAATGTCTTGGACTTGATGGGATTGGGTTATGATGTGCACATGCTCATGTGTATGTGTGGCCGTAGATATGTATGTATACATGATAGTGTTCTTGTTTAATTTACACACTCATACAAGTCTACATGGATTAAGCTTTGAGGTTATGGGTGGACACATTGTTCGTATATGCACTAGTTTCCTAGATTACACGTTGGCAACCTCTTTGTTGATGAACATTGTTTGATTTTGTCCTTGTCGGGGGTGACCATTTGGAAACGTATGTTCAGTTGCATGGATTTTCTAACTGTTAAGGTTGTGCATGGAATTCCTACAGTCTAGCTTGAATCATTGGACTAACTGAGGCTTTGAACTAACTAGTGGGTTTACTTGTCAAACTATATGCCTTGAGGTTGATCCGTTAGAACCTTGTATGGCCCAACTATGATGCAAATGTTATCATGTAAAGTTATGCACACAGTGAACATGTAGCTAGGTGTACGGATATGACCTGTGATTTCGACGGGTGTCACAGTGTCATAGGGTATTGCTAATGGTAAAGGCCCTAATAAGGAGCATTCGAAGGTTGACGAGGACGGTTCCAAGAAGAGCGGCCTCGGCCGCGTCCACGTCCACGAGAGCCGCGTCCACGTCCTCGATCAGCACCTGAGTCAGATCCGTAGGTTGGTGGGTGGTTTGAGGGGTTGGGATGGTGGGTGTCAGTTGATGGCTGTCGGGTGGAAGCATGGAGGGCGGTACCAGCGGCGGCAGCCGCATGTTGGGCTTGATTCGCCTTACGAGTTTTGTTCATACACAATTGTGAACAAACCTCATAGAAAAAGGGTAATGGCTTGGTGTTATTAAGAACGGCTGAAATACACTCGTAGGATTCGGTTAAGCCAGCGAGTGTTTGAAGAACCAAAGAGTCGTCATCGACTGGAGCGTCTACATTAGCGAGCTGATCTGAGAGAACCTTCAACTCCTGATAATAGGCTGCCATATTTGCGAAGTTTTCAAGTCGAGTAGAGTTAAACTTCTGTTTTAGATAAAGTGCTCGGGTTGCTTTATTATCTTGAAAGATAACTTCAAGGGCAGTCCAAGCCAGATAGGCGGTGGTGTTGGGTTTAAAAATGGTGTTGATAAGGTCTTTGGATATAGTACTGTACACCCATTGAAGTACTATCGCATCAAGTCTTTCCCAGAAGTCAAGGGTGGGGGGAGGAGGAGTGGTGGTTTGTTTTTCTTTGTCGGTTGAGGAAGAGGCAGGGGCGGATAGTGGTGGGCGAGGGGAGAGGTGGTCTTCAACAAGAAAAGCACGACAATGGATCCGGAAAAGTTCGGACCATATCGTGTAGTGGGAGGAGTCGGATTCGAGGATGAGCGGTACAAAGGATTTGATATTCGTTACAGTCACGGTGGAATGTAATTTGGATTCCATGGGTGGAGATTGGAGGTGATAAGGTAGGAAGGAGGAGGGACTGTCGAAAAAAAATTGGCGAGGAAGATGAGTATTGCCGAGGAAGATGAAGTGGGCAGCAATAGGGTTTAGAAAATTAGCTCTGATACCATGAGGGATGGTATAGTATGAATGCTTGCCTCCTTTGTATTATCACCAAATAATATATAGATAGTACAATGAGCTAATCTAGGAAGGTAGTTAATACATATTGAATACATTGAATACATGGTCAATCAAGATCCTATAATCTTGGCCATTACACAGGTTTGTGTGTATGACTCGTATTTCCAGGCCAGAATACATATTTGAACATCTCCCTCTCTCTTCTCTCCTTATCTCTAGTATCTCCGTTGGCGAGTGCAGAGATGGGATCGGTGCAACACGTGGTGCGGTGTAGTAGGTTAGTTAGGGGTGGTGTGTTGGTAATGAACGGTAGGGATGGTGCCAACGATGGTGCCACGGTGGTGGTACGATTAGGTGGGGGAGAGAGAGATCAGAAATTATTTGAAGTTATTTACCGGATGATACCAATGGTGTAGCATGATGGTAAGGTGATGGTGGTCTGTCGGATACGGAGGTGACGAAGAAAGAGGCCAGATTTGGGGTTGGGTTTTTCTAGTGACAGATTCTCGTCTCATTGTGGTGGTGGTCGAAAGGTGGCGGCGGTGGTGGTGCAGTGGTGGTGAGGAGGTGGTGGTTGGAGAGCGAAGTTTTGTGTGTAAATTATGTGTGTGTGTGTGTGTGTATTGAATGGAGTTAGTAATTTAATATTAATATATAAAAATCAAACTGGTAAATGACTTAAATGCCCTTCAATCTAACAGATTTATTGGATGGAGTTAGTAATTTGGATTCAGATGGTTACAAATTGAAAAACGAGGTACTCAAGTAGTTAAAAATTTTGGTTTTGAATTCAAGTACACTCTAACACATGAGCTCAAATAGTAATTAACTCTAATATATATATATATATATATATATATATATATAGGGGAAAGTTAATTTGAGAACACCTATATTTCGTGCGAACCGTGAGAACGGCATCTAAAACCATTCAAATTCAAAATTTCTTTTTACACTTGTCTTTATTACTAAAATACAATCTCAAAAACACAATTTACGCGTAAAAATTCAAACGTATATGAAAATAATTTGTTTTTACACATGTGTAAATTTACTATTTATACATGTGTAAACTGTTTCATTTACACATGTGTAAAAAGTTAATTTGAAAGTGTTTTTGCAAGAAAAGATGAATTATTTGGAAAGAAAATTCATTTATTAATGTTGTATTTTGATTATAATGAGGTTTGTATTAAAAAAATTGATTTTGATTGATTTTTTTACTTGTTCTCACGGTTCTCACAATATTTAGCGTTCTCAAGATAACCCTCCCTATATATATATATATATATATATATATATGTATGTATGTAACGCCCCAAAAATCCATTTCACTTAATTACGCCATTAGGTGTGATTAACAAATATTAAAACGGAGTTTCGATGATAAGAATGATGGTTATGTTCTAATATGGAAATAACCTATTGAATGTTATTATCTATATAATGGGAAATAAACACTAGAAACTAACTTGGTTAGTTAAGTTTTGATAACAAAAGGCATTTAGATGAACTAGAGGGACTAGAATTTGACAAGGAGCAAAGCAATGGGTTATAGATAAGGGAAGTAAGATGTCAACATACACATTCTTGTGTATGTCGATCATCAGAGAACAACCCAAGACCAAACCCTTGCTTCTTCACCTCTAGTTCCAAATCAAGAGAAAGTAGAAGCCAAGATGGTGCATGAAGCCAATTATGCGTCATCTAAGGTTTTATATACACCAAGGTACCTTTAATTTAGCTAATTATGATGTTATGTTTGTTTTTGAATGTGATGAAAATCGAGGGTTTATGTGAAAACGTGAATCAAGGATGGATGAAGGTTTCTAGATGTTGATAGACACTAAAGGAACCATAATTCATGAAAATACATAAGGCTATGCTTGATTTATGTGCTAATTGGATTGTTCTATACCTATGATGGAAGTGGGTGTTGATCTTGGTGTAATCCAAGACCATTCTTAATTAAATTGTTGAATACATTGAAAAGAAAGTGATGATTTGCTATGTTTGATAACTACTGAATGAAGGGTATGTAATGTTGGAAAATAATATGATGATTGATGTTATGAGCTAGAAATCTAAGCATGAAATACTTGTACATTGAGCTTAGAATGTTGTACGCATACCAAGTGTTTGATGAAATGTCTAGATTAGAATGAAGTGTGAATTTGCATGCAAGACTTGACAAAAATGAAAGTAATGCGACAATAGATACAATTAATAGCAGGTTAACATGAGGATTGTACGTTAGAGAGTATTCGTGTGGGAATTTAGTTGATTGTATGATTTGGTAAGAAGCTTGCCTTATTAGCATGTATATTATGCTTAAATAATGTGATGTACACTATGTGTTGGATTAATTTATAACATGAATGATCTTGTATGTTAATGAGATATGAATATGGTGACTTGAAAGGATAGGGATGATGGACTCAAGCATGGAAGGCTAATGGGTCAAGATGAGGCAAGTAAACAAGCATGAACTTGGAGGACTTGAGGTAAGTGATTTCCCGAACTTAACTCGCATTTATGATATTGAATTTTGTTCATATGGAATGGGAATCTCGAAAGAGTAAGTAGCTTATAGTTGTGTCGAGGTAAGAAGCTTGGTAATGGGTCAATCCTAGATTTACCATGCTTGGTTTTATATAGAGGAGACAAACGGTCGTCAATGACAAGATGACTCCTTGATTTGGGAATGATGTAGTAGTATGTGCGTATGAAAACCACCTGCGTGAAGCGTGGGCGTCAAATTGGTAGTCATTTGTAAAACTATGGCCAATGCGCGCTATTGCGCCTAAGAATGACCAAAAGTAATGTGATATTGAAAGTGATGAAAAACTAAGTCCGTAAGGGGCTTAGACCATTCCAAACAAGTTATTGGGTCAAAAACAATTGAATTAAACCAAGTAGTGTCGCATTTGAGTGTCTAGATTGGGTTTGTTGCCTTTAAGTGCATTTTGGGAATTTAAAGGTTCATTAAATGTTAAATCTAAAAACCGAGTCACAATTAAACAAACCGGATGGTGCTTTCAGCCAAACAAGCGTCCAATAGGTTGGTAATATGATTGTTACAATTCTTGAATGGTCAAGTAATGATTTGTGTAACCTAGGACCTTAACGGGTCGATTTGGGTAATAATATCATAATCATTTAATCAACCGAAAGGGGGACTTAATCGTATGAAATGGAATCTTATAAGCATGATTGAATGGTGTTGAACACGTCCACAAGTGCCCTTAGGAATGGCCTTGAACATAAGTGTAAAGGCGTTCAAATATTGGGGGGAAATCGGGCAAGGAAATAAAGAAAATAATCCAAATCTGCATGAGCTACCGTAAGTTATGGTAGCCTTCATTTTTGATACGGTGGACCTCCACTGTCTCACGGTGGAAGCTGAAACAGGGGCTACCGTAAATTACGGTGGCCACCGTAATTTACGGTAGACCCCTGAATCTTTTGTTTGACATGGGTTATTATGTGTCATTATATGGGAATGTAAGGACTCTTAAGGTTATTCTAAACTCCATGATTGCTCTTAGTAAGAATGTTTGAGATTAAAGGATGGTGGGACATTGAAATGAAATCTTTGAGGTCGTGTATACGTATGTTTTGCTAATGTTATTAACCGTATTGTTATGTGAATTACAACGAAGGAGCAGGATAGATGAGGATGATTGCATGGAATTTCAAGTCTAGAATCCAAAGATCGGATTCAAGCTTGTATCTTGTATTAGTCCAAGTTTGCGGAGACAAGTCAAACAGATTATCTAGCTTCCTTGGGATGCTATTACTATGTTGTAAAAATATTGACTACAGTCACTTACCGAACTAATGATATGGATATGTGGTGATTGTAGGTTGTATTGTCTATCTCTCAAAGCAAGGAAAGAATGGCGATCGAGCGAGGAGGCGGATTGTACGTGGTCACGGTCACTTAACCAAATAAAGATAAGTTTTGTTGAATGCAATATAGAAACAATAGAAGATGTAATACCTAAAATACTTAGTGGATTTGGTTTCTAAACATTCAAGGTTGTTATTAAAGAAATGAATTTTTCGGTTGGTATGTCCGCTGCGTATTTTCTGTAATACGGTTTAGGGTGTTACAAGTTGGTATCAGAGCCCTGGCTTGAATGAATACTAATTATGAAAGATGGCAATAATAGTTCGGTATGCTTGATAATTGCATGAAGGCTCGGTGTTAATATTAGAAAGTATGGACATATAATTATGTTTGTTCACGATTAAAGTCGTTGTATAGTCTATAATGTGGGCTTGTGACATGGCATGAAATCTTGAATGAAAGAAAAGAGTAGGTAAAAAGGTGCAAACGATGTTGGCAAAGAACTTACCATCATGCCAGAATTTTAGCCTTGATGAGCTAAAATTAATGCCTAAAAATAATAATGTCAAGGAACTCGGGAAGGTGGATATGAAGTATATTAGCTACATGTTATACTAAGTCATGCGTACTAAGTATGCTACTTTAATGACTATAGACCCGAAGGGTAAGAGTGTTCCTGGTTTGGTAGTAATGAAAGTGGTTTCGGGGACGAAACCTACTTTAAGGGGGTAGACTTGTAACGCCCCAAAAATCCGTTTCACTTAATTACGCCATTAGGTGTGATTAACAAATATTAAAACGGAGTTTCGATGATAAGAATGATGGTTATGTTCTAATATGGAAATAACCTATTGAATGTTATTATCTATATAATGGGAAATAAACACTAGAAACTAACTTGGTTAGTTAAGTTTTGATAACAAAAGGCATTTAGATGAACTAGATGGACTAGAATTGGACAAGGAGCAAAGCAATGGGTTATAGATTAGGGAAGTAAGATGTCAACATACACATTATTGTGTATGTCGATCATCAGAGAACAACCCAAGACCAAACCCTTGCTTCTTCACCTCTAGTTCCAAATCAAGAGAAAGTAGAAGCCAAGATGGTGCATGAAGCCAATTATGTGTCATCTAAGGTTTTATATGCACCAAGGTACCTTTAATTTGGCTAATTATGATGTTATGTTTGTTTTTGAATGTGATGAAAATCTAGGGTTTGTGTGAAAACGTGAATCAAGGATGGATGAAGGTTTCTAGATGTTGATAGACACTAAAGGAACCATAATTCATGAAAATACATAAGGCTATGCTTGATTTATGTGCTAATTGGATTGTTCTATAACTATGATGGAAGTGGGTGTTGATCTTGGTGTAATCCAAGATCATTCTTAATTAAATTGTTGAATACATTGAAAAGAAAGTGATGATTTGTTATGTTTGATAACTATTGAATGAAGGGTATGTAATGTAGGAAAATAATATGATGATTGATGTTATGAGCTAGAAATCTAAGCATGAAATACTTGTACGTTGAGCTTAGAATGTTGTACGCATACCAAGTGTTTGATGAAATGACTAGATTAGAATGAAGTGTGAATTTGTACGCAAGACTTGACAAAAATGAAAGTAATGCGACAATAGATACAATTGATAGCAGGTTAACATGTGGATTGTACGTTAGAGAGTATTCCTGTGGGAATTTAGTTGATTGTATGATTTGGTAAGAAGCTTGCCTTATTAGCATGTATATTATGCTTAAATAATGTGATGTACACTATATGTTGGATTAATTTGTAAGATGAATGATCTTGTATGTTAATGAGATATGAATATGGTGACTTGAAAGGATAGGGATGATGGACTCAAGCGTGGAAGGCTAATGGGTCAAGATGAGGCAAGTAAACAAGCATGAACTTGGAGGAATTGAGGTAAGTGATTTCTCAAAATTAACTCGCATTTATGGTATTGAATTATGTTCATATGGAATGGGAATCTCGAAAGAGTAGGTAGCTTATAGTTGTGTCGAGGTAAGAAGCTTGGTAATGGGTCAATCTTAGATTTACCATGCTTGGTTTTATATAGAGGAGACAAACGGCCGTCAATGACAAGATGACTCCTTGATTTGGGAATGATGTAGTAGTATGTGCGTATGAAAACCACCCGCGTGAAGCGTGGGCGTCAAATTGGTAGTCATTTGTAAAATTATGTCCAATGCGCGCTAATGCGCCTAAGAATGACCAATAGTAATGTGATATTGAAAGTGATGGAAAACTAAGTCCGTAAGGGGCTTAGACCATTCCAAACAAGTTATTGGGTCAAAAACAATTTAATTAAACCAAGTAGTGTCGCCTTCAAGTGGCTAGATTGGGTTTGTTGCCTTTAAGGGCATTTTGGGAATTTAAAGGTTCATTAAATGTTAAATCTAAAAACCGAGTCACAATTAAACAGACCGGATGGTGCTTTCAGCCAAACAAGCATCCAATGGGTTGGTAATTTGATTGTTACAATTCTTGAATGGTCAAGTAATGATTTGTGTAACCTATGACCTTAACGGGTCGATTTGGGTAATAATATCAGAAGCATTTAATCAACCGAAAGGGGGACTTAATCGTATGAAATGGAATCTTATAAGCATGATTGAATGGTGTTAAACAAGTCCCCAAGTGCCCTTAGGAATGGCCTTGAACATAAGTTTAAAGCGTTCAAAGATTGGGGGAAATCGGGCAAGGAAATAAAAAAAAAAAAAGCCAAATCTGTAGGAGCTACCGTAACTTATGGTCGCCTTCATTTTGATACGGTGGACCTCCACTGTCTTACGGTGGAAGCTGAAACAGGGGCTACCGTAAATTACGGTGGCCACCGTAATTTACGGTAGACCCCTGAATCTTTTGTTTGACATGGGTTATTATGTGTCATTATATGGGAATGTAAGGACTCTTAAGGTTATTCTAAACTCCATGATTGCTCTTAGTAAGAATGTTTGAGATTAAAGGATGGTGGGACATTGAAATGAAATCTTGGAGGTCGTGTATACGTATGTTTTGCTAATGTTATTAACCGTATTGTTATGTGAATTACAACGAAGGAGCAGGATAGATGAGGATGATTGCATGGAATTTCAAGTCTAGAATCCAAAGATCGGATTCAAGCTTGTATCTTGTATTAGTCCGAGCATGCGGAGACAAGTCAAAGAGATTATCTAGCTTCCTTGGGATGCTATTACTATGTTGTAAAAATATTGACTATAGTCGCTTACCGAACTAATGATATGGCTATGTGGTGATTGTAGGTTGTATTGTCTACCTCTCAAAGCAAGGAAAGTATGGCGATCGAGCGAGGAGGCGGATTGTACATGGTCACGGTCACTTAACCAAATAAAGATGAGTTTTGTTGAATGCAATATAGAAACAATAGAAGATGTAATACCTAAAATACTTAGTGGATTTGGTTTCTAAACATTCAAGGTTGTTATTAAAGAAATGAATTTTTCGGTTGGTATTTCCGCTGCGTATTTTATGTAGTACGATTTAGGATGTTACAATATATATGCGTTTATATGTTTCTCGACTGAAATTAGTTTTTACATCGAACTACTATCACAATAACATACACTAAATGATTATCATGATTCTTTAAAATAATGAAACAAAAATATTCCTGTATTATGAGCTAGAATCTCTGAAATGTTTATTTAGTGGATGAGTTATTTAGTGGATGAGGGCAAGATAGGGAATTTTTGGTATTGTACCAACAAATAGAAAATACACATTTGATATATTGTCTTTTCTTTTCAATTATTGTTTGACTTTGTATTTTCAACTTATCTATTCATTATGATATCGAAAGTGTTTGATTATGTCCATCAAAAGATAACTTATTTATTTTTCCTTCACTATTTAATTTCATATCTTCGTGTCATGCGGCTTTACCCAAACTTTATGGACTTTGGTGGCGCAATGGTGTAATGTGAGTACCCCTTTTATTTTTCATTTCAAAGATCTACTAGTGCTTCATGATCATATTGGTGGCTCGGGTAAGAGAAAGAAGGCGTTCTATGCTATAGTTTTGACGACCATTTGGTGTATTTGGAAACATCGAAATGAGGCGGTTTTCAATCAACAACAAGTCTCTATCCAACGAGTTATTGGTGACATTAAATCCCTAAGCATGTTTTGGGTGAAAGCGAGATCAAAAAGCTCGTCATTGGATTGGAACACTTGGAGATCTTTTAATGTTTCTAGCATTGGGTGGTGAGATTGTATAGTGTTAGGTATTATTGTATATTAGGTGACTATTGTATGGTGTATCGCTAGTTTCCCGCTAGCGTTTTGGTGGAATAAAATTTTGTTGATCGTTCAAAAAAAACTATTTAATTTCATAAAGTGATGTATTATATGATGAGAAAATGGTAAGGGCTTGCTAAATGTACTTCCTATTTACACTATTTTTACTAATCATATATCTCGTTCTTCAAGTTTTCATATAATACTATTAATAATCTTATGGTCTACCTTTTGTTTTCCTTTTTTTTTTCTTTCTAAATGGTATTCATGTAATCTTTTGAATTTATAATCATATAAAGATTATCAAGATCTTCTTTTTTTTTATAAAATTGAAATATAATCTTACCATTTTAAACTATTTTAATAAATAAATTAAATTATTACTTTTAATACCAACTTGAGCTTGTACATTGTTTTTGTTTGTTTTGATCACTTACAATGGCATAGCATTCAAGGGACAGGGAGGGGCGGTCGCCCTCTTGAATTTTCGCTCGCAAGTTTCGAGTATATAGTTTACGTATGGAATTTTTTTATACGGTTTCGACCCCCCTTTTTTAAGAAAAAAAGAGTTATATAAACCAGAACATTAACCTAAAACAAAATAAATGTAAAGCTCAAATCCTAAAGTCCTAAACCCAACAACTACATGAGTGGGATAGTAGATTTAATGAGCAAGTGATGTAGTTGTTATCTCTTAGCTACTCGAGCTAGGCTTTGTAAAAAGCTTGAAACGAGCCGAGCCAAGCCTTATCGAGCCCGAGCTTGAGCTTAAAACAAAGCTCGTTCACTAATCGAGCCCGAGCTCAGCCTAGCATGTGAAGCTCGTCAGGCTCGTCAAGCCTTAGTATAGTATTAGGTTTATTAATATTTAATAATAATAATAATAATATTTACCCCCTTATTTAAGCTTGTTTACTAAACGAGCCCGAGCCGAACTTCATTTATTGCGTTCCGAGCCTATTATTTATATTATTTTTTATTTAAAATATTAACTAATAGATAGTAAACGAGCCGAGCCGAGCTCTCATAAGTTTTTCGAGTTCAAGCATGGTGAAGCTCGGGCTTAGCTCGGCTCGTTTGCAACCCTATCCATAATTGAAGAATTCAAAAATCTTAAAGGTCGACGGGTTGAACTGTAATTGTTCATTCAGGTCAGGTACTAACCAATTGTCTCATTTTTAATGTTTTAGTATCTTTGTTCAATTATTTGTTAAACAATGTTTAGAACTTTGATATTTATTTATTGTATTTAATGTTTGACTTGACCCGAATCGAATCACCAACTTGAACATATCACCCGAACCATAGCTACAGACAAAACATTTTAGGTCTCGTCCCGTAACCGCTGACTTCCGACCTCCCGGTCCAAATTCCCAAGCTTCCCCACTGATCACTTGGCATACCTGGTTTTGGTTCATGTCATGTTTATTAATTGTCATAAATCCTTCATTGGTGTGATTATACAGATGTATGAATATTATAAGTTGTAACTAAAGGTGGAGATGCAAAAAGTTTATTAAGAAGTCCTTAAAAGATATATCTAATGTAGATTGTGGAGAAATTCAGGATTGATCCTAACAATGCTTTTGCATTCTGGGACTATTTAGCTCAAGGGTAAAAAAAAACGTTATGTAAAAGCAAATGTCTTATTCTATGTGTCTTAAATTATAGAGTAAATTCCTTTTTGAGTCCCTGAGTTATATTGATTTTAACTACTTGAGTCCAACATTTTCATTTTTAACATTCTGAGTGCTTGTGTTTTATTTTTGTTATGGTTTGAGTCCAATTTTCTAACTCCATCCAACTTTTCTGTTAAGTAACCCTCACGTGCAACACACGTGAGGGTACTTTAGTAAATTCGTCTTGTCTTTTATTTCCCCCCATTAAAACCTTGATACCTCACATTTCCCACCATTATCAACGAACCATCAGTCCCTATAATCCCCAAAATTAACCTAACGACTACAATCAAACGAACGATTAAGGATGATAGAGTTTTCATTGTGGAGCATGCGTGGTGGAGCAGTACATTTTGATCCATATGAGGAATACGGTAAGTGTTTGATTCATAAACCCTAACTTATCTGTTGTAAGAAAACTAAAATCCACAATCGTTTTTTTTTTTTCAGTTGATGATCCAACAATGTTCAGCATCCAAGTGTTTCATGGAGGTCAGTTTGAGAAAAAACCTACTTTAAGATATGTAAAAGGTAAAACCTGCTACTTTGATAGGGTAGATTCAGACGAATTCTCAGTGATGGAGTTTAATGCCATGTTTAAGATGTTACGTTATCCAGAAGATGAAGTACTTTACTATCACTATAGGATTCCTGATAAACCCTTGAATGAAGGTATTAGAGCACTTGGAACTGATCAGGATGTGATTGACATGTGTCAATATGTTCGTAGGGTAAAATTGATTGAAGTGTATGTTGAACATTGGGTTACAAAACTGGACACATATTTCATGTCACCACCAAAACCTACTTCTGGGGTGATCATTGAGGAGATTGATGATGTTCAACCCCCATCTGTAACTAATGTTAACAGATCAAAACCTTCAAAACCTAGACCTTGTTCAAGTAGGAGACAACTTGCACTAACATGGTTAGATGTTGAGGATGGTAATACTGATGTGATCAATGGTGATGGTGGTCAGAGTGTTAATGCTGATGTGATTAATCATGATGGTGGAGAGAATGTTAATGTTGATGGGATTAACACAGATGAGGGTGCAGGGGATGGGAATGATGATGAAGTTGCAGTGGATATGAATGATGATGATGATGATGATGATGATGAAGGTGCAGGGGATGGTAATGATGATGAGGTTGCAGTGGATATGAATGATGATGATGATGAAGGTACAGGGGATGAGTTAGTTTTTACTGATGATGAAGAGGATTCTGAAGATCCAGATTATAGTGCTAGAACACCTGATGATGATGATGAATTACATATGGATGAGGATGATATGGTGCAGAGTGCTAATAAGGGTAAGAGGTCTAATGATGCTTCAAATGAAGTTGATGAGGATGATTACATAGTTGACAAGGACAATCCTATTCAGGAATATGTTCTAGACATGGGGTCTTTTAAACCAATTAGTGGAACTGAGAATCTGAATCTTGATGAAGAACAGGCTGATGATGAACAGTTTGATGAAACAGAAATTGATTTAGAAGACTTTGATAGTCCTGATGATGAGGATGACCCTCAAGTGAAGAAGGATTTGAAGAAGTTAAGAAAGAAGCAGAAGGGTGTGAGCTGTCCATTTCATGTTGGTCAAAGCTTTAGAGACAAAGAACAAATTAGATTACTGGTAAAGAAGCATGCTTTGGAGAGTAGAAGGCAACTTGTTATATGCAAGAATGACAAAACCAGATTTCGTGTGGTATGTCATGGGATTAATCCAGATGGTTCAAGCTTAAATAATATGCAGGGGCAAATTGGTAACTTAGGTGAATTGTGTGGACCTATTGTTAAAAACAAGGGGGAATCTTCAAACAGTGCATCAATAAATGGGCCAACCAATACCACTGAACCCAATGAAAGCACCAAAGCTGCAAAGATAAGGTTCCCAAAACCCACATGTAATTGGGCCCTACATGTTTCTAAAGCAAAACATACTTTGCCATGGATTGTTAGAACTTTCTTTAATGTTCACAACTGTTTGCAGACAAGAAAGGTTAGACTGTATACAGTAAGCACCGTTGCAGAAGAGGTGGAGAATATCTTAGAGGGTAACCCTACAATTCCATTGAAATCCCTGCAAGATCAGTTAGAGAAGAAAAATCAGATCCAGCTCAGCTTACAGAAAACTTTCAGGGCAAAGGTGATGGATGTTAATAAGATGGAAGGTGATTTCAAGGCCCAGTATACACTATTAAGGGATTATTGTGAAGAGTTACTAAGATCCAACCCTGGTACAACTGTAAAAATTGATGTTGAAAGAGCATGTAACCCATCTAGTCCAACAAGACAGTTCAGAAGAATCTACATTTGTTTGGGACCATTGAAAGCAGGATTCAAAGTGTTGGGTAGGAATCTGTTAGGGTTAGATGGGTGTTTTATGAAGGGTCCATTCCCTGGACAAGTTTTAACAGCTGTGGGAATTGATGGAAACAATGGAATATATCCTGTTGCATACTCTATAGTGGAGGCTGAGACAACTAGTTCATGGTCCTGGTTCTTGGATAATCTTGGAGATGATCTAGATCTGACTGTTGATTCTTATTTCACTTTTATCAGTGATAGACAAAAGGTAAATGTATCCTTGTTAACTGTTATGTTAATTCATTATTACTTGCATGCTAAATCATTATTAATTGCATATAGGGTCTGCTACCTGGAATTGCAAAGATGTTTCCACTAGCTGAGCATAGGTATTGTTTAAGACACATACATGAGAACATGAAGCCTACATGGAGTGACAGCTTGTATAAAGAAATGTTATGGGAGTGTGCTTGTGCAACTACAATTCCACACTTCAACAGACATATGAAGGCTATCAAAAGGGTAGATGTTAAGCTTTATGAGTGGTTATCAAAGATTCCAACTAAAGGTTGGGCAAGGTCACATTTCACTGGTATGTGTTTATTATCTTCTCAAATATAATTAGTAAGTTAAAGTGTCACATGTTTTTGACTTATGTGTTGTTAAACAATATGTGTCAACAGGAAGGGAAAAAACTAATGTGTTGTTGAACAATATGTGTGAATCCTTTAACAAGCAGCTTGTAGGAGGAAGGGACAAGCCCATAATAACCTGTCTGGAGTACATTAGAGAATACTTGATGAAGAAAATTGTTGTGGTCCACAAACTGATTTCAAAATGTAATGGCCCTTTGACTCCTTATGCTACAAGGGTGTTTGAAGAAATTAAGACAGAGGCTAGTCAGTATTCTGTGATGATGGCTGGTAGGGGTAAATTTCAGGTAAGTGGGCCTTATATGGACCAATGTGCAGTAAATGTGAATGAAAGAAGTTGTAGTTGCAGAAAATGGGAGTTAACAGCCATGCCATGTAAGCATGCTGTTGCTGCAATATGGGATATGGCAAGGAATGGGATAGAGGTTGGTGTAGTTGAATCTTGGATTGATAAGGTGTATTGGCTAGACACTTGGAAAGAGGTGTACATGAACACCATAGATCCAATTAATGGCAGGGACTTTTGGACACCTTCTGAATGCCCAAAAACTCTAACCCCTCAAGATGTGTAGCCTGTCCAGTTGTGTCTGTTCCTTGTTATTAGTGGTGTCTGTTTAATGAACACTGTCTTCTTTTGGTAGGTTTTAACTATGTTTGGTTGCTTATGACAATATTAATGTTTTGGTTATTGTTGGGTATGTTATGGTTAATGACAATATTAGTGTTTTGGTTATTGTTGTGTAGGCTGTTTTGTTTTGCATTGTGATATGGGGATATGGGTCAATTGTGATATGGGTATGTTTTGGGTATGTTTTGGGTATGTAATGGTCTGAAGTTGCATTGTGATATGGGTATGTAATGGTCAATTGTTTTGGGTATGTAATGGTCAATTGTTATGGGTATGTAATGGTCAATTGTTTTGGTTATGGTTGCAGGACTGTCATGGGTCAAAAGTGAATTGTTTTGGGTATGTAATGGTCTGAAGTTGCATTTTCATTCATGGGTCAAAACACCATTTCATTGCATTTTCATTCATGGGTCAAAACACCATTTCATTGCATTTTCATCATTCATGGGTCAAAATACCATTTCATTGCATTTTCATTCATGGGTCAAAACACCATTTCATTCATTCAATGGAAAGCAGGACTGTCATTATCATATGGGTCAATGGAAATCAGTACTATCATGGGTCAAAACACCATTTCATTCATTCATAGCCAATTCTTTAACATTAGACCAACTTGACCTTTACAACCATATCTAATATCAAAATTAGGTCAAGTGGAAACAGATATACATTACAAACAATAACTTCAAGTCATGCAAACATACATACATACATTACAAACAAAACCCAACTACCAAACAAGAAAATTTTCAATTTTTTCAACTTTTTGTCTCTGATCCGAGCCATTTCTTGATGATTGTTGATGGATCTTAGTAATACAGGTATAACTTGACAAGATCGTGCACACATTGGAGGACCAGCCCACGTTACAAACCCACAGCTTATTGCTCTTGCACAGCAATGGAATCTTCTTCCAGGATTCGTTGAAGTCCATGATGTTCGAATGATTGTTGGAGCCCCACATGCACATTGGATGTTCATCATTTTCTTTGATCGTGGGTTGTGTCTGGATCGATTAAACATAAATTAGGGTTTAGAGGTGGGTATCAGGCTTATTATAAAGGGGAAGATAAAAGACAAGACGAATTTACTAAAGTACCCTCACGTGTGTTGCACGTGAGGGTTACTTAACAGAAAAGTTGGATGGAGTTAGAAAATTGGACTCAAACCATAACAAAAATAAAACACAAGCACTCAGAATGTTAAAAATGAAAATGTTGGACTCAAGTAGTTAAAATCAATATAACTCAGGGACTCAAAAAGGAATTTACTCTAAATTATAGAATTATATTTCACAAGATTTGAAATCCTGTCCAAAATTCTAAATGCAAGAACCCATATCTTTATTATGATGGGGTTATCTTCCAAAAAGGAGTCTTCAATGGGTGATCTGGGTTAGCCCCTCACTTCTAAACCCTTCAGACATTTCATGAAACTCCTTAGGGACAAACTCCATTTCTGTAATTATGGTCATCGCGCACTCGGTCCATGGTAATTCTGCTATTGTGAGACTCCGGTTTTGTATGTAACATTTGTGCCACTTCAAAGCATTACCCTCAAGATTTAAAACCATAATCTCATGTACAGTCTTCACGACATTTCGCCTTAATACTATGAAATGAAACTTGGCTTTCCCAAAACATGTTAGGTGCAATGAATATCGAATTTGAGATTAAGGAATATAATCTTTTGATTAGCTTTTCCAGTTTGTTTCTCTTCGATCTCCTGTGCTTGCTAGTAGTCACATTGGTAGCCATCAACGATGAATCTGAACTTGTTTGGATAGAATCGACGATTGTTGGTAATTTGTTCCAATTAGTTGTTGTGAATTGCTTGATGTGGACTGGTATGTGGTAATCAATTTGTCCCTAACCCACTGTCTAGAGGAAAACAGGTGTGAGACCATTGTTATGTACTGTTTTGAGATGGAAGAAATATGCAGAGCAGAGAAGGAGATGGATCAACACACACATACGCCTCTCATTCCATACGATCCCCATTGAGTACATATGTTAACGACCCATGACCTCTTGGTGTAGTGGTATGGTGTCCCCCTTACAAATGTAAGGTTCTGGGTTCAAATCCTTGCAAGTGCAAGGTGAGGTGAAATAAGGGTGTTAAAATTTGTCGTTCAAAAAAAAAAGTAGATATGTTAACTGATAAACTCCCTTAACCAACACAGTTAAGTTGGTTAATCATTTACAGGAACCAACCGCTAACTACTGCAACCTTACTAACAGCTACTGATTTGCCTATAATACCAGTGCAGGAAAACAATATGCACCGATGTGTATATATTACTGATCATAAAACAAATCCTTTTGCTGCAGTTTATGACAGATAACATACCGGTAAGGGTGTTCCATAACTATTAACTATGAGGATGCCGGACCTGTAAGAGTATGCAGCTTGTGAAATGTTGATGACTGCGGACAATCCAAGGAGGCGTGTGACTGGAATGGACTACAGTGAGTTTCCAAAATAACTAGTCATTACACAATGACTCAATGCAGCAGGGTCAAACAGGATTGGGTTGCTGCAAAACAATCACATTATCTACAACAACTATAGACTCTACCTTGATTTGCATATTTCATTCATGTGTGATTATTCTATAGTGAGATTACGAATAATTACAGAAGTATAATATAAACCACTTGGGTCTCTTCTTTGAGTTGATCTTCTATGAAAATAAATCAACTTCAAACAAAGATGCATTCTGATAGTTAAAACTTAAAACTCAGGTGATACTGATTATAACAAGCAAAAGTACAACAATACTTAATCATAGTGACCGAAGGAAACAGAACAAAACAGTGAAGCATTTGTCTCCTCCGCGACACAAATTTACTTGCTAAATAAACTACCAGATAATTATTGGGCTTTAGCTAATGATATTAACACCGCCACTACTAAATACCACAGCTACAAAAGGTCTTTCTTAACTTACTTCACCGCTAAGCAGCTTTAACTTTGACATCGTTTACAACAGAGAGGGTCGGTAGGCTGCTGAAAAAACCCATCTAGTCCTCATTTAAATGCTCTTTCTCAGAGACTCCAATAAACACATCATCAGTAATATCATCAATGTAGACACGCGGCCCCGAACTTTTGTTAACAAAAGGATTCGCCTTCGGGGCCGCCTGCTCATTTAAATGGTTCTGTTCATTATTTGCGGCATGATGCAACGATGAAAAAGGTGTCCAGTTTGAGTTTTTACCCTTTTTATTGTTTCCCTGCAATTGTGGCATTGAAAGCCCTAATGGGAAGAATCCCCAACAATAGAAATAAGCATCCTGACCTTCGATTATGGGCGGCGGTGATGAGATACGAACAGCCTGAAACGCCCTTTTACAGTGATCACAACGAAGAGTGCACTCCACGTAAAGCCGGGGATACTCGTACATGTAGAAACAGTAAGGACACGCGGTCCAAAACGTCGGTGAATCATCAACAACTTCAGTTTCTGCCTCGGTTTCTGTTTCTTCCTCTCTAACACCGTTGTTGCTATTAACCTGAACATTGGCTGCATTCTGTTTTAAAGCTTCTTGCTGTTGTTCCTGTTGCTTTCGTTGTTCCTCTTGAAGTTGTTGTTGCTTTCTTTGCTCCTCTTGAAGCTGTTGCTGCTTCCGTTGCTCCTCCTGCAACTGTTGTTGTTTACGTTGCTCCTCCAGAAGCTGTTGTTGTTTTCTTTGCTCCTCGAGCATCTGCTGTTGTTTTCGTTGTTCCTCCTGCTTCCTTTGTTCCTCGAGCAGCTGTTGCTGCTTCCTTTGTTCCTCTAGCATCTGTTGTTGCTTTCGTTGTTCCTCGAGCAGCTGTTGCTGCTTTCGTTGTTCTTCGAGCAGCTGCTGTTGCTTCCGTTGTTCCTCGAGCAGCTGCTGCTGTTTCCGCTGCTCCTCGAGTATCTGTTGTTGCTTTCTTTGCTCCTCGAGCATCTGCTGTTGCTTTCGCTGCTCCTCGAGCATTTCCTGCTGTTTCCGCTGCTCCTCGATCATCTGCTGCTGTTTCCGCTGCTCCTCAATCATCTGCTGCTGCTTCCTCTGTTCTTCCTGCAACTGTTTCTGTTTCAAATGCTCCTGCTGCATCTGTTGCTGCTTCAATTGCTCCTGCTGCATCTGTTGCTGCTTAAGCTGCTCCTGCTTCATCTGTTGCTCCTGCTTTATCTGATACTGATGCTGATGCTGTTGCTGATGCTGATGCTGATGCTGATGCTCCTGCTTTATCTGCTGATGCTGAAACTGCGACTGCGAATGCTGCGGTTTCTGCCACGAAAACGGCGACTGCGACGAAGCAGCAGGCGGCGGAGACTGTATCCGCGGCTGAGGCGACACTCGACTCTGCTGATGCGGCGGAGACGTAACCTGAAACAAATGCTCCTGCTCCTATGCTGAAACATATGCTCCTGCTCTCTAACCGGTAACGGCCTAACGGATTCGGTTGCGACAAAAAATTATGCTGCTGCAATTGCTGATGTTGCTGTTGCTGTTGCTGATGCTGCTGCTGCTGATGTAACCTAGACTGAAACGTCTGCTGCTGTTGCTGCTGCTGTTGTTGCTGCTGTTCAGGTAGCTCCTGTTCACTCAAATGATTAATCGAAAAAAAATTATGCGGTTGTTGTTGTTGTTGCTGTTGATGAACTTGTTGTTCGAGATTAAACCCTAGATTATTAATCTGTTGTTGCTGTGGATAATCCAGATCCGAATCGTATAACGATTTCCTCATAGGGTTTGATAACACAGCCCAAGCATCGTTAACAAGCTGAAAGGCTTGATCGGCATAAGGGAACCGGTTTTGATTGGGGGTTAATAAAACAGCGAGCCGGCGGTACTGTGAGGTTATGTGTTCGGGGTCTTGAATGAACCGGACGAGTTGGAGAATAGCGTAATAGTCGGGTTGGTGAGAACCGTTGGAACCGACGACTCGTTTCTCAGCGGCTAAGAGAGTGTCGGCTATGGCTAGGATCTGGTCGGCGGGTTCGAGTCGTGGGTCGGATTCACGGGCACGGATGGCGAAGGTTTTGGAGCCGACTAGGTCGTGGCTGATGAGGAGCTTTTCGGCGATGCCGAGCCAGCGTTGGGCTTCGGCTCGGGCGATGAAGTTGTGAGGGTCCATGGTTGGGTTAGGCTAGGTTAGGTTGGGTTTGTCTCTCTGTCTAGGAAATCATGGTGTCTAGATCTGGATGTGGAAGAAGAGTGAGGCTGTTGGGAGTCTACTTACTATTATATGATACTGTTAGGTCATGGGCTTGGCACAATATTTGGGTGCCCCAATCAGTAAAATGAGGCCTGTTATAGCCTCACAGGTAGGAATCATATACTCACATGTGTGTACATACTTGTGGCCTGGCCTGGCCTGCCAATCTATCATCTATATAGATATAGATATATATATATATATATCTATATGTATACTGCTATATAATGGGTTCTGAATTGGTAAGATTGTCATTTCATATTCATGGTAAAAATGTAATTTCATTTAGTTATCAAGACAAATTTAATACAGCTATTAAATCCAACTTATTTAACCAATTAAAGGTAATTAATAATGGTATTAAAACCATTGAAACATTTGAAAATTTTAACATAATGGCATAAGATCTTAGAGAATTCTTTTTTTTTGTAAAGCAGCTTTCATTCAAAACACCCAAAAGGCGGACCTCAAAGCAAGGACCCCCGGGCTAAAACAAACGATTACATCACATTCAAAGGATAAGTACACCACATTTTCCAATCAAAATCTTTAATTCTAGTTCTATGCCGAAACCAAAAGAAAGACGTCGTCTTGATGCACTCGAAAACTTCAAACGGCCTTCTATGTTTGCGGGTAAAAATCCGTGTGTTTCTTTCGTTCCAAATGGACCACAAAGCTGTGTATAAAATACCCCGGAAAATTCTCTTTTGTTGCTTGGATATCACCTGGGAATCGGCTAGAGAGAGCTCATCGGGAACATCAAATGCATAGAAGGTACTAAGCCGACACCAAGCCATAATACGATTCCAAATTTCGTAGGAAAAAACACACCCAGTGAAAAGGTGCATAGCAGTTTCATATTCTGAATGACATAGACAGCACTCTTTCTCCTGAATGTTAACGCCTTTTTTTCCAGCTGCGCGCAAGTCGGAAGATGTGACATCCGTCACCCTCGTATTACATTTAATTGTCAATAATAGTCCTTTAAATATTTTCATTATAGTCCCTGTAAATTCTGTCGTTTTCAAATTTAAGTTTAGAACGAACAAAAAAAAAAAAAATTTACCGTTTATATTTATTATGGTATGAGTTTTAAGCGAATGCGTACGTGGACACGGGTTCGTAAAAGATTCTATAAAAAAATTCCAAGTTTAAAAAGGTTTTGAAAATTTTTAAGTTAAGTTAGTTTAAATTGGTTAACTTTTATTAAAAAACTAACCTAATTTCTAATAATTCTAACATAGTTAATTGTGAAGGACTAAAACTGACAAAAATGAAAAGTTTTAAACCAAAACCTGTTTCCCTCTCCCTCTTTGTCTCGTCCGGCTTACAGTCTCGCCGCCGGCGAGTTTTCCGGCGAGTCCAACTCATGATTAAAGGCACCAATCAACCATTTTAATGCCTCTAATACGTTTCTCCTTTAGTTATTTACGAATTCCAGTCATAACATAGGCCATAAACGCGTTTTTAAAGAGCTTTAATTCGCGTAATCATTGTAACCGACCGGAAAATTAAAAACCATCAAAACGGATGTTTTACCCGACCCTTATATAAACCGAACCCATCAATAGATTTCTGCACTTCATCTCGTCTTAAACCCACAAAAAAACTGTGCAAAACCATCGCTGAAACCTCCCTAGTTCGTGATTTTTGTTCGGGTCTTAAAGCTTCATTCACGGCCATATTACGCCTTGTGAGTCTTGATTCTTTATGCCGTTTTGTTCTTTATCAAATTCTGATTAAAAGCCCATAAATTTGATGCTTAAACATCACTAAATCGGGTTTATTAATTTTAGCCTAGGGTTAGGGTTTATAGGGAGAATTGGGGAAGAAGATGATGAGTGTTAATTAATAGTTAAATATTTTTTTGTTCCAAAGAATTAACAAATCAGACTTGTGGTGGAGTGGTTTGTGTGTGCTTTACTACCCAAAGAACTCGGGTTCGAGCCCCATGCCCCACCTTTCTTATTATTTCAGTTTTTCATTCTCATTCTTTTATTTTTTTTTAATTTATATTTTGGTATTATAACCATTTATAATCCATGTAAACTTATAATATTCATAATAAATTCATTTTTGCTCCAAAAATTATAAAAATTTAGGAGTAGCATCTTGACACCATAAAGAAAATTACTACAATTTTATTTTCTGAAAAATGTTTATTTTTATATTTTTTATTGAATTAAATTGTTTTAATCATAATTAATTGATTAAAAATTCATTTTTAATGATTTTAATCTCAAAATTTTTGATAAATTATTTCTAATGATTATGAACTGAAATAAAAATTATTGGTCCAGAAAACATTTATTTTTATTAATTTTCCTATTTTTAATCATTTAAACATGATTTAACCTCATTAAATCAGTTTTAAATATAAATAAGGTTACAAAAATTATGGGAAAATTATGTTCAATTATTTATATCAGGAATTAATTAATTTCTATAAAAATAGCATTTTTGGATCATGCCTTGAATTATTAGTCTTATTTATGATTAATTAGACATAATTAATAATTTATTTATTTGTAATATTAAATATCTATTTTATGAATACTTCTCTTATAAAATAGAAATGTTTTATGTTTGAAAATCTTAATTACCATTTGTAAGATCATTGTGAAACACATAATTATCTATTTATACATTTATAATTATAGCATTTATGTATAATAACTAGTTAAAGTAATTAACTAAACTATTTTGTCATAACTATTCAAATATATATTTTGACCTAAATATTTAATTGGTATATTTACAAACTTTGGCATATTATTTTTAATATACAACTTTTACATTAATTCGACTAATCATAAAAACTCTAATTCCCCAAATCGACTTAGCAAACCCTAATGCCTTAGACCCTAGATACCTTAGACTTTGTAGACTTTACCTTATTAGTATTGCTACACATTATAGGTTGAATTCCTCGGAATTCCCATTATTTAGCTCACGACCGCTTAAGTGGATTTTGATCGTTTTTCGCAACTGTGAGTATATCTTTCCCCTTTTTACTATTTACACTTTTGGGGTGATTCATGTACCATTATTATTAAACTTACGTATATTATTTACAAAGCAATGTGCTCTTTGATATGTTTTGTGTGAATTGTATGAACGATTTGTCAAAGTCATTAACCTTTGGGCCGCACCTAACAATGAGTAGTACTACGAATTATATCCCTTGGTTACTTACGTGAACGAGTTAAGTCCTTGGTCATTGTTATGGTTTTTCTTGAACGATGGGTGAACGATTATTGAACGATGGGAGGCTTGATTTTGACCCTTTTACATATTACAAACATCAAGGCACATAAATTGCAAATTACTGGTTGAACGAAAATGGATATACTCACCAATGCATTATATGTGTTGACAAATTATTTTGTACATGTTTCAGGTGAAGTTTGATCTTGCATGCTTTTCACGCTTAGACTGGACCTAGTGCTTAAACAAAAGTTGAACATTTATTATTTATGTTTGAGATTTATATTAAAACTCTTTGTATTTCGTTTTGAACAATGGAAGTTATTTACTATTAAATATTTACAATTTAGTCCATGTGCTATTGAACAATCGTCACTACGTGACACCTCGATGTTTCCGCCATCGGTTGGGGTGTTACAGAAGACGGTCTCGAATAGCTCTCCAGGCCATGATCTTAGAGAATTCATAATACAATATGACATCAAGAAGCATTGTTATGAAATTAGACAAATATTATTTAAAACTATAAATCAATTTTATACTTTCTTTAAAATTTATGCTACCACTTTGCTGAAAAATCTATAACAACAACAATAATAATAATCTACATCTATATGTATATATATCTCTATATAAATATATCTCCTATGGTTATTTCTATGATTTGCCAATAAAACAAGTCTTAAAACTAAATGTAGAACATGTGCTTCACGCATCCACTCACCTATCAGAGACGCGCCTATTTAAATTCTTTAAGATGCGATCATACCACTATAGATCCAGATTGATGATTCCAAGCATTAATATAGATAATCGAGCATATTTAGATAATCGAGCATATTTAGAAATAGGACAAATGGGTCAAGTGATAGGACGCCTAAATATAGATAATCGAGCATATTTAGAAATAGGACAAATGGGTCAAGTGAGGTGGATGTCACTTGGGCCCAAGATTAGTAAGATTATAATTTGAGAATTGAAATAAACGGGTCAAATGAGTCAGAGGCTGTTTCGGGGTCATAACCATTGTCTTTCGACACGAAATTAGGCCAGAAGTTGTTTCACAACATAAAGGATGCTTGGTAAGTTTTATAGATTTTTCTAAAGTCATTTAACATGGTTTTCGCGGATGTTTTGTCAATAAATTTGTTGTTGACAGAAACAGATCCGCTAATTGCAGAGGCTGTTTCGAGGTCTTAACTATTGCGTTTCGACACGAAATTCGGTCAGAAGTTGTTTTACAACATAAAGGATGTTTGGTAATTTATATAGATTTTTCTAAAGTCGTTTAACGTGGTTTTTGCGGGTGTTTTGTCAATAAATTTGTTGTTGACAGCAACAGATCTGCTAATTGCAGAGGCTGTTTCGAGGTCTTAACCATTGAGTTTCGAAACGATATTCGGTCAGAAGTTGTCTTACAACATAAAGGATGCTCGGTAATTTTTATAGATTTTTCTGAACATGTTTGATGTGGTTTCGACGACTGTTTGTCAGTAAATAGTTGTTGACAGCAAGAAGGTTGGTTTACTTATATGCATATTAACTTAAACCTCTTAATGGGTCAAATGGGTAAATGACATAAATGTTTAAAGAACCGAAAGGGTACCCAAACATGAGACTTGGTACCCTTAGAACATGTTATAGCAATGTTAAACGAGTTCCCAAGGGTCCTTGGGGATGGTTGAGAACCTAAGTAAAAGTCCTACCAAAGGTTGGGTAAATATCAAGGAATTGTGAATGTTTATGTTATGCAGACGATTCAGAGTATTCAGCAGTTTCAGAACCGTAGGCTACGGTTCATAATGAGCAAAACTGATCAGGTTAACTGAACTGTAAGCTACCCCCCCCCCCCAAAAAAAAAAAGTTAGTATGTTGTTTTGAAATGATTTGACCCGTTAATCTCAAATACTAATCGTTTATCGTGTGTATTTGTGGTAGGCACGTCTAAGGAGCAGAACCGGATGCGAAACGGACCAGGCATGAAACCGAACACACTCGAGACCAAGATCATTATTGTGAAATAAGATATGATTTCGTCTTCACACGCCGTGTGGGACATTTTAGTAAATAACAATGATGTTATGTATATGTAACGTCTATGGTAGTCAAGTTTAGAGATGTCGAATTATAAATAACGCGTGCGGATCTTCCTATGGTCCGGACGTGCAAATATGGTTTAAGACAGAAAAAAAATTATGCTAAACTGGGACCAAAACTAAATTAGTTGTTAATAAATTGTTTTAAAATGGGTAGGGTGGAATGTAAAATCCCACATCGGTTGTGTAAGGGATAACAAAACTCCTTATAAGGGAGTGACCACCCTCACTATCACAACGCGTTTTGGCTAGTCCTTCGGAGTTGAGACCAATGCAAAACCATGAGCTGTGGCAAAGCGGTCAATATTGTGGTGCGGGTTACCTTGGGCTATTACAGATGGTATTAGAGCTGGGGCCCGGATCGATGTGCCAGTCGTGTTCGCGAGGATGCTGGGCTCCCTAAGGGGGGGTGGAATGTTAGATCCCACATTGGTTGTGTAAGGGAGAACAGAACTCCTTATAAGGGAGTGGCCACCCTCACTATCACAACGCGTTTTGGCTAGTCCTTCGGGGGTGAGACCAATGCAAAACCGTGAGCTGCGGCAAAGCAGACAATATTGTGGTACGGATTACCTTGAGCTGTTATAGCATGCGTGGACCTTACGGGTGTGTCCCCTTTTGGCGGCATTCACGGATAGTGGGCTTGTGGCTGGGCAAGCGGTCATTAGAGCAGAGTTGAACAAGGTGGCAAAGCACGCTAAAGCGTGCGGGGATAACCAACATGCTTTGGTCCCTTTGGCTTTTGACACCTTTGGCTCATTGGCACCATAGGCGATCAGGTTCCCGATGAAAGTCCAACGGGTGGTCCACAACAACTTCTCGACTCCCCAAAGGCGAAGATTTGTTTTCAGTAAATTAGGGTTATCTATTCAGAATGGGGTGATGATGCAACTTGTTATCTCCTTACCTGCCATCTTTATGTAATTTACCTATTATTAAAAAAAAAAAAAATTTAAACACCTGTTTTGATAAATATTTTTTCCATAAAAACCTATTTAAGAAAAAAAAAAGTATAAAAAAACCGTTTTAAACGGTTAAACGTCAAATAACTTCAGTAAAAGTAAACATAATTTAATTAATTAATTAATTAATTAATTCCTATCTTTAAACAAAGTGACCCACCAAATAGAGCAAACCAAACACACAATAAATAACACACCACCGAAAAAGGCTGTGATTCCCACGCAGATCTACTTTAATCCCACACACCGCGTGTCTTCCAAACACATCACACCTCCACCACTCACACCCCGCCACGTCACCATAACCCCCTACCTAAAACCATCCCATTGGTCCCCTCACCCTATACCAGTGTTCCGCACCACACCAGATCATAATATTATTTACACGTGTAATGCTAGTACACTCACGTTGAGACAACCGTCTTTCTCTTCATCATCATTTCAACACACATCTCCTTCTCTTCTTTTTCTTGTTATTGTTCTCTCTCCCCCTCTCTCTCACACAGTAACACACACAGTTGTGTTTCTAGTGAGAGAAAGCTTCATCTTGTTGCCGGTATGGCCGGAAAGAAGAGAAGACGACTTAAATTGTAAGCTTTTACTGAAATTCAATCCAATAGTTGTTGTTATTATTATTATTATTGTTACTTTTCTGATCAGGTATTTAATCTATATGAAATTTGGGTGTTTGATTTTGTAAAGATGAGATCAATGTTTATGTTTATAGATTTGGTTATAATATCTTTGTTTTGAGAAGAATTTGGATGCAATATTATGAAATTTATAATATTTAGGATTTAGGGTTTAATGTCTATAAAATTTTATGAAATTCATAATATTTAGGAATTAGGTTTCTGAAAGTTTAGGTTTTTAAGATTTTAAGGTTCAAACTCATAAATTCTTGAATTTTTTATATAATTGTTGATACTTTTGGCTCCCTGGCACCCACCCGAAGCTATCTGTTTCTTGACGAGGGTCCAACGAGTTATCTATAGCAATGTCTTGACTCCGAGGGATAGGGGTTTGTGTTTAGTAGGGTTCGCAATACAAAGGGCTGACAGAGCAGCTTGTTGCCCGCCTGCCTGCTATCTTGATGTAATTTTTTCAAGTTAATATATAATATGAATGAAATATTCAATACACTGTGTTTGTTTCTACTTTTGATTGATAGGTTAACATTAAGTTTTAAAGAGGATACAAGAATTTCGAAACAGGGAGATACAGAGCAGGATGAACAAGAAGCATGGTCATTCCTTCCAGTTGAACTACTTGAATTTATAATTTCACAGTTGACTTTAAAGGATAACATTTCGTACGTCTGCGGTATGCAAGTCGTGGTTTTCGGTTGCTCTATCGGTTAGAGTGGTCAACAAGCCGCCGTGGCTTATGTACTTCCCGAAACTTGGTAATCGTTATGAGTTTTACGACCCATCGAAACGTAAAACATACTCTTTGGAGTTACCTGAGTTACGTGGCTGCAGAATTTGTTACAATAAAGACGGTTGGTTGTTGCTTTACAAGCCGAGAACACAACGGGTACTGTTTTTCAACCCGTTTACACGAGAAATGATTAAGTTACCAAGATTTGAGATGACTTATCAAATAGTCGCGTTTTCAAGTTCTCCTAAGTCGCCTAACTGTATAGTTTTTACAGTTAAACATGTTAGCCCAACTGTTGTTGCTATTAGCACTTGTTATCCAGGTGCAACGGTTTGGACTACGGTTAATTACCATAACCGATTGCCATTCGTGAGCAGTATATGGAATAAGCTTGTGTTTTGTAACGGGCTTTTCTATTGTTTAAGTTTAACGGGCTGGCTTGGAGTTTATGACCCGAATGAGCTCACTTGGACCATCCGTGTTGTACCTCCGCCCCGTTGCCCTGATAATTTCTTTGTTAAGAATTGGTGGAAGGGGAAGTTTATGGCTGAGCATAAAGGAGATATATATGTCATCTACACTTGTTATAGTGAAAACCCGATTTATTTATAAAATTGGATCAGCTGAATAAAGAATGGGTTGAAATGAAAACACTTGAAGGTGTGACATTATTCGCTAGCTTTTTGTCATCACATGCAAGAACCGATCTTTTGGGAATGATGAGGAATAGCGTTTATTTTTCTAAAGTTCGGTTTTATGGAAAAAGGTGCATTTCATACTCTTTAGATCACCATAGATATTACCCCCGTAAGCAGTGTCATGATTGGGGCGAACAAGATCCGTTTGAGAGCATATGGGTTGAACCGCCTGAAGATGACTCAACATTTAGCTGGGAAGATTAAGTTATGTAGCAGGTAATTTTCACTGGTTTGTTAATAACCATGTTTAGAGTTTGGCAAGAAGGGTGGGCTAGTAACATGTCTAAATGAGTTCGGGTTGACATGTGTTGATTCGCATATGGGTCAACACGGGTCAGATCAGGTTGGGCGACCTAGAAACACTTTTGATCTATTTTTATGAATACTTAATTCTTCAATTATTTTTACGATAAACATTCATCAGATCTTTGAATAGATGATTTAGGAGGTTGTATGTACTTTTCGGGCAAATTTCAACCTGTTTGACCCATTTCCTTTTAAGCTAATGTGTTTTGACCCGTTTTAAGTAAAAAAAGGAAAAAAGGGCAATCCAAGTCAACCCTGTAATGTAAAAGAGAGTTTTTACATTTTTTATTTTCGTATATGAAATATCCGCTTCGCCATTCGTTACTAAAACCGTCTTTTTTCTTCAGTTTCTAGCTGAAACATGATGGATCCTTAGTGCTGCTGAATAAAATCACAAGAAGTTTGACTTTGGTATCTTTAGAGACAATAAATGTCAAATATCTTGTGAGGAATAACATGAATAATTCTGTATATTAGGATATTGAGTTAAAATCCAAGCAAGCACATACTGCAGGATTACTATTAGATAGTGAATTATGTAATAGGCACATTAGTTTAATTTAATAATAATCTAGTCCTAATTATTTATATATGTTACATTTTACTTTTCAGTTCCAAGTCTCTATCATCAAAGTATCAAACTTTTACACAGAGAAGTAAACAATTGGCTATTTAGTTAAACATCAGTAGTCACTACAGAGCTGTAGTTATGAGAAAGGAGAGGTTACTTCTTGAGATCTGCTCATGGCGAAACCCTAGAGATACACAGAGAGGGTAAAACGATGAAGGAAACCAAATTAAGAAAAACAATGACTTACAAAATATAACACAATGCCAAAAAATATAATACAATGCTGAAGAAAAAAAAAAGGCAAAAATGACATGATGATGAAAAATAAGAAAAAGACACAATGCTACATAAAAGACACAATGACATAACGTAAATTCTAACAACTACAAACTAAAAATTCAAAAAAGCGAAAACCTAAAAACTAAGATCATAAGGTTCGATGAGACGGTTACAACATCACTTGAATGAGTTCAATTAGAGTTCGTTTGATACTCTTCCTACGACTTCCTATTTTTCTTGTGGACTTTATTATAATTATGAATCATCTTAAACATTTAGCAAAAAGAAAATACAAACAAATAATTTTAACCAACAAAAAAAAAAGGTTATTCAAACCGTGAAAACGATTTGCTAAACGTTAAACAGGTAAAATTGACTTGTTTGTAAACACCCACCTAAGTACCTAACTTTGTCAGTTTGCTTTGTCGTTTTAAAATATTAGAATATCCGTTGTGGAAGCGCGAGCGGGATTACGCGAATGGAGTTTTTGCACCGGTATTCACCTCTAGCCACAACAGCCCCACGCGAACCCCGGCGTGAGCGAGCACAAGCGACGGTGGTCGCGTGGGCTAACGGTTAAAAACTGACCTTTGGTTGCGCCGATGCTCACCTCCAGCCATAACGGGGTCAAGTGATCGGGTTACTTGAGAGTCACGTTGGTGGCTCGCGCCCGGTCGTTTGCAGCTCCACAACGGACTGTCTTAACGTTTTGGCTCAAGCTATATCATGAAGAAATAACGTATTCAATCAGAAAAGTAGTGCTCAAATAATCCATGTGGTTTGGTCTAATTTCACCTATAATCCTTATCTTTTTAAAATTACACTCATACTTTCTGACATTTGCTCAATCATCATTCAGATAGTACAAACCATAGCGCAGCTTGTTGCTCGCTTACCCATTATCCAGATGTAACTTGTAATCCATTATATGACAATTTTATTAAAAAAAATTTTTTATTGAATTGGTTTAGACTTTAAAAAATATTCAATTAATATATTTTCTCAATCTACCAAACTATTAATATTTTTGATACTTAATATTCTATATGAATTTATTTTATTTAGTATGGTGATATTATTGGCAAGAGGAAATAAGTTGGTCACTTTGTTATTTAGCCCTTTGAGTATTTTATTTTTATTTGAAAAAAAATATATACGTTGTAGCGTAACGCCCGTTAAAAACTTAGGGGTTGTTTGGTTGATTAAGTGCTGAATCATTAAGATGGTCTGAATGGTTAAGAGCTAAATCATTCAGCATCCCTTATTAGCTTAATGGTTCAGCACTTAATCATTCCATTTAGATGCTGAAACAAACCATCTTGAGAGAGATTGATTCAAGATGCCTGACGTGCTTGTCGTGGTACACGTAAAATTTCCCAATTACAACTATTGAATAGTGGCAAGAAGGTATCGAACACAGGGAGTTTGTGGAAAATGTGTTAGTTCTAGCCTTGTTAATTAACTACAATTAAACTACTTGAATAAAACGTAAATGATTATGATTTGTGATTGTTTTGGTTTAAACTAAAATAACAACTAATTATCAATTCAAACTTAGAAGTGTTTCTTCAATTTAGGAGATAATGACCATTCAAGGATCCGGTTTCTCTAACACATGTGTGGGTTTCAACTAGGAAGAGTTACATAGACATAACTCATGTGAAAACAATAGTTGTGGTAAAAGGGAACAAAGTACTCGGGTTATATTAACGCGAGGTTGTTTCCCGATGACCAATTAATCAATTACCAACCCCAATCCTTCCCGTGATATCTCGGTTGTTAGCAACACCAAGAACGAACGATAAAGACTAAAGATTGATGAAATAATCAACACACTACAATCAATTGTTCAAACATCATAATAATCAAGCAAGAGTACTAAATTATCATCCTAGAAATGTAAGAAAAACACACACAAAAGTTGTAGAGAAACCTTCACCGTGAATGATCACCAATTGTTTAGCCTAACATAGCTTGGTGAATCATTATCATCTTCAAGCAATTGTTCATGAGGATTACAAGCATCAAAACAATGATTAGATAATGTTTCCAATGATGAGTTGCAGCCAAAAGCTCTCTCCAAGATGATAAAAACGTTTAGGAATGGAAGGGTTAATATAAATCTTCATCAAAGTGCTCTTAAATGCATGAGTTACAAAAACTCATCAGGTCCACCGTACCCCTACGGCTGGGCCGTAGGGGAACGGTCAAGTGGCAAAGCTTCGGCTGCATCAGGCTCACCGTACCCCTACGGCTGGGCCGTAGGGGAACGGTCAAGAGGTATTCCAGGACCACCGTAACCCTACGGCTGGGCCGTAGGGGTACGGCCAAACTTCAAAACTTACGGCCATTCAGGCCTGGTATACGGCTTAAAAATGATGCCTGATGCCACCGTAGGGGAACGCCCCCACCGTAGGGGTACGGTGGGCTTGGGCCAAAACTTCATTTTTCATTTGTTTTGCTCCTTCTTGTTCACATGCCTTCCGGTCCGTTTCCAAAGCCCGTTTTCCCTCGTTTTAAGCTCCATATTTTACCTACAATCATAACAACCGTAGTTACCCAATTCCAAGCAATAACATGGATAAATGTGGATTAAATAAACATTTTAACATAATTAAGGGGTGTTCGTTGAACCACCCGTCACATCCCCACACTTACCCATTGCTTGTCCCAAGCAATCTACCAAAATCACTTTTACGCAAAACGATCATTTTTGAATCAAGCATTAACGTGCAATCCATATACTAACCCGTCCTTAACACCCGAATCAACACACCCCTCACAGTTTCTCTCCTCTCGGTGACAACTGAAAACTAGCAATTCAGAGCTAGGCACACAAAAGGCAAATAAATGAGTGCGCAACCATAAGCTTGTACCTGAATCAACCCTCCTCTTACACGCTAAACATAAGTGCAAATCAAAGGGGCTTGTCGGGTTGTAATGCGGCTAAGTGTAAAGGTAGGGAATGGGGTATATTTTTAGTAGCGCATAACTTTACCCGGTCTTTTATTACACAACGACACACACATAACTAACACACGCAACGCAAATACGAACACAACTATAATAAATATCACATATAAACTTCCCTTTTTTTTTCTTTTCTTTTCTTTTTCTTCCTCTCTTTTTTTCTTTTTTTTTTTTTTCTCTTTTGCTTTTTTTTTTTTTTTTTTTTTTTTTTTTTTTCATCATTTTTCTCAATTTTATTTTTTCAATACATCAAGAAACACTAATACATACACATACGAACACACTCAACTAAAACTTCAACTTGTAATACTAAAATAACACACTAACACTCTATTTAAACACACAAGACCGGGTCAAGTTGGGTATTTATTTAGGGAACTAGCTAAAGGGCTAACAATCGATAGGCTTTTAGGCTCAAAAATGGGCAACTAAATGTCCAAACCCCCGCCCCTCTCGCTACCAAGCTCATATATATAATGCATGAGGTCCAACCCCCCAATTCCCACACTCTCACTCAACATAACAAGGCTACCTAGTGCCCTTATCATCTCTACACTTATGCTCGCTCAAAGATTCACGTCGCATTCAAGCACAAGTTCTAGTGCACCCCCACCCATTGCCACTCTCACAAAGAAAGATATATCTATATATATTGTTCTATAACTGTGGCTCAAATCTCACCAAGAATAAAAATGGGTTAAGGGTTGCCGGTGTGCCTCTCGAGGTTAGTTCAAGGTGTTCCAATTCTCACAACGCTACGCTTGATTTTTTTTTTTTTCAAAAATTTTTAAATTCTTCAAAATTTTCCCCATCCCCACACTTGGGGTACATTGTCCCCAATGTGCGGTTTTTGGAAGGAAACACTCGTACACTCAAACCACAAATTTCTTTTTGTATTTTTTCATTTTTTCATTTTATTTTATTTTTTTTTTTTTTGTAAACAACACACCTCCTACTACCACAACCCAAAGCAATCATCATCAATCATAACACCACCCAACCACCCATTTCCCGAAACATAAAGAAATCAAACAAAGCAAAATATACACTATGTACAAAGGAAAAAAACACGACCTGGTCAATAGTAGCGGGGTTGAGGTGGCCCGAACACAGAGGTCATCAGATCATTCCACTCCCCGAATCCAAATGTGCCACTACCACTTCCACTTTGTTCCGATGCTTGTGGCTGTTGTTGTTGCGGGTCCACCCATTGGGAATGATGAAGTGGTGGCGTCGGATATGATATGCTCCCATCGTACGGTGGCAAAGACCCGTAATCCACCGGTTGTGGATTTGCAACTACGGGTCTTCCCGCATGCCAGTCGTCATTCATCCTCCTGTTTTGGTCATCAACATACCTATGATTAATTTCCACCTCTTGGGAATAGGCGTGTGCCCTATTCCACATCTCTTGCCGCTCAAACCCTTGCCTCATAGATCTCTCCATAGATGCGCTCATCATAGTTTGGTGGTCGAATAATGTGCGCTCTGATCCCGACCACGTCTCAAAGATTGATGTAGGTGGCCGCTGACTCTCAATAACAGACTGCATTGACCCCGCAAAAGCCCATCCATCCGCATACTCCCTCGTAGAAAAATCATAGAAACTTCCACCATGCGCTCCACTACAACTCCCCTGTCCAACATTTAACTGTCCTTCAAATGGGTTATCTTCCTCATCCTCATCATCACTCGGTGGTCTTTCATCCCCACTCTCGGGTTCATCCTCCTCGCCGGGCAAAAGTGCCCGCGCATCCTTCTTTAACACCCTCCATTTTTGACCACCATTCTTCAATTTGTGGTACCTTTCAGATACAGAGTACTCCCAAGCAGACCCCATTATAGCTAAATCAACCGGCTTGAATTTCTTTCGTTTCCTCCCTTGATCCTCTTCAGTGATTGCACCTTGTTGTTTCAATAGCCCAGTGATTATTCGACAATATGGAATAATTGTCCTTTCCTTTGAATTTCTACATATCCATACGTGATTCATAACCAAATACCGGAAAGAGAATTTCGGGCTTCCATTCGTCAAAGCATATAAAATGGGGACCTCGGGAAAACGAACTTCTGTCTTGTCAGCACGTCTCGGTAGCACATTCAGAGTGAGAAAATTCAGCAACAATCTAGGCTCTAACTTCAAATTTCGTCGATATAAAGTACCAGTATAAGTGCCCGGTAAGAACAAAGCTTCCAACATAAGCATCCACCGTGGATGTTTTTCTGGACTGATCAGCAAGTCATTGATATGCGGGTTCTTATACTCTTTTGCCGGTAAACTGTCGAACTTAGCGAGCCTCCGTAATGTCTCGTAAGACATCTCCACTTCTACTCCGTTCACCTCACCAATTAACTTCATTTTGGATGCTGAATCGTATCTCGGACATCGTAAGGTAGCCATCCATTCTTCTATCTCATCCAAAAATACCCGCTTTTCTTCTCCATCATAGCAGTGGAGCGCAGCTTCCCATCCTAGTGCCTTAAACCTGTCAAACACACCAAAACACTCAAAATCTTTTCGGCTCACCTCCCTTTCATAGATGAAGGCCCCTCCTCTATCTTGCAAATTCTTCATCTGGTCATGAAACAGGGTGGGTTGCCAAATCCTTGGTTTATCACTCAACGGTCCCGACTTCCATTCCGGCTTATCAGCCGGGTCTAGCCTTGGAGCCTCCGGAACTTGAGGTGCTTGAGGTGCTTGTTCCATCTCCTCATCAGATCCATTATTTGGAGGAACATACTTTCGTCTTTTATATTGTTGAGCGGGTTGTTTCCCCTTATCCTTGGCAGCAGACGAACTTGACCCTGCGGCTTCTCCAGTACGTGCCATTTCCTATACAATATACAATAACAACACAAAAACAAAACACACCAACAAAACAAAACAAATCAGTAAACACAACCAAAATATCCCCACACTTGCTTGTTACTATGGTAGTAAATATTTGTGAACGAAAATCATCTTTAGTTTGACGAAAATTGGGCATGACGCCTCTACAATCTTAACATTACAAAAGTTCACAAAATACATCTCAAAATTACTTCTACTACCATATTATTACTCAACAATATCCACATTAACATACTATGTTAACTAACAAGCAAGTGGGTATGAATAAGCAAGAACAAACCTAAAAAAAAAAAAACTTACAATGTAGCCATAAAAACTAAAAAATAAGAAGCATACCTTAGATTAGAAGATGCAAGAACACAAGAACACAAGAAAATAAGAAAAATCCCCAATTTTGCGAATTCTAGGGTTTTGATTCGAACCCAAAATCGTGTTTTTCTTCCACTTTACTCCTCAAAATCAGAAACTAGGTGAAAAATTAGTCAAGATGGACCCAAAAATCGTTGATTTTAATGAAGGATTGAAGGTTTAATGGGTGTTTGAAGATTGAAAGTGGTGGGTGTTCTTGAGAGTTAAAGGGGAAGAAGAAGAGTAAGAATGAAAAAAAATAATGGTAAAGAAAAACTATATGGGGCCGGTTTTTTTGTTGTTCACGTGCATCAAAAAAATTTTTTTTTTTTTTTTTTTTTTTCGTAACTGACCTCACCGTAGGCCTACGCCCAGGGCGTTCCCCTACGGTGGGTTATTGCACCATTTATAAGCCGTATAGCAGAGCTAACATACCGTGGGTTTTTTGATCATGACCGTAGCCCTACGGCCGGGCCGTAGGGGTACGGTAGTACTGGGCCAATTTTTTTTTTTTTTTTTTTTTTTTTTTTTTTTTTTTATAATCAAGCATAATTTACAAACATGGAAATTACCCTACCCCCTCGAAAATCCCGTGTTGTCCTCAACACAGTGCTAGGACCGTTTCGTTACCGGTACGTCCCCACACTTGTTTCGAACACGGGCTTCGATAAAAAACAAAAGCATGCAATAAAATAAAATAAAATAAAATAAAAATCTACTATTTACACTACCAAACCTGAGCCTCTTGATCACGTCTCCTCAACCGGGCTTAGAATGTAGCCCGATTTATCCATCTCCAAGTAGTTGATATCGTTGCCCTCCAAATACGGTTTCAAGCGGTGTCCGTTTACCGTTTGTTGCCTACCAGTATTCTCATCCAAGATTTCAACATCACCATACTCACCAACCCGGCAAACTATATAAGGACCCATCCATTTGCTTTTCAACTTCCCCGCGAACATCTTGAGTCTTGAGTTGTACAACCAAACCTTTTGACCCACTTCAAAGGTTTTCTTTCTCAACTTGGCATCGTGCACTTTCTTGAGTTTATCTTTATAAGCCGATGCACATTCATATGCCTCATCTCGAATTTCCTCAATCTCACTCAGTTGTAATTTCCTTGTTTTGCCCGCCTCATTATAATCCGCATTCACCGTCGTTACTGCCCAATGCGCTCGATGCGTTAACTCCATCGGTAAATGACAACCCTTTCCATATACCATCCGATAAGGCGTTGTACCAATGGGAGTTTTGTAGGCCGTTCGGTATGCCCACAAAGCATCATCCAATTTCCCCGACCAATCCTTTCTATCAACTCTTACCGTCTTCATTAGAATCTCCTTTATTTGACGGTTGGACACTTCGACTTGTCCACTTGTTTGTGGATGGTACGGTGTAGCAATCCGGTGGTTCACACCATATCTCTTCAATAGCTTCCCGAAATTAAAATTCTTGAAATGTGAACCACCATCGCTTATAATCACTCTAGGCACACCAAACCGGGCAAAAATATTGGATTGAACGAATTTACAAACAACCGAATGGTCATTTGTTCTTGTGGCAACTGCTTCAATCCACTTGGAGACATAATCCACCGCTACTAAAATATACAAAAACCCGTTTGAATTAGGAAACGGCCCCATAAAGTCGATGCCCCAAACATCAAATATTTCTACAACCAAAATTGGTTGCATTGGCATCTCATCCCTTTTTGATATGCTCCCCAACCTTTGACAATTTAAGCAATTTCGGGCAAACTGGCAAGCATCCTTAAAAATTGTAGGCCAATAAAACCCACATGAAAGTACCCGATAGCCAGTTTTATGCCCACTAAAATGCCCACCACATGCGGAAGAATGAGCATGTGTCAAAATTTCTTTAACTTCCGCCTCGGGGACACATCTTCGAATCACTTGGTCGGGTCCAATCTTGAAAAGATCCGGCTCATCCCAAATATATTGTTTCACTTGGACCATGAATTGTTGTCGTCGTTTCTTGGTCCAATGATCCGGAATAGCACCTGTAGCCAAATAATTAACATAATGAGCATACCACGGTGCGGCTTGGGTTGATATGGCTAAAAGTTGCTCATCCGGAAATCTTTCATTTATTTCAGTCATATCATCACTCCCTTCCATCGGAATTCGAGACAAGTGATCCGCTACAACATTCTCGCTTCCTTTTTTATCTCGAATCTCCAAATCAAACTCTTGGAGCAACAAAACCCATCTAATCAATCTTGGCTTGGCGTCTTTCTTCTCCATCAAATATCGAACCGCACTATGGTCCGAATATACCACCACCTTGCTCCCCCAAATATACGAACGAAACTTGTCCAAAGCATACACCACCGCTAATAGTTCTTTTTCGGTTGTGGTGTAATTGAGTTGCGCTTCGGACAAAGTTTTGCTCGCATAGTAAATTACCACCGGCTTCTTGTCAACTCGTTGGCCCAAAACTGCTCCAATTGTAGTGTCACTTGCATCACACATTATTTCGAATGGCTTCGACCAATCCGGTGGTTGCAAAATAGGAGCCTTGACCAAGTGTTCCTTCAAAACAGTGAAAGCTTGCAAACATTCATTAGTAAAATCAAATGGAACATCTTTCAAAAGTAAATTACATAAAGGTTTTGTAATGACACTAAAACCTTTAATAAACCGTCTATAAAAGCCCGCGTGTCCCAAAAATGACCTTACCCCTTTCACATTCTTTGGTGGTGGCAATGATGAAATAACCCGGATTTTTGCCTTATCCACCTCTATACCTCTCTCTGAAATCACATGACCCAACACAATTCCCTCTTGCACCATGAAATGGCTTTTCTCCCAACTAAGCACTAAATTTTTCTCAACACATCTTTTTAAAACTCTTTGTAACTCGTTGAGACAAGATTAAAAACTAGTGCCAAATATTGAGAAATCATCCATAAACACTTCAAGCGACTCTCCAACCATGTCCGAGAAAATACTCATCATACATCGTTGAAAAGTTGCCGGAGCGTTACATAATCCAAATGGCATCCGCCTAAAGGCAAAAGTACCATAAGGACAAGTGAAGGTGGTCTTGTGTTGGTCATCCGGGTGAATTGCTATTTGGTTATACCCCGAATACCCATCTAAAAAACAGTAGTATTTTTGACCCGAAAGTTTTTCAATAATCTGGTCAATAAATGGGAGCGGGAAATGGTCCTTGGAAGTGGCGGCATTCAACTTTCGGTAATCAATGCACACCCGCCACCCGGTGACGGGTCGGGTAGCAATTTGGTCACCACTGTCGTCTTTAATTACTTGAATGCCGGACTTCTTAGGGACCACTTGAGTAGGACTTACCCAAGCACTATCCGAAATGGGATAAATAATTCCCGCATCCAACCACTTAATTACCTCTTTCTTTACCACTTCCCTAAGGTTCGGGTTCAACCTTCTTTGCGCTTCTCTCGTGGGCTTTGCATCCTCGGAGGTAATGATCTTGTGCATAACAATGGATGGACTAATTCCTTTAAGATCGGCAATCGTCCACCCAATAGCTTCTTTATTCTCCTTCAACACTTCCAACAAAGCTTGCTCTTGAGCCATCTCCAAATTAGAGGCAATAATGACCGGTAAGGTGTCATTATCCCCTAGAAAAGCATACTTCAAATGGCTTGGCAAGTCCTTCAGCTCCAACTTCGGTGGCACTTCTAATGAAGGTTTGGTGCCCGAATCAATCTCCACTGGCAAATTATCAAACTGGTGGGACCATGGTGGTCGGCCCTCCTTCAAGGCTAGCACATCTTGCGTCTCTTCCTCAATCTCCAAATCCAAAGCATGTACCTGTTCAGAAAAATTACAAGCACATAGTTCCATTCCATTTTGTTCATACTCACTTGGGTTGCATCCTTCAATAACATCTGCCATAAAACATTCTTCAACACCGGAATCATTAGTATTGTTAGTAAAAACATTTAAACGCATTTTCCGGTTTCCAAATGTCATGTCAACCGTGCCAAATCTACAATCAATTACCGCATGTGCGGTATTTAAAAAACGGTCGACCCAATATGACATTTTGTTGTTGTTTTGACTCGGCGGATGAATAATCCAATACCAAAAAGTCAACCGGGTAATAAAATTCATCAATTTTAACAATGACGTTTTGAACCATCCCCGGGGTAATTTATGAGACAAATCGGCTAAAACAACCGTTGTCTCCACCCTCGCTAATGGACCAAAGTCATATTGATCATATAACCCACCCGGTAAAATACTCACCCCGGCTCCAAGATCTAGCAACGCCTTTGCCATTTGAAAATTTCCAACTTGAATGTTTATTAATGGCGTGCCCGGATCTTGGAGCTTAGGAGGAAGCTCCCCGTTCAAAACTGCACTCACTTGACCCGTGACATTTACCCGCTTAGGCATCTTTTTCTTTTGTTGCCTCTTTTGTGTACATAGTTCTTTTAAAATTTTTGCATATGCGGGTACTTGTTTAATTGCATCAAGTAAAGGAAGATTTATTTTTACTTGTTTAAACATGTCCCACATCTCTTCTTTTTGGGGACCTCTTGATGCAATAAAGTTTTTCTTGCCCGGGTCAAGTAGAGCCGATGGAAATGGGACTTGATTCGGCTCATTTTCAACTTTCTCACTCTCACTCACTTCCGGTTTTTTAACATTTATTTCTTTTTGTAAAACCGGTGTACTTTCATCATTGTCACTTTCCTCACCCGTGACATCTTCAACCACCCCCTCGACAAAACTTGGTGACAAGTCTGCCTTAAATTCTTTCCCACTTCTCAAAACACTTACATGATTAACATTAACATTGTTACCTCGTGACGAGCCATGTGACGGGTTTACCTGCGTATCGCTAGGAAGTTTGCCTTTACCTTTCTTCAACTCCGCCACATCGGTTGCCAATTGACCCATTTGAGTTGTTAATGCTTGAATGCTTTTATCACGAACTTCATCCTTTTGTATTCGTGCTTCATCAAGTTGGTTCCGCCTTTGCATATCTTGTTGCATGGCCTTAAGCATCTCCATGACCTCATTTCCACTTGACGAATCATGACCCGAATTTCTTTGTCCATTTTGAGCTTGCCCTTGGTAGCCACTGTTGTATCCGCCTCTATAATTCCCTTGGTTGTATTGTTGACGAGGCACAAAGTTACCTTGAGCAGCTTGAAAATTCGGGTTAGCTTGATTAGAAGCATTCCCATATCTGAAGTTGGGATGATTTCGTAACCCGGGGTGGTAAGTGTTGGAGTTCATGTCATAGTTTCTCCCACCCCCTTGAATAGCATTCACTTCTTCACTTGGTGTTTCTTGAACACCCACTCCACAAACCTCCGCCGTGTGGCCTATCTCTTGGCAAGTGCTGCAAACATTATACAATTGGTTAGAATTTTGCACATTACCTCCCTCAACTGCATGTACCTGTGGTCTTTGAATCACATGTCTTGCCCTTCTTGAAGATTGGGCCTTCCTTTTTGAGGTCACCGCCATTTGCTCTAAATATGCCCAATCGTCTTGTTCAAAGTTTGTACCAAAAGTACCATTTGTGATGGACATAAGATCCCGTGCATCCTCCGATGTCAAACCTTCATGAAAAGCATTTAGCAACTCCCATAGTTGGATACCATGGTGAGGGCAATTTCGTAGCATCATGTTAAACCTCTCAAATGCTTCATGAAACATCTCCCCGACTGTTGTTGGAAACTCCTCAAGCCTCGTCTCGCATCATTAGTCTTTTGCGAACTATAAAACTCATCTAGAAAGATTTGTTGCATGTCGGCCCATGTGTAAATTGATGCGGATGGTAGTGTATGAAACCATCTCTTTGCTTTATCTTCCAATGAGAATTGAAAAAGTACCAACTTGACATCATCTGGAGTAAACCCTTGGCCCCCAATAGTGTTGCAAATGGAATCATAAGTTTCCAAATGAAAGTAAGGCTCTTCCGTTGCTAGCCCCTTGAACTTTGGTAGACTTTGAAGTGCGGTTGTTCTAACCTCAAAAGTTCTTCCATTTGCATTTTGTGGAATCACTATGGGTGATGGATTATTAGTGATGATAGGCCGAAAATGTGCCTCAATTCCCCGTACAACATCACGGTGGAGTCTTCTAGGTGCTCCCAATGGCGCTCTTGGTGGACCCATTTGCCCTTGCATTGCACCTTGTGGTGCAAATTGTTGATGTTGATTCGGATGCATCGGTTGTTGTTGGTGATTTGGCCTTTGATGTTGAGCTTGCATATTTGGAGGCCGCATTTGATTTAGTGGCGTGGGATGCTGAAACTGCAATCCTTGTGGTCTAACATGTTGCACACCAACCGGTAGTCTTGACGGGTCTTGATATTGTAAAAGTGGTTGACTTGTTTGACCCGTTTGAGCTTGCGAATCCACATATGCACCTTGTCCTCCATAGTAATAACCCTCTTCATTGTACCCTCTAAACTCCTCATCATCATACCCCTCGTCATACACATCCTTTGAAATCTTGAATTTAGATCACCTTGAAAAGATGAATGGTAAAAACCCGATTGATTAGGTGGTTGATAAGAAGATGTGGTGTGGACAATTGTCGAACCTTGTCCTTGTGGGTGAGGGATGGTAGAAGATGATTGACCCGTAGTTGGAAAAAAATGGGAAAATGGTGGAATGGTACATGATGGATTGAAGTTAAGGTTTGGATCAATTTGGGTGGAAGTTGGTTGAGTGGTATGGCTTGGTGTCTCAGGATTGGTGGACAAGCTAGGTAATGTGGTGTTGGGTGAAATGTGTGAAGAAGAAGGCATGAATGGTGAGGTCGTTTGACCCGTTGTTGGTATTTGAGAGCCTTGCATTATGTTTCTTGGGGTGAACGGTGAAGTAAGTGAATCGATGACTTTGTTTCTTCGAATTAAAACTCGGTTCTTTCTCAAGGTTCTTTCAATCTCCGGATCAAACAAAAGTGGTGATGACTCGTGAGAGCCCCTAGTATGCATACACTTGATGTACCTGCACACTAAACACAACCAGTGTAAACCCGAAAATAACAAACAAAACTATTAACTTAACACACGTTGCGCACTACTCCCCGGCAACGGCGCCAAAATTTGACGTGCTTGTCGTGGTACACGTAAAATTTCCCAATTACAACTATTGAATAGTGGCAAGAAGGTATCGAACACAGGGAGTTTGTGGAAAATGTGTTAGTTCTAGCCTTGTTAATTAACTACAATTAAACTACTTGAATAAAACGTAAATGATTATGATTTGTGATTGTTTTGGTTTAAACTAAAATAACAACTAATTATCAATTCAAACTTAGAAGTGTTTCTTCAATTTAGGAGATAATGACCATTCAAGGATCCGGTTTCTCTAACACATGTGTGGGTTTCAACTAGGAAGAGTTACATAGACATAACTCATGTGAAAACAATAGTTGTGGTAAAAGGGAACAAAGTACTCGGGTTATATTAACGCGAGGTTGTTTCCCGATGACCAATTAATCAATTACCAACCCCAATCCTTCCCGTGATATCTCGGTTGTTAGCAACACCAAGAACGAACGATAAAGACTAAAGATTGATGAAATAATCAACACACTACAATCAATTGTTCAAACATCATAATAATCAAGCAAGAGTACTAAATTATCATCCTAGAGTACTATTGTTCAAACATCATTCAAGGATCCGGTTTCTCTAACACATGTGTGGGTTTCAACTAGGAAGAGTTACATAGACATAACTCATGTGAAAACAATAGTTGTGGTAAAAGGGAACAAAGTACTCGGGTTATATTAACGCGAGGTTGTTTCCCGATGACCAATTAATCAATTACCAACCCAATCCTTCCCGTGATATCTCGGTTGTTAGCAACACCAAGAACGAACGATAAAGACTAAAGATTGATGAAATAATCAACACACTACAATCAATTGTTCAAACATCATAATAATCAAGCAAGAGTACTAAATTATCATCCTAGAAATGTAAGAAAAACACACACAAAAGTTGTAGAGAAACCTTCACCGTGAATGATCACCAATTGTTTAGCCTAACATAGCTTGGTGAATCATTATCATCTTCAAGCAACTGTTCATGAGGATTACAAGCATCAAAACAATGATTAGATAATGTTTCCAATGATGAGTTGCAGCCAAAAGCTCTCTCCAAGATGATAAAAACGTTTAGGAATGGAAGGGTTAATATAAATCTTCATCAAAGTGCTCTTAAATGCATGAGTTACAAAAACTCATCAGGTCCACCGTACCCCTACGGCTGGGCCGTAGGGGAACGGTCAAGTGGCAAAGCTTCGGCTGCATCAGGCTCACCGTACCCCTACGGCTGGGCCGTAGGGGAACGGTCAAGAGGTATTCCAGGACCACCGTAACCCTACGGCTGGGCCGTAGGGGTACGGCCAAACTTCAAAACTTACGGCCATTCAGGCCTGGTATACGGCTTAAAAATGATGCCTGATGCCACCGTAGGGGAACGCCCCCACCGTAGGGGTACGGTGGGCTTGGGCCAAAACTTCATTTTTCATTTGTTTTGCTCCTTCTTGTTCACATGCCTTCCGGTCCGTTTCCAAAGCCCGTTTTCCCTCGTTTTAAGCTCCATATTTTACCTACAATCATAACAACCGTAGTTACCCAATTCCAAGCAATAACATGGATAAATGTGGATTAAATAAACATTTTAACATAATTAAGGGGTGTTCGTTGAACCACCCGTCAATGCCTATCATTGAACTTTGTACATATATTTATAGTACAAGAAATGATCCTAAATATGTATACAACATTAATTCAATATAATCACAATGCTAGTCAAAAGGCTAGTCACAAGGCAAGTCAAAAGGGTAAGATCTTGGCTGAAATCATGGTTGCTACTTTGACTCTGCAGAGATGTTCTGATTCTGTTGTGATGCACTATTATACCCCCGCAGTCGAAGCGGGAGGAGACCGAATGCTGAGACTGGATCTGAAATCATCGAACAGTACTTTTGGAAGGCCCTTGGTGAAGATATTAGCAATCTGATGACGAGTGGGAACATGAAGAACACGAACATTGCCACGTTGAACTTGCTCGCGCACGAATAGAATGTCGAGTTCAATGTGTTTGGTTCGTGGGTGTTGAACGGGATTGCCAGATAGATATATGGCAATGACGTTGTCACAGTAGACTAGAGTAGTTCGAGAGAGAGGCTGATGAAGTTCCAAGAGAAGGTTGTGTAGCCAACATATTTCGGCGACGACGTTGGCGACACCGCGATATTCAACCTCGGCACTGGAGCGGGAGACAGTGGACTGACGCTTTGAGGACCAAGAAATTAAGTTGTCGCCCAAATAGACACAATATCCTGAGGTGGAGTGGCGTGTATCAGGACAGCCGGCCCAGTCCGCGTCAGTGTAAGCAATTAATGATATCGACTTTGTTGGTCCAAGATGAAGTCCAAAATCTGATGTGCCCTGAATATAGCGAATAATTCGCTTAAGTGCGTTCCAATGGTCGGTCGTCGGAGAATGCATGTGCATGCAGATTTGTTGGACAGCATAGGAGATGTCTGGGCGAGTGAATGTCAGATATTGTAAGGCACCTGCAAGACTACGGTAGGTGGTGGGATCCTCAAATGGAGAACCAGAAGTGCTGCTGAGCTTAGATTGAGTATCAACAGGAGTAGCAGCAGGTTTGCAGTGGTCCATTCCTGCTCGTTGAATGATGTCTTTGGCATAAGATTGTTGCGAGAGAAACATGTTATCACCAGTTCGAGTCACCTGAATGCCAAGAAAGTAAGTGAGTGGACCGAGATCTTTCATTGCAAATTCTCCGGCAAGGACAGTCATTAAGTGTTTTCGAAGGCTATCTGAGGAAGTTGTCAAAATAATATCATCAACATAAATCAATAAGTAAGCAACATCTTTGCCATGCTGATAAATAAACAACGAGTTGTCAGACTTGCTCTGAGAGAAACCCTGCAAAAGAATAAAGTCAGTGAAACGTTGGTACCAGGCACGTGGGGCCTGCTTAAGTCCATAGAGGGACTTCTTTAGCAGACAAACATGATCTGGATAATCACGATGTCTGAACCCCATAGGTTGATGCATGTAGACAATTTCGTCTAGGTGCCCATGAAGAAATGCATTGGTGACATCCAATTGATGGATCGACCATGACTGTGAGAGAGCCAGAGAAAGAACTGTACGTATGGTTGCTGGTTTAACCACCGGGCTAAACGTTTCACCACAATCGATGCCCACCTGTTGTTTTCGTCCATCACAGACCAATCTCGCTTTGTACCTTTCTAAGCTGCCATCCGATTTAAACTTATGTTTGAACAACCACATGCATCTAATAATATTCATATCTGATTTCCGAGGAACGAGTTCCCAGGTCTTGTTTTTAATTAGTGCACTAAACTCATCATGCATGGCATTGTACCATTCAGGTGTGGACAGAGCAGTTTGAGGGTTTTTGGGTATGGGAGCTATGGTGGCTGTGTGAAGGTCGAATAACTGACGGGGTTTAGAAATGTCATCCATGGAACGCGTTCGCATGGAACGTGCGACAGTAGGTGGGTGGTCTAGAGGAGGAGGGACCGGACCAACATTAACAGGTGTGGGTGGGTGTGTGTTGAGAGGCGGTTGTTTGGCTCGTCTAGAGTAGGTGAGAATGGGGTTAACGGGTGTGGCTTGTGTCGGTGCAGTATGGGCTGTGGGTAGGGGGCTTTGTGGAAGAGAAGTAGATTGATTTGAGGGTTGGGCTAATGAAGGTTGGTCTGAATGTAATGGAGGGGATGATGAGGGGGCGGGATTTGTAGCTCTGGATGGAGTAGTGGTGGGTTGCTGGACATGGTTCCAGTAAAGTGGATGGAGGGACGAGTTAAGAAAATCATAAGAAGTGGAGTTGGAAGGTACACGAATACTGTAAGGAAAGATAGATCCCTCAAAGTAAACATGTCGAGACACGAAAATGGTATGAGAAGTGAGGTCAAGGCATTTGTATCCTCGATGATTAGCAGGGTAACCGAGGAAAACACATGGTTTGGAACGGTTAGCAAGTTTGTGAATGGTTGTGGAGGGTAAAAGTGGGTAGCATAGACAACCGAATACACGTAAGTGAGAGTAGTCGGGGTCACAGTTATAGAGGCGGGTGGTAGGTGAAAGAAAATTTTGGGATTTATTAGGAAGGATGTTAAGAAGGTAGGTGGCGACTTCGAGAGCATGATGCCAGAAATTGGAAGGAACGGAAGCTTGAGAAAGTAGCGTTCGAACCATATTATTTATGGTGCGAATTTTACGCTCTGCTTTCCCGTTTTGAGAGGAGGTGTGGGGACAAGAAAAACGAAACATCATGCCATTTTGATTGCAAAAATTAATGAATTGATTATTTGCATATTCACGTCCGTTGTCGCATTGAAATTGTTTTATTTTTCTTTCAAACTGGGTGTTAATTAAATTATAGAAAATGGTGAAGTGAGAAAAGACTTGAGATTTATTGCTAAGAGTAGGGCTGGCAATGGGTAACCTGTTAAGACACGATAAGACCTGTTTGACTGAAAAGTACACTATTTGATTTTTTGACTTTTTTAAATACTTAGAATTAAGAGGCAAAAATCTTTCATTTCCCTTTTTTGGTACATAAAACATAAAACTGTGTTATAAACATGAGATATAAATGAGTTAAACGAGTCGTGTTCATGTTTAGAACTTGATTTGTTCGCGCGCGTCAGAGACCTGTTAACCTGTTAGGAACACGATTTGCCAGCCCTAGCTAAGAGGGAAGGTCCAAAGAAAATTAGTATGGTCATCAAGAAATAGGAGATAATATTTGTGACCACCCGTACTAAGAACGGGTGATGTCCAAAGATCACTGTGTATTATGTCAAATGGTAATAAAGTTGAATTGACCGAATCATGAAACGGTATTTTAATGCTTTTACCAAACACACAGGAGTTAATAGCCATTTTCGTCCATGAGGTTTGGGCCAGTTTGCCACTCCAGTACAAAAGTTTTTTTTTTTTTTGCAATTCCTTCCCTGAGGTTTGGATTTTTTTGCCAAATTCTTCCTTTTCACTAACCCAGTTAAAAAAGGTCGTTAGTGTCAGGGGTATTTTTGTCTTTTTACCTCAGGGACGAATTTGGCATTTAAAATTCAAGGATTTTTTTTTTTTTTTTTTTTTTGCCAAACTCCCTCCCTCCCTCCCTCCCCCCCCCCCCCTCTCTCTCTCTCTAAATGCTTCAATCCCATATGATCGTACAGAAAAAAAAAAAGTCGGGTCGGTTTGACGATTCGGATCGGATAAAGTTCATTATGTAAATAAAATACGATACAATAATGAAAACTAGTTCTGACCAGGATTGATAACATATTAACATCACTACTCAAACGAACAAGCTCTAGAAATTATACTTAAGACTAAATAACACTTGCATTGTTTCTAAAATAAAAAAGATCATAACAAAGACAATACAAAATGGTTGAATAAATTTTAATTATACTAAAGTTTATGTCAACATAAAAGTTGCAGCAAAGATTCATTTTTGTTCTCTCTTTGTGTGTTACCCATTCCCACATGAGAAGGTATTAAACATTGTATGACATCAAATATATTATTTGCAATGCCCTATGTATTATTCATTTTTCTCAAGATTATGGACAAGAAGTCAAGAAGTTCCAAATGGTTCTCTAGTTTCTTCTACGTAGGTCCAAACAGAGGACAAGGAAAATAGTTGAATACTACTATATGAGTGTAACTGAACTCTATAATCCTCACTGTGATATTGACTGAACTATAAACACAAGCCCCAAATAAGGACTGCAACTGCAAGATGCACAATTCGCTTTAGGCCCCCTAAAGGGTTGAGCCGGCCCTGAAAAAAAGACAAGTATGTTCTAACATTCTAAGTCTAACAAATAATGAAGCAATATCAACTAACTGTAAGAAAATAATAGATGAGCAAGTGAAATCAACTAAAAGGATGAAAATAATCTAAGTTTGAACACATTAAAACAACACACTATAAATTAACATCACTAATCAATTAATCATAGTATAAAGCATATTATAAATCATACTAAAACACAACAAATTGAAACTTAACATGATATCATCAACAAATTAGAACATACCTAAGAAAGTTGGGGGCTACTGGACGACACTGTGGTGGCGGAGGGAGCTGCTCACGACGAGGGTGGAGGTGTTGAGGATGAATCTCTAATGTTTGACTTGGGGGTTAGTGGGTCATGAGAGGGCAAAGGTGTTTGAAGCATGAAACCCTAAGTTTCTTTAAAAAAAAAAAAATAAATGAATAAAATAAATAAGGAGTGAGAAAAAAAAAACAGGATAAAAAAAAATCCTTGAATTTTAAATGCCAAATTCGTCCCTGAGGTAAAAAGACAAAAATACCCCTAACACTAACGACCTTTTTTAACTGGGTTAGTGAAAAGAACGAATTTGGCAACAAAATCCAAACCTCAGGGAAGAAATTGCAAAAAAAAAACTTTTGTACTGGAGTGGCAAACTGACCCAAACCTCAGGGACGAAAATGGCTATTAACTCAAACACACAGGGTTCACATAAAGTCTTATGAGTTTTATTAAAATCAATACAAGAAGAAGATTTTAGAGACTGTAAAGGATTTATTCCAGGATGCCCTAGGCGTTGGTGCCAGAGATCTTGGGTGACAGCAGCGAATGTGGAATGAGATGGCTTGTTGTAAAGGATTGGAGGGGTCAGCGGGTATAAGTCCCTCGTGCTATTGCATCATAGGACAGGTGCCCGTGTCTTGAGGTCCTTCATAACAAAGCCAAAAGGGTCAAATTCAATAGAAATAAGATTGTCGGCTGTTAGTCGACGAACAGAGATTAGGTTTTTAATAAGGTTAGGGGCATAAAGATAATTGTTAAGTTTAAGGGGTGGGAAAGGGGAAGGTAAGGTAAGGTTGGACTGCCCAAGGACTGGTATGGTATTGCCATTTCCGACGATAATATTTTGATTAGTGCAAGAATTAAAAATAGACGGGGAAGACGTACCTTGCTCATTTCCCATGTGTCCCGATGCGCCTGAGTCCATGACCGAGTTGTCAGGTTGGTTGAGAGATAGAGTGTAGAGAGCCTGAGCAATATCAGTGGGAGTAAATCCTGCAGTGTAAGTTTGTGAGGGACGGGGACCGAGAATGCCATTACCGGGATTTGAATTTGACCGAGTAGTGGAAGGATAAGGACATGGAGGCTGGCCCATCATAATATTCCAAAGTGTCCCAGCCAATTAGGCTCCCCAAGGGTTCTGTGCCCAATTCTTATTATTAAAACCATTATTATTATTGTTTTGATTCTGCTGGACTGATGAACGACCACGACCAGAAGAAGAAGAGGGCCGACCCCTGCCTCGACCTCGTTGCCGGCCAGAAGAAGACGAAGGTGGGGTTTGTTTCGGTTATTGTTGCGGGTGTCCGAGTGGGTGCCAGAGGACTCGGTTTGCTGACGGGATGCAGTGGCCGAGAGGGCGGTGTTGGAGACAGCAGCGGCAGCAGAGATCTGATGGTTTTTCTTCCGTTCTTCCATGGTTAAACGGGATCGAGCCTCAGCAAAATTGGGAAGGGGATCTCTATTTTGAAGGATAGTAGAGATCCCATCATATTGTTCGTTGAGACTGGTAAGAAGTTGAAGAACAAGCCGGTCATTATCAACCGGACAACCAACACTATTGAGTTGATCAGAGAGCAGCTTGACTTCACGACAATAGGCTGCCATGTTAGGATAATTATCCAGGCGCAAGTTACCGAATTCCTGTTGAAGAAAAACGGCACGAGCATTCTTGTTGTCTTTGAAGTGATTGTCCAAGGCGGTCCAAGCTTGATAGGCCGATTGGCCAGGGGTGATGATGGTGTGAAGAAGATCAGTAGAAATAGTACCATAAATCCATTGTTTTACAATGGCGTCCAGTCGTGACCATGTGGCGTCAACGGCGGAGGCGGCAGCGGCGTCTGCAGAAGCAGCAGTGGGTGGTTGTCTAGGTAGAAGATGGTCATATACTTGATAGGCTCGACAATGAACTTCAAAGAGTTCAGCCCAAGTGGTGTAGTGGTCGGTTTCGCTTTCAAGAGTGATGGGAACAAAGTTTTTGATGTTGGAGATGGTCATGGCTGGGTGAAGTTTGGTTTCCATGAGGGAAGAAGAAAAAAATTTGAGGTGGTGAGGAGAGGTGGCGCAAAAGATAGCAGCCAAAGGGAAGAAGAAATGGATCAATTTGCTCTTGATACCATGAGAGAGATTGATTCAAGATGCCTATCATTGAACTTTGTACAGGTATTTATAGTACAAGAAATGATCCTAAATATGTATACAACATTAATACAATATAATCACAATGCTAGTCAAAAGGCTAGTCATAAGGCAAGTCAAAAGGCTAAGATCTTGGCTGAAATCATGGTTGCTACTTTGACTCTGCAGAGATGTTTTGATTCTGTTGTGATGCACTATTAAGTCTGAATGCTGAATGATTCAGACCTGAATGATTAAGAGGCTGATTAAGAGGTTACCAAACAGCCTATTAATCGCTTAACACATAATATCTTTGTTAAAAAAAGTTTAAATCATTTACAAAGTGAAATTACATGATTATACTATGACAACAACAAAGCTTGTGTACACGTATGAATCAGGAACAAAGCTATTTAATAGTGTGTCACTTAAAAATAAAATTCAAGGACCAAATGTATGACAAACAAAACATTTAGTTAGAATTACTACAGTTTTCATTGAGATGCACTAGATGCAATCAGAATCTCCTTCATATGACCCACAAAAGCTTGTATTTGTTCCCTTGAATGTGTTGGGGATGGATACACACAAGCACAATCTATCTCACCATTGCGTATAGTATCAAAGATCGCAAGTGAAGGACTCGCACCATGAACCGAAGCACAACCAACATAATCCAACAAACCAATATCTTTGTGACACTTATTCGTATTTTCGATTAGAGTTTCATCAAATAAAGAAATGAGTGAAGTTCTCAATGAAGACGAAGGTGTTAGACCAGGGTTGTCAACGACTTTGCACATTAGTAAGTTTAAGTCGGCCATGTCTGTAAAATGTTTATCGCTGTTTTTAGCGGTTGTTAAGGATGCATAGATTCTTTGGGCTAGATCCCATATATCTTCACCTCCTTTTACATCATGGTTGTTTAGGATGGCAGAATGGTAAAATCCTGTTCAAATAACATAACTTTAGTAGAATTGTGGCGATTTTATTCGCTTTACGGGTTACGTTTAATCTCTAACTAAGAAAAAAAAACATAAATATTGTATTCGTAAAACCCTTATTTAAAAAAAATAAATAAATAAGTATCATGATTTTTTCTTTTTTTTTTTTTTTTTTTTTGTAAGGGTGACATCTCTAAAGAGGATAAAAACTAAACAGTTTAGGACTAAACGGGTTCAAGTCATAAACAGGTCAACAAGGATAACCCGTTCAATAGACAGGGCCGGGTTGACCAAGCAACTTGTTTCCAACCCGCCGAGCCATTAAAAATTAGTTTTAGAAAGCTTTTATAAAACTACAAACCATAAATTGGTTACATGCATCCTATTTAAATAAACGAGTTACACGTGTCATTCGGGTTCCACATGTCTTGGTTAGTATTCAACTTTTCTAGTAGTATGTATGTATGCATAATTGCATATGCACACATACCTAACATGATATGTAAGCAATTTATGTAGAAATTAATCTTACCAATATGATGATCACTAAGAGGTGGCTCAAGAAGCGAACGACAGTCCATGAGAGTCGTAAGCGAATATTTTTCCGATTTGTCTTTGGGAAGGCTTTTAGAAGCACGAGCCGCAATAATTCCAGCAGCTGCTAACAACACATATAGTTTGATTTCTTTTGATTTGCAGCCCTGAAAATTTATTTCCACAGTTCATGTACAACAGGTTATTCAGGCTAAAACATGACCAATTGAATACCATACAGCCCTTCAAAAATGGTTTTATTTTGAGTTATAATCAATCAATATTCTATCTGTATAAAAAATGTATGAGATGACTATTGAGGTCAACCTTACTACCTTTGACCATCAGTTTTGATATTAATCGTTATGTTTATGAAACAAATTTACCATTTACTTTAAAAGATGTAAAACTTTCAATATTTGTTGCAAGTATAGGTACAAATTCGATAACGATATAAAGGAAAAGTGGATCAGAAATATACCCATTTGACCTCAAAAGTCAAACTATACATTTCTTTAAGCATCATACTTTGCTTTCTCGTTCCAAAGCAACTTACTTTCTCACACAAAATGCCCCAAAGACACGCAAGAATAAACATTTTTTGGCACATTGGTTGTGGATGAAATCACTATTAGTTTGCAACGATAATTTTTATGACACCTTATCTAATTCACATAACGCTCCATCCACAAGAGAGATACTGGTTATAAGAAATGTCTGTTGGCAAATACCACCAACACGTTTTTAGCACATTGGTTGTGGATGAAAATAATAATAACTTTAACAGTTAATTAGGCCTGTATATCTATTGCCTGACCTCCTAGTGGGCAACCACAAGAAAGTCACATGCTCACATAAACAGACAATATTAGTTGATACGAGGGGTTATATATAGCAGTTTTCCACATATTGCATTATATTATCAAATGATCAATTTGGTACAATGCAATTCAAAGGTTTGAAGGTCATAAATTCAAAATCTATGAAAACATACAATATGATATGATACGATACAAGATGCATGGAATGAGAATAAGACAGCTTACCGAAAGAATCTTTTCAGTATCCTCTACACCTATTTTCATCCTCACCAACTGCGTCGAAACAGGCAACCCATTCTCCTTAAACTCCAAATTCGAAAACCTAAACGAATTAACCGAATACCCAATCATATCCGCACCACGAGCCCAAAACGGTTTATTAGCTTTACCAGCCGGTACACAATCCTCAATCGCTAATCCGATCCCATTTTCCTTCATAACCTTCTTATCCACGTCACCACCCATCAACCCAACCAACTCCCTAAACAAAAAAGCCGCAGCAGCCCGATCACATGCCGCAGTATGCAACTTTAAAACCACAGCCCATTTGTCGTCCTGCAATTTATAAACACTCACAAACATAACATCCGTTTCATTGGTTTCATGTTTGTTTGAACATGTCCATGGGTTTGTGTTCATTTCATGTTCAATGGTTGACTCAAATGAATGGGGGTGATCGTGTGTATGGATTTGGGTGTGATCAGAGGTGGCGGGGGTGATGAATGAGTAGGCGTTGGAGGCGGGATCGAACCGGAGTTTGGACCGGAGAATAGGGTGGTTGTTTTGGAGGTTATGGATGCAGGATAGAAGGTGGGATGGGTCGGGTTGTTTGGAGAATAAGAAGGCTAAGATGCTGATGCCTGTGCCTCCTGGGACGGCTTTGCACCAGCTGTATTCGGTCCCGCCTACGGGGCGGGTTGCGGTGTTGGCCGGAGGTTGTTCGGACATGATGATGGAGATGGAGATGATGGTTTGTTGTTGGGGAATATGGGATATGTTAGGAGGTTAAAACCGTTATTGGAAAGAGAAAAACAATGATGGGTGATAACAAAGAGGGGGCAAAGATTTTGTTTGGAGATTAGAAAACTTAGGAGAGTTTAAGGTTTTCTATTTTTAATTTTTTTTTATTAATTTTGTTTTTTTTTCTATACCTTATTTATTTAACTCTAATAATTAGTAAATATTATAAGATACTAAAAAGTTAAGAGTTTTTGTAGAATTTAATCTATGGTTTTTGTACCTGGATAAAGAAGATCAGGTCATGGCGGTTGCACTCTAACTTGTTAGAAAAGATCGGCTAAACAAGGGCTTGCTTGTCCTCCATAAAGAGAAAAGCAAGACACATGTCTAAAACCGGCTTTAGAAATAAAGTTAGACTGTCCTTTGAGTCAATTCATTTACAAATAAGCCGGCTTTAGAAATAAAGTTAGACTGTCCTTTGAGTCAACTCATTTACAAATTGAGTAAGGAGTCGCCCTAAAATAGCGTGGCATCATACAAGGCCTCTATCAATGGAAGCGACGAAGCAAATAATGTCTTGATTCAATGAGGAAGAGACCGACGAAATTGCAATGGAGTTCCTATATCTACTTCAGTTTACTCGACTTCTCCAATGGTGTAAGGTTGTCGACTCATTGGGAAAAAGGAGGAAGATCGCTTTGATCTCTTGGTTTGGAGAATCAGTGGCTCACGAGTAACGGAAAGAAACACATTCTATCTGATCTCGAAGTCCTTATATAGCACTTCAACTAATGTAGCGGCTTGTCGAGCATTTAACACAGATTTTCAATTATTCCACGTGAATACCTAATTTAAACTTTTACCAAATGTATGATCCACAATACACAATCAAATACAATCACAACAATTTTCATTGAGGTACACTACATTCAGTAAGAATTTTTTTCATATGGTCCACCAAATCCTGCATTTGTTCCCTTGAATGCGTTGGAGATGGATATACACAAGCACAATCCAGCTCACCATCGCGAATTGAATCAAAGATTGCTAGTGAAGGACTCACGCCATGAACCGATGCACAACTAATGTAATCCAATAAACCAATTTCTTTGTGGATTTGATTGGCGCTTTCGGTTACAGGTTCTTCAAACACAGAGATAAGTGAAGTTCTCAGTGAAGAAGACGGGGTTAAACCAGGGTTTTCTATGGCTTTGCACATCAAGAAGTTTAAGTCCGCCATGTCTGTAAAATGTTTGTTCTTGTCTTTTGCGGTTGTTAAGGATGTATAGATTTTTTGTGCTAGATCCCATAAATCTTCCCCGCCCTTTATGTCATGGGAGTTTAAGATGGCGGAATGGTAAAATCCTGCATAAGTCAACAATTTCAGTACACTTTATGAATGGGTAGATTCGGGATATGATTATCACTAGCTAGTGAAAGCGTAAAACAAAATGAGCTCAAAATGAAAACACAAGCCGAAGCTCGCACACATTGTGCTTTTGATGTGTAAATGAAAATCCTCCTAGGCTCCTACATTACTTAATTCAAAAACTAAAAGATTATTATTGAAATAACATAGTTTTTTTGGGATTGCAATTTCCTACAATACGACCTAAGCAGTTAATGCGGTAAAATATCGGATATCGGTGAAGGACCGATATTTGAGATATATGTTATCGTGGTGAGATATCGGTGGAATATCGGCAAGTTTTATATCATGCAAAATACATACAAGTAGCAATTTAACACTAACAATTTAACATACTCTCCTACCATTAACAAATTAACCTTTTACAACTTGCCATACACTAACAATTGTAGCAAGTGAGAACCTGTTAAGACTTAAAACACTAATATTTAACACTAACTATTAACAATTAAGACTTAAAATAGTAATAAAAAAGTAATAACAACTATTAGAAGTAAGAAAAATGGAAGAACTAAGAAGAAAAACACCAATATCGGGAATATCGGTCAAATATCGGCCAATATCGCCGATAATATCGGTACAAAATAGCGGTACCAATATATCGGTTGATGACCGATAACCAAGATATCGGTGATATATCACCGATATATCAGCTGAGTTAACTACTTAGAATACGACACGAACTAAATGGGTTGGGGCTATGTGGTTATGGTTAGTATACGGGTCAACAAGGATAACTAAAGAGGGTTAGGTTCTGGTTGATCAAAGTACCTACTAGGCTACTACCTAACCAAGTCTTCAACTTGACAACCCACTAAACTAACCAACCCATTTACATCAGACTTGATTCGTCAACCCATTTGACTTGTTCAAATGATCAGGTTCCACGGTTCGTGTTAGGCTAGGCGTGTCTTGTTAATTCTAATCATGTTGGGTCAAAAGTGAAAAGCTTAATTACAATAATTATGCAGTCAAAGTTAACTAAAGACTAAAGCAGTCAAGGTCAAGGTCTAAGCATAAATCAAGCAATACTTGAGTTAAGCAGATCGGTAATTGCTTTTCTTTTATGATTAGGAATTGCATAGTTTACCAGTTTTCCTTTTCATGTCTACATCAGGGTTCAACTTTTCGACACAAGTAACCGGGACGTGTTTGGGCAATAGGGCTGAGTTATATGAAACAGCCAACCCGAACCAGACACAACCAGAAGCCACCCCTGGTTTCTCTGTAATCATATCTGACACTAAGTTCTATAAAGAAATTAAAAGATTTGGTATAAAGTATTTCGAGTCAAGATAAATCCTACACGTACAAAGAAAAGCCCGTTTAATGTTACCAAACCCGTCCATTTCGCCACCCTTAAATTTCAACATACATAACTATGAAGATATGCCGATTACACAGTCTATGAAGATATGCACGCAATCAAAATCATCCTTATCTGATATCTCATATGCACGTATACACATTCCCAAGTTGGAACTAGGGCCTGGGCGATGATCTGGGCGTTTTGGCCATTAGGCGGGCCTAGGCGGTGGATTATTATTATTATTTTTTAAATTTCTAAGTATTTCTTAGTATATTGTGTATAATATCTAAGTATTATGTGTATATATCTTAACATATTTTCAAAAAACACCTAAATTTGTGTGTATATATATAAAATACATATAAAATACCAAAACGCCTCATTCCGCCTAATTTTCGCCTAGTCCCGACTAGTCCCTTGGCTGGACCTCACCGCCTACGCCTTTTGCAACCTTGTTCCCAACTAACATAACATTCAAGCCAACAAAAATGAACATTAATCTTACCAACATGGTGATCACCAAGAACAGGATCAAGCTCCGAACGACAATTAATAAGAGTCGCAAGCGAATACTTTTCCCATTTCTCATCCGCCAGTTCTTTCGAAGCCCGAGCAGCAATAAACCCCGCAGCAGCCAACACCCCAAACAACTTAACCCCTTTTGACTTACACCCCTAAAAATCACAACCAATTATAAATGTTAATAATAATAATAATCATAACATCACAATACACAAAATCATTAAAACACTTACAGAAAGAATCTTATTAGTATCATCCAACCCAATCTTTAACCGAATAAACCGAGTCGAATCAGGCAACCCACTCTCCTTAAACTCCAAATTCGAAAACCGAAACGCGTTAACCGAATACCCAACCATATCCACACCACGAGCCCAAAACGGTTTATTACCTTTACCAGCAGGCACACAATCCTCAATAGCCAATCCCAATCCCAATCCCAACCCATCTTCCTTCACACTCATATTATCCACGTCAGCACCACCCATCAACCCCACCAACTCCCTAATTAATGACCCGGCCGACACCCGATCACACACCGCAGTATGCAACCTTAATACCACCACCCACTGTTCATTCACCAGTTTATAAACACTCACGAACATGACGTCAGCTTCCATCACCTCATCGTTATTATTATTATTATTATTCATATTTATATTTATCCAACTGTTTGTGTTGATTTCTTGTTCGAGGGTTTGGTCGAAGGAAAGGGTGTGATCATAAGTGGGGATTTGGAGGGTGGGTGAACCGGATGGGATAATGAAGGAGTAGGTGTTGGTGATGGGGTCGAACCGGAGTTTGGACCGGAGGATAGGGTGGTGGGATTGGAGGGTTTGGATGGAGGAATGAAGGAGAGGGAGATTGGGTGGTTTGGAGAGGAGTAAGGCGGAGATGGTGATGCCGGTGCCGGTGGGTACGGCTCTGCACCAGCTGTGTTCGGTGCCGCCGACCGCTCGGGACATTATTGATGGAGATGGTAATAATAATAATAAGACGAGTGGGTTACTGAGTTGGACTCGTGAAGATGAGTGACGTGTGAGAGGGGGAGATGATGATGATAATAAGAGTTTTATTTATACACACCAACCGAGTAACGTGCTACATTTACATGCTTTGTTTTGATTTTTTTTTTGTTGGTAAGTTTGAATTTATGATATGAAAGTTGTGGGATTTAATTTTGTGAGTTTGATTAGGTTTGTTTCAAGAGCCAAATGTAATGCGATGTTGTTGTCATATTAAAAACGAAGAAATTAGTATACATATAAAGGCATGTATATAAATTATGGGTAATGTTCAAATGTAAAAGAATATTAAATGAATTCCGATTGAACTTATTATAATATTATTGTAACTATTTCATCGAACTCTACGACTTTAGATTTTAGGTTTTCGGTTTTGGATTTTTAGCTTTTAAAATTTGGATTTTTTTTTAGAAAAATTTACAGAAATCAACCTTTATGTTTGGTCAAAATTGCAGGTTTCAACCTTTATGTTCCATTTGCACCCAAATCAACCTTTACACATTGATTTTGCTACAGGTTCCAACCTTTGTGACTAACTCAGTTAATTTTACTGGTTAAGTCCCCTCACATGCAAGTCATGTGAGGGTATATTCGTCATTTCACGTCTTTCTTCAACCTCTCAAAACCAATCTTCAAACCCCTGCATTTAGCCCTAATAATGAATACAGAAACATGATTAAGCAATAAAAACCTTACTCTAGCTAACAGTAGTCAATGATTAAGTTATCATAAACAATAAATGTTGAGCCCATTTTCACATTTGGTTGTCCTAGTTGACTTTTTGAGTCAAATCTATTATCTTTCAGATTCAAAATTGGGAAAATCACCAAACTAGCCATTGATCAACTTTTTTTTTTTTACCAAACTAGCCACCTCCCGTCTCTTGGGAGAGTCGACTTACAGGTCCTGAGGCGTCTTCGTGAGACCTCATGGACCACTAGCTGAGCAACACCTCACCCGTCTCCTCACCCGTCTTTGGAGAGACGGTTCCCGAATCCCAAGACGTCTTTGTGAGACCTCGCCTACACACTTCCCAACTCTTTCCTCTTTCTCTCTCAACAACCTTCCGCAAGATTTAAGCTTCCGCAGACATGATCAGACTTCCGCACGTCGTTTATTTTGAAATCAAAAGACGACATTATGACTCGGTTTGCTCCTAACCAACTCACTCGAACAATCGAATTAATAAAGAAGGCAGAAGGCAGAAGGCAGAGGCAATGTTGGTTACACCGGAGTCGTGTCTGGCGACGTCTCCGGTGAGGTAATGGATCTTTCGTTTTTGTATGATCTTCAGCATGATATGCAGACATATTATATGAACCTGATGTATGGATCTTTCGTCAATTAACCAAATTGCCCTTGAACCTGATGTATGGATCTTTCGTTAATTGATGCAGGTTTCCAATCTGTAGGTTTCCGACTGCAGACTCAGTGGAGCAGGAAGAGAGAGAGAGAGAGAGAGAGAGAGAGAGAGAGAGAGAGAGAGAAAGAGAGAGAGAGAGTGTTGGAAGGAAAGAAGTAGAGAGAGTGTGGGTGGGTGACGACGTGTCGGTAAATTATTGGTCCTCCACTGAGGTCTCACGAAGACCCTCGGGACCTGTGAGCCGACTATCCCAAGAGACGGGAGGTAGCTAGTTTGGTAAAAAAATTTGGTCAATGGCTAGTTTGGTGATTTTCCCTTCAAAATTCAAGGGTGTTGAAGATGTCCCCAACCAACTCTTTGATTCCCTTCTCTCTCTCTCTCTCCTCTTTCTCAATCTAAAACCATAGGGTTAATTTTCTCCTTTTCTCTTAATTTTCTCCTTTTCTCTTAATGTGTTGGTATTGATCTTTATTAGACTACCCGTTGTGGCCCGGGAGCGAGCAGCCGCGAGCCACAATTTGGTACACGTGGATAGCTTGGACCATAACATCCTCAAGCTATCATGCCCGCGAGCTAGCCGAAGCTACCACACTCGCGTGTGGTAGCGGGTCAAAAGAGCCGTTGGCTGGTCAAAAAGAGCCGTTGGCAGCCAACTCCCTATTTTTGACAACTTTACATATTTTCAACTCTCACATCTCACACAAACCATCAAAAAAAAAAAAAATCTTTCTCTCGACTACAAAATGGCTTTGCAATGGAATGATTTGTCTTCGTCCGACTCGCCTGAAGAAGACGAGTTGTTTATGGAAGTGGGTAGGATAACGGTTGACTACCTCATAGCACGGTCTCGAAGAATAAGGAATCCAGTGCTAACCCGACAGCTGCCATTGACCGTGACAGAGAGGGAGCAAACGATACCTTGTACCGTCACTACTTCAGCCCGGATCCTGTGTATACTGAAGATCCTTTTAGGCGACGCTTTTCGAATGAGTAGACAATTATTCATGCGTATATCAAATGATTTGTCGGAGCGTTATCCTTTTTTTTCAACAAAGAGTAGACGCAAGGGGCCGACTTGGGTTCACCTCCCTACAAAAAATGTATGGCCGCTATTCGGCAGCTAGCCTACGGGATTGCATCGGACGCAATGGACGAGTATATTGCCATGTCCGAAAAAGTTGCGCGCGACTCTCTTCATTATTTTTGTCAAGGTATATCTCTATCTACTAGTTTAGTCACATTTTTTACACTTTTATTATCATACGTCGTTTTAAAATATGTACACACACACACACACATATATATATATATATATATATATATATATATATATATATATATTTGCGTAGGGATCATATCTATTTACTCACGATGGTATTTGCGTAAACCAACCATGTATGATATCCAACGCATATATGAGGTTCATGGTGAGAAACATGGCTTTCCCGGCATGCTTGGCAGTCTTGATTGTACGCATGTTGGTTGGGCTATGTGTCCTACGGCTTGGCGAGGTCAGTTTCATCGGGGTGATCATTCTGGGCCGAGTGTCATACTTGAAGCGGTGGCCTCGCATGATCTTTGGTTTTAGCATGCTTTTTTTTGGAGTTGCCGGGTCAAATAACGACTTAAATGTTATCGACCAATCACCTATATTCGATAACATTATCGATGGGGTTGAGCCGCCCCAATCATTTTATGCAAATAATGTAAATTTCAAGTACGGCTACTACTTGGTTGATGGTATTTACAACGAATGGGCGGTACTTGTTCAAGCTTTCTCGTCACAACTTGAAGACAAACGCAAGTACTTTACAAAGAAACAAGAGTCGGCAAGGAAAGATATTGAAAGAGCGTTTGGCGTTCTTAAAAAAAGATTTGCTTTGATTGCCAACCCAATAAGGTTTTGGACACGAGAGAGGATCATGGACGTCGTCTATACTTGTATTATTCTACATAACTTGATATTGGAGGGACGAGGCTTAGCGATTTGCAAAATTACCAAGGTGATGTCCCACGTGCCGAATCAACAATCGATAATAACCAAAGACTCGACAACATAAGGAATCTCAAGAACCGTGAGATACACGGAAACCTCCGCCATGAATTAGTCGAGCATTTGTGGGCTAGACGTCCCGATGATGCTGTGTTAGATTAGTTTTTATTTTTTTATAGTTTATTGTAAACTTTAATCAAATTTTTAGTTAACTTTATTTTTGGTTTAATATAATTTTGACAAATTTAGAAAGTATGAAAAAAAATACAAAAAAACTGGATAAAACTGCTGCTCACCTCTAGCCACAACAGCATCAGGTGAGTGAGCAGAAGCTTTATCACCCTGCCAACTGAGCGCTGACATGGCGCAATATAAGAGGATAAAACTTGTGCTCACCTCTAGCCACAACGAATAATCTTACAACTTACTAGGCAAAAGATTCAAATCTCTTCAACTGAATCCTCTACAGAACTTGAGCCCAAATCAGGCTGCTTCTCATCTTCTTCAACAGGGAGTTCGGAGGTCTCCAATTGAGCCAATTTCAAACCTTTACATTCCCATTTCCTGAAATTGATAATATTATTATTACAACTACTTAAAGGTGGGATCTTTTTCTTGTTTTGAATGAAATAAGGGAGACCCAGTTGAGAACAAGAGTGGTTAAAACAAACCCAGATTGGAACAACCTTTAAATCCATTTTTTAATATTGGTATCAATTGAAGTCTCATTTTCAGAGAGGTGGTTATTTCAAAGACATTATCAGGATTTGTTTTGTCTGCAATGTGCCTTCTTCAGCCGGAGCCTACAACTGGCTTTGGCTTCAAGAAGTGTATATATATGTGGATCGATCTCGATCCCGATCCTTGATTCCGGTGAGTCGACTCAGCCGAGTTTCGACGAGTTTCAACGGCAGACGTCACTCATGACGAGGAGCTGCACTCTTATCTGGAAAGAACTCTTCGATCACTTCACGTCTCTTGAACAAACCCTAATTAAAATATCAGATAATATCGGTTAAACCATTCTGAACCCTAGCCGGTAGAGTTTAAATATCGGTTTTTAGTTTCTTTATAATAATAATAATAACAATGGAGGTGAAAAGACCAAACTGCCCTCACATGACTTGCATGTGAGGGAACTTAACCATAAAAATTATCTGAGTTATTATTACTACATGCTTTTGTTATTTAAGGCAAACCCAATGCCAGGCTTCTACCATGAGGGTCCACCGCCAAAGGTTGCACAAAGAAGGTAATTAATAAATCATTTAGCTTCTAATGGTTTGTTAACACATATATTGCTGTCACTACAAAGTATTGATTATATTCATACAAGATGGATATGTTCTATTTAACTAAGCAATTCTAACAAGCATAAAGTCTCCCAAAGTCTTATTTCCAGTTCATACAATCTCGCTAAGAAAAAAAAACCACTATTAGATTTATGAGGGTGTTTGGATGTGCCTTTTCCAAGTTATTAGCTGATTATTTGATTTTGGCTATTTAATATAACAATATCACTTTTGCAAATACATATCTGAACGGTCCTTAAATGTTCAAATTTTTAGATGGAATTGTGGAAACATCCTAACTGGAGCCTTAGTTGGAGGAGTGGCGGATAAGGATACATAGCTAGCGGTTGACCCTATAATTGAAGGATTATCTACCAGCATGTAACTTTTGAGCTGTAAGTAATTATCATTCATTTGAAAGGTACTGGGATATGTAGCTAGAGGTTGACCCTATAACTTCTTTTATTGTAATTGACACATTAATTAATAGTACTTAATGTGCACCCTATGCGTAATGGGTTCACTTGTTGCCAAGATGCAAGGGGCAAATGCGTCGTTTGACCCATAATAAAGCATAACTACGGCTTGGCTATTTGCTTATATATGTATATTTATTTCTATTCAAATTAAGGTTATCCCTTTCTTTTCTTTATAATGTTTGTCTTCCTGTTCAAGATTGTCATGGTCTCAACATTGAAGCGCAAAAATCCTGTTGAGCCGTGTAAAAGGAAATACACGTGTCTTGGCTTATGAATTTGCAACCACGGGATCTCTATATGACATATTGCATTACATGAACACTTGTTTGCACTTTTGTTTTCGTGTTTAAATTAATGGATATATAAGTTGAAATATAATTGGTGTTGGGTTTAAAATCTATATAATATGCATATATACATGCAGGTAGGAAGGTTCTGCAAGGAGCCAAATCGGGGCCCATGCTTGATTGGGTGCAGCAGGTAAAGATTTTTGTTGATGCAGCAAAGGGACTGGATTATTTGCATGACAATGTCCATCCTTATATATTTCAGAGATATTAAGTCTAGCAATGAGTTGATATTTGAGGATTTAAGAGCCAAAATTGCCGATTTTCAACCATTCAAAACAATCACCCCAATATGGCTTCACACTTGCATTCTACTCGTGTTTTGGGAATTTTTGGCTATCGTGTGCCATAATAATACTTATATTATAAACCATTTTTCATATATATGCATCTACCCAGTGGCAAAATGGACGGGATGGTTCGGCTCACTCGCTACACTGGGCAGATTTTTAGCTGCTGGGTCAGGTTGGGCAAGTCTATGACAAACTTACGAATCACAACTTTTAATTTCTAAATGGACAATGACCTTCATATGATAGTGTATACAATATCATATTATTACTACATGCTTTTGTCATGTAAATGAACTTTATCATTTAGCAAGGTGTCTTTATTGACACGGTTATGTAGATATGCAATGACCAAAAAACTTACACAAGAGTGATGTTTATGTTCATATTGGTCTGTTACAGTAACATACATTTGGTTTATTAAGATTTGTTTAATAATGACTACATGGTTTTTGTGGTGACCTGCAATCAGTTGTAAGTGGCGGTGCACATTTTTTTCTTTTCTTTCTACGAATACTTGTTAAAACATAGTGTGCACATTTCTATTTTTTTTTGCGTAACTTGCGGCAAAAAACCTAAGTATCATAATGTTGTATTGCAACCAATTTGGGGATCCCACTGCAACGCGCGGGTAAACTCACTAGTTTGTACGAAATGTTCAGGTATAAATGGAATAAATGAACAAAACGTAAGAAATGAAGAAAAGAAAAAAAAATGTACCAAGGACATAACGGTAAATATTAGCAACTTTATATAAGTAGAGTAATTGCTCCCACCTTTGTAGTAGAGAAGAAATTATCTCTTAAAAGAGATTGGGAGTTCAAATCCAAGGGGGAGCAAAAAAGGGTGTAAAAAATACGGGAAGAAATTAGCTGCTAAAAAACATAAAAGTAGAGTAATTATCGTAATTACTCTAGTTATATGTATTAGAGTAGCCCCACATTTGTGGTGGAGTGACATCTAGGTGAAGGGCGAATACGGGTGGCGCGAGTTGGACTCAGATGAGATGCGAGGTTTATCGATTATTCCACTGTCGTGCCTTCGGGCCGGTGGAAGTCAGGTTTTCGCGTATATGGGACAGCAGGGTTGGCGACGGTTGAGTAGTCGACCTTGGTCATAACGCCCGGTGTCACGGTGGTTGGCACATCGTTCCTTACCGTTAAAAAATATGTAGTAGAGTAATTTTGTATATCAATAGAGTAATTATTTACTCTTCAACAATTATTACGCTAGTTAAAATTTAATTAACTCATATGTTAGACCGACCCAATTAAAAACACACGTCTTGGCACTTAAAAAAGGTAGAGACGACGTTTAGGGTTTTTCTGAGAACGTCGGGGATGGACCGTTTCAACGTGAATGAATGGTATGATGTGCCTACGAAGAAAGGGAAACGATACAGGAATCATCAAACAACGTTGGGGAAGGATCCAGTGACTAAATTCTTTGTATCTAATCTACCCGAGAGATGTGCTTCTTCTGATCTGATTAGGGTTCTCAAAGATTTCGGTGAGATTCAAGGCACGTACATTGCAAGAAAGTATGATCGTCTTGGTAAGAGGTTTGGTTTCATTTTAGGAATGTTTAGGAATTGGAGGGTAATATTAAAGATGTTTGGATTGGGAGTTCTAAGTTGTATATAGTTCTTGCAAGATTTGTTGATGGTATGAATGTAGCAAGAAAAGATGAAATGGTTCGGAAACCGATAAAAGAGAAAAAAACACATTTGGAGCCAAGGAATGAGGATAAGGTGGAACCTTCTAGGGAGGATTCGGTTGGCTTTATCGGTAAAGGTTCGAGATTGTTTTGGGATTCACTTATCAACAAAGAACCTGATCTTGGGTTATTGGAGGTTGTAGTGGACGATAAGGTACATGATTTTGGTAATTGTTTTGACTTCGGTTTGTTGGGGCGTGTGAAAGATTTTGGAACTTTAACGGATCTTAGGAGGTGCTTGAGGAAGGTCAGTGATGCTGCTATAGAGATCAAATATGTTGGGGGCTTGTATGTTTTGATTGTTTTTGGTAGTCGAAGGGAGAAACAAGAATTTGTAGTGAAGCCGGACGCATGGACTCATTTTTTTGTTCAGTTGGATGATTGGATTGGTCAAGATGTAGAGTATGAGATGATTGCATGGCTTAAAATCCATGGCGTTCCTTTGAGTTTATCATGTTTTCAGGTTTTTGATGAGATAACGTCCAAGTTCAGGGTTGTTGTTCAACCGGCTCAGTTTGCTGAAGACGGTGGGAATTTATCGTTTGCTTGTATCGAGGTCCTTTATAAATCAGTTGATCGAGTGAATCAGAAGATTTTGTTGAAATGGAAAGGCAATCCGTTCGGGGTTCTGGGGGAGGAGGAGGTAGGAGATTGGATACCAGATTGCTTAGTTTCCTTGGAGGAGGTGGAGGCAGACTGTATTATGTCGGATTCAGAGGTGATTGTTTACAAGTCTGGTGGTAGTCTGAATATCGGAAGTGATTCGGTTTTGGTAGGTCCTCATCTTGGTGTTAATAATTTGTCTTCCAAACCGGCTGATGGTTCTAAAAATAATATTCCGGATGTGCATGAAGTCTTTAGTAATCATTTGCATGAAGCTTGTAAAGGCTCGGATAAAATGAAGAAAAAAGGTAAGTTTGTGAGAAAGAAAGCGGATAGGAGTAAGCTAAACTCTCATTCGGAACAGGAACGTCCTAAAAAAGACAAAGAGATAGTGGTGATCTGTTCGACGTGGACTGGTTTATATTTTCAGTCGATTAGAATGCTTAGGTGGAGAATGAATCGATGGATAGTGAAGATGGCACTAATGAATTTATGACTCTGGACTTAAATCATGATATTGTAGATGTAGAGGTTGAGTTGAATTCAGGAACGAATCATGTTGTTAGTGAAGTTGATCAGATAACGGCTTAAAGATTGGAAGAGGAGTTTAATGATGAAGTGAATGATACGATGATTTTGGCAAAGACTTTGGTTGCTTCTAATATTGAACAGTTTGAAGGAGATCTAAAGAATGAAATTAACAAGGAAGTCTTTCAATTGGTTTGTCAATGAATGTTCTTTCGGTTAACATTCGAGGGTTGGTTGCGAAGAGAAGAGCTCATGGATTCGGGCTCTAAGGCTAGCGAATGAAATAGGGTATATTATGCTTCAAGATGTTAGAAAATAAAATAAGGATTAGAATAAAACATCATTTCCTTTTATTTGGGATTGTGACAGCTACAAGTCTTCCAATTAGGACCGTTGGACTCAATCAAAGATTATTCCCTCTTTCAATATTTTGATTGTATTTCCTTTTTAATTGCCCAGTACCTATCTATTTGTACCCATTGTCTCTTGACAAAATGATCAATGAAAAGCAATTTACTATTCTTATTTTTTCGTCTTGCATTTTGGTATCAGAGCATGGTATACGGTCCTAGATCAACCTGCTCTACCCTTTTCAATTTCAGCCACCATGGCAGACGAAAACAATAATAATGATGATCTCGCATTACAGATCACAAACATCCTCAAAAACAGCCTTAATAGCCAAAATCAAACCCCAAAACAAAACCTTTCTGATAGCTTGAAGATTAGCCTCAAGCTTAACAATCAAAACTATGCCTTATGGGCTCGAATGATTCGGGTCGCAATCGAGGGAAGATCGAAAAACCTTTTGGGTCACCTTTCCGGAGACCCGGCACCTCCCGAACCAACCGATGAGAAATACGAACAATGGGAACAATACGACTTAGTCGTGTTCTCATGGTTAATACAAAATATTGAGCCCGCTCTTGCAAGTAACCTTACAGAATTTCCCACAGCCAAATCCTTATGGGATGCGTTAGTTGTCACATACAGCAGCGGGAAAGATAAGCTGCAGAATTTCAATCTCCATGTCAAAGCCAACGGAATAAAACAAAATGGCTCACAATTGGAAGATTTTTGGATCGTAATGCAGGGTATTTGGGGAGAAATCGAAAGAAGAGACCCAAACCCCATGACATGTGCAGTTGACATAGCAACCTACAACAAGCTCCGGTCAGAATAGAAGCTTTTCAATTCCTGAATGCCCTTGACCGACAATATGATACAATAAAAAGAGAGATCCTCCGGTGGGATCCGTTACCCTCGGTTGAGGGCGCCTACGCAGCCGTTCGGAAAGAGATGGCACATCAAGGTATACTGGGAACAAATACCGACATCTCATCCTCTCCAAATGGTGTGGCGGCTGGTTTATCTGCCAACGGGTCACACGAGACCGGAGGACTCGGTTTTTTGTCAAAAGGGCGAACTAGTCAGAAAGGTTTAGGCAATAGTTCATCATTCCGGGTTGATAAAACGAAATTAAAATGTGACCATTGCGGTATGTTGAAACATACTAAGGACCAGTGCTTCCAAATCGTGGGTTACCCGGAATGGTTGAACGACGGGCATAAAAAGGGAACCATAGGTGGGGGAAAAGCCGCCGCCGCCATCGGTAACACAGAGGAAACCATCAGCAGCGGAGAGCAACACAAGACAGCCGGATTCGGGGGAATCGCTTTCGCCGGAGATGGAGTGGATGACCAGAGGATAAATGTCGATGAAGGAGGTAATGGGTTTGAGAATATATTCTCAAACCCCTCTCTTTTTAATCCTTCTTTTTTTGATTCTTATATATTTGAAATGTTTATTCGGCCACCTCGAGACGTCGTTGACATTACTTGCCAAAATCATAAAAATAATATTTTGCCAAATATTTTGCCACACAAAGATTTCATCAATGATACTGGCCAAAACCATAAGAATAATAATTTGCCAAATAAAGCCCCTCTAGATCATTATTTTTACAAAAACAACCAGAATAAAATTGTTAAGGAATCTAGAACTGGAAAAAATATTGTTGGATCCATTGGACAAGTTAATATGGCTAAAACATACCAAGATTTAGATAAAGCTTGGATATTCGATTGTGGTGCCACTGACACCATGACTTATGAACTATCCGACATGGTTTCTAGTACTAAACCAAAAATTAATCACATCAAAACCGCCAATGGAGATATAGTTCCCGTTAAAGGCGGGGGAACCATTGAAATCTCCCCGACTTTAAAGCTTTCAAATTGTCTTTATGTACCATCCTTGTCACATAATTGTTATCTATAAGTCATGTGACAAAAGAATTAAATTGTTCGGTATTAATGCATCCCACTTTCTGTATCCTACAGGACATCAGGACGGGGACGATCATTGGGCGTGGCACTGAACGCCAAGGATTGTATTTGTGGAAGAAGTGACTCAACATGGTACTGTGATGCGGGCTCACGGCTCTACAAATAGAGAAGCTTGGTTATGGCACAGGAGATTGGGAGACCCTTCCACTGGTTATTTGCATCTTTTATTTCCAAAATTATTTCCTTACAATAAAACATTAAACTGTGAAACTTGTGTTTTGGCTAAAAGTCATAGACAAACCTATAAACCAAATAACACAAAAGTTGATTTATCCTTTTCACTCATCCATTCGGACGTTTGGGGACCGGCGGAAGTGATTGGGGGACAAAACTATCGTTATTTTGTATTGTTTGTTGATGATTGCACTCGTATGACATGAATTTATTTTCTAAAACACAAATCTGAAGTATTTGATAGGTTTACTACTTTTTGTGCCATGATACAAACACAATTTAAAACCAACATTCAAGTCCTTCGGTCGGATAATGGGGTGAGTATATAAATGATTCAATGAAACAATTTTTGTCAATCAAAAGGAATTATTCACCAAACCTCATGTCCTCACACACCTAAACAAAATGGCACTGTCGAACGAAAAAATCGAATTCTCTTAGAAATAACTCGGGCCCTTCTTATTGAATCTCAAGTTCCTACATCTTTTTGGCTAGAAGCTCTCGCTACTGCCACTTATCTTATAAATCGGTTACCAACAAAAGCCCTTAAACTAAAAACCCCACTCCAAACACTTTCGGAATTTACTAAACTCCCCCTACCCTCACACTACTACCTCGGGTCTTTGGGTGCATCGCCTATGTTCACATACCAAAAACAGATCGAGGAAAACTCGGTCCTTGTGCTGAAAAATGTGTGTTTGTGGGCTATGGTGCAAATAAAAAAGGATACCGGTGCTATAGCCCGAAAAGGCGTCACATGTACACTACAATGGACTGTGATTTCCTCGAAACTAAGTTCTTTTATACTTCGCAACACAACGGTCATGGGGAAAAAGAGTTTGATGACACACTGAGTTGGTTAAAATGGGTTCCATCATCAGAAGAAGTTACTCAGAGTACGCAAGATGGGTCACCAAGTTCCTATCAATCAGAAGAAGTTACTCACAGTACCCAAGATGAGTCACCGACTTCCCAACAATCTGGCGAACCAACATTCAGTGCTACCAATCAAGATCCTCCTAGTCCGATGTTTGTAAGTAACCTTCAAACATCTGAAAATAATGAAAATAGTGGGTCTCATAAAGATCAAAATATTGATATATCTGATAACCATGAGATATCTATAGAACAAACAGTACATGAAGAGCAGGGGGAGCAATCCCAAGAAGAAACAACCGAAAGATATGTCCTTCCACCAAGAGTCAACAGAGGGGTCCCACCAAAACGGTACACTCCGGAGAAACAAACTAGATTTTCCAAATACCCTATGGCAAACATTGCCAAAGGGAACTTATCCAAAGAAGCTAAGGCGTTTACTACCTCCTTATACGATGAACAAATTCCAAACTCTATAGAACAAGCCTTGGACTCAAAAAATTGGAAAGAAGCTATGGAAATGGAGATGGAGGCACTTATAAAGAATGACACATGGGATAAATGCGACCTTCCTCCGGGAAAGAAACCCAGTAGGATGTCGTTGGGTCTTTACAATCAAACACAAGCCAGATGGAACCATTGAAAGATACAAAGCACGATTAGTGGCAAAAGGATACACTCAAACATATGGGATTGACTACTCAGAAACATTTTCTCCAGTTGCCAAGATTGACACAATTCGAATACTTTTCTCTATTGCTGCAAATAAAGGATGGCCCCTTTATCAATTTGATGTTAAGAATGCTTTCCTTCATGGGGAACTAAAAGAAGAAGTATACATGGAAGCTCCACCCGGTTTCACAAAAAACTTCAAGAAAAGGGAAGTATGTCGATTGAAAAAGTCTCTCTACGGGCTTAAGCAATCTCCTCAAGCTTGGTTTGGTAGATTTTCTCTAGCAATGAAAGGATATGGATTTAGACAAAGCAACTCCGATCATACGCTATTTCTTAAACGCAGAGGTAAACTTGTGACTTGTTTGATTATATATGTTGATGACATGATCATTACAGGGAACGATGAAGAAGAAATGAAGAAGCTAAAGGAGAGCTTATTCACAGAGTTTGAAATGAAGGACTTGGGACAACTTAAGTATTTTCTTGGAATAGAGGTGCTAAGATCTAAACAAGGAATCTTCATATATCAAAAGAAATATATTCTTGATCTTCTCGCCGAGACAGGAATGATTGATTGTAAGCCTGCTGACACCCTGTAAGACCCTAACCCGTTATCACGCGATCAACGCCCAAATCATACGGGTTTTGACCTTACTTAAACCACTCCCGATTAAAACCTTGAAATTTGTTATAAGTTAACCCATTAAGATCAAATACATGTTTGATTCACACAATTTTTTTTTACATTTTAATAGTTAAAACATATTTTACGATGTTGCATTTTAACGGAGTTCCTTAGATTCTAGTGCGGAAGCTTGAATGAGTGATCGGGTGTGTTCGGCTCTTATCGCGACTTGAATCCTTGCTCCGGGACTTCCATCACATGTTTACCTAGAACCATTACACAAAGAATGGTTAGTGAGTGGTCAAATGAAACATTTAAACTAGTACGATAGTCGTTACACGTCGAAACGGAACGAACTAGGCCAAACGGCCTTTTTTCATGAGAACAAACGGTTGCAAACTTATGCGCAGCCGCTGTTCGGATCGCTTTTATCCCTTCTAAAACCCAAAATCCGACTTCGACTTTCAAATGAGAATTGTTCTACGCTCCGAGAGCTTTCCAGGCATATAAAGAACACCTACTAACGATTTTTCTACGATTTTATATGGAATTTTAAAGATCGCGCTGACATGCAGGTCTCTGTGCGCGGCCAGTCGGTCTAAGTGCGCGGCCGCGCACAGCTTCTAATCATTTTTTGGTAATTTTTAAGCATGGGAATCATGTCGCAATCGCATTTGATGATTCCCGAAGCCTAAGTATTGACTTGCCGACTAAATAAACCTTTGTTTGACTGAAATTATAGTCCGGTTCATGATGCTATGACCCGGTTCAAAGTTTTAAGTGTTTATGTTTATTTTTACCCATATCGACCCGTTAAGACCTTGAATCAAACAAGGCACTTTCTGACCACACCAAATGCCTACCGATTAAGTTTTCAAGTCATTATACACATGATCAACAAAAGCGTTTATCCGATTTGTCTCATTATGATTTAGTTTCTTAGATTCAACCTTTAGAAATCTTTTGAATTCCCAAAATGCCCTTCATGGTCAAATATTTCAATTTAGCCATTCGTGGCGAAACTTCTTGTTCCAATTCCAATGTTTTTGACTCATTGACTTGTTTAAAAACCTCTAAGTCCTTCCGGACTTAGATTTTCATCCTTTCTCAAGTTTTCACTTGTTTAGTAGATTCTAAGCGCATTAGACATAGTTGTGGAAATACTTACTTGATTTGCACCCACACTTCATGTGGGTACTTTATCACCTATGTTGCTTCGCCCGAAGGCGTTTATTTGACTACGGACTTACCGGGTGGCCTTGACCCATATCCATACCTTGTGTTTATCCTCCATGATTCTTAACATCAAGAATGCACGCGCAATTGCATTTACCTGTATGCTTTCTAAATAAACAACATTAATTTCTCGGAACTCAAATGGCAATAACTTGCCATTTGACCCGTTTAACTTTATGAATCTTAATGCTTGGAATACAAGCATCAAGTGTTGGATTCACATGGTGAGGACATTACCATTTGACCCGTTTAGACTCCTAGTTCATAATGCTATGTTACCCAAGTTTTTATCTATGGTTCAAGTGACACAAACTTGACCCATTTAACATCATGCTTAACGACTCCATTCAATTGATTTAATTTGGATTAAAACATCATTTCTCACATATCTTTGTTAGTTGACCCGTTTGATGGATTTCTCCATTTGGTCATAACTCATTATCTCGATTAAGGTCATAAACCACATTTTGTATTGAGTGCACATAAGGCAACACACTTAATAGATTCTACCCCTTGGGGTTTATCTTTATCTCACACTCAAGATTTAAAACTAATGTTTATAACAATTTAAGCTATGTTATAGTATATTGGTGTAAGTAAAACTTACCTCGCATCCATTCTTGTTTCCATAAGTATTCGCCTTGCATCCGTTTGACCCATTTGCTCCCTCTTGGTTGTACCTAACTTGGGGATGAGTCAAACTTGTCTATTAGAATACATAATATGGAATTTTGTTCACTATCCATAACATCATGTATTCATTATCATTTCTAGCTAAATCCATAGCCATTTTCTTACATGTCTAGTTGGGATTAACTCATCTAGGCATTTCATCAAACACTTGGTGTGCATCCACCAATATACTTAGTTTTTAACATTCTAAGTTTAACCAAAGCACAACCGATTGTCCAATTGACATCATAACATGTTATTTAGGCTTTCTAGCCAAAATTCCTCATTAAGAAAACTCCTAAGAGTTAACTAAATCATTAAACATAAAGGGTTTCAACCTAGAGGTGAAACCCCAATTTTCACATATTCACATAATCATATGAGTATAATCAAATACACAATTAAAATGAAATTCATAACCAAATTAGACTTGATTGAGGTTCCCTAAGGTTAGAAAAACCTCCATCAACATACACCTTCACGTTTTTGTGAAAACCCTAGTTTTTCACCATGATCAAGAATGAATCTTACATCAAATTAAGCCAAATAAAAGGTACCTTAGGGTGATTGAACCTTAGATACTTCGTTTTTGTGTAATGCATAGGCTTCCCCTTTGATTTGCCTTGAGTTGGAGCAAGAAATTGGAGGTTTAAGGTTTGGTTGGTGAAGGAGTTTGATCTCCTGATGTTGAGAATGACCAACACACACATAAGTGTGTGTTTTGATTTTATTAAATTTTATTAATAAAACTAGTTTTACCACATTGGCAACTATAGTCCCTCCAAATATCCCCGAGTGTCATTTTCGTATAAAAACTAACTCATAAGCTAGTTTCAAACACCTTTTATTAATTTATAAACATAATATTATTAACTAGGTTATTTCCATATTAGAATATAACCTATATTCTTATCCTCTAAGTCTCGTGTTAATATTTTGCTAATCACGCCTAATGGCGTAGTTAGGCGAACGAATGGTTTTGGGGTGTTACACACCCCAATGATGGCAAACCAAAAATTGTATATGGAAAAGGAAGCAAAATTGGCAGACAAAGAAAGATATCAGCGCTTAGTAGGCAAACTAATATATCTCTCACATACTCGCCCAGACATTGCATATGCGGTTGGGGTGGTCAGCCAGTTTATGCACCAACCTCAAGTGGCTCACATGGAAGCAGTATGGAGAATCATAAGTTATCTAAAAGGAACAGCAGGCCATGGGGTTCTTTTTCAACCAAACAAACACCTAAAACTTCAAGCGTATACAGATGCGGACTGGGAAGGGGATAAGGGAGATCGAAGATCCACATCAGGATACTTTACTATGGTTGGTGGGAATTTGGTTACATGGAGAAGTAAGAAACAAAAGGTTGGGGCCCTGTCTAGTGCTGAAGCTGAGTTTCAAGGAATTGCACGAGGCCTGGCAGAAGTTTTATGGATACGCAAACTTCTGAGTGAAATTGGATTTTCTCAAACCGAAGCTAGTAGAATCATGTGTGACAATGAAGCTGCAATCCAAATTTCAGAAAATCCTATTCAACATGATAAGACAAAACATGTAGAAGTTGATAGACACTTTATCAAAGAGAAACTTGAAACAAAGATAATAGATCTACCTTCCATTCGATCTGAAGACCAGTTAGCTGATATACTAACAAAAGCTGTTACAAGAGAATATTCAAACACTGTCTCAGCAAGTTAAGTATTGGAGATCCCACTACTTAACTTGAGGGGGAGTGTTAGAAAATAAAATAAGGATTAGAATAAAACATCATTTCCTTTTATTTGGGATTGTGACAACTACAAGTCTTCCAATTAGGACCGTTGGACTCAATCAAAGATTATTCCCTCTTTCAATATTTTGATTGTATTTCCTTTTTAATTGCCCAGTACATATCTATTTGTACCCATTGTCTCTTGACAAAATGATCAATGAAAAGCAATTTACTATTCTTATTTTTTCATCTTGCATTACAAGAGACTCAGTTCTCGTCTCTGGATGGCATTGATATAAGGAGGTATTGGGGTAATGGTGAGTTCTTGCATGAGTGGGTTGGGGCTACGGGATGGTCGGGTGGCTTGTTATCGTTGTGAGATCCGAGGAGATTTTCTTTGGCGTCGGTAGAAAAACATAGATATTTCTTGTGTACTTGTGGTGTGTTGAAAGAAACGGGGAAAATTATAACCTTCATAAATGTTTACTCTCCTCAAAAGTTGGTGGACAAGAGGCTGTTGTGGACCTAATTACAGAGGATTATTGTTCAAGATCAAGAGTATTGGATCGTTGGAGGGGATTTTAATTGCGCCAGGGATCGAACGAAGAGAAGGAATTCCAAATTCATTGCTTCGGTGTCTAATGAATTTAACGACTTTATAGATAAGGTGGGCTTACATGAGTTTATGTTGAAAGGAAGAAAGTTCACGTTTGTATCCGGAAATAAATGTAGTCGCATTGATCGTATTTTGGTGTCTTGGAGCATCATAAATGATTGGTCCAATGTTGAATATCGGGTGTTTTCTAGGGAGAAGTCGGACCACAGTCCTTTAGTATTGAAGGTGGAAGTTCAGAATTATGGTGCTAAGCCGTTTCGCTTATACAATTCGTGGCTTCTTCGTTCGGATTTGGAAGAATTAGTCGCGTGGACTGTAAAAGATTTTTGTGGATGTGGGCCTCCGGATATAGTTTTAATGAATAAATTCAAGATGTTACGCCAAGAGATTGTTAAATGGAGGAGGACTAAGGGGATCGAAGAGGCTGAGGAAGAGTCGAATTTGAATCAGGAATTGATTGAGTTAGACGCAGAACAATGGGTGTTTGTGGAAGCTAAGAAGAGATTAAATGAGTTGGAAGAATTTAAAGCAAAAGATATGAGACAAAAAGCGCGGGTGCATTGGGCTAAAGAGGGTGATGAGAACACTAGTTTTTTTCATGGTTTAATTAATAAACAGAGGGTGTCTAATAATATATCGGGCTTGATGGCTGATGGGAACTGGGTAGTTAAACCTTCTGAAGTGAAAAGAGAAATTTGTGGTTTCTTTAGAAAGCAATTTCTTGAAGAACTTCATGTTCGACCGGTCCTGGATTGTTACGGCCTTAAACAGTTGGATGAGGATGATGTTTTGGGGATGATGCGACCGTTTGATGAAAAAGAGATAAAGGACGCGGTATTTGATTGTGGAGGTAAAAAAGCTCCGGGGCCTGACGGGTTTAATTTTCGCTTTGTGAAGAGATTTTGGTCGGTTCTGTAACATCATTTCGTGAGTATTATGCAGAATTTTTACACAACCGGTGTCATTAATCGAGTGTGGGGTTCATCTTTTATTACATTGACTCCAAAAGTTAGTGATCCTACCGATCTAGGTGAATACTGACCGATTAACCTCATTGGGGTTATCAGCAAAGTTATTTCAAAGGTCCTTGCGAATCGCCTTAAAAATGTGATGGGCAAAGTTACACATGAAGAACAATCGGCTTTCTTATCGGGGAGGTACATTCTTGACGGCCCATTAATTATTAGTGAGATTTTTTCGTGGGCAAGGAGGATGGGGAAAGAATTATTTATGTTCAAAATATATTTTGAGAAAGCCTATGATAACATTCATTAGGAGTTCCTTTTATCAGTGATGCGCCAAATGAAGTTTCCTGAAAAGTGGTGTATGTGGATTAAGGGGGTTCTCGAATCGGCTCGATCTTCTGTGCTCGTCAATGGTTCACCTACGTTTGAGTTTGGATTTGGGAAAGGTATTAGACAAGGGGATCCGATGTCTCCTTTTTATTTATCATTGTTATGGAGCCTCTTTCATGTATGATTCGCAAGGCTTGTGATATCGGGTCTTTTAATGGGGTGCATCTTCCAAATGGTGGTCCGATAGTTTCGCACCTACTTTATGCAGATGATGCGATGGTTATAGGAGAGTGGTCATAGTTTAATTTCAAGGCGTTGAAAAGGACATTACGCATATTTCATTTGTGCTCTGGCCTTAGAATAAACCTTCATATATTGAGTTTATTCGGGGTGGGTAAGAGCATGGAAGACGTGGCTTTACAGGCTAGTGATATGGGATGTAGATCGGGTGCGACTTCATTTAACTATTTGGGAATACAAGTGGGTGCAAACATGAGTCGTATTAGTAGTTGGGAGCCGGTTGTCGAGGTGTTTAAAAAAAGATTGTCAAGATGGAAGGCTAGTATTCTCATTAAATCGGTGCTAGAAAGTCTCCCAACTTATTACTTCCTCCGGTGGCTGTGATTAGTAAGCTTGAGGTCATAATTAAACGTTTTCTTTGGGGTGGAAATGAGGAAAGAAATAAGGTCCATTGGGTTGCTTGGGACACGGTGACGAAGAAAAAACGTGACGGTGGTTTGGGTCTTAATAAATTAGAAGAGAGTAATAACACTTTATTATTAAAATGGTTATGGCTTTATCATTTTGAATATGATGCTCTTTGGAGAAAAGTGATAGATGCGGTGCATGGTTCGGCTAGAAGGTAGGAAGCATTTCCTTGTAATAAACGATTTTCCGGAACATGGAGTAAATTGGTTTCTTTTGGTAGTTGCATGAGGATACAAGGTAATTCTTTTTGTTAACATGATTCAAGGTATTGTGGGCAATGGTAGAAAGGTGAAATTTTGGATAGACCCTTGGATAACTAGCGAGCCACTAAAGGATTTGTATGACGATTTGTTTCGGCTAGAGGAAAATAAATGGTGCTTTGTAGATGAAAGAATCGGTTCACAGACTCAAGGAAGAGGTATATCCTGGAAGTGGAAGACGTACCCAGCCTCGAGTAGAGAAGTTGATGCGCTTGTTAGGTGTCATACAACGATTGTCGATGTCATTCTTGATGAGAAAGATGATTGATGGGTTTGGAACCAAGGGCCTAATGTGGAGTTTTCGGTAAGGGATGTTAGGAAATGGTTGAAAGGAACCGAGGTGCTTGATGATAATAGTCGTTTTACGTGGTGTAAATGGATACCGAACAAGTGTAATATTTTTATGTGGAGGGCGAGTATGGACAGGATTCTGACACAGTATGCTCTGCGACAAAGGAATATTTGTGTGGGAGATGGTATGTGTGTTTTTTTTTTTTTGGAGAAACAGAAGAGACCTCGAATCATTTATTCTCGGCTTGTAGATTGGTTGACGGAGTGTGGAATGGTATAGCTTCGTGGTGTAATCTTCCGCCTATTTTTTTCTCGACTAATGATGTGCTCCAGATCGTGAATCATGTGGGGAGATCGAAGGCTAAGAAAGACATATTATATGGCGTTATTATTTTGGCATGCTGGCGAATATGGAAAGCTAGAAACGAGAAGGTGTTTACAAGCAAAGATACGAAGGTGGCTCAACTTGTTTTGGATGTTAAGTCATTGGGATATTTGTGGTTTAGAAGTAGATATAAAGGGGGGGGGGTCAGTAGAGTGGAAGGATTGGCGTAATTTTTCTTTTATTGTGATGTAACTTTTGGTTTTGCGGATTATCTCTAGCTTGGACATTTCAGCTTGGTTTGTCTAATGAAATTCACCTTTCAAAAAAAAAAAAAAGTTAAATTTAATTACTCTAGTTATACAAAAGTAATTACGCTAGTTATACACATAATTATGCGGTTGAACTACCTGGTTCAACCGGTTAAACCATTTTTTTAGCCAAATACGATCCGGTTTTTAAAACATTGGTCACAAATCTATCATAAAAGGTGTACGTTGTTGCAAAATATGCCCCTAAAAATTATGGTTGCAAAGTCGGTTACTAGGAGGTTTGGTTATCAAAATCAATCGCAAATTTCTAGAGAAAAATTCCTATAGCTAATTTTGTTTTTGGAATTCACTTAAATTAGTTGCGGCTCAAGTTTAAGTGACTGTCAAAACCAGTCGCAAAATGACATTTACGACCTTTTTGGGATTGTTTTTTAACGACCAACAAAAGTCTGATCATCCTGGTAAACTCAATGGCAAAAGGCCACCCACGCGCCGCAAACTTAGACGGTGCTTGGTGACCTGCCCACCACCACTTCGAAGGTAACCCACCATTCTAGTAGAATAATTTTGCTTTGAGTGAGAGTTCAACCTATTACCTCTTCATTTGAAGGTCATAGGCTGTCAATGAAGACAAGGATGTTATTGGCGAGCTTTTTGTGATGGATTAACGGTAGATTTTAGTAGTGGGTACGAATTACCTTTAGTTAATATAAATTTATGGAGCGATGTTTCCATAAAACACTCTTTACCACCGCCTCATAACTCTCTAAATAAATTCATTACCATCACCTTATAATTTTTTTCTCCTTCACTCTACACATCATTTGTTAGAAGTTTATTTGAAAGATTGGTTTTCGAATTATGTTTATATAAAAGAAATAGAAAAATGGGGTCTTACATTTTGATTGTTTGGAGTTTGGTAGGGTTGATACATTTCTTCCCTATGTTAAATGACTTCAAAGGAGGAGTCATGGCCTTCCATAAGGTTTCTAAACATTTACAACAGATTTCTGCTTTTCAAGTTTTAGAGGATCACAAAACTGCATATCATTTTCAACCCAAGCAACATTGGATCAATGGTATGTAATGGTGGTCTTAGCTACATACACATTTTATTCGATATATACAACGGATCAGATAACAAACACGCGTTTGCAATTCTATTCCTTCTATAGACATAGTATTTGTTGTTGGTTGAAGAACACGACCAATGTATCACACGACTTTTCCTTGTTTTGGTACATGCGACATCCGATGTTTTTATAGATCATGACACATATGTACATCTACGTCTATGTTTTTTCTACGAATACATGACATTTTAACAATGAGCACATGTTTGTGTGTTTTTATTTGAAGTTGAGATACACAATCTAGTTTTTTTGTTATAAATCAAGATAGAGCTTCTCATCCTTGATGGCGTTTTTCGTATCGTACATGTCTATGTTCCATTTATCATACATTAGTATTTACCATGCTCATCCAAACATACGTTTATATTCCATTTTTCTTGATATGTATCTTTTTTTCTAATATCACAAGCTGATGATTCTCTTACAAATTATGTACATGATTTGGTGCTGGAATTGATCACATGAAACAGATCCTAATGGTGAGTTTATATTCCTTTTAACATCCATTTACTAATTTACATAATAAAGAGAAGTTTTTTAACAATTGTTTGCAATTTGGTCTTATTGTCCAGCACCAATGTATTACAAGGGATTATATCATTTGTTCTACCAATACAATCCAAAAGGTTCTGTATGGGGTAACATTGTGTGGGCTCATTCGGTATCAAAAGACCTCATCAACTGGACTCCACTAGATCCAGCAATCGAACCAACAAAACCATTTGATAAGTTCGGTTGTTGGTCTGGATCCGCCACAATCCTTCCTGATAACAAGCCAGTCATTTTGTATACGGGGGTGACCAAAGAGAAACCGGAACCAGGCTATCAAGTCCAAAACTACGCAGTACCCGAAAACTATTCAGACCCCTACTTAACAAAATGGATCAAACCTGATAGCAATCCTATCATAAAACCAACCATAGAGAATGTGTCTTCATTTCGTGACCCCACAACGGCTTGGAAGGTCAATGATCAATGGGAAATTACCATCGGTAGTAAGGTAGACATGATAGGCATATCATATTTATACCGAAGCAAAGATTTCATTAACTGGACTTTGGTTGACCACCCTTTGCACCAAAAAGAGAATGAGGGAATGTGGGAATGTCCTGACTTTTATCCGGTATCCGCTAAGGAAGAAAAAAGGTTGGACACTTCCATAATAGATGGTGATATAAAACATGTTTTTAAAGTAAGTCTTGACCTTAATAGATATGATTATTATACAATTGGAACATACGATACAAAACAAGATAAATTCATCCCGGATGAAGGAATGGTTGATAGTTGGGCTTGTTTAAGATACGATTGGGGAAACTTTTATGCTTCTAAGTCGTTCTTTGACCCTACGAAGAAGCGAAGGATTATATGGGGTTGGGCTAATGAGTCTAGTACTGAAGACGAAAATGTAAAGAAAGGATGGGCTGGAGTTATGGTTTGTAGCTTCTTATCTAACCATATATGTGGGATCCAGTGGCGGATCTAGAGGGGGTTCATGGCTTTCCAGGAACCCTTCGGTTTGAAAAAACTTGAAAATTTTACTGCAAAAAATTGAAATATTAATGAAAATCAGTGAGAATCTACGAAAGGAACCCACTTGAAATAGCTTCTGGATTCGCCACTGGACTGGGATCCAATAGTGTGTCAACCGTTATTTATATTTTGATTGTGACGATTGTGTAGGTGATTCCGCGAACTGTTTGGTTAGACCCATCTGGAAAGCAATTGCTACAATGGCCAGTTGCTGAACTAGAAACACTAAGAGATAACAAAGTGCAACTAACTGAAAAGGAACTCAAGAAGGGAGATACAATTGAAGTTGAAGGAATTAGTGCGGCACAGGTTTGAAATATTGGTAGCCTTCTTTTTCAATAACTGTTTATTACCTATTTAAGTAAATCAAATTAACGAACATGAACAGGGCTTGTTTGCATTCTTTGTTTAAACTTTAACAAAAAAAAGGGGCAAAGAAGACTTAAACGAACAAATTTTGTATGTTCATATTCGGCTCATCAAGAATATGCAACACATTCGTGTTGGTTTGTTAATATTCAAGTGACAAACACAAATGAAAACAAAAAAATATATGTAAAACGAACACAAACATTAGGGAAATTTTGAAAGCAGCTAACAATATGTGTTGGACTCGCCGATGGTTTTTAATGGTTTTAAAATGGGATGCACTCAACTTCTTTGAATGAACACAAAGACAAACATAAACGAACATATGTAAACGAACCTCAATGAACAAAATAAACAAACATTTATGTTTGTGAATGAACCAGACATAAAACTTCTATTCGTGTTCTAACATAAACAAAATTCTCACCAATCGATTCGCTGAACTTTCTGTTCATTTACGTTACTTTATTATTATCATTTGAATATGATTTAAATACAGGCGGACGTCGATGTAGTTTTTAAGTTCCTGGATTTGGAAAGAGCAGAGGAGTATGATACTAAATGGGATAAAGCATTCCCACCAGAATCGCTTGCAGAAAACATATGCCAATCCATGGGTACGACGAAGCAAGGCGGGATAGGGCCATTTGGTCTTCTAACATTGACGTCCGAGGATTTTAAAGAATACACTCCCGTGTTTTTTAAGGTTTTCAAATCTCTTAATGCCAAGCATAAAGTTCTAATGTGCTCGGATGCTAAGCCGTATGATCTCTCTCACACAACTTGATCCATAACCAACAATGTATACCATTGATTCATATAATGCTAACTCACATTTGTTTATTTATTTTGGTGTGAAGGTCCACATTAAACCTGAATGAGTATAGGCCATCATATGGAGGATTTGTGGATGTAGATTTAGCCGAAAACAAAATTTCGCTAAGGAGTTTGATTGATCATTCAGTTGTAGAAAGCTTTGCAGCAGGGGGGAAGACTATAATAACGTCTAGAGTTTATCCGACATTAGCAGGCGGTGATAAAGCACATTTACATGTATTTAACAATGGTACTGAAACCGTTATTGTTGAGAAACTCGATGCTTGGTCTATGAAGAAACCTAACATGAACTAAGTTAAGGTGTGAGGCTAGAACAAGTACTTAAAACGTAAGTGGCTGAATTTTTCTTGAAAAAACATGCTACCATGAAATCCAAAATTTGTGATCTAGAGAATCGATATAACGCATAGAGGAAGAGCAAAAACTAGCTACTTTATTGACAAATGTTTAGACATAAATGAAATGAAATTGAGTTAGAGAAATGGTTACCATTTTTAGAAAGTTTATTGTCCATGATTTTAAAAGTCAATAAAAGCTAAGAAAACATGTTTTATAAATGTTAACTGTATCCAAGAGATGTTCAAATCTAAATGAATCCAAAAAACAACTTTTGGGATGTTAATATTAGACTATCTACAATGCTAAGGGTGTCCATAGCTGTCTAGTCAGCTGCCACATCATATCCTTACAAATCCTTAAAAACCTTAATTTTATCTCCAACCATACAAACATCTTAATATATCCTTAAAATTTTCATATCATCACCCATTTTTCTTTAAATTTAATCATTTGAATAAGTTCTATACAAAAGAGACACTTGAAAAGATATATAATAAAGTTAAATTAAATTAAATTTGGCACCAAAACCGAACAACACAAGCCCTTGCAGTCGGACATCTACTATTTTTTGGATGCAATTTAACGGGCCCTTAACTAAGGATGCCCCCCAACTCATCTTGGATAGCACAAGTATGGATGCATTAAAGTTAATCTTAGCCACACATAAATCATATTCATTGTAATCAATAGTCACTGTTGACTAGAGTCAATAGTTAGCAGTCAATAGTCATTGTTGACTAGAGTAAATAGTCGGTCAATAGTCTTGTAATTATCCTATGATTCTCTCCCTTAACTTATGCTTTGTATTCCTATATAGTCTCTTGTAAATCATTGTACAATCAAGATTGTTTTACTGAATAATATTACAACATTACATTTTATATGGTATCTAGAGCAAACCTGCTCCTTTGAGCTCAGATCCTACATCGCCCACTACTTCATTCAATTTCTTTTTTTTTTTCTGCCGACTTCTGCTAAATAGCCCCATGGCTCCTACCTTTGTTCACCTCGCAATACCCACTCATTTCCCCATCAACTACACACAGTGACAATCCACTCGATACCCACCCAACCGAAACTCAGCCTTCAATGAAAATCGCCCAACCTGAAACCCCACCCCACCCAATCGGACCCCTTCACAGCCTAAAACAAACAACCACCCAGCACCAAATCTGTCCACAACCCACTGCTACATTTGCAATATACCGAGTCATGACACCAAAGTATTCCGTAAACTTGGTCGCTTCTTACGCGAACACAATGTATCTCCCCAAGGTAACCCACCACCAGTGGTCAACCACACCTCCCCATATCCTACGGCTCCAAACCACTCTTGGTCTTGGATGTGGGACACCGACGCTTCCAACAACACCGCCAACAACCTTAGCAGTTAATGCGGTAAAGTATCGGTTATCGGTCAAGGACCGATATTTGATATATCGGTTATCACAGTGAGATATCGGTGGGATATCGATATATTTACCTAAAAGTTTATCCTTTTGATTATATAAACAGATTATATACAGGTAAAAATCTTAATAGAAGAAAAGTAATATTTATCCTAAAGTTTATTTACTATTCTTTTTTAAAATAAAAATTACATATCCCAACCCAACTTTCTTTCAGAGCCACTATATTTTTAAGTTCCAAAGAACAACATTTTAGTTTTCACCTAATTTCACTATTAAATATCATATTTCTTTAAACAAAAGACATCAAAAAGCTCATCTCATGGCTTCTCCTTGAGCTCATCTCAACGGTTTGCAGTCAAAACTGCTCTCGGATACTCTCATCTGCTTGTTGTTGTTCTAGTCAATCCATTGCTTGTTGTTTGACTGTATCCTTTCTTCTGGTGTATTGTATTGATAGGCCATTATGGTTTTTATTGGGTTGGTTGTTTCATCTAACAAAATTGCCCAAAAAATAACAAAACAATATATTATCGGATATATCGACCAAGATATCCGATATTTTGTTAGTGTATCTACCGAGCTATCGGTGATATCGGCCGATATTATCAGAAACGATATTAAGACCGATATTTTAGACCGAGATGACTTCTTATGGCCGATAACCGATATATCACCGAGATTGACTGCTTAGCCAACAACCAACATTCATTTCCTGTTCTTTCTAAATATGGAGGTCCTGATGAGATTGTCCTAGGTGACGGTAAATCCCTTCCCATAACTCATATCGGCCACACAACTTTACCCACAAACTCCCGTCCACTTCTTGTAAATGATGTTTTAATTGTTCCGCATTTACGTAATAATCTAATTTTTATTGCAAACGTTTGTCGTACGAATCGTGTTTCTGTTGAATTCTTTCCATATCATTTTTTGGTCAAGGATCTACGCACGGGGGGCACATCTCATGCGGGGAGTAAACGTCAATGATGTTTACTACGGACCATCCATCTCATCTTCTCAAGTCAATTCTACCACAACAGGATCTCTACTCATGTGGCACCACATACTTGGACACCCATCGCTTTAAGTATTCAAGTATTTACTATCTAAAATAGAACTTTCATGTAATAAGGTGACCCATGAGTCATTTCACTATACATCCTGTTTATTGAACAAAAGTCACAAACTCCCTTTTGGCCAAAACTCATTTGTTGCGACCCGACCATTACCACTCCTCTACTCAGATGTATGGGGTCCCGTTAAAACCTCAATTCATGGATACAAATATTATGTCATTTTCGTAGATTACTACTCAAAATATATTTGGTTATACCCAATCAAACGCAAATCTGATGTGTCTATAATTTTCCACAATTTAAATCTTTAATTGATTTTTTTACAAACTCCTACTGTTGCTTTACTCACCGACAATGGAGGTGAATATATGGGTCTCTCCTCCTATCTTACCTCTCACAGAATCTCTCACTACACCACACCACCCCACACACCGGAACAAAATGGTGTCGTCGAAAGGCATCATCGCCATGTCGTTGAAACCTGTCTTGCACTACTCCATCATGCTCACCTTCCACAACATTTTTGGTCCCATGCCTTTCAAACCGCAACCTACCTAATCAATCGTTTGCCTACATCCATTCTTGATAACAAGTCTCCATATGTCTACGTCTTGTTCAACACTACTCCCACGTACTCCAAACTCTAACTGTTTGGTTGCTTTTTCCATCCATGGCTTCGACCTTATAACACATACAACCTACAACCTAGATCCAAAACATGTATCTTTCTTGGATACTCCTCCACAAAAGCTGCGTGCAAATGCTTCGATCCAACCACAAATAAACTATATCACTCTCGTCATGTGGAGTTCATACGTCACATCTTCCCGGCCCAAACTCATAACCCCCACCCTCCCACTGTCACCTACAAAACCTTTCTTCACAACACGTACACTTGTATCCGCGACTCCAACCCCTTCCTCTACCGCCTCTCCTACATCGGTTCCTACTCCTCTGCCATTATTACATCTCCTCAAAACACTTTAGCCCCTATCCAACCTGCACCCTCAACTTCCACCACACTTGCTAACTCCACCACCTCACCCGCTTCTGACCACACTAACCCAAACCCACCTGCATCACCACCCACTTCCGCCTCAACTCCACTAGCCTCACCAACCACAACCATACCCGGTACTCCAGCCACTCAAACCAAACCCGCACCCAACAGCCACATACCCAATACCTCTCCAAACCCTTCTGTTCCTAATTCCGTTCCACAAACATCTCCTCCCCCTCCTCCTCCACGTCGTCAACCTAAACCAAATCCCAAATACTATAACCCCAACGTCGTCAACTCCACAACACTCCACCCCTTCCTACTTCTATCGAACCATCTACCCACATCCAAGCTATGAAAGATCCACAGTGGCGCACCGCTATCGGCCTCGAATACAATGCTCTTCTTCAAAATCACACGTGGGAACTTGTACCACATACTACCCAAAGTCCAATTGGATGCAAATGGGTTTTTCGAATCAAGTGCAATCCCGATGGAATACTTGAAAAATATAAAGCGCGCCTAGTCGCCAAAGGGTTCCGTCAACAGTATGGCAAATATTACTTTGATACCTTTAGTCCAGTCACAAAACCCGTCAATATTTGTACCGTCTTATCCATTGCTCTCTCTCGCGGGTGGTCCTTACGCCAACTGGATTGTCAATAATGCATTTATTCATGGTACCTTATATGAAGATGTGTATATGATTCAACCACCTGGGTTTGCTAATTCGACATTTCCCACTCACATTTGCAAACTAAAGAAAGCTCTCTATGGCCTCAAACAAGCTCCACACGCTTGGTACACCGAACTCACTACCTTCCTTCAACGATTCGGTTTCAAAAAATGCTTGTCCGATGTATCTCTCTTTGTCTATAATCACAATGGTACCATTGCCTACTTACTTGTTTAAGTTGATGACATTGTGCTCACTGGAAACACCAACACATTCCTAGATACTTTTATTCAAGCCCTGGGAAAACAATTCTCCATCAAAGATCTTGGTGATTTTCATCATTTTCTAAGCTTTGAGGTCATTCCCACCACTCACGGTCTCTTTCACCTTTAAAATGGAGGGTGCCAAGGATGTTCTCACACCCCTAAGCACCTCCGAAAGTCTCACCTCTACTTACTCCTCTCCTTCTGTTGATTCCACTCCATACCAAAAACTTGTTGGCACTTTGCAATACCTCACCGTCACTCGACCCGACATATCCTTTGCTGTCAATAAACTTTCACAATTCATGCACTCGCCCAAACAGTCACATTAGCAAGCTCTAAAAAGGGTTCTCCGATATTTAAAAGGAACAGTGCACTATGGTTTGTTCTTAAACAAAAATTCACCACTATACTTGCAAGCATTCTCTGATTCAGACTGGGGGTATACACGACAGAGGACTATCCACAACCGCCTATTTACTATATCTGGGATCAAACCTCATCTCATGGCGATTATTAAAACAAAAAATTGTCTCCTGCTCATCGACTGAAGCTGAGTACAAACCCATTGCAAATGCTGCTGCAGAAGTTTTGTGGGTCAAAAACTTACTTACCGAACTTGGAATCAAGCACATGGTGATTCCTACCTTCTTCTGTGATAATACCGGTGCCACCTACCTATGTGAAAACCCATTATATCACTCGCGCATGACACATCTAGTGTTGGATTACCACTTTGTTCGCGAACAAGTCAGCACCGGACACCTAAAGGTTTTACATATCAGCTCTAAGGACCAACTATAGCTTGTTGATGCTCTCAGTAAACCGTTACCGAAATCATCATTTCTTTCCATCTTGCGGGGGCGTATTAACCACACATAAATCACATTCATTGCAGTCAATAGTCAGCAGTCAACAGTCACTAGAGTAAATAATCGGTCAATAGTCTTGTAATTATCCCATGATTCTCTCCCTTAACTTATGTCTTGTATTCCTATATAGTATCTTGTAAATCATTGTACAATCAAGGTTGTATTACTGAATAATATTACAATATTACACTTTATAGTTAAAACTGACCGAACTTATGAAGCGTATGTTGGTTTGTGGCTCAAACTGTTGGTTCACTTTTTATTTTGTGCAGTTTGGTGGTTTAATTGTTTGGTCTGGTTTATAACTTGGAATCGTTGGTGTAAACTGAGTCGATCGTTGAATCTTTATTATTATACTAGGTTAGTTACCCGTGTGTTACACGGGTTGAAATAATATATTTTGTAACTTGATGTTTTGAATAAAACTATATAGAACATCAAATAAAAAAATATATAAAAATGCAATTAGAAGTAATACTTATAAAAATAAAAATGTAAAAGTAACAATTTATAAATCTCTAAATAATTGTTTTATACAACATTTCTTGTTTTATGTCACACTACCATCTCAATCTCAATCTCAATCTCAATCTTATATTAGTAGTTGAATTCTATCTTTGCTTTTAATTCCTGACAACGCAACACACACTTGTCTATATGTGAAAACTTGATCTTTTATAAATGAACCCACACCAAATAACGATTGTCCGTGGATTTTATTAATAGTCCTTGCAAAGCATTCCTTGTGGTTCAAATTGAATTTAAAAAACTGGTAGTAGGCAAATGGCTTTTAGATGCTGGATGATTTGCTTTCCTCCAAGGGGTCGCGTTGGTCACCTGTGGAAGAAGTTGTAGCTAGTTATATTCAAATATAACTAAATTTAAGTTATTTTACACATAAGCATATACATGTAGTTCAAATAGAGTTTAAAAATAACAAATTGCACTAAATACATGTAGCAGCAGTTAAAGCTTTACTAAGAGAATAAATTAACTCAACAATTGTGCCTCTGTTGTTATCATCCAAACTTTATCTTTTATGCAATTTTATATGAGTTGAGCATAATTGATATATATGCATATTGACTTTGAAATCAATGGTTACGGTAAATCGAGACAATCCAACAATAATCATAAGACTTTGCAATCATCAAGATGGGTTTTGGTCCAGCATGAAAGAAAGACCGATTAAAGATAATCCAGACCGTAACCGAAAGATTGAAAATATGTTCGACATTTGACACATAAATGGTTTGGTTTGGTTTAGTAAATTCTAAACACTAATCATATTTGACCCATTTGAAAAGGATAACTAAAATTGTCATGTTATTGAAGAAAAAAGTAGTTAATATATACTTATTATATAACAGTATTATGTAGATAGAACTTTCAATTGATTACAGTGAATTCTGAAACAAATCTAGTGGCCAATTTTAGCTATGTTAATCCCGATTAGAAGAAAAAAAATCCTATATGTAAACAAAGCGTAATTTACCTTAGAACGGGTTAACCTGCCTGACCTCGACTTGCCCGAACTGATCAACCTCAGGAGCTACTTTCGTCGGTGCATAAGCTTTTTAAGATAGGTCATTTCTGTTTCAGTTCTGTAGTAGGGAATTTCTCCAGCTGCAATATAATTCAATATTTCAATTACTAATGATAATATAACTGAATATTTAATTTGATATCATTAAGTTGATATATCAAACTATCATAATTGTGCAGAATATACATAACACTTCTAAGGTGACTTACAAAACTTATGTATGATGCCAAGGAGATAGAATAAGTGAACTAACAAATAAGAATGACTAAAAAAGTCATAGTTTTAACAACCTAATCCAAAGATGGTCAAAGAAAAGTGAATAAATTGACCTATGAAACTTTTTATGATGCACATGAACTAACATAGGTGAGAAAACAAACACAAACCATGGGAAAACTTATAGAAAGAAATCAACACAGAGTAGGAGAGCATCCGCAAGGTGGCAATCTAATAACTAAACAAAGAAAAGAATAAAATGTGCATCCGGACTATACAATATTATTATCTGCACACACATGTCATGCTCCAATAGAAAAGCCTAAACAGTACTATTAATATTAATATTACACAAAAAACTACTGGTAAAAATCATCACCTTCACTACAATATCAGACTTTTCTTTTGCAAGTGAATCTCTTAAATTTTGTGCTTGTGCGGGACCCTAAACAAAAACCAACAATAAATATAAAAGCCACCCCAAAATCACTACACCCAGCCACCATTTCAAATTCAAAACCCTCAATTTCAACTAAATACATCTTATTGTATCCTTTTGGTTTTGTTCTCGAGTGATTCAAGAAATGATTTAGCTATAAAGTACATACAATTTCCAACCAACTTGACGCATTTTGACCCACTAACAAAGAGCATCTCTTTTTCTACCTCTAAGTGCGACCTCCTTTACTTACAAAGCAAATGATAAAGTGGGTTCCAAAAATAACACAAGATATAATTTTCATAACTAATATAAAACAAATAGGGAAAATGGCCAAAATAGCCTGTTGACCGTGCGTTTTGCATAAATAGCCCTCTCCCGGCTCTTTGGAGAGACCGGTCACGGTTTCCAAAAGGGCTGAACCGTCTTCCGAGAGCCTTTGGTTTCCAACCAGTAGGAACCCAACACGTGGCGGTTACGATCCCGATGTCTGCCACCCGTCTCCCGTGGCGCCTTGAGACCTTTCAGGGCCGCAAAGCCGTCTCCGGTGGGGTCCCTGAGACGGTTCACCAACGGCTCAATTGAAGCCGTCTTCGGCTCGGCTTAGCCGAATCCGTTTTGGCTGAACCGTCTCCGGCCATTAATAAATTTAATTTTTTTTTTCAAATTTAGTTTGGGTATAAATATGTTGGTTTGGTTGAAAAAAAAAACACATTTATCTTTCTTTCCACTATCATCTCCTTCAATTAATCAAAGCCAAAATATTTTACCAAATCAAACAAAATCTTCTCAAATGTTTTTTTCAAATTTAGTTTGATTATTCGACGTGTTTTTGAGTTTCAGAAAACCTGAATATTTTTTCGGTTAAAATTATGCCACTTTTTAAACCTAAGCCTTTGGGATTTATCTAATCCCATTCAATGGAAAGTTTCTGCTCCTCTCCCCGCTTACCTAAATTATCATCATCAACATCCACACCCCTTTCACCCGTTTTCTTTGGCCTTAAGTTGATGTCCAATCACTTGGGAAGACATTTGGAGCGAAAGGTTGAAGTGATGGATAGGTTTCGGTCGGAGTTAGTGAGAAGTAAAGCGAAAAAGGCTTCGGTTGGATTGTTGTTACATCTACATAATACTACTTGGATTGTTGTTGCATCTACACGTGGGTTAACCCGTGTAATTTGCATCTACGATTTGATAGTCTATTTTATTGGCAAGTTCATCCTCTTCCTAAATCTCTATCACGATCTTCTGGATCATCCGTCTTTTACATGTACAAGACGGTCGGATGTGATATTTAGTAGAGTTTGTTCTTTGACTTGTCTGGACCGTTGTTAAGCATCTTTCTGTACATATATTTATGTATTAAGGATGACGAAGATGAGACTGGACAGTGGGTATAAAGCACACTGCGAAAATATATCTCGGCGGTCCAAGCAACGAAAATGTCTCGGTGTTCGACGTGTTGAACGACTTCGTGAATTATTATTGTTTGTATATTGTAATTGTTATAATATTTTAGTTGTATTTTTATTGGATCCCTATTATTATTTGTTTAAATCATTATTTGTTTAAGGTCATGTGTTCTCTACTTTTTGGGGTTACGGTTTTATAAATTTAAACAAAACAATCCCTTTAAACAATATAAACTTAACATAAACATTTTATTAAAACTTAAATAAAAGGAACATTAAAAGTAAAAAAAAAAAAAAAAACTAATCCAAAGCCCCGGGGACATCACGAATCATCTGCCACGCCGACAAATGAGTAAAGGGTGGTCGGCCCGAAAACTCGTGCTTAATCTTGGCATGTTCAAGTTTTTCATGGTCCGCAGTCTCTTGTGGGAGTTCACGGACAGCGGTTTGATAGAACCCCTCGAAGTGACGACACTTGTTTTGCAATTCCGTCCACTTCCGGTTGAGAGACTCGGTTGACCTGCTTGAACCTCCAACCAAAATTTTGAACTCGTTGAGCACGAGTGGCCAAATGGACCCTCCACGTGGTGGGTTTTCTTTAACAGTCTTCCAAGCAGTGCACAGGGCAATTTCTTCTTCTTCCGTCCACGGTTTGGGTGCCATTGTGATTTTGGGTTTGGTTTTCTTTTCAGTGACGGTTTGCTGACGGTCTGTAAAAGGCAACCGTCTATTAGCTTTATATAGGAGGGATATATGCGGGTGTGTTAACCATTCAATAGGGAATATCAAAAGATTTCATAGTAAAAATTAAAACACTTTATAAAACACTAAATAAATTAAAACACTTTATTAATAATAAAAATTACATTAAAAAAAACATTACATAAAATTATTTTTAATAAAACCTAAATATAAATATAATCACGTAACAAATGTCACGCGGAAACATATCCGAAGTCTTCGTCGTAGTCCAACAAGTAGTCGATTTTTGCCAATTCAATGAGCCCTTCCTCGCACTCGTTTGGCGACTCCTCGTTGTTGGAGTTGAAGAACCCTTCGAATACGGTGCATTCCGCTTTGACGTTGTGAAACTTTTCCGTAACATCTTTGGTCGTACGTTTTGTCTGACCGCCGACAAGTGTTCGAAACTCGAAAAATACTCTACTCCAAAATGGAGTTGCACGAATTTCTTGACTAGTGTCCGAAACTCGGGTGTTTTCGGTTACATTTCGCCATGCCAATGTAACCCCAAGGATCTCCTCGTCCGTCCATGAAGACATTTTAGTTGGTTTGATTGATGTTTTGTAAGAAGAATGTGTGATGTAGTGAAGAATTTGTTAATTTGGTGGGTATTTATAGTGTGAAATAATTTAATTTAATTAAATAGTTAATATGGTAAATAAATAAATGTAATTAATATGGTAGGTAAAAATAAATAAGCACATTTAAAAAAATAAATAAACTTCCAAAATAAGCACATTTTATTAAGAATTATTTGGACGTGGTAAGCACCTCCAGAAATACATTTTTTCAGCCATGAATCGTTTGTAAGACGAACATGTTTGTTTTAGATCACCGTTCGTAGTAATTGGTTTATCAGTAACCAAATGCTCCATCAGCATACAAAGATATACCGCTTCATTACCAGACAGGGAGTTATGTGGTGCAATATAGTCTTCGTTAAGATTGAAAGTTATACATTTTTCTGGATTACCTGTCTTCTTCCGGAATCTTATGTTCACTAGTAAAGCTCCTAAATAAACTTGTATCTTCGTCAGCTTTGGGTGAACAATGGTTCTGTATTTGTCTCCGATACAAAGGTCTTCACAAGCATACATAACAAGTTCTTGTGTCACCAACTCTAGTCGCATGAGTAACCATTCCCTATTTTCAAGCTGAATGGGGAAAAAAAACAAAATCCACGTCGAAAAATGAAGGAAACGGTTTGAATTTGCCATTGCAATAGTTGGCCAAGTTTTTTGGAACAGATTCTAATAACGAATTATAAAATTCTGGTGGAAGAATTGTCCACCGCATATTTAGCGAAGCACTTTTTTGTAGCTTTCTACTCCTCCAGTTCATCAGTCTTCCAACCCATCCTTCAACATGCTGAAAAATAATTGAATCACAATTTAAGTAAAAAAAATTAAAAAAAACATTAAAATTTAAGTTTTTACTGTTGGTGTGAGGTAGCCGTTAGAACGATAGCCCAACAAAATTCCCCAAAAATTTTTGTCAAGCTCAATACTTCTTGAAAAAACAGTAGAATAACAAAACGGTGCGTCGCCTTTATTGTAGAAGTCAACAACATTAGTTGCCCAATTATCATTTTCATCGTCCGGTATAGCCCATTTGCCGATAATGTGTCCGTGTAAGCTTTGTCGATTACTGACAAATTCTCTTTCTCTGGTAATTTCAGGTTCCTTTGGACGCCTCCATTTTTTTAGTATCCAACTCGAGGAATGTTTCTGTGGTTGAGAAAAGTATTCTTCTAGAGCTAAATTTTTATCACGGCCGTCAGACATGTTTTCTGTACCGAAACTTCTCCAACAACTTTTTTAACGACAAAGTATTTTACATTACAACTACTTATATAAAGATGATTTTAAATATAAATTACTTTATTTAAATTTTTACTTTTTTGTTTTTTAAATGTTTAATTAATCAGGGCCCACAAAAAGCCGTCTCGGGAACCGTCTGACAGGCAATGGGAACCGTCTCCTTGGGAACCGACTGAGAGGCTTTGGGAACCATCTCGTCAGACGCGTTGGGAACCGGAACCGGCTCATTCAACGGCGTCTCAGGGAACGGTCTCCTGAGACGCGTTAGGAACCGGAACCGGCTCAATCAGATCGTTCCGGGTACAGTCAGCGAACCGTCTCATGAGACGGGTTGGGAACCGGAACCGGCTCAATCAGATCGTTCCGGGTACAGTCAGCGAACCGTCTCATGAGACGGGTTGGGAACCGGAACCCGACTTTGTCACAGCGTCTTCCGAGACACTTTGGGAACCTGACCCGACTTAGTCAGACCGTCTCCTGAGACGCTTTGCGAACCGGACACGGCTCATGCAGCCCGGTCCCACCCTAGGGTTTAGCTTTTGGGGGTAAAAGTAAAATTTTCGGTGAAATTCTCTCCACCGAAAGACGTTATGCTGACGGGAGGGCTCTTTTTCCGGTTTGCTCTTGTTTATCATCTTTTTTCCGGCGAACGGTTTGCTAGGACTCCGGTCAAAATATCAGACGACAGTTTATAAAAGGTAATATTAACGTTCTTTTTTATAGTTTTTAAAATTTTTTTCATTGAAAACGACACAAACGGGACCACACGACATATTATTGGGGAAGTGGTCCACCACGAACGGGCACACCGTCGACCGTTGATTCTTTTTGTTTGTTTTGTCGTTGACCATTAATCGAGGTTGACCAAACCCGTTTGACCATGCTTGATCCGAATGACTTTGTCGACCCGATGAACGCAAATCAAACCCTACAAGAGGAACAGTACGAAGAGTTTTTTCGGCACCCACAACAGCCGAATCCTCCTCGGAGCTTACCTCCTCCGGTAAGCGTTTACTACCATTTTTCATTCAAGTATTTTTATCATTTTTCATATACTTTTTTCGTTGCTAAATATTTTTTATAACCTTTTTTTTAGTCTGATACCGAAATAAAAGTCCGAAATGCTTGGGGCAAAGTAACTCAGATGAAAAATAGAATGTCCGACGCAATGGAAAGCCGATTTAGGGAGACCGTCTTCGGTCACTTTCTGGATGTTATGAACCATCTCTGCGAAAGTAATTTGTTACTCTCTGTGGCACAACATCAGATTGAGACGGGACTTCCTAGTAACGACGGCCTTTTTTATCAGATCGGTCCTAATAGTCTTCTATTCACTCCACAACAATTTTGTTTGATAACGGGTTTAAGATTTGGCTGTCATGATGGTTGGGAACTCGTACAATCCCCAACATCGTTTAAAAGACGAATATTTGGTGAAGTGAGTAAGGTATCATTTGAAAATCTTTGTGCTATTTTCAATGGTGACTGGAGCGGTTATGCGGTGGATGATGTTGTCCGTATTTGTATCTTGGTAATGATCGAATCGGTGTTTAAGGGTAACCAAACTTCCGGGACCGTGGATGATCTTGTGCTCAATCTGGTTGATGACTTTGTAGTGTTGAATAGGTTTCCATGGGGAAGTTATTTTTGGGAAGATTTGGTTAACAACATCAATAACATGCACCTGATTCAAAAGCGGGGTACAAAAGGCTTCAGTTTAAAATCATGTAATTGGGTTTTCAAGGTATTAGTTTTTATGAATTATTTATTTTTATTTACTAATTTTAACTAATATTTGATCAAATAAATCTAAATTTTGTTTAAAAACTTGCAGATTTGGATATATGAGATATTTCCAGAATTTAGAAACGATAGAGCTTTTTTTATTGGTGATGCAATCCCCAGAGTTCTTTCCTGGGTCCCGGAAGAAAAATGCAGAGGCCGACCATTGATCGTATCATCACCATAACTTCTATGGTAATCTTTTGAAATCATTTTCAACAATCTTTTTTGTATAACTAAATATAAGTGATAAAATTTGAAAAAAAATTGTTGCGCTTCAGGCTGAAGGGTTTAAGCCGTAAAGATTTCTACTTCCGAATAATTCTGAGTTGCTCTGTGCCTGGTACACTGATAGCGCCTATTTTTTACGAGCACAAAAATCCTCGTCTCAAGGGTGCTTTTAAAAAGCCGGCCGAGTTTCATCCGTCTGCCTATGTAAATTTTGATAATACTGCAGCGGATGGTGTGGATGGTGGTTTCGATGATCAGCATACGGGTTACGGTGTGCCGGATGTTGATCTGACGGCCAAAAAAAGAAAGTTGGAAACTGTTCTGACAACCTACACTGTCAATGATACATTAATAGAGCAATTTAAAGCGTTGATGGATGATAGGTTGGAAAACTTTTACAATAACAAGTTGATGGGTTTATTACCTGAGGTAAAGTTGTCGTATGATTATTATTAATCCGTATTAATTTGTTGAAAAGTTTTAAATAATTTACATTTTCAAATCTTAGGTACGTAAATCCCAACCTACTGGTGTGGAAGGCCCGACCAGCTCGCATCACAATGAGAATGTTGATGACTTTTTTAGCTCGGGTGATTGTTATAAACCAAACACCGACGGCTTACAAAAGGCTGAGGTAGTTATGTTTTCATTTATTTTTTTCCTTCATAGTTTAGCATTTAAATTCAAAATAATTGGTTTACTTTTTTCACTCTAACAGTTGAGACGGTCTCAAAGGACAACAAAGCCAGCCTCGTGTATGCTTTCCCCATTCACAACAATAAAAGGTGCAAAAAAGAAGAAGTTGAAATCAAAAGATGAAAACGAAAACATAAAACAAATAAAAAAATGGTATCCAAAACAAAAATATAAAAATAGAACTTGTGCACTGTTGGGGGGAAGTATATTCCCGAATGGCTTTTGGGAAGATCTATTCGGTGATGACTCACTCGGTTGGTTCGGCACCGAGGTAATAATTAAATATTTGTTACTTTTATTAACTATATCTAATTTAATTAATATATTTACCGCAGTTTAATATTGAATATTAATTTTTATTTATTATAGCACATATATGGTTGGACTTTACATCTTTACGACACTCTTAGGAGCTCAACCTCCCGTTGGAGCATCCTTCCTCCATATTTTGTGTTGGGTGTACTTAACCCTGATAATAAGCAGGGTTATACAGATTTGTTTGATGGCTCGTTCGACCCGTTTCCAAACATCGCTGATGTTGATGAGGTTGTTTTTCAAATTTAAATTATAAATTTGTTTGTTGAACATATTATGATTGATTGCTTTTAACATTTTGTTTCAAACTATTCGCGATTTACTAGGTATATGTTGTGATGAATATAAACGAACAACATTGGATCCTCAGAGTTTTTAACCTGTGCGAGCGAACGTTTACCATTTATGACAGGTAAATGTTGAACCTATTTTTTTTTTAATGACGGTTTTCGTTAACGTAATAATGTTCTTCTATATTTTGCAGTTTACTGTCTTTCACAGGCTTACGGGAGGCCAAAAGGGAGGTCATATGCAATATTAATTACGCATTTGACCTTTGGCTAAGATCGAATAATTATTACGAATACGTTAACACATACATCTATGCCCCCTCCTTTCCAAGTTGTAGAGCCTCTAGATGTACCCCAACAGTCTGGACCTCTTGGTGATTGTGGGGTTTGGGTGTGCATATTTATTGAGAGGTTGATTAAAAACGAACCTCTAAATCAAAATGAAAACACCCAAATAGCAGCTTTAAGAATGCGGCACAGGATGGCTTTAGAATTTTATAAGAACGTTTTGCCGGAAGCTGATTCGATAGATACTAGACAGACGGCCGATGAAGACCTTGAAGATGAAGATGATGACTGAGACATGGTGATGGTACATAAACCTCTACACGATTGATGATGAACGGTGGGTGGTAGGTATATTTATAAAAAACGAAAGAGTTAATTGCCAATTTAGTCCCTGACGTTTGTCAAAAATTGTCACATTCATCCAAATCTTTTTATTTTGTCAATTTAGTCCCTGTGGTTTCAATTTTTTTGTCATTTTAGTCCCTGTGGATGAAAGTGGCAATTTTTAACAAACCACAGGGACTAAAATGACAAAAAAATGAAACCACAGGAACAAATTCCACCCGATATTGGTACACCTATCAATCTAGGTCCTTATATACAACCCCATTTCACATGTATTTTAATAGCATAATGACTAACATTCCTGCTCCCGTAGAGAACACAATTTGGGTAAATCCACATAACCAATCATGTTTTTGGGCTCCAAATGTTCTTGAGTTTTACTACGATGGTGATAGCACATGTTGCTATACAACCTATATGGGGCGTACACCATTAAACAAAGAGTGGTGGGGTGGTATTTTAGGGTACTGTGGAAGCGGATATCTTCAGAAAACGGTAAATACTATGACTGTTACGTTATACGTTATATGAAATGGTAATATTTTTGTGATTTTATTAACATTTATTTACAGCATGTTCGTGCATGGTGCAACAAATTGATGTCGTTAAGGGACATTGAACGACAAAGAAGACCAACAACATGTAGTTATGGTCTTTGGAGTGTTCTTCCCCCTAATTTCTATAGGCTAATTATTGAACAAGATCACCATGCTTATAGCTACGCAAACGGCTCGAGAAGAATATATCCACCTCTTTGGGAAGTTGATATGGTAAAATACTGTTTTTTATATATTTATATCTCTTTATCGTGCTGTATAAAATTGTAACATCCCAACCGATGGCGGAATCATCGAGGTGTCACGTAATGACGATTGTTCAAAAGCTCATGGTACTAAAATGTAAATATTAGATTATTGAATATTGTTTTACAACATATGAAAAATAAATACATGACAACAGAAATAAAGATAATTGATTTATTTAATCTAAGTCCAAAGTTCTATGTGAAGCGTCAAGCAGCTTATCCTGAAACATGCACGAAAATAAATTTTGTCAACATATGATGTTGGTGAGTACTACCTAGCTTTGTACATATAGTATAAGTTTGAAAAGTAGTACAATTCATGTGTCTAGCATCACCAAGGCATTATGTAAACACGCAAGTAACCAAACAAGACAAAGATCAAATGTAAAGTTGATAAGATGAAATTGATAATGAGCACCCTAACACGTGTCAAGTCTAAAAGAGCACCATAACATAAGTTATGTCTAAATGAGCACCGTAACATAAGTTACGTCTATATGTAAAGAGCACCATAAAATAAGTTATGTCTAGATGTATGATTTTGTATGTAAGCTACGTTCATGTTCAAACATAAGCACAAAGATAATCAAGACACGTATATGAATTGTAAATGAATAAAAATGTATGTGTAAATGAATTTGCAAGTTTTGTATACTTGTGCATGAATCACCCCAAAAGTGTGAAAACGAAAAAGGGGATAAGTAATACTCACCTTAGCAAGGTGTTAAGTCTTGTGGGATTGAATAAGTGTGATCCAACGTTGCCATGTATTACCCTATGTATAAGGTAACAAATAAGTCTAAGTCTATCTAGTCTATAAGTATTTTCTAGGGTTTCGAATTGGGGATAAGTATTCGTTTGATTAATAAATTAAACGTTTAATAATTAAGAGAAATTTGATAAATAAATAAAAAAAAGTCTTTTTGTAAATTTTAAATCAAAGATGGTCACAATATAAAGTTTTAAGTGTGAAAATAATTTTTATAAAATAATTTTTTAAAAATAGAATATTTAATCTATTTATTTCAAATTGTCAAAATGTAACTTTTATATCTAAAAATATTAAAATTAAAGAATTTTTAAATTAAAAATTGTATTTCTGTTCTAAATGGATAGAAATAATTTATATAAAATTTTGGTGCAAAAATATTGTAAAATGAATTTATTATGATTTATTTATGATTAAAACTAACAAAAATTGATTAAAAATATTAAATAAACGATTTTTCTGAAATAAAAATTATTTCAGAAATATTTATTGATTTATAAACTTAGAATAATTTTTGTGGAAATTTATATAATCGTTTTGATATTTTTATAGAATTTTATAAATAAATTAGAATAAACTTGTAATATTTATTATATATAATAAATAAAAGATTTTTGAAAAACTAAAAATTGTTTAATAAACTTAACCATTTGAATTGCATAAAATAAATTTTATAGGATTTATAAAGTTGTTTTGGTATTTAAAAAAATCATTCTAAAAGGCTATAACAATAATGTATATAAGAAAGGGTTTTGAAAAGAAAGGAAAAAAATATATACTGGGTGTGGGAATCGAACCAGTGACCTGACCCGTCCCCAAGTTTTAACAACACCTTGAAACCATCTGATCTATATCAGATTTTGTGATTTGTTTAGTTTCGAAATGTATTTAACTGATAATGTACGCGAGTCATCTTCCCCATTTAAACCTTAAGAACCCTAGCTTATCAATAAAACGATTTAACAAGCAATAGCCTCTGATATGATGGGGCTATTGTTTGTGGGTATCCGATGAACAAAACCCATCAAAGAAACATAACTTACAATAATGAAATCGCGTTTGAATGTCCGGTCAAACGAATGGTCAAACACGAACGATAGATACTTGTACAAAGGTTGTTAACAGAAATTGAAGGTGAGGGAAGTATTAGTGGCGAGTATAGGCTGAGGAGGTGGGTTCAATTTATAGTGGATTCGTCAAAAAGGAAGGTCTTGATTGTTTGACCCGATGATGGTCAATGCCGAGTCAAAAAAGGAAGAATGGAGTTGTTTGCTCGGTAATTAAGGGATGAGGAGAAATTTCTGGTCAAACCTATTAAGTTTAATTTGCTTAATTGTTTCCATTTCAGCTTCAAAAAAAAAATCAACCAAATTCTGTTTGGTTTGGTGCGTTCGAACAGCAGCAGAGGGAGAAGGGAAGGAAACAGCTGGGTTGAAGGGCATGTTTGGATAAACTTATTTGAGGCAAAAAGGACTTTTTGTTAAAAGGACTTATTAACTTATGACTTTTTAAAAAAGAGTTTTTAAAAAAGTGTTTGGATTAGCTTATGTGGTGAGGAAAAACAATAAGTTGATAAGTTAGTTTGTAAAAAAGTGTTTGGTTTAACTTATTTAGGTAAAATGACAAAAAAGGGTATAAGGGGGGAAGGTGTAAGGATATAATAAGGGCATGTAGGTAAATAACCATCAATAAGTTATAAGGAGTTTCAAAAAGTCACTCCTCCCTTACTTTTTCAAAACAACTCATCATAGGCTTATAAAAAGTTAAAACAAAAAGTCCTTTTCCTTTTGCCAAACACTTTTTGTAACTTATTAACTTTTTGGAAAAGTTATAAGTTATAAGGAGGTGGAAATAAGGAGAGCCAAACATGCTCGAAGTGTGTATATATATATTGTGAGTTGGGATTAAATCAGGAATGAGCCGTAGCTCGGTTGGTGTTGGTGTGCGTGTTTTGTGCTTGACCCGGTCGTTAACCCGGGTTCGAGCCACATCAGAGGCAAAATGTTTTTTTTTTTAAACAGAGAAGAGGGAGAGGGATCGTGGGCCATCAGTTGGGCCAGTATTGTGGGCTCAGTTCTGGGCCTTGGGCTCATGTGATGGGGTGGTGGTTTGGGTTGTGGTTAGTATGGTTTGTTTTGGACTATGGTTATGCTAATAAACTTTATAAATAAAAGCCTCACACCCCTTTTTATTTTTTTTTTATTAATCTAAAAAAAAAAAAATTTATATTCATTATTATTATTATTATATGCAAAAATAAAAAAAATAGAATAAAAAGAAAAGTGACGGATGTCACAGCATCCCCTACTTTTAGAAACTTCGTCCCGAAGATATTAGAAACATAGGGTTATGGATGTTTGGGTAAAAATTAAGATAACTGTGGTTTGGAAAATTCGAATGATTTTGATAGGTGTGAGTTAAGGATTTGGATTAGGTTCGTCTCAAATAGTAAGGATAATAAGAATCTAGTAAAACACTAAACTTCAAGTTTTAGGAATCCTAAAATAAATGTATGAGTTGATTGACTATAAAAAGACCAAATGAACTACCAAGTAAGTAGAGTTTGTTCCTGGTTCGACTTCCAGTCTCACTTTCGATGCATCATTAGTGTTTATATATAGGGTGTACCGCAGCTAACCCACCACACCTTTGATACATCGAAAACGTACTTGACGTCTACCAAGAACTCTAATAGAATTTCACACCACCTTAATGTACTTGTAAATTCATGATTACGTTCCGGACCAAAATCATTAATTTACCTTACATTAGGGTTTTATGTCCTTCTATGATCCTAATCTAACACACATTAAAGCAAATAAGTTCCACAAGAAGATGACACAACAAACACGTTGGGTTACAATGAGACGTTATCAATGAAATGAGGCTATGTAATAATGAGGTCAATTGCTTTGGTTTGCAACGACTTGCAAGCATATCAAGATTTACGTATGGGCTACCATTCACCCGAGGAGCCCTTTAAGAGAAATGTTTGTCTGAGTTGAGTGGATAATGTAGTAATTGTCTTTCATAGATCAACATACAAATTGATAATGCACACATGCAAGCAAGTTTATAAGTACGGCAACCATTAAGTATAAGTGTTATTTTAGTGGCCTATAGAAATAGTTTACGAGTATCATGAATAATTAAATGTTCAATGGATAGTCAAATTAAGGGAAAAAAATCAAGTTTCATATAACAAACAATGATGTTTTTAGAAAAGCTCTGTAGGATCAAGTATCAAGTTTTTAGTAGTTTGATTTTCATGGAAATCAAGTCCAAATGTTTCAAATAAATGTAAGGTAGAGTCTTTAAACTTCTATGATTAAAATAAATGTATCCAAATATGATAAATTTCCAACCTGTGTTCGTACACAATAGTATGCAAGGAATTTCTAGATGTTATACGCTTATGAGTACGACACAATTGGGTACAAAATGATAATAGGGTTAAGAAAATGAAAACACAAGCGTTGAATTCTCGAGTCTTAAGAAGATTCCATCTATGGCTTAGCCAGTGGGATTAGCGTCACCCTGACCGTTTGCTTCGTTGATATTGATATTGAAAACTCGTCCATGTGCCACATTATTCAATTCAGGGCATCGAGGTCGCATGTGGTTAGGGTCTCCACAATTATAACATGCCCGGCCGTTAGTAATCGGCAGTGGTTCCTGGGCAGCTGTTTGATGATTATCTTGTGTCCTAACCGTTACACGACAAGTAGTGACAAAGTGTCCAAACCTTCCACATCTAGTGCATTGACGACATGGAAGATTTGCAGGGTGATGATACTTGCAAGTGTTGCATTGAGGATGGATTCCCGTGTAGGCTTTCTTGACAGGGGGTTGAGTCACATGATCCACAACAGCCTGGTTCTGATTATCGCCCATTCGTTTCTTAGAGTTCGAAGCAGTAGTGGCGGCCTTTGCTAAAACAGTCTTAGATGGTTCAACAACATGGGTGGTTTTCTCAATAGACGTCTTGGTGCCCTTCCTAACCAAGTTTCCTTTCCTTACGTTTTTGTCTGTTAAAGTGGCTGCAAGCTGGATGGCTTCTTCCACCATAGTAGATTTGCTTCCAGTGACTACGTCTTGTATCAGGTCAGGTAATCCCTCGATATATTTCTCGATTGCTCGAGAGACCGGGGTGACCATGTGTGGAACCAATATGCTAAGTTCATGATATCGAGTATTATACGCAAGATTCTCACCACTGTCTTGTTTGAGCTCACGAAACTCATCCTCCAGTTTCCTGATTTCGTTCCTAGGGCAGAATTTGGCGATCATTAGTTCCTTAACCTCAGCGTAAGACAAAGATAATGCAACATAGGCTCCTCGATTGCGCTTTTCGCCATTCCACCAGGTTAGCGCCCCCTTTTGAAGGACACTAGTAGCATAGCGAACGCAGAGTTCATCAGGACACTCGCTGTTCACAAAGGTGCTCTCCATACTTTCAAACCATTGGAGGAGGCCAGTAGCACCCTCCTCACCAGTAAAATTTGTGGGGTTGCAAGAGTTAAAGTGTTTGAAAGTGCACCGAAATTGAGTCGCACCCCCTGTGTTGGCACTGTTACTATTCTGGGTTATCTCACTGACAAGGTTTGGGATCACTGCAGCAATTTGCTCAGCGACTAAAGATGCGAGGCGATGATCAGAACATTGTCCAGGAGCACGAACAGTGCGTTGGCTGGCATCACGGAGCATGCGGCGAGCAGACATCTATGAGGCAGTCAATGAATAATCATGAGATTAGAAAATGTAAGTGTATAACCGTACAGATGATTATGAAAGTATGAGTTTGTAAGCAATATATGGAAATCATGAAATACAAAATATTGTATATGAAACGAGAGAGTATTATTGAAAAACTTGCATAAAATGCTTGGAGTGCCCTTGTCTAGCTGTAAAGCCCAACAAGAACGTTGACCTTTCAAAGGAATTGAACCCAATGGTGATCAAAGAAGACATGCTTTAGCCTATAAGTGGACACTCACTCCAGGAATCCCCAGGTAAGCATAACAGGTCCGTTATTGGATTTATGCGCTATGCTTGCCTATGCCAGAAAACCCAGTGTACAGGCATCCACCCTTCCAGATTGCACGTGTTCCCATCACACTCATTAAAGCTCAACAACTTTGAAGGAGCAAAAATAAGGGTAGGAATCATGCCTAAGAGTGTCTTCATGAAAGGTACTGCTCCCGCTCCATGATGATGTAGACTTTCCACTCCTTGTAGGACACCATCTCTATGCACCAGGATGAAAGATGAGGAGAAATGGAGAAGAAGGGAAAGATAGAGGAAGGAAAGTAGAGGGAAATGAGGGGTAGGGTAATTTAGGAAATATAATGCATGAAAGTTAAAGTTCGGTTATAGTCTAGGCCTATTTCATCTAATAACCTAGTTCCCTACAACCATGGCTCTGATACCAATCTGTAACACCCTAACTGATGGCGGAATCATCGAGGTGTCACGTAATGACGATTATTCAAAAGCTCATGGTACTAAAATGTAAATATTAGATTATTGAATATTGTTTTACAACATATGAAAAATAAATACATGACAACAGAAATAAAGATAATTGATTTATTTAATCTAAGTCCAAAGTTCTATGTGAAGCGTCAAGCAGCTTATCCTGAAACATGCACGAAAATAAATTTTGTCAACATATGATGTTGGTGAGTACTACCTAGCTTTGTACATATAGTATAAGTTTGAAAAGTAGTACAATTCATGTGTCTAGCATCACCAAGGCATTATGTAAACACGCAAGTAACCAAACAAGACAAAGATCAAATGTAAAGTTGATAAGATGAAATTGATAATGAGCACCCCTAACACGTGTCAAGTCTAAAAGAGCACCATAACATAAGTTATGTCTAAATGAGCACCGTAACATAAGTTACGTCTATATGTAAAGAGCACCATAAAATAAGTTATGTCTAGATGTATGATTTTGTATGTAAGTTACGTTCATGTTCAAACATAAGCACAAAGATAATCAAGACACGTATATGAATTGTAAATGAATAAAAATGTATGTGTAAATGAATTTGCAAGTTTTGTATACTTGTGCATGAATCACCCCAAAAGTGTGAAAACGAAAAAGGGGATAAGTAATACTCACCTTAGCAAGGTGTTAAGTCTTGTGGGATTGAATAAGTGTGATCCAACGTTGCCAAGTATTACCCTATGTATAAGGTAACAAATAAGTCTAAGTCTATCTAGTCTATAAGTATTTTCTAGGGTTTCGAATTGGGGATAAGTATTCGTTTGATTAATAAATTAAACGTTTAATAAATAAGAGAAATTTGATAAATAAATAAACAAAAGTCTTTTTGTAAATTTTAAATCAAAGATGGTCACAATATAAAGTTTTAAGTGTGAAAATAATTTTAATAAAATTATTTTCTTAAAAATAGAATATTTAATATATTTATTTCAAATTGTCAAAATGTAACTTTAATATCTAAAAATATTAAAATTAAAGAATTTTTAAATTAAAAATTGTATTTCTGTTCTAAATGGATAGAAATAATTTATATAAAATTTTGGTGCAAAAATATTGTAAAATGAATTTATTATGATTTATTTATGATTAAAACTAACAAAAATTGATTAAAAATATTAAATAAACGATTTTTCTGAAATAAAAATTATTTCAGAAATATTTATTGATTTATAAACTTAGAATAATTTTTGTGGAAATTTATATAATCGTTTTGATATTTTTATAGAATTTTATAAATAAATTAGAATAAACTTGTAATATTTATTATATATAATAAATAAAAGATTTTTGAAAAACTAAAAATTGTTTAATAAACTTAACCATTTGAATTGCATAAAATAAATTTTATAGTATTTATAAAGTTGTTTTGGTATTTAAAAAAATCATTCTAAAAGGCTATAACAATAATGTATATAAGAAAAGGGTTTTGAAAAGAAAGGAAAAAAATATATACTGGGTGTGGGAATCGAACCAGTGACCTGACCCGTCCCCAAGTTTTAACAACACCTTGAAACCATCTGATCTATATCAGATTTTGTGATTTGTTTAGTTTCGAAATGTATTTAACTGATAATGTACGCGAGTCATATTCCCCATTTAAACCTTAAGAACCCTAGCTTATCAATAAAACGATTTAACAAGCAATAGCCCCTGATATGATGGGGCTATTGTTTGTGGGTATCCGATGAACAAAACCCATCAAAGAAACATAACTTACAATAATGAAATCGCGTTTGAATGTCCGGTCATGAATGGTCAAACACGAACGATAGATACTTGTACATAGGTTGTTAACAGAAATTGAAGGTGAGGGAAGTATTAGTGGCGAGTATAGGCTGAGGAGGTGGGTTCAATTTATAGTGGATTCGTCAAAAAGGAAGGTCTTGATTGTTTGACCCGATGATGGTCAATGCCGAGTCAAAAAAGGAAGAATGAAATAAAAAGATTATATTCATTATTATTATTATTATATACAAAAATAAAAAAAATAGAATAAAAAGAAAAGTGACGGATGTCACAAAAATCTACATTTCGTTTTGGACTGTAATTTTCAGGTATATATACCAGCCTCGATAGACGATGAAAACTGGTTTGTTCTACAAGTTGACATGAAATTACTACAAGTAACAGTGTATTTCCCAAATAACTGTAGTCCCATAGATTGCGGTGATACTTTTTGCATTCATAGAAAAATTCTTCAAATTCTTATAGAATTTGAATCTGCTTTCGTATGGTTTCTGGGGGCTATAACGTACTGGCAAAAGTCTGGTAGAAACGAAGTTGAATCATTACAATTTTGGGGGGATGTTGTCTGGCCTGTCACCAATAGTCGCATTGGTCGACATTCAGGGGTAATTGTTTGTATGTTGCTGAGAAATCTTGTTCAAAACATGTCATTGACTTGGAGAGAAAGCAGCCTACATGATGCTTGCATGAGATTCAGACGTTTCATGGCAGATGAAATTTATGCTGGTCGTTTTGCACTGTCAAATATTTAAATCTTTACCTACCTAGTTTATGTATTGATGTAAAACTTGATATATCGAAGTTATTTGTAATTTTATGTTATAAATATTGTTAAGTAAATAAATTAAAGTAAATAGCACCACTAAAACTCAGCAAGGTTAACAGTCGAACAAGTATTATGAATTACATATTCTTCAAAGTCATCTGCTTCAACGAAAGTGGGGGACGGTGTTTGATGATGATTTTCTTTCTTTGAACCACGCGTGGCAGATTTTGATCGTGAGGCGACAGGAGCTGAACATCGGTCACGTTGATGACCGTAAGTTTTACAACGACTGCAATATACAGGCGTAGGTTCCTCGCCTCTCGATAAATTCGTTTATTTTCACGAGGACGTCCCGAGTGTCGTTTTGTGATATGTGGTGGTTGTAGAGGAATCAAATACTCTGGCGTCTCCCATTCAGACCTGTGGGGTAAAGGATAAATGGCCTATTCATATGTTGTTTTATATAACTGGTTGCTATACCAAGGTGATGTATAATGATTGTAGTCCTTTTCCTTCAATAATTTTGATACTGCAATCATGTGGCCACATGGGAAACCAAATATCTGGGGAACACAACAACTGCATGTTTCATTAGACAGATCAACAAAACCATTTTTGTCACCGTCTAGAACTTGAAAAGTGTTAACCCCAACGCCATAAGCCTTCCACGTTCTAGACCCTTCAATCTTTTTAATAATTTTTTGTACCGCGAAAGGAGTCAGTACGTGTTTATTTTGAATAGCCTCATTTCGGCGTTCGTAATACCATTGTTGAAGTTTTTGTCTAAAAAATTCAACCAAATGGGTGATTGGAACTTTTCGTTCGTCCTTAGATAAGGCGTTCATTGACTCTGCACTATTAGATGTCATATAATGATATCGTTTTCCCGAACAGTGTGCTCTTGACCACTTATGAAAACCGATACTCAATAGAGTATTCCTAACCCGTGGTAGGGCTGCACACAGTGCGTTGAAACTTTCTTCAAAATCAGACACCCGGTAAGCTTTACAAGTGTTCCACCACAGTGTCTCTAAATCCTTCTTTCTGCTTTTTGGTAACTTTAAGTTCACCATCAAATGTCGACAACACAACCCGTCAAAGGCATTAGGAAAAACCGTCCGAACTGCCAAATCTATTGAGTTGGCTCTGTCAGATATGATCGCCAAATCCGGGTGCTCACCGATACACTCTTTAAGTTTCGATAAGAACCACGTCCAACTCTCACCGTCCTCGGATTTGCCGATACCATATCCAACGGGTAAAATTTGGTTGTTACCATCCATGCCAACAGCAAGGAACAACGTTCCCTTAAACTCACCTTTTAAGTGTGCCGCGTCTATAATAATGACCGTTCTTAAAGACAGAAGAAAACTCCGAATCTATTTAATAAAATGAAAAATAGATAAATTTTAGACTTCAGTAAACCAAAACAACAATAATTTATTTAAGTTGGTATAAAAATAGGTAAAAATATTTTACTGACCGTTGCACCAATGGCAATAAAAAGCATTTCAAAACGATTGTCTTCATCAGTTCTAATCTCAGTAACAATCCCTGGATTTGCATTTCGCAAATTATAGCAGTAGAATGGAAGCTTAGAAAACGATTGTTTGCTACTTCCTTGCAAAAGCTCAAGTGCATGACACTTCCCCCGCCATGCTTGAGTATATGATATATCAACCTTAAATCTTTCTCGAAAATCTTGTACTATTTCGTTTCCACGATAAACACGTCTAGTATCTCGTAATTGGTGCTTCAGTATGCTACCAATTACTTGTGGGTTAGCTTGACGAAGATGGGGATGTGTTTGAGTTTTAGAACATGTGTGGTTGTTAAAAAATGTAACATAAAACGTGCCTGAAGTTGGGACAGAACGTGACCTAAATTGCCAATCACGATCATCAACTACACATGAAATTTCGTACCTCGTTTTAGATGACCTGTCGACTTTATAGGAAAAACGTTCAGACAAACAAAAATTTCCTAACTGCAATTTCAATTCATCTTTGTTACGAAATACAGAACCTTCAGAAAAACTGAAGAGGTTTTGGTTATCTCTGAAAACAATTCAGGACTTGGCTTTCCATAAAATTCTTCTTTTTCAGCTTTCTCATCATCGAAATTTCCAAAACACCCATATGGTGTGTAATGATCAAAATTTTCTAAAGACACATTTAGATCAGGGACTTTTGAATCATTTGAAGGTACGTCATTTAAATGAGCATTACTAGACGAACCCACACCTGGTTCATCTACAACATACAACTTCAATACTTCATGGGGGTTTTGCAAAGCAACTTTAAAAAGAAAAGATACATCACGATCATTAAAAATGTCGATTGCATCATCGAAAGCTGACATTTTATAAGATAACCTTGTAATGTTTGGAATCTCACACACATCGGAAACTACATTTAAAAAACTAAGATACGAGATATTTGCATCAATTTCAAAACCACGTCTTTTACAGCTACTATCAACAACGTATTCCATTCGACCGTTGACAACTTCCCACCTGCCTCCACTATAGATTATAAAACTAACCATTTTTAACAACACAACTTTTTTTAACACTTTGAAAGAAAAATAAGGAATCCAAGAAAAAATTCAAACTAAATTGTTACAAAATTTACTAATTTTATAACAAACGGTTCGTCATCGACGTCACATCACCGAAAACGTCTTCGGCAATGTACGACGTCCGGCACCGAGTCAGTGCAGAAACAGTACAAAGACGGTACCGGAAGCCGTCTTTTTCGTACCCGCTGACGTCTCAGGAGACGGTTGACAACTTTTAAAAGACGTCACCGGAGACGGCTTTTCAGACATGAAACGGCTCAGGAGCCGTCTCCGGTGGGATCGGGTATGTTATTTTATTATAAGCCGAGCCGAAGACGGCTTCAATTGAGCCGTTGGTGAGCCGTCTCAGGGACCCCACCGGAGACGGCTTTGCGGCCCTGACAGGTCTCAAGGCGCCACGGGAGACGGGTGGCAGACATCGGGATCGTAACCGCCACGTGTTGGGTTCCTACTGGTTGGAAACCAAAGGCTCTCAGAAGACGGTTCAGCCCTTTTGGAAACCGTGACCGGTCTCTCCAAAGAGCCGGGAGAGGGCTATTTATGCAAAACGCACGGTCAACGGGCTATTTTGGCAATTTTCCCAAACAAATATGCATTGAAATTCAGACCAAAATATAAAATAAAATAAATATGTTTAAACCCTATATTCGAAACCAAGATGAAAATTTGAAATTATGAACTTTACAAACTAAATACGATCTAATCCATTTACATATCAAATGTAATTTGTATTGCAAGCAAATAACAAACTAAATCGAATATATTCCTCAAAATCAAAACAAATCTGAATCGACATCTACCTTTCATCAGAGACCAGAAAACCGTAGGTCAGGGTCAGATACCATTGTAGCGTGTGTCATAGAGATGATGAGATCGAGAAAAACATAAAGTGAAAATTAGTGTTTGGGGTGGGGTGAAAGATAGAAGCGAGATTGAAAATGAATTCTGATTTGAAGAGAGGATAGAAACGAGATTGAAAAGTTAGGGTTTGTGAGGAAAATAAGGAAAATAGTGTGTAAGGGAAGGTGGGTGAATAATGAGCGGGAAAACCGTATTAAGAAGCTCCCAGCATGTGACACGTGTCACACAAAAGGTTTCATTTATATATTATAGTAGATATCCATTCAAATGTTTATTAACATTACCATCCAACCGTGTTGACACACTACTTGAAAAAATGCCTTTCTTGACACACATTGTGTGTTTAGAAAGAGGCCTGATGACAAGAAAAGTATGTCAAGGAAGGCGGTGTCATAAATTTAACATGACACATTTTAGTGTGTCATCTGTTTATGATACACATTTATAGCAGTATTTGTTGACATGCATTATGACACTTTTTATTGACACACATTTTTATGACAGTTTTTATTGACATTTTAACGACACATCTTATGACAGAATTTTATGACGTATATTTTGCATGTCATAATTTATTAATCTAAAAAAATTCCTTTAAAATTACAAGTTTACCCTCCCGGATTTATACCCATTTTATTATATGCAAAATCATTAGCAAGCCAATAACTAAAACATCATTTCATTATATAATACATATTTATCAAATTACAAACCAATCCGAGACAAACGTTTAAATTTTACAAAAATATTGCATCGACAATACATTGCCTTCATCACTTGAAAATAAATGTCGCGGCGTAGCTTAACCATTCTTCACGAATGACATCCATGTCCTCATCCGCTCTTCCCCCAACCCGAGACAACAATAAAATTAATAAATTAGTCAAGGCCGGCCAATTATTTTACACCTCTAAAGCCACAACGTTATGATTAAACAAACCAAGATTACTTTGACACCTCTAAAGATAAACGAACTCCCCGCGTGCCCCCCTACTGTCTCTGTGATTTGGCATCTTATTTTCATACAGTCAAGGAATCAAACTACATTAGTTTATAAAGGTGTGCATAAGTTGACCATGGTGCAAATAATAGAAGAAAACAAGTGACATATTATTTGAGCATCAATGAATTATGTGTGTTTTAACTGTTATTTCTAATCATATGTGACAAAACCGAACACTGCAGTAAAACCGAACAGTTCACATTAATCATCAAAAACGGCTAACACCCAAGTCTAAACACATGTGAAAATCTTGGTAAAGGAAAATACAACATATGTGACAATATCACTGTATCACTTACAGGAAATTGGGAGAATTCAACATCAAAACTCGTGATCATGCCATCTATCACGACATCCCACCTCACACCCATGTTTACAAATGGTCAGCCATTGTCGTTCTCAACAAATTTCATCAAATGCAGCTCCTACATCGGTGCATCCAATTTCAATCCATTGTAAACCACGAAAAACGGGCTTTTTCAGAATTACCTGATATTTAAGTCGGGTAGGATCAAAATAAACTTTTTTCCGGTTCTTCAGCCTTCTTAGTCTCTCCTCCTGCAAAATCAAGCATGTATTGATCATGTAGGCTAAGAAAGCAGCTTATTATTGTCTTGCATAACATGTTAGACGCATCACTGATATGAAATGTCCAAATTGATGACAAATAGACAAATATACAATGACCACAAGACAACCCAAACTGTAAGATTGAGATTTCAAGCTCAGCATCATGGGAAGCAAACATGGAATCATGGATCTAATTTACTCATTTCACTTTACTATTTGACATTTTTCCTTTTTTGTTTGTTTCACTTTGTTAACCATTAAAACTAAATTTATAAATAACTAAAGTAAAAGGTAATGAAAAAAAAAGCATCAAACAAATTACAATACGAGTTGTTCTTACGCCGCTAGCCTTAAAATTTCAAAATGACCGGTTTCTCTCTGAATGCGTCTCAACCTGAACTCATTTTGACATGTTAATATGTTACCCAACCTGCCCATGTTACCACCTCTACTATTTGTGAGTCATAATAAATTTCTAAAAGTGTAAACTTGACCAGTAGGCTTTTGGCTGAACAGTATCAAGTGTGACCCCTACCAACTAAGAGCTTGTGGGTTCAAGTCCCAGCTAGGAGTAGGACTAATGTGTGTCTATGTGTAAGAGGAAGTATTTTATGCTCAAACGTATACAAAAAGAATAAGAAACATATTAATACTAATTACTATAATATGTAAACTTTCCTGAAAGGGCCTACATAAAGGAGTGCCTATATTGATGAACACATCTATTTGATATAAACTTAACATGTTACCATTTCGTATCTTTACACATTGTGCCACCATGAATCATGTTAAGATAGAGTCGCTTTACGTCTCAATCTTGATTGAAAAATGTAAAAATGTTAATAATATCTTAGTTAATATTTTGAAGGGTAAGCCTTCTTCAGAACTAGAAGCTGGATAAGTGCATGGTTGAAGAGAACATGGAGACACCTATGACATTAATGGTTACCAAGGTCTGTTAGAATTTTGAATCATTTTAACAATTATCTCATCCTTTTGTAGATCAAATTGCATTTAAGTTTGCATTCAGTATGTGGTTATCAAATGTACATAATCACCATGTATAGTCAAAGCATCTGTCACAAGCAAAAAGTTTGTTGAGATTTAATAGAGAGAGAGTTTACAGAAACATGCTATATTATAATTAAATCATCCAAATACAAATGAAGGGATTCTTCCCTATTTATAGTTCACGAAAGGGTGTGTCTCCCTTTGTTAACCGACACAACTGTTCGGTGGTAACTACCTATAACCGACATGTAACTAACATAATATCTAACTTAGGATAAAACAAATATTATGTCCAACATTCTCCCCCCTAATTTTGATTTATCCTTTCTTGCTCCATAGTAGGGTTGATCTCTTCTTCATGCATGTGAATGGAGTCTTTCTTGTTCTTTGCTTTCTTCGTGCTTCATAGTAGCCATAACTTTCTTCATCGTTGTTGTTGACATCTTATCTTATTAAATTTCACTTGCAATGTTGTCAACCGATGTTATTGCTTCTTTCCCAATTTCTTTCTTGCTTGTTACTTGCTTTAACTTTGCTAAGTTCCTTAATGCTTTGAAGCAAAGGTCTTCTTTCTTGATTTGCTACACAGGTCGAACTTGCCACGAAGGTCTAACTTGCCACAGAGGTCTAACTTTTCTTGATATACTCAACGAGTCATGAAGTCTCGGAGTCACTTGCTATTTCTCAACGAACCAAAAGTTCAGAGTCACTTGCTATACTCGACGATCCACGAATTAATGGTCGGAGTTACTTGCTATATACTCAACGAATAGAATTCAGAGTTGACTTGCTAATTATTTTCTCGACAAACCACAACGGGTTCGGAGTATCTTGCTATACGAATCGTTTATGATTCGACTTTGACTTGCTATGTGAAATTTTTAATGATTTTGACTTTAAAAAAAATCAAAAACTTATTTCATTTTTATTTTCCTTCAACAAAATCCAAAAATATTCCACAAGATAATATTACGACAAAAGTCGATTTCTTTTTTCTTAATCGTTGACTTCCTTTTTTTTAACTTTTATTTGACTTCTGAAAGTCAAAAAAACTTTGATAAACTTTCTGTTTGACTTTAAAAGTCAACCCTTCTTCTTGCTTTTCTTTCCCACGAAACTGCAACACTTTCCTCCCTTTTTGTGCCCCTTTTATTTTTCTTTCTAACTTTTGATAAATCTATTGGTCTTTGACTTTTTAAAAGTCAAAACCTTCCTACTAAACTTTCTGCCACTACGACTTCTTTATAATTGTGTTTGACTTTTTAAAGTCAAAACTTTCTTACGAAAGTTTCTGCAACATAAACAATCTTGCCCTTTTTTTCCCTTTTTCTTTCTTATGAAACGATGTGTATTAATCTGACTTCGTTTCAACACTGATTTGATTTCTTTTATCAAATCACACTTAAATCCGCTTTCCTCTTTTATCGAATACTCATTTGAAACAAACTCGTTTGTTTCAGGATTTTTTTTGTTCTTGATTCTTAATCCACTGATCAAATAGTTGAATGATTGTATCTAATCAAATAGTTTTGTTGATGTCTCGAATTTAAAAAAACACAGAAATGTTTTTCATTTTCTTAAAAATAATTTTTTTTGGCGGGAAAACTTTGTTCTAAACCGAAACAGGGGATAACCAAAAATGGTTTGATTTTGATTGGATTAAGAATTTCTTGTATACGATTCTTTCTAAGCAATAAAGGGATGGGATATAAACGTCAAACCGTAACATTTGATCTTTCTTCTTCGTATTCTGTCTTGCCGGAACTTCGCCGGATCTTCGCCGGAGTCGTTCTTCCGGTGATGTTCTTTCTCTTTTATGGTTATAATCTTCAAATAACAATCTTCCTTATCGTCTGGATTGGAAAAAACGTTCTGTGAATTGATATGAAACGATTCTTGGGCAGTTTCTGTTTTCATTCGAAAACAGGGGATGAAACCTTTCGGTGATTCTCTCTTCTTTCATTGTTATGGATCGATGATACCAAGGCTCTGATGCCATGTTGAGATTTAATAGAGAGAGAGTTTACAGAAACTATAAGGAATACATTTCCTAATTGACTAAGTCAAGGCTGTTAACTAATCTCAAGGAGAGAATCATGCCTCAATCATTGTATTCAACCCTTTCTTTATTTATATGCATAATTTCCTCTTGTATAGTTATTAGCACCTTTAGTTTCTGTGTATAAATATCATTGTAAACTTCAGCAAATCATATACAATTTCACAGATTCATATGGTATCAGAGCTTGCAAAGCTCCTCTGAGCCAAAAAAAAAAATCGATCTACACCTCTGTTCCTATTCCTGTCAACAACTATGGCATAAACCAAAATCATTGAAATCACAACACACACTCACTTTCCAATCAAACTCACCTCTCATAACTTTCCCACTTGGAGAAAACAAGTCATATCCACGTTAATAGGCTTCGATCTTGATCAATATGTTGATGGTCCTACCGAACCACCACCAAAAATTCTGCAAGATAAACCAAACCCGGTCTATCGCATCTGGTACCGACAAGACCAAATCCTTCTCGGAGCTCTTCTCGGAAGCTGTGCGGAAACCATTCAGCCCATTGTCACTTCTGCAACCACCTCTCGGCAGATTTTCCAGCGTCTGACTGACTGCTTTGCTGGAGAATCAAGATCCCGCATCATCTCTCTCAAGGCAAGACTCTCCAAGAACCCTCAAGGTACAAAACCGGTGGCCGAATATCTTCACGAGATGAAGGCTATCGCTGATGAACTTGCTCTGGCGCAACGCCCGGTTGATGATGAAGACCTCATCGTTCACATCACCAATCAATTAAATGACGACTACAGGAACCTTGCTGCTGCACTAAAAACCCGGCCCTCACCAATCACCTTCTCGGAGTTGTTTGCTCAGCTTGTAGATCATGAAAGGTGGCTTAAAGAAACTGCCCAGCCAACTTCACAGCCGCCTCTTATTTCTACTGTTAACAGCACCACCGGACAACCTAATCGTTTTCAGAATCGGGTCTCCAATGAGTCTCGCTATCAGACCAGGCCCAACCAGTCTGGGCCCAAGAACAATCGTGGGCCTTATCCAAATAATGGTCCTAGTAATGGTTCAAATAATGGACGTTTTAATCGTAATAATGTTTTTTGTCAATATTGTAATATTCCAGGGCATGATACCAAGGATTGCAGGAAGCTTGCTCGTTTTTTTGCAAAGCAACAACATTGTGGTCGCCAAGCCATCTTCAAATCCGCAAGTTAACTCTTCTATGGCAAGCTCTTCATCCTCACTCATGTTTGACTCCGGTGCCTCTGACCATGCCGCACCCGACCACACTATCATGTACAACCTCTCCGAATACGGGGGGCCCGATGAGATCGTTCTAGGAAATGGTAATACTCTTCCCATCTCTCATATTGGTCCATCCTCTATTCCCACCCCGTCTCGCTCTTTAAAACTAAATAATATTTTGCTTGTTCCTAAACTTCGCAATTATCTTATTTCGGTTGCCAAGCTTTGCAAAACTAATCAAGTCTTTGTTGAATTTTTTCCTTTTCATTTTGTGGTTAAGGATCTTCGCACGGGGGCGCACCTAATGCGGGGAGTGAACATTAACGATGTTTACTATGCTACATCCACTACTCATCCATCTCTCAAGCAAGTCAACTCAAGCACCAAGACACCTACCTCTCTCCTTTCGTGGCATCACAAATTTGGACACCCGACAATTCAAGTCCTAAAACGCCTACTAAATAAATTAGGATTTGCTTATAATAATATGTCCAATACTTTATTTCATTGTGATGCATGCTCTTTAAATAAAAGTCATAAATTACCATTTGGTGAAAACTCCTTTACCGCATCCAAACCTCTTGACCTTGTTTACTCGGACGTTTGGGGCCAGTTCAAACCTCTAATGATGGCTTCTCATACTATGTAATCTTTGTCGACTTCTACTCTAAATATACTTGGCTATATCCTATTAAAAGAAATCCGACGTTTCCATATTATTTCCACAATTTAAAACACTAGTTGAAAATTTTTTTCGCACACCACTAGTGTCACTTTTTTTCGGACAATGGAGGGGAGTATATCGGCCTTGCCTCATATCTTCAACAAAATGGTATTTCCCATTTTACCTCTCCTCCACACACTCCGGAACAAAATGGAGTCGCGGAACGTCGTCATCGACACATTGTTGAAACTGGATTGTCTCTCCTCCATCATGCCAAACTACCTATCACTTTTTGGTCTCACGCCTTCCAAACCGTGGTGCATCTCATAAACCGCCTTCCCACAAAAATCCTAAATTACATGACACCCTTTGAAAAACTTTACAATACACCGCCAACCTACACAAAACTCAAACCTTTTGGTTGCTTGTGTTTTCCATGGCTACGCCCATATGCCAAATCCAAACTCCATCTTCGGTCATCAAAATGCATTTTTCTTGGTTACTCATCCTCCAAGTCCGCCTTTAAATGCTATGATCCTACGTCTCGTCGTTTATACCATTCACGACATGTAGAGTTTGTTGACCATATATTCCCATTTCACACTAAAGATACATCTACTACTTCAATACCCAACGCTGACTCTTTTATTCCCACTGTTTGCAAAAACAAATGTTCTACCATCCCAAAATCAGCTACTCCCACCAATACTTTTTCTCCTCTCTCAACACGTGACTCCACCACCTTGCATCAACCAATAGCCTCTCAATTACCATTAGTATCACCCACAACTTCTTCTAACCATTCTTCTCCATCCCACAGTTCCCATTCCAGCAACACAAACTCTTCTTCACCTACCAACACAACAACCACCACGCCAACCTCGACCCCCGAACCCACCAGCAACCCTACTTCACCTAATACCACAACCACTACATCAGCCTCCACCTCCGAGCCCACCAATGAGCAGTCCCACTCTTCAACTTCCGTACCCCATCAATCCTCCCCTTCCACTTCCTTCACAAACTCCCCCTCATCCGAACACATACCCTCTCAACCTACAGCTTCAACTCGACCAAAGAGAAACCGAAAACCAAATCCCAAATACTTTAACCCCCATACGGTTAACAGTACCACTCTCCATCCCTTACCACCAACTCTTGAACCTACCACTCATACTCAAGCATCCAAGGATCCGCTTTGGCGGGCTGCTATGGACTCTGAGTTCAACGCACTTCTACAAAACCAAACTTGGGAACTTGTTCCTGCTACATCCCATACACCGATTGGCTGCAAATGGGTGTTTCGAATTAAACGACACCCGGACGGGTCAATTGCAAAATACAAAGCTCGCCTTGTGGCGAAAGGGTTTCTTCAACAACATGGCAAGGATTACTTTGACACCTTTAGTCATGTTACCAAACCAATCACCATCAGGACAGTTCTTTCTATTGCACTTAGCAAAAATTGGCCCTTACGTCAATTAGATGTTAATAACGCATTTCTTCATGGAACACTTCATGAAGATGTCTTCATGATTCAGCCACCTGGCTATATGAACCCTCAATTCCCTAATCACATTTGTAGACTCAAAAAATCCTTATACGGATTAAAACAAGCACCCTGTGCTTGGTACATTGAACTTGCCAATTTTCTACTCCGCTTTGGATTTCGTAAATCCCGAGCCGATGCCTCACTTTTCATCTACCAACATCAAGACATCACATGCTATTTCATGGTTTACGTAGATGATATAGTTCTTACAGGCAACAACCACCAATTTCTTGATAAATTCATCAAGGCGTTAAGTTCTAAATTTTCTATAAAAGATCTTGGCATGCTTCATCATTTTTTGGGTGTTGAAGTCATTCCCACACCAAGTGGCCTCTTTCTATCTCAACATCGCTACATCCAAGACATACTACAACAATTCAAAATGGATGGAGCAAAAGATGTTACTACTCCTCTTAGTGCCACCGAACCACTATCCATCTCTGACTCATCTCCTACAGTTGATGCTACACCATATCGAAAACTTGTAGGATCTCTTCAATATCTAGCTTTCACTCGACCAGACATCTCCTTTGCAATTAACAAACTCTCGCAGTTCATGCATCACCCACGCCAAACACATTGGCCAGCTCTTAAACGGGTCCTTCGCTATCTAAAAGGAACTATTCATCATGGTCTTTTTCTAAACCGGAATTCCTCGCTTGATCTCTCGGCCTTCTCGGATTCGGACTGGGGCGGTGTACATGATGCTGGTCGATCTACTACTGCCTACATGCTCTACCTAGGCACAAACATCATTTCATGAATCCACTCGTCAAAAGTCAGTCTCACGATCGTCCACTGAAGCCGAATATAAAGCTTTAGCAAACGCAACTGCAGAAATTACATGGACAAAGAATTTACTGCATGAACTTGGTTTACATCTATCCACAACTCCAACATTGTTCTGCGACAACACCGGTGCCACCTATCTCTGTGCAAATCCTGTCTACCATTCAAGGATGAAACATATCGCACTTGACTATCACTTTGTTAGGGAACAGATTGCAGCTGACCAATTATGAGTTCTTCATATTAGCTCTCAAGATCAATTAGCAGACATGCTCACTAAACCGTTAACCCGAACACCATTCTTACGGAATCGGTCCAAGATTGGCGTATCCGACGGATCCTCCATCTTGCGGGGGCGTATAAGGAATACATTTCCTAATTGACTAAGTCAAGGCTGTTAACTAATCTCAAGGAGAGAATCATGCCTCAATCATTGTATTCAACCCTTTCTTTATTTATATGCATAATTTCCTCTTGTATAGTTATTAGCACCTTTAGTTTCTGTGTATAAATATCATTGTAAACTTCAGCAAATCATATACAATTTCACAGATTCATAGAAACATGCTATATTATTATTAAATCATCCAAATACAAATGAAGGGATTCTTCCCTATTTATAGTTCACGAAAGGGTGTGTCTCCCTTTGTTAACCGACGCAACTGTTCGGTGGTAACTACCTATAACTGACATGTAACTAACATAATATCTAACTTAGGATAAAACAAATATTATGTCCAACAAAGTTTACGTTTACTTCTCAATCATGGATTCGCTGATTGATTTTAGGGCCACCGCCAAGGATGAACACGATCGAAGGTTGATGCAGGACGAGATTGTGTGTGTTATATTTTATTGGTAACAAGCTTAATCAATAAAACTTAATAGCAAAGAAAGTTTCATATTTGGATAACAACTAGTTAGTGACCCTACGCACTGCTGCAGATAAAGCCAAGTTAATTATATAGATGAAACTATAGCATAATTACTAAAGGATTAAGGTCATTGCATGTATAATGCAAAATATATATTCATAAGTTTTCTACACTAGAAATATTAGCATAAGCTCCTAAAAGAAAATGACCCCTTGAATGACTTTGGACTCCGAGTCTATTTACCTAACCTTATAATATTCAAACTTTACGGTGTCCATAGTTTGTAGCTTCCTTGCCATTTCATAAAAACCGCAACTTGGTCGAAAATTCATTTTAATGTTTGGCCTTTCCAGTAGTGTCTTATGATACTCCTACATAAACGGATAAGTAGATGTTGAAAGTTACGGATGGTTGGATTTACTTATTCTTGTATGATCCTATGTCTCAACTATGTGCAACTGTGTGTAACATTTTTTCTATGTTTTTTACAGCCTTTATGAAACCATATTTTAGAGTATGTTCACAACATTTTCAAGTGACTTTTGACCCGTTATAGATCAAAGTTAACTTGTTTCGACCAATTTATAAGTAAATAGTAATTTATATCTTTTACTACTAATCACATGATTGTGCATCTAGACGCATTTATAAGTAAAGGGCAATTTACATCTTTTACTACTAATAACATGATTATACATCTACTACAGTAAGAAAGATGAAAAAGTAAAGTAATGATATTACCGAGAACTCCAGAAGCACCTGGTTTGGGGCTTGCCATCGTTCACGCCTCAAATTGATCAAGATACGCCAAGTACGTGGTAGCTTTTTTGTTCCGGTAAGAATCTGCTTCTAGTGTAATATTATAACTATTACCACTCCCTTGTACCTTGCTTGCACATGATGTGACTGATCATTACTTGTTATCCAAGTAGTCCACTAGTTAATGTTGTCATGCCTAATTATGTATTGCTTAAGATATACAAAAGATATATAGATACAAAAATGCGTACAAATAAATAAACCATCACACATTCACTTGACGGAACGATTAAGATCACTTACTAAATAGTGATAATGAAAATTATTGTTGACAACTCCAAATTGAAATCTCAAAATTGAAGTCTTCACTTTCATTCTGTTCTACCCACCTATTAATCCACAAATTCAACAAAGTGATTAATTAAAACAGAACGTAGCAGCCTCCTATCAAATAATTTAATTTAATTTAATTATGTTAATATTCCAAATCTTAGAAAACAACTTTAAAACGTACATTATTTACTTATTTGGGTCAGGGTCAAAATCGAGTAAAATCTAGCATAACATCACTTAATCTTGGTGATTATGTTAAACGGATTAAATAAGACGCGACTCTTTGAGATAGGATCCATATTGAAACACTATAGGTGCCAATTTCAGTTTTTTTTCTTATATTTTAAACGGTCCAAATATAAATTTATGTAGCAAGGGAATAGGTCAAAAGTAACTTTTTTTTTTTTGGAAAATAAATTTCTTACCAAAGAAACGCCACAAGCGTCCTCAAAACGAGGACCCAAGAGCACCAAACGTCAAACGAGATTACATCAATTCTAGGGGATATTTAAACCAATTGAACCAACTCTTAATTTTCAGTTTAGATCTATGACTGACCCAAAAAAAATACGTTGACTTTATATTTTCTACGACTTCAATTGTGCGCCTGCTTTTACTCGTGAAGATTTTGGCGCTCCCCTCATTCCATATACACCACATAGTTGTATATATGATGCCCCTTAGAATGTTTTTCTGATCTGCGTTCAGCGAAGCTGTGTCCGGGATCATCAGCAGGTCTAGGACGTCGAACAAGTCAAAAGTATTTAAAACATCTAACTTTTTATAAAATGTTAAACAAAGTGCCATAAAATAATATGTTTCAAGCCAAACTTAAACCAGCATGTTACCCAACTTGCTCACGAATAAGATTGCCACCTAAAACATACCTTTTGAACGTAGTCGAGTCGTTACGGGCTAGCGGATACAGCAATGCAGTACTCCATACAAAAGTCTAGCACTTATTTACCGGCTCCTTATTAGAACAATTCTAACACCTTTTTATTTCTTTTAACCATGGAAATAAAATAGACAAAATTACACTTTGTGTTTTTTATGTATGACCAAAATTATGAAACGTGTCCTTTGAAATAAAAAATTTCATTTTATATCCAAATTCATTGTTTTTCTTACAAGTTTTGTCCTTTTATACTAACTCAATTAGTAAACTCGGTTAGTAAACTCAGTTAACTATAATCTAACCAAAGGCAAAATAGTCCATTCACATGCCTTTGACTAAAAAATCCCCACCCGACCTAAATTCCAGACTCTTTAATAGTGTGTTTGATTGGTTAAAGGAATGGAATCACCCATTCCACAATGCATTTCATTTCCTCTAAACCATTCCATCCACCCCCTATATTTTTTCATTCAATCCCTCATTCACCATTTACTAAGAACACCATAACCCACCACCACCACCCACCACCGTTGTCGCCACCACCCACCACCGCCCCGTCGCCACCAACCAACGCCACCCACTACCTTCACCCACCCACCACCGTCGCCACCAACCACCGTCACTCACCCACCACTGCCGCCTCTACCACCTGCCAACAGTGGCGAAGCTTGACCAGAAGGTTCGGGGGGTCGGAAGTCATCGGAGGGTCGGAAGTCACTAGTTTCGGGGGTCGAAACTCTATATTTCCAAAATTTTCTATACGAATACTATATAATCGGAACTTCTGCGCGAAAATTCGGGGGGGGGGGGGGGGGGGGGGCCCCCGCCCGCCCCAACAAAGCTACGCCACTGCCTGCCAACTTGCTCACGAATAAGATTTCCACCTAAAACATACCTTTTGAACTTAGTCGAGTCGTTATGGGCTAGCGGATGCAGCAATGCAATACTCCCTACAAAAGTCTAACGCTTATTTACCGGCTCCTTATTAGAACAATTCAACACCTTTTTGTTCCATTTAACTATGGAAATAAAATAGACAAAATTACACTTTGTGTCCTTTATGTATGATCAAAATTATAAAACATGTCCTTTAAAATAAAAATTTTCATTTTATGTCCAAATTCATTGTTTTTCTTACAGGTTTTGTCCTTTTATACTAACTCAACTTGTAAACTCAGTTAACTAAAATCTAACCAAAGGCAAAATAGTCCATTCACATGCTTTTGACTAAAAAATCCCCACTCGACCTAAATTCCCGACTCTTTAATAGTGTGTTTGGTTGGTTAAAGGAATGGAATCACCCATTTCACAATGCAATGCATTTCATTCCCTCAAAACCATTCCATCCACCCCATTTTTTTTTTCATTCCATCCTCATTCACCACCACCGTCGTCCACCATCTCCTCCGCCACCACAATCTCACATCGTCGCCACCAGGACCTCCACCACAATCCACCGCCTCTGCCGTCACCACAGCCCACAAACGCCGCCCACCACCACCATTGCAAAATTTGTTCCTTCGCCTTTTTTCTTTTTATCGAACAACATATAGTAATGATTCATTTTTTTGTTCATTCTATTTTCTCGACCATTTTATTACCTCATATCAAACAAAGAGACCTTAAGTGTTTACTTTCAAACATCCAATAAATCACATAACTATGAAAAGTTTGAACGACCGATCAACAACTTTAGAGACATATTTGACCATCACACTTGTGTACATGTGGCGGGTGACGTATCTATACTATATTATAAAGCATTTGACAAGAACTTCTTAAATTTTAAGAGGTACAAATTTAATTGGTTATCTTACAACACCCAATGCATATAATAACTACCTTTTGGGGGCAATTTTGTCTTTGAAACACCATATTTAATTAAAATGAAGTGAAGAGTTAAGTAATGTTTATGAGAGCACATGACATTTAATTATACAATTACTTTAACACATTAAATAGAAAACATATATAATCTATACTATATTATAAAGCATTTGACAAGGACTTCTTAAATTTTAAGAGGTACAAATTTAATTGGTTATCTTACAACACCCAATGCATATAATAACTACCTTTAGGGGGCAATTTTGTCTTTGACAGACCATATTTAATTAAAATGAAGTGAAGAGTTAAGTAATGTTTATGAGAGCACATGACATTTAATTATACAATTACTTTAACACATTAAATAGAAAACATATATAAGATAAATCATAATCCTACATGTTTTGTTATAATATTTCATATACTTTACAAAAGTTAAAGTTTTATAAACTTGATAATACTATAATATTTTATATAATTTATAATGATGAGGTAACGATTTGCATTTTGAAATCATTATGTTTTATTGATACACCCAAACATCCCTAATCTTACCTAAAACAATACATCACCGGATTCTATGACGAGGGACGAAAGTTTTCATTTATAATAAATTTCAAACAAAGGTTTCCCATAATTATGGTCAATTGATCATGATTAAATTAGATGGAAGTGAATTTTCTTTTACTAAAGGTATTTGAAATATTTTAATAAAAAGATAACTCTAGAGTTTGAGAGATAAGTATTTCTAATACTCTAGGGAGAGGGGATCGAAAATGAAAATTTATATTATAAAGAAAAGTTGTCTCATATCCTTAAATCATTTATTTGAAATACATCAAACTTAGTGTTTTTGATAATATTATCTTGTGTTTATAAGAAAGAGAAATGAGTAGTTCATATATTGGTTCCATTTTTATATACTTTTCAATGTAAGTTTCGTTTAAAATATAATTGTGTGTTGATAATATACAAGTCATCAAAGCATAGCGAACAAGTCATGAAAGTTTTCCCAAGTCCATGGGCGCGTCCACTGTTGAGGGCATATCGGAATTACAAGATGTTATGCAGATGGTTTCCCAAGTCCAGATTGGTAGCGGTTCAGATCAATGGTTGTGGGATAATAAATCAAGTAAAGATTTTTCTGTGGCCGCTGTTAAAGAGGCTATAAGGCAGGATCAGTACGGAGTTTATTCTCAATCGATGCGTTGGGTTAACTGGGTTCCTATCAAGGTTAATTTGCTGGCATGGAGGATCGAGAAAGAAAGAGTTCCTACTCGGGTTGAGTTGGTCAGAAGGAACGTTGACATTCCCAGCCCCTTGTGTCCGATGTGCAGTTTGGTGGAAGAAACAGTGCTGCACGCTTTTATCGAGTGTGGTTTTGCGACAGGTGTTTGGAACTGTGTTTGCAGTTGGTGCAGGATTCCTCTCCTTAGTTGTTCGTCTACGTCGGCGCTGCTGCAGTGGCCTGACTCGGCTCCGGTTTCTGCGAGGGGGAAGGTCATTGTTCGTGGTATCGTCATGGTGACTTGCTGGGCGATTTGGAAAGAAAGAAATAAGGTGGTTTTTGCCAGTTCTGTCCCGAAAGTTAGTGAGGTGGTGGCTTTAGTTAAATCTATGGCTTTTCTTTGGTTAAATTATAGATCGAGTCGTTTCAGGATTGATTGGTCAGAATGGGTTAAATACCCGTTGTATATGTTGTAACTGGCGTTTTTGAGTGGGCCTTTGTTTTTTGAGGTCCCCTCCTTTTTGTGAATGAAGTTAATGTTCAAAAAAAAAAAAAAAGTCATGAAAGTTTTCTTTTTAGTTTTCTTTTTATTTCTTTTTATGTAGTTATGTTACGGTTTCGACTTACTTAGGTTTTTCTATGATAATTTTGAACTTTATTTTTAGTATGGCGAGTTAATTTGCTGCCACACATGTGTGTGATTCAATTTTTTCCGCTTATTTCTTGTTCGGTTTAACAGTCCCCGCCGCAACGCGCGGGTTTCCCACTAGTGTATAGTAACACGATAGCAACTTGTAAAAAATATCATGCACGTCGATAGTTCAAAATGAGATTTGCCTTATAATTTTCAAAAGTGGCCTATCAAATCATAATATCAAATCATAATATAATTATTGAATTAGAGACTCGAAAATTAGGGCTGTTGTTCAATAGGATTTGCCTTAAAAATCGTTATTTTGATAACAACTTTTTAAGGTTACTGAATTTTAATAATTCAAAGTTTTGGTCATTGACTAATAATAATCCAAACTTTAACGTTAGACCAGGATAATCCTAGGTAAACATGTGGGTGTCAAAAATGAACCTCCGTTAAGTCTAGCTAACTAAGTTAGTGAAAGCTAACGTGGCAGCTTAGGTGTACGCTAACGTGGACTAGATGCTGATGTGACACATGAGTTGGTAGCTCACATGTTTTCTTTTAAATCTACGTTTTTTCCATCTTCTTCAATAATTTTCATTCATCTATCAACACCATCATCTTCATTTATCAACATTCCTATACTATCATCATCTTTATCTATCATCATCCTCCTCTACAAAACCCCCCAAAATATTCCCACTCTTCCCATCTTAATCAACATTCCCACAACATCACCCTTTTTCGATCCCGGTTCAAAAATTATTTTCGATCATCCACAAAGCCCCGAATCTTTCATTTATGTTCACTCTCGTCTGAACATCCATGTTAGTAAGGGTTTATTTGTTTATGCGTTTTAGGGTTTAAGAGTGTGTGGTGGTGTGCGGCTGGTGTAGGGCTGTTCATGAGTCGAACTGAGCCGAGCCAGGTTAAGCTCGTGCTCAGCTTGGTTATAAACCGACCCGGCTCGGCTCGGCTCAAATTTGAAATCGAGCTGAAATTAAAAGCTCGAGCTCGGATTGGTTATAAACCGAGCCGTCTCGGCTCAAATTTGAAACTGAGCTGAAAATCAAAGCTCGAGCTCGGCTTGGTTTTAAACCGAGCCGACTTGGCTCGGCTTGAATTTAAAAAGAAAAAAGAAAAATGGCTTTCAAAAATCAATAGTCTAAAATATTATTTAATAATTAAATATAACACATTTAAAATAAGTTAAACCTAATACATTACAAGTTAAAATCAAGTTCAAGCAAATACAAATAAGTCTCAAATTTCAACGAAATACTGTATAACTTCATCAATATACGAATTAACTTGAGTAGTTGGATCAAAAGTAGTATTTAGTTTATTTAAATAACTTGATTAGTTGTAACTTCAATCCCAAGCACATAATTTCCATACTAGTATTACCAAATATTATATATGTAACATTTTCCCCATCTTTTTTAACATTTTTTAGGAAATTATATGAATATAAAAAATATATATTAAAATTAGAATTATTCGAGCCAAACCGAGCCAGCTCGGCTCACTTTCTAACCGATCCGAGCCAGTTCGGCTCAGTTTCAAACCGAGCCATATCGAGCGAACTTTTTTCGAGCTAAATCTGAGTGAGCTCCGAGCCATGATCTTTTTGGACAACCCTAGGCTGAGTGCGGCGATGCAGGTCCTGGGGCCGGTACGATGCGAAAGCAGATTGGGAACATGGGTCGGGGTCGGTATGATGGGGAAGCAGGTTGGGAGGTGTAACATCCGGCCCCTCTCATCACCAATATTGTCCGCTTTTCCCATCCAGAGTTCACGGATTTGTTTTTGGTTGCCAAGTGGAGACTTCCCAGGAGGTCACCCATCCTGAAATTTCTCCCACCTGAGCACGCTTAACTGTGGAGTTCTCCTCTCATCCACTAACATTAAGCCCCAAAACGCGTTGGTGATTTAGGAGGCAAGACATTACTTATGAACCAAGGATCTCTCCTGGCCACGGCCGATGTGGGATTTTCCTAGGGTGTCACATTCACCCCCTATTAGAGTCTCATCGTCCCTGATGAGGTGTGTTCCTAGGGTGTCACATTCACCCCCTGTTAGAGTCTCATCGTCCCTGATGAGGTGTGCACCCACCATCCCGAACGACACAGGAGTGGCTCTGATACCATCTGTAACACCCCAACCGATGGCGGAAACATCGGGATGTCACGTATCGATGATTGTTCAGTAGCTCATGATGAATAATAAATTCCATTAAATAATTTAAATGAGTTACATACAATTGTTCTAGAATTTGTACATCAAATTGAATAAAACTATACACATATCTTCAAGCATCAAATTCAAATCTTCAAGCAAATAGAACCTGAAACATGTTAAGTTGAAAATGTTTTGGGTCAACAAAAGTTGGTGAGAATTACATAGGTTCTTGATAATTGAATAAAAAAAATGTTGTGCAATTCATGTGTCATGTCAATCTAGTCCATATGTGAGAACATACTAGAAATAAATCGAGTGCATAATCAACCCTGATGACTGTTATAATATGATACATACCATACGCTCATGGTCCACTTGAATATGTTATACGATAACAAACACCCACGCTACCTTTGTAGGAGGCACGTATCCGGGTGGGATTGTCAGTCCAATAGATACTTATGAACCAAGGATCTCTCCTGGCCACGGCCGATGTGGGATTTTCCTAGGGTGTCACATTCACCCCCTATTAGAGTCTTATCGTCCCTGATGAGGTGTGTTCCTAGGGTGTCACAGGAGGTTTCAGTTTTGTTCGGTTTGGATTTGAGAAGTGTGTTTACCGAACAAATCTGATGGGGTTGTTGTTATTAATAGATGAAGATCTGATTATTATTATTAACAGATTTGATGATGATGTGGGAATGATGATAGATGAAGATGATGATGATATGTGTTGTTAGATGAAGATGATGATACTACTACTGTTGATGTTGTTTAATATGTTGTTTATGTTTTTGTAAAGAATGGCTCACACAAAAAGTGACATGGAATTTAAAAAAATACGTGGAATAAAAAAACACGTCAGCATGTCAACTTAGTGTCATGTCAGCATCAGTTACATATTAGCATGCCACATCAGCAGCTAAACTAACTTAGTTAGTCCAAACTTAACGGATGTCCATTTTTTACACCCACATGTTCACCTGGGATTATCCTGATCCAACGTTAAAGTTTAGATTATTATTGGCCAATGGCCCAAACTTTGGATTATTAAAATCCAATACCCCACTTTTTAATGGTATTTAGTATATGTATATACTATTGGGGTTGATGGTCGAATTGTAAGGCAAAACCTTTTAATACTTAATACACTTGAATGTGAGGCCTTGGGTTCAAGCCTCACAGGGAATAAGAAATTAGCCAATGTGAGGTCTTGGGTTCAAGACTCACAAAAACACCATATTGGTAAATAGTGTTGGTGAAAAAAGTATTTACCAAAATGATATTTTTTTAAAAAACTATTTACCAATATGGTGTTTTTTGTTTATATTGTATTTGCCTTTTGATTTTTAACGAACATATGACATATCAAACTTCTTTTTATATATTCAGATCATTCAATATCTATTATTTTTTATTCTTTAATTATATAATTTTCAAGCATTTCAAAATATATTTTTTTAATTTCTTTGAATCTTTGATTTCTCTAATCAACCCGTTATAGTCTTTTACACTAATTAAATTCTGTTATTTTTATTGTTTCAAATCAACACTAACTTTGTAAATAACCTGATTGGAAACCGTTTGATAGTAAGTTTGTTTATGTCATTCATTTAATAAAGGAACAAACATGTAAAAAAAATATTTTTTTTATTTGATTAAATGAATGAACATGAACACACGTTTTATTTGTTCAATTATGTTTACGAACATTCACTTATTTTTATTTTTGTTCATTTATATTAACAAAGATGCTAAACAAACAAATAGTAACAACTTGCCATTTAGCCTATCAGCACAATTTTTACCTTTTTCGTCTTCGTTTTTCTCTCTTTTCAAATTCATTCAAATCTTGATGTATTAATATAATCTTTAAAATTCTTTTCATATATCTTTTACAGATCATCATAAAATTAAATATATCTTAATAATATTGATTGTTAATTATTTATAATATATTTTTATAAAGCGAACAAAAAAATCAAAGAAAAAAAGTTACTGGATCGATTGATTAAAATATAGAGAAGTTTAATATAACAATAAAGAAATCGATAATGAGTTAATTAAATGCCGAAAAAAATAAAGCTAGTATTTTGTTTTAAACATAAAAGGAAAAATAACTAGTATTTTATTTTAAACTAAATTCTTTTCATATATATCTTTTACAGACCATCATAAAATTAAATATATATTAATAATATTGATTGTTTATTATTTATAATATATTTTTATAAAGCGAACAAAAAAATCAAAGAAAAAAAGTTACTTGATCGATTGATTAAAACATAGAGAAATTTAATATAACACACTAGTGTGGAAAAAAGCTCCTCATATATATGGCAGAAGATCATCACACCCGCTTTTTTGTGCGGGCCCTGATCCACCACCTGGCAGACTATGTTGTCTGAACCGGGTCCACACTGGTCTGAGTGGGGGATGCGGTGTTCCACGGAAACCTTATCCACCTCCACATGAGATTTTTACCTCGCTGGAGTAATGGCAAGCTGAAAACCGGCCTTACTCAGATTTGAACCCGGCCATTTGCAACGGGTCTCCTCTTCATCGTAGTGTCACAACCAACTGCTCTGCAGTGGAATGACTCGTACCCGTTTGTTTGTTTCGTGTTTTACTCAAGTTTTGCTTCAAATTCGTACAGTGCGATACTTATTTTCTACGATAATTAATCTTTACATGCTAAAATTTTAGACATGTTTTCCTCCGATTTTTAATCATATCTAGTAGATTTCATATATATAATTAAATTTATCGAAATTTAAGTGTAAATCAACTTTTTAAAATATTCTCTCTCGGCATGGCTGGTCGGCAGCCTACTATTCCGGCCAACATTCTGAGCAGAATCACTAAGGTATTTATTTCAAACTTGCTAGAGAAATGTAGCAGTAATGATTTAGCTGAGTTCATCCGGTCTTATGGTGTTATTTACGATTTGTATATCGCTAGAAAGAGAGATAAAGCAGGGAATCGATTTGGTTTTGTTTCATTCCTAGATGTGAAAGATAATAAGGATTTGATCAGACTGATTTGTAACACACGAATCGGTGATTGTTGGCTTAAGGCTAACGTCGCTAGATTCACTCTTGAAGAAGGTGAAATACGACAGATACTGAGAAACCTAACCGGCAAACCAACAATGACAAAGATGCTCGACAGGAAGAAAGGCCTGCTCAGGTCTCGGCTTCGGTCTTCAACGGGTCAAGGTCTTTTTTGGATATGCTCACAGGTAGACAAAGTGCTAAAGCGGTGATGATTGATAATCAAGTTTGCGCCTTCAGTGGATTGCATGGGAAGGCGGTTGTGGCTAGGATGATTGATTTGGATGCCTTAAAAAACATCTACTTGATTCTGGATGATTTATGTCCAGGTGTGGGTAAGATCCAATATCTCAGGGGTTTGTCTGTTCTTATTTCGTTTGATGATAACGCGTTGGCGTCTAATTTTCTCAACTTAGCTAGAGAGGTGGTTGGTAGATTCTATTCCTTGGATTTGTGGGAGGGGCAGACGTTTTGTTATGAGCGTCTTGCATGGCTTAAAGTGGTGGGCCTTCCGCTGCACCTTATTACCTCTGAGGTAATAGATGCTGTTGGAAGTGTGTTCGGGAAGATAGTCCATAGGGCTAGTAGATCAGATTTGGATGACGACTTATCGTATGATTATATCGGAGTGATGGTTGGAGACGGGAAACGAATTAATGAAGAAGTCAAGTTAACGTGGAGGGAGAGGAAGTTCTCTATATGGGTTTCGGAAGAATCCGGGGTATGGGTACCGGAGTTTTATAAAGTCTCGTCTTCAGTACCGGATCCTATGTCTATGCCGAAGGATAATACAGGGGATGACTCGGGAACAATGGAGGAAGAAGAACTCGATCCGGAAAATGTTGTAAACGGTGGGGATGTATCCGGAGGGGATAATACAGGGGAAAATACAGGGGATGGTTCCGGTGGGGAGGCTCCGGTGATGGTGGAAGAGCCTTTTTTGGAAACTCCAATCGGAGTTAATGATGGAGTTAATGCTCCTTTGACTTTGGAGGAAGTTATGGAATGTAATGATGACACAGCGGATTTTATTCCTGGAAACTTATACAATTTTGAAAAGGAATTAGCAAATGGTGTGGAACAACCTTTGGAAAATGGGAATTTTGTTAATAAGAGAAAAAAAAATCGTTATTGGGTACATTTAATAGGACTAATCCTGCTTACTCAAGCAGTTTAGAAAAAACAAAAGTAAACAAAAAGGCCAAGGGTATTGAGGATATATTTGGGCTTGATCCACTGTTGGGCCTAAATGATAGTATTGGACCGGATCCAGTAACACCAAACATGGGGGAGGTGGAATGTGGAACACCTAATGAACCTGAAAGCAATGGGGGATTTGGCTCGAGTTCCCCTGTTGGAATGCATGATACTTTGAACACTAATTTAATTGATGAAGTTGATGCTACCATTATCTTGGGCCATAAATTGGGTGCGGATTTAAGTGAAGCACAAGAGATGATTATTGGTTCGATTTCTACAGAAGGCGTACAAGCGGATATTAAATGAATTGCCTTTCTATTAATATTCGTGGAATAGGGGCTTGTGGAAAATTGGGTTGGATTAAGAAACTAAAACTCGATTTTGGTATTTCTTTTATCGGTATACAAGAATCTATGGGTAGTGACATTCAACCAGCTTTGGTGTCTAGTTATTGGGGTGGCTCGGGGTATGAATTTGATTTTTTTAACGTGATTGGTAATTCGGGTGGCGTAGTGAGTATTTGGGACCCGAAAGTGTTCGAGAAGGATTTGGTAAATAAAGATAGGAATTTTCTGCATGTAGCGGGTAAGGTTTTGGCCGGCTCTATTAGACTTAATTTGCTCAATGTGTATGCCCCTCAAACGAATGTTGAAAAAAGAAATCTCTGGGCTAAAATTAATAATCTCATTCTCTCGAGCGAAGGGTGGTGGATAGTGTTTGGTGATTTTAATGCGGTTCGAGATCGGGATGAAAGAAAAAAAACTCAAATTTTGATCGGTTTGCTCATTTGATTTCAACGCGTTTATTGACGAAGCGGGTTTAAGAGAATATAATTTGAAAGGCTTCAAATATACTTATATGTCCAAAAGAAGGAGTATGTGTACGTGGAGCAGAATCGACATATTTCTGGTTTGTGATAACGTTTTTAATAGGTGGCCTAATGCGTGTGTTCGGGCTTTAAAGAGAGATCTTTCGGATCACTCCCCGGTGGTTTTTTCGATCATTGACACCAATTTCTGTCCCAAGCCTTTTCGGATGTTTGACTCGTGGTTGGAACGTCCAGGTTGTGTTGATGTGGTTAATTCGGTTTGGGACAGTTGGAATAATGTTGGAGCAGCGGATTCAAATTTATTAAACAAAATGAAAAAGCTTCGTTCCTCTTTGAAGGAATGGTTCCAATGTTACAGGTCCAAAGAAATGGAAGACGAAATCCGCTTACGGGAAGAAAAGGAGCAATATGAGTTTCAAATGGAAAATAATGATTTGGATGAAGCAGATGTTTGGATTTGGTCCGAATGTAAGCAAGCGTGGGAAGAAATTGAACTACATAAGGCGCAGGATCTTAGGCAAAAATCTCGTGTTAAATGGGCTTCTTTGGGTGACGAAAATTCTAGTTTTTTTCATAATGTGGTGAATGGTAGAAAGGCGCGTAATTCTATTTCGGGTATTATAATTGATGGAGTTTGGATTACAAAACCGACACTAGTTAAGAGAGAAGTTTGGAGGTTTTTCCGAAATCATTTTAAAGAGCAAAGTCATGTGCGGCCGGCTCTTGTCTGCTCAGGTATGAAGAAAATTAATGATCAAGATAGTCATGATTTGGTTGCCGTGTTTTCTAAACAGGAAATCAAAGACGAGGTGTTCGAGTGTGGTTCTAACAAGGCGCCTGGTTCAGACGGGTTCAATTTCCGATTTATTAAGCGATTCTGGAATTTGTTTGAGGAGGATTTCCATAATATTATGGTGGAGTTCCATGCTTCGGGCAAGATTAATTCTGGTTGCGGCTCTTCTTTTATAACATTGATTCCGAAGGTGAAATCGCCGATGGGGTTAAAAGACTATAGGCCTATCACGCTTGTTGGATTGATTAGTACGGTTATTTCTAAAATCTTGGCTAATCGGCTCAAAAAGGTGATGGGTCAGGTTATTTCTGAGACTCAATCTGCTTTCTTGGCTGATCGTTTTATTCTTGATGGTCCTCTTGTGGTTAATGAAGTCTTGGAGTGGTTAATAAAAGAAATAAAAAGGCTTTTTTGTTAAAAATAGATTTCGAGAAGGCTTACGATAATGTCAATTGGAATTTCTTGGATTCTATTATGTCTCAGATGGGTTTTCATCCGTTGTGGTGTACCTAGATTAAAGGTATTTGTGATTCTTCTAGAGCCGCGGTATTGGTAAACGGGTCTCCGACGTTTGAATTTAATTGTGAAAAAGGTCTTCGTCAAGGAGATCCGTTGTCTCCTTTCCTTTTCTTAATTGTGATGGAAGCTTTGTCTTGGTTATTAAGGAAAGCTCAAGAAATTGGAGCTTTTAAGGGAATTAGCCTTTCTGGCGATGAAGTGACTTTATCTCATCTTTTGTATGCGGATGTTGCTCTTGTCTTAGGCGAATGGTCTCGTGATAATATTCAGAGTATAGCTAGAGTCCTTCGCATCTTCTATCTGTGCTCGGGCCTTCGAATAAACCTTCATAAATCTAACATTTTTGGTGTTGGTGTGGAGGATTATGAGGTGGATAATATGATGGAATTGTTGGGTTGTAAAAGAGGCGGTTTTCCTTATTCCTATCTTGGAATCCAAGTGGGGGCTAAGATGACACGGGTTGAAAATTGGGACCCGGTTATTGATGTGGTGAGAAATCGCCTTGTTTCTTGGAAAGCGAGAATTCTATCGATAGGTGGTCGCTTGGTTCTAATTAAGTCGGTTCTGGAAAGTTTACCCATATTATTTCTCTCTCTACAAGGCTCCCAAGGCGGTGATAGATTCTATAGAGACCATTATGCGGCGTTTCTTATGGGCGGGCACTGGTGATGAGAAAAAGATTTCGTGGGTGGCTTGGGATATTGTAACTACTCTGAAACATAATGGTGGGTTGGGGGTGTCCAAGTTGCAAGAGGTCAACAACGCTCTCTTGTTAAAATGGACTTGGAGATTTAAACAAGAAGGTAGTAGCTTATGGAAGAAGATTATCTTGGGTTGTCATGGTTCGAGTAGGCCTTGGACGTTGCTTCCTTGTAATGTATCGTTAAATGGGTGTTGGAAAAATATAGTCAAAGTGGGAGAGAGTAAAACTCCAAATGGTTTGACCCTCACCTCGTATTTCGTTGGTGACTTAGGAGATGGGAATTCTATTAGCTTTTGGAGCGATACTTGGCTGAGAGATGTCCCTTTGCGTGAATTATATCCCAACCTATTTAGACTTGAAAAACATAAATGGTTTATGGTTTCTCATCAGATATTATGGACCAATAATTCTAAAGTAATGCAGTGGAATTGGCGCTCTAATCCAACTTCGAATGAGGAAATTTCAGAACTGTTCCAACTTTTAATTGATATACATGATATTTCGTGGAGGGGTGGTAGGGACTTGTGGAAGTGGAAGGTAGAAAAACACGGTAGATTCACGGTCTCTTCGGCCAAGAGGTTACTTTCGAGCAACGATGTCGGGATTAACAATTCAGTGATAAATTGGAAGAGTTGGGTGCCGCTCAAGTGCAAAATCATGGTTTGGAGGCTTGCTCGTAACCGTATTCCTACCATCGCTGAGCTTATCAAAAGAGGAGTGAATATCCAAAGTTCGGATTGTCGTTTTTGTCAGGCTGAGCTCAAAACAGCGGTGCACATGTACACTGGGTGTATCTTCTCTCAGGAAGTCTGGTATCGAGTTGAAGCTTGGTGCAGGTTGGTTCACGGCTTCGCTTTCGACATCACGGATCTTCTTAATATGCCGGAGTACCATTCTTTGACTAAAGACAAGAAGTTTATATTGAGAGGTATTGTGTACACAACCATGTGGGTTCTGTGGATTGAGCGCAATAATCAGATTTTCAGTAACAAAAGTCGGAGACCTATCGAGATTGTGGAGAATGTTAAATCCACAACGTTTTTCTGGTTACGTAATAGGTCTAGGGGTATAGCTGTCGATTGGAAAAAATGGTATATTTGTCCATTGGATTGATGTTGTTTTGGTGTGTTTGCTCGTAGGTCCTTGCTTTGAGGGCTCTTCGAGTCGTGTTTAATGAAATTTTCTTTAAAAAAAAAAAAAGATATTTGCAAAATATATATTTGGAGACAGCTGAATAGTTACTCATTAATACACAACTCTCTACACTTGTTCTAAGATCGATTCTACGCATTTTCAACACTCATTTGCATATCTTTTTTTTTTTAACGACACAATTTTTTTAGCGGCCAACAAATCAAACCCAGCACTCTTGGGGTACATTTTCGACATATTCAAGTACTCTGAGAGTACCCGAGTTGTCAAACGTCAGTTCTGGGGAAAACCCGGTAACCCATCCGCCCGTAGACACGACGATGAAATTACCAGTAAAACCGGTTGGCTCAAGAATCGAACCTAGGATCCCATCAGGTCTTCCATCATTTCCCACCAATATTTCTACCACTCCACTGCAATGCTATTGGCTTTTTTACACCAATAATCCTGAACTATTTATCAATACCAAGGTTTGAACCCGTGACCTCCCCTCTAAAAGACATGTGCGTCTACTAAATGAGTCAGCCCCACGTTGGCGTATCTAATTTTTTTTTTTTTTTTGAACAGTAAACTTTATTCAAACAGGACGAGTCCTCAAAGCAAGGACCGCCTAAAAAACACACCAGTTACATCATGTACATGGGATTTTTGACTCAATCAAACCACCTAATAGTATTAAATTTATGTTTCAACCACAGAAACAACGAGAGAGATTTAATAGACACCACTATATCACCGACTTTTGGGGTGGTCCTTCAAACACCTTCGCATTTCTAGCCTCTTTCAAATGACTCAGCACGTGAGCATCGCAATGCCTCGTGCATTAATAATCTGTCCATAGCAATATAGCATTGTATAATGTGTGTATCATAAACTTGTAAGTTTTAGATAAAATATTATGTTGGAAAAAGCTTTTATCCCTCTCATACGACACTTGTGTACTGCGATCGATACAAAAAGCTTGGGTAAAAAGAGATTAAGCAAAGTGAACTTCATGTTTTTTGTTTTCAACAAATCAACTTCAATTTGAATCGAAACTGACCCGAACTCATTAAATCCCACAAAACTGGGAAAAATATAAATATAAAAGCAGCAAATATGTCCCAATTTAAAAAAGTTAAGATATTGATTACTAGAAAAAAAAAAATACTTAGTTACACTAAGATAATGTTCGGTAAGGAGCTTTTGATTTTGAAATTTGAAGCGTGCAGTAAGTAGTGTTTGACAATTTAAATATATGTACAAATTAAACAGAATCATTTGCATAATTAGTAGAGATTTTAATTTTCAAATTACATTTGGTGGGCATTGGGGAAAAAAACTAAAAATGGGGATGACACTAATTGGATTGGCGGTATCAAGCTATCATTCTGCAACCCCACAGTGATGCCGCCAATTGAATTGGTGTAGTCTTTGATGCCGCCAAACGAGTTAGAGGCATCACACTTGATGCCGCCAATTGAATTGGTGTAGTCTTTCAATTGTACCAGTTCTTGATCAGTGGGTCAGTGAAGGAAGACAGGATGATAAAGATTCTCTTGATAGAATTGTTAAATCTTTGAATTACCTTGATGCCTCAATATTCTATTATCTGACAGTTTAAACTAAAGCCTAAACTATAATATACAAACTATAACTCAAAAGTATAACCCAAATTTATTGTTTATTAATGACTGTGTATGTTAAAAATATTATTTTTTGTTTTATAGATACCACCGCATAATAAATATAAAAATAAAATAAAATAATCATCAAGCTGATTCAAACTTTTTACCAGCCAAGCTAGAGCTCAGCATTCAGCTAGTTAAGATAAACGAGCCAAGATTGAGCCCAACCTAGTTCAGCTCGGCTCATTAACAACCCTATTTCTGTCCCTCAAAAGTAGGGGTGCAAACGAGCCGAGCCGCTCGCGAGCTACTCGAACTCGGCTCGGTAAAAAGCTCGAAACGAGCCGAGCTTGAGCCTAAAACAAAGCTCGTTTATTTATCGAGCCCGAGCTCGAGCCTGACGTATGAAACTCGTTAGGCTCGTCGAGCCTTATCGAGCCTATGTATAATATTAGTTTTTTAATATTTAATCATATTTACCCCACGTTTAAAGTTGTTAAGTTAACGAGCCCGAGCTCGAGTTTCACTTATCGAGCTCACGAGCCTAAACGAATTATTATGGCTCCGTCTATTGGCACCCCCACCTTCTATTTTCACCCCCTCAAAGCGTCTCGCTTAGGCCTAAGCGAGGCGCTTTGAACTCATTCCGAGGAGGTCAGTACGAGGGGGCAGAAAAAGCTGATTTTTAATTCGAAGTGCCTCGCTTAGGCCTAAGCGAGGCGCTTCGGATCAAATTTTTTTTTTGGTCTTTTGAGTTAGTTTTTTGTTTTTTTTTAATATAATTATTATAAAAAAATGTTCTTTTGACAAACGTCTGGCTAACCTGAAGTTCCTTTGGATCAAAATGTCAACTTTTTCCTGCCACCTTCGTATGGTTTGGCTAACCTGTCCAGTTATCAATCTCACTGTCCAACAACTGAATTTTACTTGCTTGCATGAAAAGTAACGATCAGGAACATTCCAAATAACCGTCCAATTTCAGCTTTTGTTTAACTCATGATAGATCCACCAAATCATTTCTTCAAGTTCATTTCACCAAAAAAGGCATAACTGTAATGATCAGAAACATTCCAAATAACTGTTCAATTTCAGCTTTTGTTTAACTCATGATAGATCCACCAAATCATTTATAACCTTTCTGTACCTGTGGCCAAAAGAACTAGGCTTCAAACACTACGGGCATGGCCAGCTCCCATTTCCACCGATATGTACAATGATGTGGTTTCTTTTTAGATAAGGAGGTATATGTATAATGATGTCTTTACGCAAAATAAAACTTACACACAACTTTTTGCTCTAGTGGTGTAGTCTATCTTTTTGAAAAAGACATTTTAGTCTTCAAGACTTCTATGGTTTCGGGTTCCCTTCCATCGTTGACAGATATCTCTCTGAGATGATATCTTCTCTTTAGGTTTTGGAATTAATGAGACAACTTTTCAGTTGTTATCCGAGAGATAGCGGTCAACGATGAAGACAACCTGAAAGTGGATACCATGGATCAGAGAGATTCAAGCTAATTAAACATTTAAAAATATATTAACAAACATTTAAAAAATAACTTTTCATGCAAAGCAGGTAAAATTCAGTTGTTTTACTAATTTCATAGTCTTGATACTTTTAACAATCTGATTGTTTTTCGAGAGAAAGGAACTAAGATGCAAATACGATAATAATCAAACTCATATCTCAAGCCGGTGTAATTACTTTCAAGTTTTTTAGAATCATTGAAGACAACTTTTCAGTTGTTATCCGAGAGATAGCGGTCAACGATGAAGACAACCTGATAGTGGATACCATGGATCAGAGAGATTGATTTCAAGCTAATCAAACTCATTGGTATATAGAGAGCAAACCGACGATCATTCAAAATTTAAAGTTACCGCTAACCTCTGTGCCATCATCGACTACAGCAAACCGACGATCTTCCTCCACGGCACTCCTAATGGGCCTCTCTTTATTTCACGGTACGATTTGTGTTTTTGTTGCTTTATAAATAATAAGTTTTGTGTTTATCAAACCCTAACGTCTGAGCAATGATTTATTAAATCGTTTTACTAATTTCCGATTCTAGGTCTAGTTCTCGATGGATTATTGCTCTCATATCGACTCTCACAATTATTCACAATTTTATACATACAACACACCTTCATCGTTGACCGTATTGTTCTTCTTGATCTTTTATGTATGAATAGTGACCCTCTGGCAAACCTACCTCTGTTTTGAATTTGTTGCTTCCATAGAGAAGTTATCAATCTCACTGTAATGATCAGGAACATTCCAAATAACTGTATAATTTCGTACAAGATTCCTATGCAAGCAAGTCAAATTCAGTTGTTAGACCAACTTGAGATATGAGTTTGATTAGCTTGAATCTCTTTGATCCATGGTATCCAGTCTTCAAGGTGGACTTAAGCACCTGAACGGGAAGTTGAAATTTTGAATGATGTTCGTCGACTGCACCGTACACACTACAATTATTCACTATTTTATACATACAACACACCTTCATCGTTGACCGTACTGTTCTTCTTGATCTTGATCTTCACACTTGCTTTTGACAAAGGTCAGGCTGACCTGAAGTTCCTTTGCAACCAGGTAAAAAGGAACTAGGTTGCAGATATAAAAATCCATCACATCACGATTATACTCTTTATGTATGAATAGTGACCCTCTAAGTATGAGATGCATAGAAAAACTTACGAGGTTAAACTTGGAGTTTGGTGAAAAAAACTTGAAGAAATGATTTGGTGGATCAGCCATGGGTGTGGTATGCTCAAAGATTTAATTTAAAAATATTTTGTAAGGATTTATTTATAGATTAATGAAACAACTTTTCAGTTGTTATCCGAGAGATAGCGGTCAACGATGAAGACAGCCTGAAAGTGGATACCAATATGGATCAAAGAGATTCAAGCTAATTAAACTCATATCTCAAGCCGGTGCAAGTTATGTTGTAGCATCTTTGATCATCTTCTTGTAATTACTTGACAGATATCTCTCTGAGATGATAGCTTCTCTTCAGATTCTGAAAGTGGATACCATGGACCAGAGAGATTCAAGCTAATTAAACTCACAGGTAAGAACATTGTGGATGAGGATTGTTTATCTTCCCATTGATTTCAAGTATGTTGCCACACAAGACGAATGTTGCAACATGAGTTCGACCAAGATGACACACGAAGCTTTAGACTCGAACCGGATCCAAGTATTACTGTAATGATCAGGAACATTCCAAATAACTGTTCAATTTCAGCTTTTGTTTAACTATTTTAGCAACTTCCATAGAGAAGTTATCAATCTCACTTCTCACTGTCCATGTTTACCTTCAACGTCCAACGGTAATGAGTAACCTAGTAACCTCTACAATGATGTGATTTGTTTTAGACAAGGAGGTATATGTACAATGAACTTTTCATGCAAGCAAGTAAAATTCAGTTGTTTTACTAATTTCATAGTCTTGATACTTTTAACAATCGGATCGGCGCTAACGATGAGTTTGATGAATCATTGTACGTGGTCTAATCAGGTATATGTACAATGATGTGATTTGTTTTTAGATAAGGAGGTATATGTACAATGAACTTTTTACGCTAAATAAAACCGATTAATGTTCTTTATATATAAATAAAACCATTGTACATACCCTCTGGCAATCATCGTTGGTATTAATGGCAAGATATGTGGCTTTAGTCCTTTACGCAGGTTTGCCAGAGGGTCACTATTCATACACACAACTTTTTGCTCTAGTGGTGTGTTCTACCTTTTTGACAAACACCTGGCTAACCTGTCCAGTTATCAATCTCACTGGCAATCATCGTTGGTAGCTATAGGTAAGAACATTGTGGATGAGGATTGTTTATCTATCTTCCCATTGATTTCAAAGGATATTCATGTGAGAATGATTTCGTTACTGTAATGATCAGAAACATTCCAAATAACTGTAATTGATTTCCACGATCTACCTTTTTACGCTAAATAAAACCGATTAATGTTACTTTTAGTTACTCGAAAAGTAATTAAAAGCGCCTTAAAATGAATTAAAAACAGTTGTTATCGGAGAGATAGCGGTCAACGATGAAGACAGCTTGAATCTCTCTGATCCATGGTATCCACTTTCAGGTTGTCTTCATCGTTGACCGCTATATCTCGGATAACAACTGAAAAGTAATTACAAGAAGATGATCAAGGATGCTACAACATAACTTGCACCGGCTTGAGATATGAGTTTAATTAGCTTTAATCTCTCTGATCCATGATATGAGAGCAATAATCCATCGAGAACTTGAGAAAGAGAGAATAAGAGAAGAGATAATAACATATGAGCTACAACGACGTCGTGTTTTGGAAGCTACAACATAACTTGCACCAGCTACTTTTCAGTTGTTATCAGACGAGGACTTGCCTGTGTTGCCGCATTTAATGAAATTTAACGCGCATACCGCATTCATTGACTTTACGTGGTTGATGATGTCAAGTTTAAGTCATTGACAATGTTGAGGGTTATTACTTTGTTTTTAAAATTTTTTTAACTTTTTATAATTATTAAATTAAAAAAAAAACAACTCAAAACATCAAAACAACTACCAAAATAAATTACCCCCTCGAAGCGTCTCGCTTAGGCCTAAGCGAGGCGCTTCGAATTTAAAAAAAACAGCTTTTTCTGCCCCTCGTACTGACCTCCTCGAATTCAGCTCCAAAGCACCTCGCTTAGGCCTAAGCGAGGCGCTTTGAGGGGGTTAAAATAGAAGGTGGGGGGTTTAAATATAACCACCCATTATTATTTATATTATTTTTATTTAATAAATTAAATAATAGATAACAAACGAGCCGAGCCCGAGCCGAGCTCAAGCTTGATAAACTACTAACGAGCCGAGCTCGAGCTTTGAAAACAAAGCTCGAATCGAGCCGAGCTCGAGCCCGAGCTCTTATAAGTTAATCAAGCTCGAGCCTGATCGAGCTCAGGCTCGGCTCGTTTGCACCCATAGGTGTGTCAAAAGACAAAATATATAAAAACAATGTTAATTGTATCTCAGATTGTTTAACATGCAAGATATACTATATGAAAGTTAGTGTTCTAAATAGAAGCAACCACTTAACAAACCTAAAGTAAACGTTTGAATCTTTTAAAATATCTTTTGAGCAAAAGATTATTATTAAAAAAATAGTAACATTAAAGGTTATAGACTAGGAACAGAACCTCAAGGGCATGTGTGAATCTTCTGAACTTGATCAAAGATTTAACAATTCTATCAAGAGAATCTTTATCATCCTGTCTTCCTTCACTGATCCACTGATCAAAAACTGGTACAATTGAAAGACTACACCAATTCAATTGGCGGCATCAAGTATGATGCCTCTAATCCATTTGGCGGCATCAAAGACTACACCAATTCAATTGGCGGCAACACTGTGGGGTTGCAAAATGATAGCTTGATACCGCCAATCCAATTAGTGTCATCCCCATTTTTAGTTTTTTTCCCCAATGCCCACCAAATGTAATTTGAAAATTAGAATCTCTACTAATTATCCTGATCATGTGGCATAGTGGTAAAAAGGCCGGTTCTCTCTTTGGGGGAAGCTGGGTTCGATTCCCACAGGAGGCATGTGATGGATACAGGGGCGGATTTATGTACGTGACTACGGGTTCAGACGAACCCACTCGGTTTCAAATTTTTAGTTTTAATGTATATAAAAACTATGTCATGAACCCATAAGTAAAATTGGGATGAACCCATAAACAAAAGTGAAGAGTAGCTCCTTGGTTAAACCTTCCACTTTCAAACTACAAGGCCCGGGTTCGAACCTTCTTGTTTGTGTATTGTTTTTATTTTATACGTTACAAACAAACAGAACACAGAAGACGCAAGACTGAACTCAGACTGAAATCACAATTCCACAGCCCCTGGTAAGGGTGAGCATTGGTCCAGAACCGACCCGACCCGATAGGAACCGACCCGACCCAAGACCCGACAAGCCAAGAAAATCAGAACCGAAATGAAAACCTATAACTAGGTTCGGTCATCGGTTCCTGGACCTTCGGTTCTGTCGGTCCTAGAGTCAAAACCCGACCCGATTTACTAATCAGAAGGCTACATGATTACAGGAAGCAACATCATTCCGAGTTCAATTCTCGGAATGCCCCTTCAATATTTTTATTTTTTAAGATCTAGATTCAAGACAACCGTATCATTTCTTTTTAATATATTAAATACATCGCTTACATATATATCTTTATGTATATATATAGTGAAATTGGTCAGACTAAAAATAAGTAGACAACATTCTCATAAAAAATAAATTTAGAGGTATTTGACAACTTGTACGGATTCTTTGACGATCCATTTTATACATATTACGCCTTGGTAAATAATAAGCTAATTTTTTTTGTTTGTGTCTTAAATTAAAATAATACTATTATTAAATTTGAGCAGATATGGTTTAAAACTAGAAGATGATAAGAAGGATGGTAAGATAAAGATATGATCGAGTTCACGACATTCTAAAGTGTTGAGCTCTCCTTTTCACTCCAACAAGGATATTCGACTTGAGATAGATGTTCCAAGAGGTATAGAAAGAAAGGTTGCATGGGTATGTATAGCACTATAGTGCATGGTTAACATTCAAATCGGCCATTTTGTTGGATTTGTATGAAACTTGCCCAAGGTAGAGTTATCATAAGACTCCCTATATATTGAAGAATCCTTAGGATAAGAATGTGACTATCCAAGTAGCAGCACTTCAGCAGCATGTTAGAAACTTTGAATTGTAGTTGCAGGCTATATACAACCATTCAGGTAACTATATATATCATCTTTCACTATTACTGTTAGAAAAAAAATTGTCTGCAAAGTGTGGGAATCTCCTTGAGACAATTCTCATCTTCTTTTCTTTCTAATATTAACTAATTAACTATCAAATTCATATCAAGTACAAGTATATGATCCATGATCATCTTATGTACAAGCAAACACTGCGTAGAAAATGAAGATGAGACTTAAAAAACAAATACAAGACTAACTTTCGGTCCAGATTTTTTTTCCGGTTTTAATGGCTTCCAGAACCAACCCGACCCGATACCCGAATTGGGGGATATACAAGGACCGACCCCAGAAACTAAGCTACAGGTTCGGTTCGGTTCAGGTGTAAACTCGGTCCGGTTCTCGGTTTTTTTTCGGTTCGGCTCTATTATGCTCACCCCTGCCCCCTGGCCGCCCCTTTTACGTTTTGCCGCAGGCCACTCCAATTTTTCTAGTTTCTCTTACACAATAAATGGATTCATAGCAATGGTATAATTGTTGATGTATTACAATCCATCATTCTTAATAGATTTTTTTTTTCATTTTCTAACTTAATGAATGGGCTGCAGATTATATATCCTTGCACATGGCTCCTAAGTCCTACCTTCTTTCACAAAAACTTATAGGCACATGTTTTTGTTAATTTAATGATTTATATAGATAACTGGAAGCTTTAAAAGGGTCCAAATTGAGTTTTGTTGGCTTTTCATTGTATGCACAGTCCAATTTAAGTTTTAAATAGTTTTCTTTTTAGGTTTGTGATCTATAAATTGCACACTCTGATGTAATTTGATACGATGTATAGTCAAATTTGAAACGAGAAAAATGTCATCAAACTTGTTCATGTATACACTCATGGTTATTTTATTAATTAATTCTAATATTTGGTTCTAATTCACAAGATTTAGATTACTCTTGTTGCAGTGCTGATTTGGTGTGTTATCCATAGGTGTTGTTTTCATCCATGCTCTTGGTGATGTAAGTTTGTTAAAACTTGATTTGACTATTTAGGTATTATGAAAATTGAGATATCTTTTCAAAAACAACCATCAAACCTTGTAGATAACAATTATAAGTGGTTTTTTTTTTTTTTTTTTTTTTTTTTTTTTTTTTTTTTTTTTTTTTAACTCATAAAGACTATCCTAATGTATTGTTTTTAACTTCTAATGACGATCACTTTTTTTTTTAATTATTGTATTCTTCATATGTGATGAACCTTACCCGACCTGAACCGTTGAACTGACCCGAAAATTTTTATGCCAGGTCCTATGAAATAGGAGCATCTAAAAACAGTGAACCCATTGAGAAAAATTTCTGGATCCGCCACTGGATGGATACCCCCACCCTTGTGGTGGGGTAGGTGGTTGGGAAGTGATGGAGAGACCCTTGACCCTTGTGGTCATGGGTTCGACTCCTGATCCCTCCAGGTTTTACCGGTTCACTACCGTCGTGCCTTCGGGCGGGTTTGTGGGCCGGGTTTTCCCTGGAACAGGAGACGGGTGGGCTGAAGGGCTCTGTCCGTACGGACTAGAGGCCGTCTGGGGCCCCTTTCGACCATTGGGGGCCGCGTACAGAGTACCCGGCAATACTTTAGTTGATCGTTCAAAAAAAAAAAATCTCTACTAATTATGCAAATGATTCAATTAAACATGACATTTTAAGCATGATGCGGATAGAATGATATATTTAAAAGAGAAAATTACTTAATAATCATGTTTATCAGATATTTATTTTCCAATATAGACATTATAAATTAAGGCGTTTTTGAAAAGCTTAGGCTATAAGCCTAGCGGCACCAAAACCCTCAAAAAGCAACGGCTTAGCTGGTGATTTCATTAAAAGCACAGACTTAACTGTCTTATTTAAAGGGGTTATGGGTTTCATACACCACGTGACATCACATTCTGGGAGTGTGACATCATATTTTGAGGTATGTGACAGCATTCTATTAGTGTATGGTGTGGGCCAGGGTGTATAAATTCTAATTAAGGGGTGTATGATTCCTAAATACCTATTTAAAGTATAGGCTAAATATTAGTTGTCTTAGTCAACGAAGCGTAGCTGATGTGATGGCTTCTAATTAGTGAAAAAGAAAGTTGACTAGTTTGATGAAAGCCATAAAAGTCTATCTAATTTTAAGAAAAAATAAAGGTGTAAAAATAAAGGTGAACATGACTATTAAGAAAAAATAAGCCCCCTCGCTAATTGGGTTCGGGTGATGTTGTGGTGTAATTTTTAGCGAAAGAATAAAAGTGGCCCGTTTGAATGTTCAAAAAAAAAAAAGTAATTCTCCCTATTGAAAATGCATACCTCAAAATAGATATGAATAAGAGCATTCGCATTCGCATCAGCATCCCTATCTCCCATCCCTTCACAAACAATCACAATCACATATTACATTAAAAATCATTACAGTTTATCTCTACTTCACTCATAACCACATTCAACAAATATTAAAAAATAAATGCAGTTTCCTCATTTAGGGAATACACTCACAAAAAAAATGGGGGGCCAAATGTGAATGCTCTAATAGCAATAAACGTAACAAATCAAGTTATAAAAAAGAAAACCATAAAAACACTTAAATACATAAAAATAAATTATGACCATATTATTCTCAACATGTTGAACTAATTAACACTAGATGTGCAATTTGTGTTCAATGAATCCTCTCGGTTTTGCCAGTGGTTGAAAGATATATTTTTGAAATGCAAAATCTGGAAAGATCAAGTCACATTGTTCCCATGTTGATGTGATCAAATCAAATCTCATGAAGAAGTCGAAATCTTATAGATTGTGAGACCGTGGGAATTAAATGATTCCAAAAGATAAATTTGTGTGAATTTGATTCAGATGTTTCATAAATTCTCCATTTATGTTTTTCTTATAAGGTTATAATAAGATATTATACTTGTGAGTCAAAGGTTCATTTGAATATATATATATATTTTTTTGGCAGACTTGGTCATCTAAATATTTATTGTTTGTATATTTTTTCTTTTCCTATACAACAAGGTCAAAGTCATACGTACATATTTTCCTTGGACGGATGGTACACAAACTAAAAATGAAATGCAACATGCCGACATTGTACACAATTTCTTTTATTTTTTTGGGTAAATAGTGCATGGTATTGGTCAATTGGGCGTGTCTACATGTTAGTGACAATCAAATATGTTATAAATAAGAGTTCTAATTTAATTTGGATGGTTTATCTCAACATTTAAAATTTGACTTGTTTTCTTTATTTTGGTTGCAAGAACACACTCAATAATATGAAAATTTGACATGTTTTCGTCCCCTGACTTTTGATATATTTGGCTATCAGGCACCAAAAGCTATCCGTTTCCTGACCAGGGTCCAACCGGTTATCTGTAGCAATATCTCGACTCCACGGGGCAGGGTTTGTATTAAGTAGATTAGGGTTTGCAATTCAGAAAGGGTGGTGACGTAACTTGTCACCCACATGTCTACTATTTTGATGTAATTTGGCAATTGTGAAATGAATATTACATGGTTGTAAAAAAATAAAAAATAAAGAATGTATATAAAGAGACAAGAGAACTTCAAACGCATAACAAAATATGAAATTGAAAAGTATAAAGGGCCCTATGGGATTGAAAAAGGAAACCTTTTCAATCATGTTGAAAAGGAAAAAGACCTTTTCTTGGTATATTGAGTGTACCAGGAAAGGGATGATGGTGATTTGGTTTAAACCGGTTAAATTTGTAGGAGTTTGATTTTACGGGTTTTTTTTCCTCTTATTAATAGGATTGTTCGAAAAGTTCACTACTAAATTGGACATATTACTAAAGTAAACTACACCTTTAGCCCATGTTTTACAAGCTTGAGTATGTAATTTTTTAGGAAAAATATTAACTTGTTATTTTTTCTATTAATTTATACACTAGAAAAAAAAAATAGAAATTTTTTTCTATCAATGAAACCCTAAACTATATGAGCGGCGGCCTGAAAAAGGGGGAGATTCCCCCGGAATCATTGGTAATAAAACAAATGAATCAATAACGTTTTACATTTCAAATATTCCGGAAGATCTTTCGGTGGAGGATCTTAGAGGTGAGTGTGGTCGTTGTGGGCAACTCGTCGACGCATACATTGCCAGGAAAAGAGATAAGTTTGGCAATATCTTTGCCTTTGTTAGGTTTTCAAAGGTAAAAGATACTGTGAAAATGGTGAAAGCTCTAAATGGTGTGAAATTCTTGGGAAGAAAGATGTTCGTTAAGGTGGCTTGTTTTAGCAAAGAAGACCGGAAAAGGAAGAACGCTTGTCCTTCACGTCTACCACATGATCGGCAGGCGGGTGGTATTGATGGTCGTCATAGCTCTTTGGGGAACGGTAATAAAGAGTGGTCATTTAGGGATTCGGTAAACGGATGGCCTTTTCTTTCGAATGGTTTTGGTAAGGTCCTGGATCTGGGGAGGAAGAATCGGCTATAACCAAGTCAGGGATGAGTAGGTCTCTTATTGGTCAAGTTAAAACTTTAAGGCTATGGAAGAAATGGAGAAGATTATTGGTGGTTTTAGATATGAAGATTGAGTCTAGATATTTGGGGGGATTGAAGGTGGTATTGATTACCGGCTTTGAAACTGTTGACGTGGTCAACTCCGGTGATGCTATCGGTAGTGGAAATGGAGCGTCGGGTTCTGATTCTGCTTAGGCTGAGATCAGGTTGGGTGACCAAGTGATGACCTCGGTCGTTACGGGTCATACAAAACCTAAATAACCTAGGTAGCTAGGGTAAGTAGGGTATCGAATCCAAGGAGCATGTGGTTAGCGTCACACTAGTTGTTTGTTTTGAAGAAGAAATTAGAATTAACTAATAACTAACGTAACAATAATTTCTAACTAACATTCACTCCCGGGCTAGGATATGCAAGTAACTAAGATTCAAGAGTTATTATGATAGATTTGCAATTTCACTTGTATGGATCGCTAGGACAGAGAATCAAGACTTAGGCATCAACAAATAGCTACTAGGCCCTAAGTATGCTTCATTATCTAGTTCACCAAATCCTATATGTCGAGTTAAGGCATAATTGGCAGAATTCATCTTATGAGTTTAAAAAAAAACACAATGGTCTCTAAACATGCAATAAGTCTAACCCAATACCAAGACAATTAAGCACAACAATTAATTCATACAAATGATGTCACGATTACAAATAGATTTGCAAGGATACAAAAACCTTTAGCCATATAATGAGTCTAACCCAATATCCCAACTTAAGTGATATGATTTATCTCACAAGTCTAAAGATAATGTTGAGGCAAAACTTAATTGACAAGATTCATCTCTATGGTTTAAGCATACAAGAAACATACACAAGGTCCAACCCAACATCAAAAGTTAATTGATGTAATTCATCCCCATGGCTCAAGCACAATATAAACATACACAAAGTTCAACCCAATATCAATGCTTCATTGAGTACAACACTTGTTCCTTACAAATACACAATCAAAACAACATTACAAATCTAGAAACTTACAATCCTTCACCCGGAAGTGAAGAGAAACTTAACGAATCCTCCTTCCATATGATTGTCTTCAGAGAATGGTGATTAAAATTCAAAGAAAAATGATGGAATCTCCTTTTTATAAGATAACTCTTTTGATAGTCTTCATAACTCCTCCCTTGACCAATGTTTTTATGGCCCTTAAATGTTGATAATTCTCCTTATTGAAACCCCCATTTTCTATTAATTTTGAGTTTTGACTTTTGGGCCATGACATAAGTCACGGTTCTTTTGTTTTATTATTTATTTATTAATATTATGATATATTATTATTATTATTATTATTATTATTATTATTATTATTACTATTACTATTAATAGTAGTAGTAGTAGTAAACTTCATGCATGTTACTTGGTGCTCGGGTCTTGAATATAATTTCTAATTTTTCTGCCCTGCTCCACACGAGCACCTATCAAAAGTATAAAATAAATAAATAAATAAATAAAGTAACCAAAAAGTAATAAAATATATACAATACTAAAATAATAAAGTACAAGCCTAAAACTAATAAAAATACTATATAATCGACTCAAAAATATACAAAACTGACAAATAAATGTGATGCATTTAGCAACACATCACACCCCCACACTTACCTTTTGCTTGCCCTCAAGCAAATCTGCTCACAACATTATCACGAACAAGTAACAAATACATCCAACGCCCCCGCCATGCACTAGTTAGGGTCCAAAGTCATACCCCATTCATAGATCAGCATTAGATGTGTTAATTCAACAGGCAACCATGATGCACAATTTTGAAAACAGAACTCACCCAACTAAGTCTAACATGCTGTCAGTTTTATTTTCATGCAACACACCCCTCACAGTTGTTTACTCCCCTCGGTTTAATATATGGACTAGCGTTTAATGTGCTAGTATAAATCACTCAAAGCAAAACCGAATATGAAACTCTGTACTCATAAGCTTGTAAGACAATCAAACCTTCACTGTAACACATAGACTTTGCACATATCAAAACGACTTATAGGTTTTGGGCTTAGGCTAAAGGTGGTGGAGGTTTATGTTTATATAGTGGCTAAAAAAACAAAGAAACTACCAACCCAAGATAATCTTTTATTCATGCTGAACACAATAACTAAAACTACGGGTTATTTTCGACCTGTATTAAACAATACTAACATATTTTTTTTTCATCATTTTTTTTTCTTTCTTTTTTTTTTTTTTTTTTTTTTGATAACAATATAAATACTAAACACATAAATAGGAAACACATAGATCGTCAAATAAAGCTGATAACAAAACGGGTCAGTCTAGACCAGGATTCGGGTAAACAAATGAAAAAGGTGAAAGGCTCAAAATAGTCTACTAAGGGTGATATTTTTTTTTTCCGGTTAGATTGGTAAACAAAGGTGTAAGACGAAAAAGGGATTCCTAATTTGCCTTTATCATATATGTGCATAAATCAAGTCCACAGTCTCGGCATGTATCAAATCAGACAAGTTCTAAAACTGAGCAACATACGGCCTACACTCAACAAATGAATATATATTAGATCAACTAACAATCTAGTAGGCTCAAGATCTCACAAAAATGGGGAAAATAGGGTTACCGATGTGTGCATGCATTTATTACCGACAGCTCGTTACACCTAATCAAGCAACTTCTAAACATTTTCTCAAAAATACCTGCTGAAAACGATTCATATGTCTATTCTAAAGAATTGGACCATGATTAAGGACCCACACACCACAAACAGAGACAGAGTGAAAGCACTGAAATAGTCGCTTTCATTCCCAATTAGACCGCTTTTAGGACCTTTTTTTTTTTAGACTCAAACCTAACTAAAGCAAATGAAAATGAAAGTTTCCCCACCCCTACACTTAAACGACACATTGTCCTCAATGTGAGCTAGGAATCAAATAAAGTAAATAAAAAAAATAAAATACAACAATAGAAGGAACAGACTCCCCTGGATAAGCAATACGCATATTAGTCCGTTCAATTCCTTCCAATGTCGGCCGTATAGCATTTCATTCGCAGCCGATAACAAACCTGGAACAAAGAAACACGAAAGAAAAAAAAACAAAACAAACAAATCGGGATTCCTGCAAACATTAGTGATTTCCAAATCGTCCTCACCCGAATGGAGATTGAGTATGGGCGGGACAATCTATTCTTGCAATTCAAATCAAAACAAGTAATCCCATGACTCCAACAAAATAAAACTGATTCAAACACACTTAAAAATAAAAATTAAAAAAAAGTTAAATAAAACAAATAAATATACAAAATATACAACAATCATACCTGATTCTCATTCATGGTGGTCTCAAAGAACATTTGCCTACCGAGTTTCCAATGTATGCTCGGTAGTTTACATGTCGTGTCCAAAGATTCTTGACTAGTATCGGCATGTAAAGATCATATGTTTTGCGAGTCCGCTTCAAAATAACTTGCCCAAAATCGTGCAAGCCAACCTTCCTAACCTTAGGCACCAAACTCACTAGCTCTTCTTGAGAAACCGAGTCTTCAGCAAGGTTTAAACATTCATTTTCTTGTGTAGGAAGACTTGGAACCTCTTCTTTAGCCATGGTGGATTCAATCTTTAAATCTTCAACCACATGAGGGATTGGTGCGGTATTCATCTCCACATCCTCCTCCTCAACTTGTGACAAAATCCACTCTTGTTTTGCTTGACATTTTTCATGAGGTGATAAGGCGATATAAGCCTTATCCTTTCTTCTTTCATAGCTTAGAATGTCGTACTTATAACTGAGCCATTTTAGCCGACATTCTCGTGATTGATGAGGTTTTGCTAATTCTTTTTCGACTTTAGAAAGTTGCACTTTAAACGTAATCTTGTCAAGTCTGCTTTGATCTGCCTGAAGTTGCCGCTTATGTTCGGCGTTCACTAGTGTTTGGTAGTGTTGAAGGGTTGGAGGAGGGGCAAGCTCTTCATAGTACAAGACCAGAGTGTTCTCCCATATTTCATAAGCAATTAAATACCTTCTTGCTGCCTCTTTTTTCAATGCAAGCTTTGGACAATATTCAAAAGTGTGGCGCGGATCCCCACAAACCGCACATGTATCGCGATATGCATACATGATCAAAACTTGAGCTTCTTTTACCTGCGAAAGAAAGATCTTGCACAGACAACTAGAAAACCCAAAGTGAATTCTAATAAAATTATAAAAAAAAAACTAAAAATAAAAACAAAGATTTTTTTTTTTAAATTTTAAAACAACTAAATATACACACAAACAAACACGCAATGCAACAATAAGCGCACTAGCTCCCCGGCAACGGCGCCATTTGATGACCTCGGTCGTCACGGGTCATACAAAACCTAAATAACCTAGGTAGCTAGGGTAAGTAGGGTATCGAATCCAAGGATCATGTGGTTAGCGTCACACTAGTTGTTTGTTTTGAAGAAGAAATTGGAATTAACTAATAACTAAGGTAACAATAATTTCTAACTAACATTCACTCCCGGGCTAGGATATGCAAGTAAATAAGATTCAAGAGTTATTATGATAGATTTGCAATTTCACTTGTATGAATCGCTAGGACAGAGAATCAAGACTTAGGCATCAACAAATAGCTACTAGGCCCTAAGTATGCTTCATTATCTAGTTCACCAAATCCTATATGTCGAGTTAAGGCATAATTGGCAGAATTCATCTTATGAGTTTAAAAAAAACACAATGGTCTCTAAACATGCAATAAGTCCAACCCAATACCAAGACAATTAAGCACAACAATTAATTCATACAAATGATGTCACGATTACAAATAGATTTGCAAGGATACAAAAACCTTTAGCCATATAATGAGTCTAACCCAATATCCCAACTTAAGTGATAGGATTTATCTCACAAGTCTAAAGATAATGTTGAGGCAAAACTTAATTGACAGGATTCATCTCTATGGTTTAAGCATACAAGAAACATACATAAGGTCCAACCCAACATCAAAAGTTAATTGATGGAATTCATCCCCATGGCTCAAGCACAACATAAACATACACAAAGTTCAACTCAATATCAATGCTTCATTGAGTACAACACTTGTTCCTTAAAAATACACAATCAAAACAACATTACAAATCTAGAAACTTACAATCCTTCACCCGGAAGTGAAGAGAAACTTAACGAATCCTCCTTTCAGCCCACATGATTGTCTTCAGAGAATGGTGATTAAAATTCAAAGAAAAATGATGGAATCTCCTTTTTATAAGATAACTCTTTTGATAGTCTTCATAACTCCTCCCTTGACCAATGTTTTTATGGCCCTTAAATGTTGATAATTCTCCTTATTGAAGCCCCCATTTACTATTAATTTTGAGTTTTGACTTTTGGGCCATGACATAAGTCACGGTTCTTTGGTTTTATTATTTATTTATTAATATTATGATATATATTATTATTATTATTAGTATTAATAGTAGTAGTAGTAGTAAACTTCATGCATGTTACTTGGTGCTCAGGTCTTGAATATAATCTCTAATTTTTCTGCCCTGCTCCACACGAGCACCTACCAAAAGTATAAAATAAATAAATAAATAAATAAATAAATAAAGTAACCAAAAAGTAATAAAATATATACAATACTAAAATAATAAAGTACAAGCCTAAAACTAATAAAATTACTATATAATCTACTAAAAAATATACAAAACTGACAAATAAATGTGATGCATTTAGCAACACATCACCAAGTCCCGACGGTAGTTCCGGTTGTTGAAGTCGAAGAGACCACAGGGATGCATGGGGATGTCGAAAAGTCTTCTGGGTTGCATGGGGGAACTGAAGGGATGCATGGGGTTGGGGTAATTAATACTGGGGTGTTAAATATTCCTTCTAGAATAGTGGAAGGTGGGGCCATCGGTAATTTAAAAGAAAATGATTGTATTTCTTCTGGGTTAGTCCAAGACCAAGTAAATGGGCCGAAACTTTTGGATTCTAATGTGCTTAATAATCTGGACCCTAAGGGCTTTAATTTGTGGTCCACGGTATTCACGGGTGAAAACAACAAAAGGAAAAGGCATACCAAATTCAAGAATATCCACAGGCCTAGAACGTACATCAAAATTCCAGATCTTAAATCGAAGAAACTTGAATCAGGTGGCTCTTCATCCAGCTCGGGTGCGTGCAAGAAAAAAAGGAAGGGGAGTAAAAAGATTGTGAACGAGGTGAACTTTGAATTCCAGGAGGTTCCACCGGAATTGGTGAACCAGGAAAGGGGGTGTGTCGATGGTGGGTATGTTTCAGATTGGGTTGAAGATTTAGGGAACTCAGAACCGAAATTGGGTCAGTATACAAATCCAGATAGGGCCGGCGAAGTTCAGATTGGTCAAAGTGGGGTTATCTCTGAGACTCTGGCTACTATTAGGGTTGGTTCAGGGAGCGGTTTGGATACTTCAGGATTTGAAGCTGAAGTTGTAGCGTCTGTGGTTGTGGAAAAGGCGTCAATGGGTTATAAATGAATTATTTAACTTTTAATTTGAAAAGGGCAGGAGGTAGTGGCAAAACATCAAAGGTGAGGCAACTTAAGAAAAAGTTTAACTTGTCGTTCATTGCAATTCAGGAAACTCAAATGGCTTCAATTTATGAGGTGCAAGTGGACAAATTCTAGGATAATTCAGCTCATGAGAAGGATAAGGTAGACGCAAATGGCAGGTCGGGGGTTTAATATCTATCTGGAACTCGGTGGTGTTCAAAGTGAATGTAATTCAATCAGGTCAAACTTTTATTCTTACTGGTGGTTAGTTAAATGGGATAGATAAACATTTATACGTCTTGAATGTATACGCACCTACGGACCCGTCACTTAGGAGACAATTGTGGGGTGATATTCAGGGGATTGAAGAGGCTTGTGATGGGCTATGGATTATGTTAGGTGATTTTAACGATGTTAGGAATGCTGATGAAAGACAAAACTCCAATTTTGTACCAGACAATGCGTTGGCATTTAATAACTTTATTACCTCGGCTGGGATGGTGGAGTATAGTATGGGTGGTGGATGTATTACCTATTTATTGTGTGATGGGCAAAAACAGAGTAAACTTGATCAGGTTCTGGTTTGTGGGTAATTTATTTCAATATGGACAGAAGCTAGACTGGTGGCGCTTGATAGGGATGTCTCAGATCATTCTCCGGTGGTTCTTTCTATTGGGGAGGCCAATTTTCGCCCGACCCCCTTTAGGTTTTTTAATTCTTGGATTGGTAAGCCGAGTATGGAAGAAATTGTATCTATTGGGATGGAAATGCAGGTTATTGATGACAGAAAGGATGTTACATTATTACAGAAATTGTAAAACATCAAAAATAAGGTGAGGACTTGGAGCCATGAAGTTTCAGAAGCTGATGAAAAGGCTTTGTTGATGGCCAAGGCTGGTGTTAAAAGGCTGGAAGATGTCGTTGAAGAAAGGGGCATGAATGAGGTTGAAAGGATCCAATGGAAGGACAAAAAGCAATGGATTAGAATCTGGGAGGGCGAAAGGCTTAAGGACCTGAAACGGAGGTCTAAAGTGAACTGGGTTATTCAAGGCGATGAAAACATGACGTTTTTTCATAGTATCATTAATAGTCATCGACTTCGAAACAAGGTCGATGGACTAATTATTGATGGCCTTTGGAATTCAGATCCGATTACCATTAAGGCGAAAGCAGTACAGGTCTTCTCAGAGATATTTAGTGAAGCTATGCAGAACAGGTCGTTTTTAGCAGGCATGGGGTTCAAGAAATTATCGGACGGAGATGCTATCGGGCTTGTTGCACCTTTTATGATTGAAGAGGTTAAAGAAGCGGTATGGGATTGTGGGGGAGACAAATCACCGGGGCCAGATGGTTTCTCATTCGGATTTATAAAGAAATTTTGGGATAAGTTGAAAGATTCGGTGATGGGAATTATGGAGGATTTCTATAAACACGGCTCTCTACATAGGTCATGCAACTCGTCTTTTATTGCCTTAATACCTAAGGTTAGCGACCCACTTACATTCACTGACTTTAGGCCTATATCGCTCATTGGGGTCATCGGGAAGATAATATCAAAGGTGTTGGCGTTATGACTAAAAAGATTCTCGGGAGTATTATATCACAGGAACAAGAAATATCTTTGACGGACTAATGAGATTGTGGAGTGGGCAAAGAGAACAAAAGTCAAAATTCTAATGTTTAAGGTGGATTTCTAAAAGGCGTATGATTCTGTTTCGTAAAAATTCCTTGTAAATACAATGCATAACATGGGATTTCCGAAAAAATGGAATACATGGATCATGGGTTTGTTGTTTACTAGTAAAGCCTCGGTTCTAATTAATGGTGCTGCTACTGGCGAATTCCAATTGAAGCGTGGTCTTAGACAAGGAGACCCATTGTCCCCTTTCCTTTTTACGCTTGTGATGGAAGCGCTCCATGTGATGATGGTCAAAGCAATTGATTCAGGGACGTTTTTTGGAGTTGTGCTTCCAAATGGGGGGGGGGGTGTTGTCTCATCTATTCTACTTAGACGATGCACTTTTCATGGGGAATTGAACGGAAGATAATATCAGGAATCTTAATAGGATCCTTAGATGTTTTTTCTTGGCGTCGGGACTCAAAGTGAATTTGGGGAAAAGCAACTTATTTGGTATCAATATGGAAGATGTAGTAATTGATAACATGGCAACGGTACTCGGATGTGGGAAAGGGAGTTTCCCATTTTCACATTTGGGCCTCATGGTTGGTGCGAATATGAAAAAGATTGGGAGTTGGAAGTTGGTGATTGATAAGTTTAATGCGAAGTTGTTGAATTGGAAAGCTAGGTATTTATCACTTGCGAGGAGGGTGATTCTAATTAAATCGGTATTCGATGCACTTCCAAATTTTTATCTTTCACTTTTCAAAGCTCTGGCTTGTGTCATTAAAACTTTGGAAGGTATTAGGAGTAGGTTTCTATGGGGGGTGGCAATGAGTCAATAAAAAAGATCTGGTGGGTGGCGTGGGATAGGATGGTTAAACCGAAAGCAGCGGGTGGCTTGGGGGTGGGAAATATTAAAGACATGAATGTGGCATTATTGTCTAAACGGTGGTGGAGATACAAGACTTCGGCAGAGCAGATGTGGGCTAAAGTAATATACGCAATTCATGGTCGATGTATGTAACACCCTAAGCATATCCCACATCTCCCGTGGACAGGATAGATCTTGGTTCATAAGTAATGTCCTGCCTCATAAATCACCAACGCTTTTTGGGCTTAGTTGGCTGTGGAGCACATGAAAACTCCACAGTTAAGCGTGCTCAGGTGGGAGTAGTACTAGGACGGGTGACCTCCCGGGAAGTTTTCACTCGGGCAACCAAAAACAAATCCGTGAGCTTCTAGTGGGCAAAGCGGACAATATTGGATGATATTAAAGGCAGGGTGTTACAGATTGGTATCAGAGCCACTCTTGTGCCATCCGGGATGGTGGGGCAAAGCTCATCGAGGATGATGAGTCCCTAAGGGGGGGGGGGTGATTGTAACACCCTAGGCATATCCCACATCTCCCGTGGACAAAAGAGATCTTAGTTCATAAGTAATGTCCTGCCTCATAAATAACCAACGCGTTTTGGGCTTAGTTGGCTCTGGAGCACATGAAAACTCCACAGTTAAGCGTGCTCAGGTGGGAGTAGTACTAGGATGGTTGACCTCATGGGAAGTTTTCACTCGGGCAACCAAAAACAAATCCGTGAGCTTTTAGTGGGCAAAGCGGACAATATTGGATGATATTAAAGGCGGGGTGTTAAAGATGGTGTTACGATGTAGAGGGTCGGGGATGATTCCTTGTGTTCGTGCTGGTTTTGGGGTTTGGAAAGAGATTGCGGCGGTTGAAAAAGAATTCTTGTGCAGGGGGATTGATTTAAAGACTCGGATTAAATGTGAAATCGGGGAGGGTACGAACGTGTATTTCTGGACTGATTTCTGGTGTGGCACTTCTCGGCTATGTGATGAGTTCCCAAGTTTATTCCATGCATGTACGAGTAAAAAGGCTAAAGTGGCTAATGTTATAAACAGGTGGCAGGCAATGTTACATGGGATTTGGTCGGGTTAAGAGGGCTGGGTTCTGATGTTGATCTGCAGGCGTCTCTGCAGCTCTAGTCTGTATTACTCCAGCAAATCATTCGGGGTGGCCAGGACAGGTGGTTCTGGCTCGAGAACGGGTCGAATGTTGAACTATTCGTACAACAGGTTAGGCACTCCTTGTATGTACAGGAGCAGCCGACTAATAGTGTTTTCAGGTGGAGTAAAATTGCGGTTCCAAAGGTGAATTGTTTTGTGTGGAGACCGATAGCTAATAAAGTCCCAACTTCGAAGGCGTTGGCGTTTAGAGGGATTGTTTTGGGGACGGTTTATGCAAGATATGCGGATCGGTCATCGAGACTAATAATCATTTGTTTGCAGGTTGTTTGTGGGCTAGAACGGTTTGGTGGAATGTGTGTTTTCGGTTGAAAATTCCGGATCCTCCTTGGTATGATTCGATTTCTCAGCTGCTAGGGTATTGCGATTCATTGGGTAGGAGCCAGAAAAGAAGAAGGTTATGTATGCTATTTTCCTATTGACGATTTGGAGAATTTGGTTGCGAAGAAACAACAAGGTCTTCAATGGTATAAACACGAGCACGACTAAGCTCATTGAGGAGATAAAAGAAGAATCCTATTGGTGGGTGATGAAAATATCGAAGATCCCAGACGTCAATATAGCTAGGTGGAATGAATTTCTGATATTGATTTTGGTTGAATTTTGGCGAATATTGTGTTATGTGCCCTTTAGTAGGTAGTCGTTTTGGGTGATTCGCCCAAGTAATTTCCGGCTAACTGGGCTATGTACGGATAACTTGTTATTTTTGGTGATTGAATGAAATCTACGTTTGGTTGTTCAAAAAAAAAAAAAAAAAAAAAAAAAAAAAAACTAAATTGGACTTCATTCTAGTAATATAATAAAACCAACCAAATGTTGAAATATTACAATATTGTTCTAGAAATTTTGTGTAAAATTATCCCTTAAAATTTTCTTTTTCTCTAAAATTCAATACAAATATACTGTGTTAAAATGTTAAACCAACATCAACTAATATTTTATAATGTTACATAGCCTTAGGCTAGTGGGTATGATTTCCTTCTCGGTTTCATCATCAGCTAAGTCAGCACCATATCATCATTCCCTTACATCATTTCCCTATTTTCGTCTAGGGGTATGGTTCCCTTCCCTCCAATTTATTGCAACAGCCAAGAGGTCGGGGAGGACATAGAAAATCCCCCTCCCGAACCCCATATATAGCTTTTATCCTTAGAAATTTGACATCGTCCCAATCCCTATTTAAAGTAACATGTTTTGAAATTTAGTAAGCTCAAAGTGTATTAATGAGTTAGCGTGTGTGTATATATATTAGTTTTTTGTTTATTTAAAGTAACATGTTTTGAAATTCAGTAAGCTCAAAGTGTATTAGTGGTTTAGCGTGTGTGTATGTATATTAGTTTTTTGTTGTTTGATTTTGGTTTGAAGAGAATCAAAACCGCAACACTGCTAATTTGGTAAAAAGAACCGCGTGGGTGTTCAGTATTCGAACAAGATTTAAAAAAATTCAATGTTCGAGTTCAACAACCAAAGCTCGAATTCGACATTTAAAGTTCGAATTTGAGTCTGTATTTGAATTTGAGTCGAATATGAATTTATGATTTTCAACTCGATTCAAAATTCGAACTCAAATTATACATTTTGAGTTTCCTTCGTTACGCCACATCAACGTACCAGACCCCTCCCGAACCCCATACCTTTCATCCTTAGAAGTTTGAGATCATCCCAACACCTATTTAAAATAACATGTTTTAAAATGCATTAAGCTGAAAATGTTTTAGTGGTTTAGTTTTTTTTATATCAATTTTTAACAGTTTGATTTTGGTTTGAAGAGAATCAAAACCGCCTGACTGATGATTTAAAGAAAAACCATTCAAACGAACCGTAAGTGTGTTTAGTATTCGAACCTAATTTGAAAAATTAAATGTTTGAGTTCAATAATCAAATCTCGAATACTGCATTTAAAATTCGAATTCAAATCTGACTAGTATTTGAATTCGAATCGAATATGAATTTATAATTTTCAATTCGATTCAAAATTAAAACTCAAATACATTTATATATATATATATATATTTATATATATATAGGATTTGGATCAAATAGGAACCATAGGGGTTGTTAGGAACCATAAGAACTAATCTTAGCCTTCCATCTTTGATTTTGATCTAAAGGGTATTAGTGTAAATATACATTTAAATAATTTTCGTTTTTTTATAATTATAATTTTTTATTCATGGCAGTTACCAATGGGGTGGTGATCCATTGGCAAAGGCAAAGCCTTTAAAAACACCTAGGTTGTGGAAGGTCTTGGGTTCAAATCTCACAGACCACAGGATTTAAAAGAAATTAACCTTTAAAAAAATGATTTGGTTTCCTTAAATCTCTCATCCATATCATCTTTAATCCAAATCATATTTTCAATACAAGAAAATACTACGATTAATCTGGAAACATAGCAATTATCGAAATCAACATACTCGATTGAAAAAAAAAAACCGATTGGTAGAAACATAGCAGATTAAATTTTCGATTTGAAGGAAACATATATCGATTGACAGAAACTCATAATCGAATTAATAAATTTCGGTTTGAAGGACAACATATTACGATTCATCATCTAGTTATGGACAATAATTCTTGTCACGAAAACATTGAATCACAATCTCATGCGAGGGAAGATCATGAAACACCCTCACAACCTTTGTTTCTAACTAGTGTTGAAAATCAAGGTACATATGTTGTAAATATATGTGGTTTCATTCATGTATGGATTTTTATTGGAATATTTTGAACATATTATGTATATTTTGGCGTTTCAACCAAGAACGGTAATTGTATAATATATATGGTTGTTTTTACGTTAGTTTTAAACTTTTGTACAGTAGTCAAAATTACAATTGTGGTAATGAATATACACAGGTGTATTATAGTAGTTAAATGATTGTATAGTGTTCAAATATTCAATTGTGGTAATGAATATACACATGTGTATCATAGTAGGTAAATAATTGTATAGTGATCTAATGTTCTAAATGTTGTAATGAATATACACAGGTGTATCATAGTAGTTAAATGATTGCACAGTATTCTAATGTACTAACTGTGGTAATGAATATACACAGGTGTACCATAGTAGTTAAAATATTGTACATTAGTATATAGTTAAATGGGGTAATGAATATACACAGGTGTACCATATCTGAGTTGGTAGCTTGTATAACTGCATTCTTGTATATTGTAATGTTTTTTTAATTTACATTTTCTATATTGTAGGGTCCGTCGCTAGCAATGTTTATGAATCTCCCGGTGGGACGAGATATTGGACGCCAATTGTACCAGATGATGTTAAACTATATGAAGGTGCCAGGTTTAGATCTTTGGATGAAGCTATTATAATGTACGAAAACTATGCAGAGGCAGCCGGATTTGGAACTCATTTGGCTACAAGAAAAACTGTAGATGGTGTGACTACTGTTTGGTACATTTTGTGTTCAAAAGAAAAGACACCAAAATCACTTGAAGGTGACACACATGTGGAAGCAAAGTCTGAAAGATCTCGTTGCTCTAACATTAAATCAACTGGATGCAATGCTTGCGTAAGAGTTAGGCGTGCCAAAGGTTCAACGGATTATGAGGTTTATAATTCATAGATTCATAGAGGTTCATAACCACAGTTGTGTATCCCCTGACAACATTGATGTATATATGTTGAACATGGGTGTATATATGTTGTACAATGGTGTATATATGTTGTACACCTATGTATATTAGGTACTGTAAATTCCTCTGTTATATATTACAGGTTTGAGTATTCTTTTTTTGTACATCAATGTATATTATATATATATACATCTACGTATACTAACATACGTCGATGTTAATGTATATTTACTAACAGTAGACATTACTACATTAGTATATATTGCCCCATGATGTACATGTTATATATACACACATGTACATATAAAGCAATTCTTAGTTTAATACATTTATGTATGTGAACGTATGTTGTATTTTGTTAGTTCAATACATTGTGTTTGGTTTCTAATTTTCATTTATCTACTACTATTTCTTATCTTCAAAAACCACACACAAGCATACATATATGTATAACAAACAATTATGTAAATTGAAATTCAATGCAAATTCTACAATTACTCTGATGCTTTTCATTTATTCAGAACATCAATTACATAATCATTAGAATGTTATTAGTTCTATTTAAATCAACGAACTTTCAAAATGCAACACAAAAATCCTCTGTGTTTTGTTGCTTGCTTGACTTTTGACTTACATCTGCTTTTGCCTTCCTTTACTTCAAAACTCTTATTTTTACCAACTGTACCAGAACTGACGGTACCAAAACCTACACATTAAGCACACAATAATTAATGGATATACACATATGTGAAGTGTTAATAAGTTACAATATACACCAATGTACAACATATATACACCATTATACAAGATATATACATCATTGTAGAACATATATACACCCATGTAGAACATATACAATGTATAACATGTTTATAGACCTGTGTAAACCATCGGCAAAATACAAATTCTTGAATAGTTATCAAAACTCAACATATAACATGTTTACATACACCCATGTACAACATATATTCATCCATGTACAACATATATACACCAATGTATAACATACTTATATATTATAGACTCGTGTAAACCATCGACAAAATACAGATTCTTGAATAGTTATCAAAGCTCAACATATAACATGTTTATATACACCCATGTACAACATATATACACCATTGTATAACATATATACACCCATGTACAATATATATACACCAATGTAAAACATGTTTATAGACCTGTGTAAACCATATTACCTTGATTTGCAGCTGATTTATTTTTTGAGTTGGATACGTCTGTGTATAAAAACCCCTTTAATAACATATAACAAAATGAATAGGACTGAATACATCACAGTACACCAGTGTATAATAACATATATATATATATATATATATATATATATATAACTTCATAGACTTAATACACCAAAGTACACAAGTGTACACATATGAACCATAAAAAAAATATCATATCTATGTTAATGAAAACGAAGAACCATCACATATGAAAAATTAGGAATATAAAATTGTTATATACACATATGTACCATGTACAATACCATATATCTGTAAAGCCACGAACATCATTGAGGAAGAAACAAAACAAAAAAAACCCTAAAAACCTACATGTATGATTACCAACAGTTACCGTACCCAAATAGAATGTTAAATATCCACTTGCTTGCAACCATAACTATCCTTACACAACTGTAATATACACCAACGTATATTATACATTAGCGTATAAGCATTTGATAATAATAAAACGTCTCCTCTTTTGGCGTGAAAATTATCTGTAGGGTTTGGTCGCTTAACCTTTTATATAACATACACAAATGTATATTATCACAATACACATAAACTCAATGTCCTGTACATTCAAGTTTGTTTAATGGAGATAAGTTTCAAAGATTCAATAATCATATATTGAAAGAAATTGTGAAATTGATCTAACCTAACATAACACAATCATTACAAATACAATTCCAATTGATTATACATTTCGATCTAACAAAAACAAAAACTAAAACTAAAAACCTAAAAGATCTGAGCAATTGAAGATTAACAATAAGTAATAATGATTGTTTAGTTTTACATACCTGTAAACGAATTTTCATCTCCACTAGTGATGTCGAATGATGCTTTTTACATTTTGATGTATTGATTTTTTTTGAAAAATGGATATTTTACGTTTACAATTATAAAGGCTAACCAGGAATTAGGTTAATGAAAAAATGTCAAAAATGCCCATTGATTAAAATAAACAATTAATTAATCTTCTAATTATTTACAATCATGCCATTAGAGATCAATATATATATATATATATATATATATATACACACACATAAACATATGTGTGTATATTTGTTTTTAAATGGATGTGAATTAGAACCGAAATTCATGCCCAATTCGATTTGTATACCCATGACCTCTTGGTCGAGTTGTATGGTGTCCCCCTTACAAATGTGAGGTTATGGGTTCAAATAGTTGCAAGTGAAAGGTGAGGTGGAATTAAGGTGTTAAAAATATGCGGTTAAAAAAAATCGGTTTGTATATGAAACTTGAGATTCACCCAACTAAATCATTAAATAAATTCAATTAGGGAGGTTTACTTCTTAGGGAGGTTCCCGCCCGGGCTTGGTCTCAGGTTCGAGTCCCCCCACTCGCACTAAGGGGTGAGAAATTCAACACCCGCGTTTGGCCTGAATTTGAACTGGGGTTGAGGAGTTGTGCGTCGTTTGGATTCTCCGCTGAAACCCACCTTCCAAAAAAAATCGAAAACATGTTATTCAATTCGTTAAACCACCCTATCAAACCGTTAACATTCACACAAACCAATGTTATGTTTTTAACGGCAATTCTAATCTACTCATATTCATTATCTTTATCTGCATTTTACAGAATTTTAACCTAACTTTCATATTTTGAAGAGAAGAAAGACATATTAACCACTACACCATGTCAGGCTTAACTTTGTTACAAATGATAATACCATTTCCTTGTCACATTACCACAAATAGTTATTAAAATTTTTCATAAACAGCTCAGGAATTAAACTATTTCATACTAATTATCCACTTATTCAAATTATTCTTAAACAACTCAGTAATTAAAGTATTCCTTTAACCATTGTATTCTTCATTCCTCATGATCAAGGTGATCAAAACTAGAACCATTGCTTAAGTTCTTCCCAGTCCCACAAATTCTGATCATCACTTTCCATCGTAGAGTGGGGATGATTAACAATTTGCTCATCCGACGAGTTATGACTATGATCGGATAAGCTTGTAGTTCTTTCTAAAACCGAAGGACGGCTAGGATGAGCCAATGTGGTTGCATGATGTTCGTTGTTGTGAAAGGGTTGTGGAACTGGTGGTTGCTGATCAGTTATCGTCAGTACTCCTGATGGCCTTCTGTCAAATGCCCTCAGACAGTTTGATTTCACATACACTCGGCATAAACTTAACTCTTCCATCAGCTGCGTGTATAAAAAGAATAATAAACATATAAGATTTAGTCTTTTTTACAACTCTTGTACATATCTACAATGACTACAAATGGCTTATATAAGCATGTAAAAATAAAAAATAAAAAGTTTATAAAATTCACATGCTTACAATTGTAAACTCACAAATAAATACGTATAGAAATATGTATAATGTAACTACATGTTAGTATATAATATTTGATTTATCCTAATACTAAGTCTAGAATAGAAATAAGTAAACAGATCTGTCACAAGCAGTTAGTGATAGTTCTTATGGTTGAACGGTTGCGTTGTTTCACTCACACCGATTCACATAGTATAAATAGGCTTGTACCTCATCATTTGTAAATTGTATGGAACTTTCTTTGTTTATAAAACACTTAGTTTCTCTCTCAAATATTCCCTCAAAAACAGAAATTTTTTTCTTGATCGATTTGGACAGTAGTGTTGTGGACAAAGTTTGACTTTTGGAAGTCAAAGTACACGATTATAAGATTTTTGAGGGTTTATATTATAAGGTGTACACCAGTGTTTTTAAATTTTGCTCACTGATCAAAAGGAAAGAGATTATATGATTTAGAAAAAAAAAACAAAACAAAAACAAAAGGGGAGGAACGGTTCTGATTTGCCCTGTAACCGAAGGACCAGTTCCTAGAACAGTTGGTTTGCTTTGCTTAACAACAGAAAGACCCCGTTATTGGTTTGATTTGTCCTGCAACCGAAAGCCCGTTACTATTCTCAGCACGCAACAATTGGTTTGATTTGTTAGACGACAGAAAGACTCGGTTAGTGTTGGGTGTGAAGTCCTTGAGCTAGTTATTACTATGTAATTGTAATAGTGGTCAGAGCTTAATAATATATCCCTAGTTGCAGCCCGTGTTTGTAGGTTCCCCACTGGAACCGAACCACGTAAAATTCTCGTGTTCGTGTGTCGTCCTTTATATTTTCTCGATTGTTATTGCGTGTTCGTTGTGAATCTGTCATTCCGTTGCGCCACTTAATCCTAACAAGTGGTATCAGAGCTACGGCTCGTTGGATTCATGTAACGTTTCGCAATTCCATCTTATTCCATCTTATAAGAAGATTGTTCGTAAACCCTCAAGAAGCAAAAAAAAAAAAAAAAAAACAAACAAAAAAAAACAAAAAAAAAGTTGTGTCACGATTTTGGAGAGGTCCTACAAAATTGGCCTAAGTATATTTGAGGTTGAATTATTTTTGGCCTGCACTATCTTTGTCGTGACTTGAAGGAAAAAGAAAAAAAGGCATTTGCTTCTTGTTTGGTAAACGCGATTGAGGGTTTTGATTTTGTTAGAAGTTTTTTAATTTTTTCAAATAAGAAGAACGCAAAACTTTTGCGATAAGGTTTTATTTAAAACCTTGAGTCGCATATTGGTATCACAGGAATCGTTTGAATCGACCCGCCGATTGTGACATCGTTGTTTATTGTCGTTTACAACCGCTTTCAGCCGCGATCAAGAGAGACAGGTTCACTCGTTCTTGTTTTCTGATTAGGTTTTGTTTGGGTTGTTGTTCGGGTTTTGGGTGTTCAAGTCTCGGGTTATTATTTGGGTCGTTCGGGTTTGGTTTGGTTGTCAGTTTTTGACAGGTTATTATCAACTTTGGAGCCGGGTAACTTTAGTCTATTTTTCGATGTCATTATGGCTGAAGACGAAAAATTGGTGATAGAAAAGTTTGATGGTTCGTATTTTAGTCGGTGGAAAATGCAGATAGATGCATTGTTGAGTCAAAAAGATTTGGATATGGTACTGGAAGAAAAACCGGAAAAAAATGGATGAAGCTGAAGAAGCTCTGTAGAATGCTAAGGAAAAGAAAACTAGAGGTGTTATTACATTGTCGTTGACGAGGAACGTTGCATTTAACATCATGTCTGAAACCACGGCTCGTGGTATGATGTCGGCTCTGTCGAACATGTATGAAAAGTCGTCTGCAGCTAACAAAGTGTTCTTGATGAGAATGAAAGAGGGAAGCTCAGTGACTGAGCACATAAATACTTTGAATTCTCTTATGTCCAGATTGTCATCCGTGGGAATGAAATTAGATAATGAGACCAAAGCTGTGATTTTGCTATCTTCACTATCTGATAGTTGGCCCGGACGGTGACTGCTGTCACTAACTCAGTTGGGCATGAAGGGTTAACATTTGAAAAGATCCGGGATTTGGTATTGGGTGAGGATGTTCGCCGCAGGAATACTAAAGGGTCGTCTTCTGAGAAGCTACATGTTGGTAGGGGAAGGGGGAATAGTAGAAACAGTGGGAGCAGCAAGGGTCGGGGCAGGAGCTCGTCTAGGGCTCGTCCAAGTGTGCGTTGTTGGGACTGCAATGAAAAGGGACATTATAGGAATGAATGTCCGAACAAGAATTCTGATAGAGGATCGAAGAATTCTGGTGGATTGAACACTGCCGCGGTAAGCGATTCTGAGGATGACGCTTTGATACTATGTGTTGAAAGTAGTGTGGAATCCTTGGTCATGGATTCCAGTGTATCATTCCATGCTACCCATAGCAATGATGACATATGGAATGTTAAAAAGGGTGATTTTGGGAAGGTTAGGCTAGGAAACGGTGAATTTCTTGATGTGACTGGCATGGAGATTTGGATCTGGTTACTACTTTGGGCACTACTTGGACTTTGTATGACGTCAGGATTATTCCGAGGCTTGAAACAAAGTTAATCTCCGTTGGGGCAGTTGGACGAACAAGGTTTTGACGTTAAGTTTGGTGGTGGAAAGTGGAAGGTCATTAAAGGTAATCTCGTGGTTGCTAGTGGTTTCAAGAAGGGGTCGTTGTATATGGTGCTTGTTCAGTCTGGGGAAGTGACCACCCCTGTTAAGACGAACGCCAAAGTCGGGCTCGCCGATTCGACAGTTAAACGAGTCTAGTTTGCAGAAAAGGACTATTGGACTTTAGGTAATCCTCTTGAGCGTATTCGAGGTCTGAACATGTACGTGATTTTTGTAGCAGTGGGAGCACGGGGAGTGTTCTGACACCGTCTGAAAATCGACGTTGGGTTCAGAAGACCAGATTTCCGAATGAAATCTCTCCTGAGAAGTTTCTGCTAGTGGGGAGTGTTCCTCTGAGAATCCCTATATCTGATGGTTTGTGTCTATGGGAATTAGTTGGGATTGAGGATGTGCAGACGGGGTCTTTTAAGATCAGGTTGAAGCCATCTGGGGGCTTCAACGGGCCTTTCTGTTTACTGATGATGATTGGCCGGCTGTAACTAGGTTGATTGGGGATACATGGTTTGAAGTTTGGTTTGTTCTTAGGAGCTGGACCTGGAAGACTTCTTTTCCTGTGTGTGTTTGAACTTTACAGATTACTGAAGACATTGATTGCTTTGTGCTTGTTGGCAAACTTGGTGTTTATCGCAAGGCCTTCAAGTGGGAGATTGTTGGGTGTGAAGTCCTTGGGCTAGTTATTGCTATTGGGCTTATTGTATTGGATGCTTAGGAAGCCCATTTAGGTTTTCTTGTTCACCAAGCTTAAACCCTAGATTAGTCTCTATATATATCCTGTCTATGTAATTGTAATAGTGGTCAGAGCTTAATAATATATCCCTAGTTGCAACCCATGGACGTAGGTTCCCTACTGGAACCGAACCACGTAAAATTCTCGTGTTCGTGTGTCGTCCTTTATATTTTCTTGGTTGTTATTGCGTGTTCGTTGTGAATCGGTCATTCCGCTACACCACTTAATCCTAACAATTAGTAGGTTTTGATTCGTCTTACAACCGAACACCCTGTTATTGTTGTGATAAAAAAGAATAGTTGGTTTTGATTCGTTATATGACTAAAAGACTCCGTTACTTTTCTCGGAATTAATGTTTTGATTCGCTACGCGACCAAAGAACCAGAAGAAAATAATTTGATCCGAAGTCATTCAGGTTGATATCAAATTAATCTCAAGCAAGTGTATCTACCAATATTGGAAAGAAGAAAAAGAGGACACGAACAATGACTAAAGAAGTCATAAGAGAAGAAGGAACGTCAATGACCTTCTAATGCCCAACTCTAAGTTCCACCAATTACACTATTTGGACGGTAAAAGTTAGAGCAATCTTCAACGTACATGGAATTTGGGAAGCAATAGAACCAACAGGTGAAGTCGATAGAAAGAAAAATGCCAAAGTTATTGTTTATCTCTATCAAGCCATGCTAGAAGAACTAGTTTTTCAAATTTCTCATCACACGAATGCTAAAGACATTTGAGAAGATTTAAAGGCACGATTTGTGGGTATAGACATAGTCAAGGAAGCAAGGTTACAAATGCTAGACTCGGAATTTGAAGCATTAAAGATGAAAGACTCAGAATCACTATATGATTTTACCGGCAAAATTAGTAAACTTATCTCACAAGCCAACAATCTTGGATCTACAATTGATAACAAAAGATTAGTAAGGAAGCTACTCAGCTCCATACCAGAAAAGTACATCCAAATTGTTGCTGCAATCGAAAAATTTACCGATCTTAAAACTATGCCATTTCAAGACGCTATCGGAACACTAACAACATACAAAGAACGCATCAAGAAACCCGAAGAAGGTGACATACAGACTAAACTCTTATTCACCAAAGAAGATGCTAAAGGAAAATTCAAAGAAGAAAAATGTGAACATTGTGGTCATGCAAATTCAAGTCAAGAAAATCAAGGACGTGGTAAAGCTAAAAATTGGAAGACTTAGAGAAATAAAGATAATAGGGGGTACCAACAGAACAAGAGCTATCGAAGATGCTACAATTGCAATGAATTTGGGCACCTCAAACACGAATGTCCAAAGCTGAAAGAAAAGGAGGAAGCTCATCTAATTCAATGTGAGGAAGTTGGACCAGTAATGCTATAAGCAAGACACAATGAAGATGATCAAGACCCTACTGTGAAGCATTGAAGACAAATCAAAAATTAGGGGGGAGAATGTTAGTATATAATATTTGATTTATCCTAAGTCTAGAATAGAAATAAGTGAATCGATGTGTCACAAGCAGTTAGTGGTAGTTATTATGGTTGAACGGTTGTGTTGTTTCACTCACACTGATTCACATAGTATAAATAGGCTTGTACCCCATCATTTGTAAATTGTATGAAACTTTCTTTATTTATAAAACACTTAGTTTCTCTCTCAAATATTCCCTAAAAAACGATCCTGAGATCTCACACTACAAACTCAATTTGAACTAAACCATTTCAGTCATTAATTAGGATCTTAAACAAGAATGCTACAAGAACGAAAATACCTCAGGTTTTCGATTAGTGTTTGAGGAGGATTCTTCATGAAAAGCCTTGTATTCATTCATCTTCCATTTGGTTTTCGTCCCGTGGGAGCTCTACCGTTGTAGAAAACCATGGTCCTCTTGACCCCAATTGCGCGATTGCTTAAAGAATAAACGATACTCGGGGAGCCAGTGCCTTCCAGTAGCCAGAACGCGTGAGGCGTGATGGTCGACCCCCTCGCGCTTCTTTTTCCTGTCTAGGGATGAAAAAGAACCATTGCTCTGGGTCTCCTTGACAACGCTCTCCTGCATATTCTGCATGCAAGACATACAAAATAATAATAATAATAATAATAAAAATAATAATAATAATAATAATAATAATAATAATAATAAATAATAATAATAATAAGCAATCGGTATTGTTGGGTTTCGGAAATAAGATGTAGACAAGCCTTACTCTAGTGAGGGGATAGACTATAGAGAGGCTCTAGCTCCAAAAACCATATAAGTATATAAAATTCAGTTAAAAGCATACTTATCTACTAAAAAATATGCACCGCAGAAAAACAAAGTGCTAAAATAAGGAAAATCATGACATTAGCATTGATTTTTAAATTTGTTCGATCAAGTAGCCAATCCAATAAAACCTATTAAAGTAGGACAAATAAGCAACGACGACACCTCTATAGACCACACTATGATAATCCGGCAACTACATAGCTCACACTCCGATATTCGACACCTTCATAGACCACACACAAAGTTATCGGCACCTTCACAACCCAAACACTCAAAGTCGTCGTCGCCTACTTATCCCACACTCTGATATTCAGGCACTTTCATAACCCACACTCAAAGTCATCGCCAAACCCATAACCACACTCTGATAATCCAACACTTTCATAGTGCAAATTCAAAAAGTCGATGCATGGCGGATGCATAATTTTTTTGTACGGGGGGGGGGGCACAAGACGATCGCTTGAAAGGGGTTTGGCAAAAAAATTAAATGATAATAAAATATAACACATCTCATTAAATCTATATATATATATATATATATATAATATATATTATATATATATATATATATATATATATATTGCAAAGCTAATAATCCTACATGTCATAATATTATGCAATCTCTTCTTTAAGAGATGCCACATAGGATGTGATGTGGCAACCCTAGACCAATTAAAAAAAGAATAAATATGGTTTAACCTAATCTATTAAATACCTAATCTACTAAATATAAAATAATTAAACCTATATTATTTTCTCTCTCATGTTTTCTTCCATAACTTTTAAACGTTAATATCTTTTATATACGAGATTTTTTAAAGAAAAAAATTACACAAATTAACGAGCGTTTTATTATCTTTCCAACGAGTACCATAGTGCTATATAAAAAAACGATTATTTTTTGGAACCCGACAGGTATTGTGTCAGGTTTGGGATTAGTTTAAAAAAAATTTGTGGGTTTGGGTCGGGCCTGGGATTAAGTGATACCCATGAATTTTTTAAAATAATAATATGATAACTTATGGCAGATATTTTGTTTAAAATAAATAATAATAATAATAATAATAATAATAATCATTAATCATATATTGGCAACTCATTAATTATGTTGTCATATTATGTATTTTTATTATGTCATATTAGATATTTCAACCCGGGACGCTTAAATTCCGGGATAAAACTAGTATTTACATATAATATAAAAATACTTAAAAATATACCACAATTAAATTTTTTTTTTTATTTTTGTAAAAACAACCAAATCTATATACAAATCAAGAGATATAAATAGATTAATAATTAATAATTCAAATCTAGAGATAAATATAGCCGGGAAAAGGAAGTTTTCAACAATTTTAAAAGAGACTTGGAAGTTGGAATACAAACTAATTTACTCTATTTAAATGTTATATTTTCCCCTTGACCCATATCCATATCTTCTTTAAGAGATGTATTTGTATTTTGAGAACATCTAGTTTTTTTTTTTAACAGTGATTTTCTTAAAAGCGGAAGTGGCAGAAGTTCATCACACCCGTCTAATCGGCATGCTCTAACCCTTTCCACACGCTCAGACTATGTTGTCTGAACCGGGTCCACGCTGGCACGATGGGGGCTTGCGGTGTCCGCCCGAAACCGTACTGCCTCTACAACGAGTTTTACCTCGCTGGAGTAACAGCCGGATGAAAACCGGGTCATCTCAGGATCAAACTTGCATCACTTGGACCACAAGCCTCACCATCATGCCTTGTGTCCCTCAAGTGCAGCCCGTGAAAATCGAACTCAGGTCTCGCAAAAGAAAGACCGGTCCCTTCACCAATTGAGCTACACTTGAAAGGAAATTT